>OY728135.1:1565880424-1566527459 GCA_963277665.1 Viscum album | reverse complement strand
ATGATTTAAATAATATCATTTACTTATTACAGAATCATATTCATTGTTACGATATAATATATGGTTCACTTATGACTTTATATTACCCGTTCTTTTGTAAATTCCATGTTAAAGAAGCGTTTTGGGTAAAATCGTTTCATTTATCGTATGTGTTTTGACTTGTTGTTCATGACATTATTATTACTTATATCGTGATTTACTTACTTCCAGAATATAAAATATGATTTATATATCATATATATTCATTATATATATATATATAATAGATAGATAAATGATATGAAAAACACCGTTCATGGAGACGGTAGTCCGTACGTACGCGTGAAAGCTATTTTCCTTTCCTTATTGTCTTGAATGGAAGTAAGTAGATGACATACATATATATATACATACATAAATCCAGTAGCTTTATAATGTCATATATTTCATTATTATTTCTTATATATACTTTATAATCATTCTTAAATGGTTAACATGGAGAATGAATCTCATCGTGTCGTGGAGACGGTAGTCCGTACGTACGCACGAGCGATGATATCATTTCCATAAATATTGAATTGAATTGGAGTGGATTATAAAATATATCAAAATCAATATGATGTTGTAATAACTATGTATATTTATTCTTTACACCATTATATCCATCAATGTAAGGTGGTGGTGGAAAATAGATTACACCACGGCGTGGAGACGGTATTCCGTACGTACGCACGCGCGGTGATTTCTTTTTCCGTAGGATGGATAGATGGTGAAATAGGGTTGTTTCATACTTATAATAACATATCAGTATATGAGTGATACTGATGTTATTAATTCATAATGAAACAACCTAAGAAGAAGAAGTGGAAGAAGAAATAAAAATGAAAGAATTGGTAACGGTAATTACCTCTTCTTTGAAGCGCCTCTTTGAGACCTCCTCTTACGGCAATAAAATTGGTCTTTGAGAAAGACCAGAACCTCTAGGATGTTTCTAGGGAAGTGGAGAAGATATTTTTGCAGGGTTTGGCCGAGCTTGAGTGCTCAAATTGGTGTGAGGAGGAGGGGGAGGAGGTGTCCTTTTATAATGGAGGAGAGGGGCACCTTAGGAATATCTCAAAATATTATTTTATATTAAAGTCAAAATCGGTTTATAATGGTTCTAAAGGGTCTTATTTCGAAGATAAAGTGGATATGGGTCGAAATCCTATCATCCAATAGGATTTAGACAATTTTAGGGTATTATTTTAACCTTATCAATGAGATTTAACTCTAAGTTAAATAATTTAACTTTTACCGTGTCTTTTTGTTTTCTTTCACTATATGGTTAATACACTTACTATAACATGCCAAAAGAACCCCAAATTGTTTATTATTAATATATATATCATTATCTAAGTCATTTTTCCGAACCTTAGATTTTTAGGAATAAAATAACAATTAATAATATAATATTTGATTTAAAAACTATTTTGTGTCAATTTTGACACTATTTGATATATGATTTTTGTGAAAGTCATAACAGAATTATATGTTCGAACCAAGTTGATTAAATCAACACTAATATATCATAGTAACCTAGAAAATTAGTGGAATTCATAAAAAGTCTCAAATTACATTCATTTGAGTATTTATAACATCAATTATGTTAATATTTCCTTAAAAGGGTAATTACTGCATCATCGTTGTGTCTTAAATAAATTAATTTATTTAAAGTCTAAAAATTATAAATAAGATATCATTATGTAGGAAATCGTTTTAGCTTTCTAATGAATATTTATAGTCGAATTTAGCTTATTTATAACCCCATATTAAAAATGTTTTAGTTATTAAACTTTGATTTTAACTATTTTAACTCTTCTTTGAATTAAATAATAATAAATGTCCTAATCTAATCCAAGTGGGCCTAAATGATAATATTTTACACTTAAGGCTGTTTTTGGTCGAGATACACTTGTCCAATAGAATTAGGACATGTGTTAGGGTAATATTAATATCATTCTTACCCTTAATTACACTATTTACTTTTAACCGTGGTAAATAAAAGTAAAAAGTTACTATTCACTAAAAATTATTTTCATCTCATTGAACCACATTTTACTTACTGACATCAACTGTGTCTCTCGGATTTTTGAAATTCCATTCACAGAAGCGGTAAAATTAAGTTTTATGAAAAATTCAGTTTTTTAACTACCACTTAGTAGTTTCACTATTTATCAAAAATTGATGTTTTTCAGAATAATGCCAAAATTTCATCCTAAGCTATATTTCATATTCCGAATTCAAAAATGAAGTCTATTTTACCAAATTAATAACATAGAAGTTTCATTAATTAATTTTATAATTAAATCCCGCTGTTAAAACAAATAGCATGTTTTTAAGAAATAATATCTATCAAAAGATTGACACTTGATTATGTCTAGTTTAAATGTGAAATTACATGCAATGACCAACATTGTATTAAATTGTAAAAATATATTCTAAATATACTTTAAACCCACTCAAATTAATGATATATCACTATTAATTATTTTGATTAAAAAAGTTGTTTTTAATTATAATTTAGTAATTTTCACTATTCATCAGAATATGAAAGTTATCCGAAAAGTACCAAAATTTCACCTTAGGCTAAATTCGATACTCCGAATCCAAAAATGAAGTCCATTTTGAGAGATAAATTTTCTAAAATTTAAAAAGTGGTTATTACTATTCATAACGGCTAGTTCATGACAATATTATAATAATATAACATTGTTTATTAAAACCCGGTATTGCGTACAACAAACGCTATCGAGGAAGGTAGTGATTGCGTGTAATGTAAGTCAAGTCAAGGATGCGTGTTGTGAAAGCTTCTTTTGGTGTAGCGTACAACACAAGACATTAATGAAATTAAAAAGAATATTTTTCATAAAATTTCGGGGTGTTACATTCTACCCCCCTTAAAATGAATTTCTCCCTCGAAATTCGTTGGGGTTATAAATGGTTTACTATTAGAAAGTTTCTTTAATAGAAACCCACATCGTAAAAAGGAATACCAAAACCAATCTTTAGAAACAAAGGAATGAAACGTAACGGTTACCCAAATAAACTAATCACTGGGTTTCCACATAGGTGAAAATATGGATATGGAAGAGAAATCTAACCATCATGTTCTGATGGAGAGTGGTAGAGAACATGGCTATGGAAAATCCAGTAATCACAAATCCATAAATTTGTGACGATCTAAGGTACCATTTGATTCATCAGGTATAAGATCACTAGGACAACATTTTTTGTTTTCAAGATCATTTCCCTAAAGTTGAAAATTTGAATTAGAATAAATACTTTCTTTATTTTGGTACAATCTCACTGTTGTTCATGCCTTGAACAATTTCCACTTCATCTCTTAAATAAATGAAGTTGAATTTGTTATTCGTGAAGTGTTAGCAGATCATGTGATAGAATGAAGGGGCATTCCATCTGTCTCAAATAAAAGGTTAGAAAAAATTATATACATAAGTCGATCTATAGTGAGATTAATCACATATGGTTCCTAAAATAGACTTATACTTCATATATCATACTGCTTAATATAATAAAACTAGTTTCTACTAAACATGGACTTCCTGTAGGCCAGTGGTAGGCGATAAAGGCCAGTCGCTCTTCGGTTGTGGGTTCGATTCCCACAGCCTTGTCCGAAGCGATGGGCTGTCTCCCGTCCTGCAGGTTGTCCTTTTTCTAAAACTACATTACTATAACATCACATAAATAATATCAAAAGTTCTATCCTTAAAAAATACTAACTTATGTCCAATATAATCCATTCTAATCTTTAGGCTTATCCATAATATTGTAGTCCACTCTCATAACATAGTGAAAATGATTACCAGAGATTTAACACCATCGTTGATCCCCATATATAATAAGATATGTTTTTTGGTCACATTCCAAACATTCAAAGTCCTTAATCATGTATTCTCTTGAATACCATAGTGAAAACATGAATGCAGTTTAAAGTTAGCACTTTCCACATACCAAAATACTCAAAATTCTATATATCAAACCATGATATCACATAGTCCTTATATCAATCATGAGCTCATGAATACTATCAAACATTTCATTTTCTCTGTATCCCTTCATTATGCACATATCATCTACTTTCCAAAATATTTGAATCACTTTTCATGGTTACCGGTACCTTAAAATTATTGAAAACCACAATATACCAATACATAAATATTTCAATACACCATAATAGTACCTCAACAACATCATTCTTGAATACCAATACATGAACACTTCAGTCCATCCACTTCAATGATTGTCCTAGAATAAGTCCTTCCTTGATTTAGAAGTAACTTTTTAGGTCAGGGCATTGAGTTGGGTAATGCCCATGTTCTCCACAAATAAGACATTGAACTCCATAACAGTCTGTCACTCTATGACCCTTTTCTCCACACAGATAACATCGGTCCCTCCATTTGAGGTATTCCTCAAGGTTCTTCTTCCCTTCTTTAGAAATATCAATCTTTCTTTCTTTATGCTCCTCAACATGCAAACATGCATAATAGTTTATCTTCCTCTTCTTTGATGAATTAGGCATACCACTAAATTTCACCTTGTTAATCATATATCGCGATGACTAATTCGGCATAATCATAATATCTTTCTCTCTAGGCATTACACAATTTTGTTGCTCATAGTAACCAATTTGTCCATTGGATTCAATGTTAACCGAATTCCTTCTGGTTCCCTCCATTAACTAAAACACAAAAAGAATTCGTTGAGAGGCAAAAATCATGCTAGAAAAAACAACATAGTAAAGGGGGAGTACCCTCAATATCTAACATCTTAGGTTAAATTCTATGATCGTTACTGTAGTTCTATGACTATATCCTATATGTATACTTAACCTTAGGGACATCCCTAGACATACCGTAGAAATATCTCTAGGGATCTCACTAACGTTTTCGCATCCTAGTTTCCAAAGGTTGACTAAACCTTTCCTCTGATACCAACTGTAGAGACCCGAAGCCTGACGTACATTGACATTACATTACATTTGCGGAATACTTAGTACATAACAAAAAACACACACACAAGGATCGTAATAGTTTAGTGTCTTTGGAAACTCGGAATGTAATCTTCTAATCGTGGTGAACGATATTCAAAATCTCCCATAAAGATCTTCCTTTTTTTATACCTAAAAACTTTCTTTATATCCTGTGGAAAAGAAAACATAAAAGGGGTGAGCTCAAATGCTCAATAAGGGTAAACAAAAGAAATATCAATCACATCATATACTTAAACACATAACTTTTGGAAATCTTAACCTGCAAAAGATATCATAATTTCATAACATGGGGTAAATCATGGCAGTGAAATGTAATCACAATAATCATAACTTAAAACATGAAACTTTGTAGCATTTACACATAATCATAGAGAATCATTTCTTGTTAGTCAAGACTCATTGCCAAGACTATCTTAGTGGACAAAGTCCCTTTCTGAATCGAGTAACCCTCGTTTCAGTCCTGTTTCACTGAACCGGTATAACCTACCGTTCCAGCCCTGTCTATCTCATGAGATATAAAATCTCTACCCAATGCATTGGAGGGAGATATAGGTCCCACCCATCTTATAATGAATCCTTTCTTATGTGTGCCACATAATCATAAACCATACATCATAGCATAACCCATGTAATAAAAATGGGATTCTTAAACAACATGACATCATAAAACCATTCATATAAGATAAAGGAATTCATAAACATAATTCCATCACAACATAGTCAAATCAAGGTAAAAATATGGATAGAAACATAACCCTTTATTTTCTTTGATGGAAAATAATTTTGACAAAACACTTGAACTCTATTCTTGAGAAAAATATCCTTTCTTCTTCAAAAACACTTTTCCTTTCTTAACATGACATAAAATTTTAAACTAAAAGAAGTTGATTAAAAATAAAGTTGGAAAATTTTAAATGAAGCTTCTTGGAAATAATGTTTTAAAAATCCATTCATGCCGTATAAGTTAAAAAAACATTCTTCGTACTTTTGTCGGAAAAGTCAAAAAGTACCTCGTACGAAAAACGACAAAAGATTCCTTTCATATTCTTTACTAAAAACTCACCGAAGGGTAAAATTGGATTTAAACTATTGTAAGTGAATGTAAGAAATATTACATATTGATGAAACATGGATGTGGATGATAAAATACACCCTAGTAAATACTTACGAATAAACAATCTCGGATAAAAATGAGATTGTGATATTTCCCTTACCTTAGGTCCGATTTGCTTCGTAAGTGTCCGAACCTCCTGTATAATGATTTAAATAATATCATTTACTTATTAAAAAATCATATTCATTGTTACTATATCATATATGGTTCACTTATGACTTTATATTACCCGTTCTTTTGTAAATTCCATGTTAAAGAAGCGTTTTGGGTAAAATCGTTTCATTTATCGTAGGTGTTTTGACTTGTTGTTCATGACATTATTATTACTTATATCTTGATTTACTTACTTCCAGAATATAAAAGATGATTTATATATCATATATATTCATTATGTATATATATATAATAGATAGATAAATGATATGAAAAACATCGTTCATGGAGACGGTAGTCCGTACGTACGCATGAAAGCTATTTTCCTTTCCTTATTGTCTTGAATGGAAGTAAGTAGATGAAATACATATATATATATATATACATAAATCCAGTAGCTTTATAATGTCATATATTTCATTATTATTTCTTATATATACTTTATAATCATTCTTAAATGGTTAACATGGAGAATGAATCTCATCGCGTCGTGGAGACGGTAGTCCGTACGTACGCACGAGCGATGATATCATTTCCATAAATATTGAATTGAATTGGAGTGGATTATAAAATATATCAAAATCAATATGATGTTGTAATAACTATGTATTTTTATTCTTTACACCATTATATCCATCCATGTAAGGTGGTGGTGGAAAATAGATTACACCACGGCGTGGAGACGGTATTCCGTACGTACGCACGCGCGGTGATTTCTTTTTTCGTAGGATGGATAGATGGTGAAATAGGGTTGTTTCATACTTATAATAACATATCAGTATATGAGTGATACTGATGTTATTACTTCATAATGAAACAACCTAAGAAGAAGAAGTGGAAGAAGAAATAAAGATGAAAGAATTGGTAACGGTAATTACCTCTTCTTTGAAGCGCCTCTTTGAGACCTCCTCTTACGGCAATAAAATTGGTCTTTGAGAAAGACCAGAACCTCTAGGATGTTTCTAGGGAAGTGGAGAAGATATTTTTGCAGGGTTTGGCCGAGCTTGAGTGCTCAAATTGGTGTGAGGAGGAGGGGGAGGAGGTGTCCTTTTATAAGGGAGGAGAGGGGCACCTTAGGAATATCTCAAAATATTATTTTATATTAAAGTCAAAATCGGTTTATAATGGTTCCAAAGGGTCTTATTTCGAAGATAAAGTGGAGATGGGTCGCAATCCTATCATACAATAGGATTTAGACAAGTTTAGGGTATTATTTTAACCTTATCAATTAGATTTAACTCTAAGTTAAATAATTTAACTTTTACCGTGTCTTTTTGTTTTCTTTCACTATATGGTTAATACACATACTATAACATGCCAAAAGAACCCCAAATTGTTTATTATTAATATATATTTCCTTATATAAGTCATTTGGCCGATCCTTATATATTTAGGAATAAAATAACAATTAATAATATAATATTTGATTTAAAAACTATTTTGTGTCAATTATGACACTATTTGATATATGATTTTTGTGAAAGTCATAACAGAATTATATGTTCGAACCAAGTTGATTCAATCAACAATCATATATCATAGTAACCTATAAAATTAGTGGAATTCATAAAAAGCTTCAAATTACATTCGTTTGAGTATTTATAACATCAATTATGTTAATATTTATTTAAAAGGGTAATTACTGCATCATCGTTTTGTCTTAAATAAATTAATTTATATAAAGTCTAAAAATTATAAATAAAATATCATTATGTAGGAAATCTTTTTATCTTTCTAATGAATATTTATAGTCGAATTTATCTTATGTATAACCCCATATTAAAAATGTTTTAGTTATTAAACTATGATTTTAACTATTTTAACTCTTCTTTGAATTAAATAATAATAAATGTCCTAATCTAATCCAAGTGGGCCTAAATGATAATATTTTACACTTAAGGTTGTTTTTGGTCGAGATACACTTGTCCAATAGAATTAGGACATGTGTTAGGGTAATATTAATATCATTCTTACCCTTAATTACACTATTTACTTTTAACCGTGGTAAATAAAAGTAAAAAGTTATTATTCACTAAAAATTATTTTCATCTCATTGAACCAAATTTTACTTACTGACATCAACCGTGTCTCTTGGATTTTTTAAATTCCATTCACAGAAGCGGTAAAATTAAGTTTTATGAAAAATTTAGTTTTTTAACTACCACTTAGTAGTTTCACTATTCATCAAAAATTGATGTTTTTCAGAACAATGCCAAAATTTCATCCTAAGCTATATTTCATATTCCGAATTCAAAAATGAAGTCTATTTTACCAAATTAATAACATAGAAGTTTAATTAATTAATTTTATAATTAAATCCCGCTGTTAAAACAAATAGCGTGTTTTTAAGAAATAATATCTACCAAAAGATTGACACTTGATTATGTCTAGTTTAAATGTGAAATTACATCCAATGACCAACATTGTATTTAATTGTAAAAATATATTCTAAATATACTTTAAAACCACTCAAATTAATGATTTATCACTATTAATTAATTCGATTAAAAAAGTTGTTTTTAATTATAATTTTGTAATTTTCACTATTCATCAGAATATGAAAGTTATCCGAAAAGTACCAAAATTTCACCGTAGGCTAAAGTCAATACTCCGAATCCAAAAATGAAGTCCATTTTGAGATCTAAATTTTCTAAAATTAAAAAAGTGGTTATTACTATTCATAACGGCTAGTTCTTGACAATATTATAATAATATAACATTGTTTATTAAAACCCGGTATTGCGTACAACACACGCTATCGAGGAAGGTCGTGATTGCGTGTAATGCAAGGAAAGTCAAGGATGCGTGTTGTGAAAGCTTCTTTTGGTGTAGCGTACAACACAAGACATTAATGAAATTAAAAATAATATTTTTCATAAAATTTCGGGGTGTTACAATACATGTATAGAAAGACGCACAAATAGTTGGTATGTGATGTAAGTCACAAAATTTGAGGTTTCATATAATATATCATGGAAATAACAGTTCTTTGAGTATGTGGAATTGTAATTTTTATCATGGGAGAGGAAATATTACAATAGGTTGTACTTCCAGATGTGTTGAAATTATCGATATGGTTGAGCAATCCCCAAGGAAAAGGTCATGGCTTGCGAAGGGAGTTCTGTAGGGTTGTGGTATTGTTAGATGAGTTGGCGGAGTAGATATAGGTGAAAGGATCTTGGGTTTGATACTACCACCACCACCTCTAGGTTAACCACTCCAATCCTATGAAGCTATTGGTGGGAATATTTAATATCTATAGAAACTAGAGGTTATTTACCTAGAGGATCTAGGAATGTTTTTTTGGTAATTTTTATCTTTTTAATCATGTTGTAATAATTTTAGATATATCTATGATCCACTTTTTAATTTATTTATTTAAGATCTTTTGCTGGTAAATGTTGGGAGTTGGTATAACCATGTGTTGATGATGTTTTATGTAAATTTAAATGTAAAAGCATGATGGAAAATTTCCCAACTATGATTCAATCTTGATATGTGATCCAATACCATGTGGATTAGTCCTTTTCACCAAAACAAGATGGTGTTGAGGTTTGGAGGGTGAGTTCCTCATACTTGTGTGCTTATGTATTTTTTGTAGTTCTAAGGTTTCTAGGAGATCCCTAGTTATGTTAAATATGTGCAGAGGGGAAAGGATTATTTCAATGAATTAATATCTCACAAAGGCATCGAGTAAAGTATGAGGAATGACATATGTATTCATTACCTTAGTTATAGTTTTCTCATAGATTTATGAGCCAATTTTTCTTGGGTGTATCCCCTATTTGAGACATAGAAATACCATTGGAGACTATATATTGGAACCACATGTTTTAGGATACTATAGTGAGGATAAGTTTTTTCACATCTCAATCAACGGTTTAACCTAACTTTATGAGGACATATAGAGACTCTCCTGAAATCATTCCATGGTAAAAGTGAGACCCTATGAATTTTTCCTATGTTTTGACTAGATTCTTACCATCAATGCTCAGTTGTTTTAAACTAGTAGTTGTGGTAGTGATTTTGGTTTCTTGGGATGGAGTTTCCCCCCAGGATAAGGATTGATCCCAATTAGAGTAGGATGATATCCTTCATAAGAGGATATAGGAACTTCCTTATTAGTTGTATAATATTACATTTGGAGCAGTAGATTATTTGAGATTGTAGTTACCTGTGATGGTAGATGAGTGTGAGGGAATACATCTTCAGTATTTTTTGGTCTTACCTTCCCATCATGTATTTTCTCTCAAAATGTACTTGCACCAGTGACAACCTAGTATTTATTCTATGATATCAAATGACCATGTATATCTATGAGAGTTGGAGGTGTGGTTGGAGGTGTCCATAGAGTAGGGGATCCATAATACCTAGTGTGTTTTCCTTGAAATACATTGCTACAAAACATGGTTTATGCAGTACTATTTCTTTAACAGCACTAGGTAAAAGTGTTGTTAAAGACCACCTTTGTCAATGCTAAAAAAAAGTATTCTTAAAGGGGGGGTCTTTAGCAATGTTTTTTAGAACGGTTAAAGGATGCATTTAACATTTCTAAAAAAAGAATTGTTAAAGGGGGACCATTGACAGTTATTTTTTACAATAACCGATAAAGGTCCACCTTTTATTAACACTATAAAAAATGTGCTGATAAATGGGGAATTTTATCCGTGCTTGTAAAAAAGCACATACAATGGGGGTGTGTATCACTGTTTTTTAGATGTGCTGATAAAGACCCCCTTAATCCGTTCTTTTTTAGTAGTGTTGATGAAGGGTATATTATAGAAAAAAAATATTTTATTGAAAATAATATATTTATATTGATATAAATATTATATATATATTTTAAATATGTTTAATAAAAGGTAAATATGCAATTACACTTAATTTAAGAGACATTTAGTGAAAATAGATTTTTTTTAAAAAATAAAAAATATATATTTTAATCAATAAATTGAAAATTATTGTCATCTAATAGTCAATTAATATCAATTAGAAGATAAATAAATTAAAAAATTAATAAAATATTTGAAATATGTTGAAAACATAACTCGAACTTCAAATAGCCATATCTTTTGATTTGGGTGTCCGTTTGAGCTATACCACTCATCAAGAAGAATATTGCGACAAGATCTACACCCTAATTACTAAGGATAATCCATTTGTTTTTTTTAGTCCAAAAGGCAAATAATTCATCAAAAACTGAGTTTTTAGTTTGGGTAACCAAATTCTTAACATTTGATGGATTTTAATTCTTGTTTACAATAGTATTTTGGCAATTTTTATGTGGGGAATAAATTTATTCCTAGGTATTATATTCATATTAATATTATGGATTTTAAATTTTAATGTTTATCATAATTTAATGTTATTTATAATCAAATATATAACAATATATTCATATTTATTATATATTCACACATATAAAATATAATATTAAAAAAAATAATAAATATAATAACATATAAAATATATTTATTAATATACAAACATGTATATAAATATATGGATAAAAAATTTAACAAACTATATATATATATATCGTAATATGTAAAAAACACAGTATAGTGGAGTATAAATTTTTCTAGTCTAAAAGCTAGAGGTCTTAGGTTTGAAACTCGTTGGAGGCAGGGTGCATGGCTGAGGGTTAGATTATCTAAATCATTACTAAATGGGTGGGGGAAGCTCTAATAAAGGGCGGGGTGGGGGACTCTTTGATTGGGGCTGGGGGTGCATGGAAAATTTATTTGAAAAAATTTATACTCTTTATCAGCATAATTTATCATTTTTCAAAGCCACTTATAACAGTGCTTTTTTAGCATTGTTAAAAGATTCCTTTAATAGTGCAAAAAATATTCATTTTTATAGGATCCCTTTTATAGTTCCTTTTATGTTCTATTGAAGGGATCCTTTAATAGTGATTATTTTAGCACTAATAAAAAATTCAAGCTTTTAATCATGCTCAAGTTATCAGTGTTTTTTAGAGGTGATGAAGGCCCAATTTAGAAACATTTAATGTTTTCTTCTAGTAGTAATCCATGTGTATCTTTGACCGGGAGGTGGATGAGTGTTGTGGTTGCTGATGGATTGGTGTCACCTGAACTAGATGACATGAGAGAAAGTACCCACTCTTCAGAATCAATGGATTCTTCAATGATGGATTTGGGTAGAATTGAATCTCATAATTTGATCTCAAGAATGGTTTCACCAACATTATTTTTATATAAAGATATTCTAGAAGTGTATTTCCAAATAAACTATTATTGTTTTGAGTTAGATTAAATTCCCTTTGTGAGTTATATACCACAGAACAAATTGTGAGGCATATGGATTGTACACTTTACCCATCTTGGATCAGTTTTTGGTAGTCTTCTTTAGTGTCATCTATGTCTGTACTACATATATGTTAGAGCACATGAGGCACTTATGGATGGTGTGATTTACATCCTGTCGGTATTTTTAACCCCGTTGATTATAAATAGATATGGAGATGTATAAATTAGGGATATAGATTTTGAGATTTTTCATGACTAGATAACTACTGGATATATATTATTGATGGATTCCTTGAAGAAAGTAATCAATTTATCTTTTTTCTAAGGATCGATGGTGATTCGAATCACAATGTGAAGATGTGTTGATATTTTTTTCCCATTATCAGTACATTTAGTGGAGGTGATGTTCTAGCAAGATCTCTTGGAATTATTTTTACATCCAATTTAGATACATTAAGAATTAATGTTAATCTTTTTATTATATCGTTATCTTTGGGTACTGACCGATAGGGATTTTTGGAGAGTTTGGGGAAATTTTTCATGTAGTAGGTATTTCATATTTATTTAATTCCCTCAAAGATCATTGTAGATTGTGATTCTCACATTATTGAAAGAATATGGAGAGTATACAGATATATTTTGGAGACTCTGTTATAGTTGATCATTGTTCTTTATCCCATTATACTAGCCATTTAAAGTAGGATGTTCTTGTTCTGTTGAACATTCATTGGGTTTTCATGTTCGTTTTGAGCCACATATAGGTGTATCATCAACCATAAATGAAGTTTGTGTATTATATTGATTACCACTCCACTATTGGAGTATCACCTTTTTAAATTCATGTATGAGGGACCTTAAAAGACACTATTATAGTGTTCATAGCTTGTGTGTAACAACACTTGGATCATGATTATGGTGCTAGTGATGGTAATGAAAGATGCAGTTTATCTGGGTGTGGGGACTACTCAATAAACATCAAGAGTCCATAGTGGACTGATGATGGATTCCTTTGGAGTAGGAGAGTTACAAATTCTAGGCTTTGGTGGTAGTCTATCCCTTGGAATCTTAGGACATTTTGTTTTATGATTTTTTGTCAGTTTAGAGAGGTGTTTTACCACATAACCTTTTAGTCACTGTATTTTTTGTTTGAATATTCTTTTCCACGTATTGAAGTTGAGGACATATGTATACAAATTGTAATTCGATATCGATCTAGGTAAGCTAGGTCATAAGGGTGGAGTTTCTTTTTCTGAGGATCAGGTGATTCTGAAGACCATTAGGGGAAATATTATTTATGGGAATGATTTTTCCTTGGGTGTGTGTTTGTTAATAGCATAGTGAACTGTCAAGAGACCTCGAGGGAGTGGGAGACCTAGTTGAGTTCTCAGTATCCCCACATTTTACTTAGTTTTTGCTTTTCATTGATGATAATCCTTGAAAAAGAGAGTAATGTAATGTCCCAATTTTTCCATGTATGACTTTAGAATATCTCTTGGAAACTTTCTAGATCCATGCACTGAGAGGGTGTGATATTCTTAGTCTCGATGAGCTTAGAATTAATTTTTGAAATAAATAAATATATTAAATACCATGCATGTGATTTTTTAATGAAAAAGTAAAATAAATCTCAAAAATTGATTACATTAGAAATCATAATCCTACATTGATTTCATAAAATGAGTTTTACCATAGGTGTGACATAACTGTTGTCGTCATTGGGTGTTTTTCTAAATGCGATCACAGGTAATGAAATTAAATAAATTAATTTTTTTATTTTTAAAATTTTTATTGAAAAAGTGACCTAAAACCATATTTAAATATGTATTAATGATGATACCTTAGGGGTTTCCACTAAACAATGGAGACCTAGAAGACCGTTGGAGGAGAATGTTCATGGAAGATAACATTGGATGAAATTAGATCGAGAATCTTTCTCTAATGCAACATGAGTATCTCTCCAATGACAAAAATGTAAATTCATTATTCAGAAGTGATCATTCCAAACCGAGGTAGGCTGTTTTGTTTTTGGATTGATCACCATTTTTCAAATTAAAAATGATATTCAATCGACTAATGAATTGATTCATGGATAAGTGATTTTTCAGTTATGGGTTTTAATTATTGGATTTGGGAATGATTATTATTATTTCTGTTCATTTATGTTTATATATCTTTATTCATAATTTCTATTAAAACATATCAACGATGAAATGAAAAAGGTTATATGTTCATTCCCCAAATTTATGGTTTGTGGTTTTCTCTCCTCATTCTATGTGCATTCATCATTGGAATTTATCTTAGACTATGATTTGACGAGTACCTGGTGAATGATATTTGTGCATTCAAAATTTGGTGATATAAATTGTTACCGAAGGTCTGGGATAAATATTTTATAACAATTTTGCGGTATTAAATTATGGAAGTGGATTTGTGGATGTATTTGGGGTTTTCAATACAATTTTGGGCATGTGATACCGACAAGGCACAATGGTGGTGGATCCCAATCACCAGATACTGCCATATTTTGGTGATCGGTGGTATGAATTTTTGGTCAACCTCATATACATGACATGTGGAATTATTCCTGAAGGATTCAATGGGTTTAGAATCTTGGATGACAACTCAAGGGAGTTGTATATTTCTTGTGAAAACCCATAATAAACGGTCTATAGTCCTATGAACACACGTCATGGAGTCCCTTTTTGTGTTGTGTTAGGGTTTTAGTGCATAGAAAAATATCACATGCTGTGTGAATCAGGACATATTAATTGTGACCCTTAGCTAAACAAATCAGCATGTATTTTGGCTAAATGAAATGAAAACCATGAAGCGTTACATGTAATGTGTGACTAGTCACAAACCATGTAACACATAAAATATGGATCGGCATGTACAATGAGTACATACCCTAGTGTCCTTGTAGTCCCACATGTCATGTAATCAATCAAGTACATGGTATGTTGGATATTGAGAAGTAAACAGACATTGTATACATATAAATGGGTCATACCAGACATAGTGAGTCACACCATGTGCCCATAGGGACACACTGTGTACTCCTTTTAAGATATGTAATATTATTCTTTCTTCTCATCTCGGTATCATTTGGAGCTTATGTAAGATCCCATTGACCAGTATTAGATGATTTTGTTCCCTTGGTCCCTTACTATGAGAGCTCATCGCGTGATCATGTTCTAGTCGTAGAGGATGACCCTGTTGTATCTTCCTAATGATCATTGTAGTGTTAGAGAGATACCATATTATTAGGTGAGTTTTCTCTATCCACTCTGTTAGATTAATAAGTGGTATTGATCATGTATTCCATCATGATGATTGGAGTGATACTCATTCCCTTCATGATTCCTTATATTGTGTTTTTGTAATTTTAATGACCAAAATTTACATGGGTGTCGATCCCCTATTTGTGGGGATATTTTCAGCATGGTCTGGTGTGTCCCCCCAGTGATCCATGGATATCAACCCCTTATCTGTGTATAGATATCTGGTCATTTGGAGGGACTATTATTAAGATGGAGTGTTCATCTTGGAATAACCCTATCAGTTTTTCAGTGTGATTCTTCTTTGATATACCATATTTGTGTGATAACATAGATGAGTGTCTTCGGTAGTGGTATAGCATAGGGAGTGGTTCCTCCAAGATGAGCATTATTGGGAAACCTCACTGTGGAACTATGGCTGTTAGTTTTTATAACCACATGATATTTGGAATATTTCTAAGTATGTACAAATGTTTTATTGAATGTCTCACAATATTATTGAAATACATGTGATGAGCTAACTACCCTTGAAGCTTTGTGTTTAGTGGTCTCGGGTTGATTAATGGTGTATTTATATACGCACCCCGACATAGTCTTTTCCAACACATATTATTTCATATGAAGATAGAATATCTTTTACAGATTACATGGAAGACTTGGACTAGGTGTAGAATAGATGTCTAGATAGATCAAAGTGTATACTACTGTTTAATTTCATTGTATTCCCCTACTTTTAAGCCAGTCAAGAATTATTTACACTTCTGGGTGGGCTTATATTTGGCCCTTTCTTATTATTTACAATACATTATGTAATACATTGATTGTGGGATTATAGATGTGGGCATTCATTGTTATTAGTTGTTTTATATTCCAATATTTTATGGGCTTAAAGATGCATGTGTATGTATAATTACTTTTTGCTGAATCCACTCCCGTGTTTGATATACCTTCTTGGTTCGAGTATCTAGCACATATCCTATTAGAGGTGGGATTGGGGTTTTCATGTCACGGGCCCGGTCGGGTTGGGTCGTGAAATTCATTTTCATGTTTAACAAATTCAACACATTGTTACATGGGAAATAACTACTCTAACACGTAGAATATTTTATTGTCTGACGAAATTTTCATATGCTTCATGGCTTAGGGGTTTCTTACATTAAGATTCTCATTCTAAGGATAAATATGATGTTTATCATGAAGATTAGGATACAATTATCTTCAACTAAACCTTAATCATATGAATATAGTGACTTTTATATTTTCAGCAAGAAATTTTGATGAAATTTCTCCCACTAAAATTGATTACCTCGTACATAATATTCATTTAGTGATCCACGATCCATATTTATCTATTTAATGTGTATGTTTTTACTTATCTAATTACCTACTTATTTACTTATAGAATCATCCTAATCAAAACAATTTTAAATCTTAAATAGTAGAGTGGATAACCCTTTATCCAAATCCATAATATTGATATGCTCAACATTATTACTCTAAAATCCTATTCCTATTATGGTTTTTTGGCTAGTTTAACCCAAAGAAAATAACACAAATAAGCTAACAAACTACGATCAATGCGAAAAAATATTTGGAATGACCTAACCAATAAGATAATCCAATGTTACTAATAACATTCCTTCCATACACAAGATAATCCAAGGGCACCCAAATTTGGAACGATAGATCCAGTTAGGTGATTAGGTTTTTCACAAGCGTTTCTTTGGAAGGAATTTCACAATTAGTAATTTTTTTGGTTTTTAATTTTTCAAGTCTCACCAATTTAATTTACATAATATGCATATTAATTTCATAATAGTTACATAATATGTAATAATTTTATTTTGATGTTTTATTTTCGTCTGTTTGTGCATTCTTATAACTATTTAGTTTTGGAAATCCTTATTCTAATACACAAATTGATGTGTTCACACTAAATTAATGTTAAACTATTTACAAAACCTAAAAGTCTTTGTTAATCACCCAAAAACCGAAGTCAATTATATTCACACATATCTAAATTCATTACATATATATGGTACATTAATTCTTCCTTTAAATATATAGAGTTTTATGAGATTGAAAAACTTCACATTGGTAACCCCGATGTGGAAAAGAGAAAATCACATTCACTTTCCTGACTATGTCAAGCCTCTAGGAATGTGGGTGGTCTAACCCATAGTCCCTTTACGTGGGGATAGTTTACTCAATATTGAATTGAATTCATAAAAACTCCAGCACTGAATATACACAAATTATTGCCAATAAATATTCTCAATCTCATAATTAAAAATAAAATCTGAGAACAAGGTAAATAAAAACTAAATTTTATTAGATCAAACCTAGCATGATATGAAGGTAAATATCATAGAATATATTTATCATTGAAATGGGCATAAAAAATATTAATATTTTATAAAAAATTTACTAAACTTGAATATCATAGAAATTTAGAAATCAAAAAAAATTATTAAATCTCCAATTCATGTGATATATATAACCTATTTATAAATAAATTTTTATTACAAAAATTTTGTAATTTATCAAGAATATAAAGTTTTTTTATTCATTTAAATATAAAGTCATTCAAATTTTATATTAATGTCACTTATATGATATTTTAGTAAATATAAACATTTTATAATTAAATATTATAAAAAAATTATATAATCTAAATATCATATATTTTAAAATTTATTAACACTTTATAAATCAACCCTTATGTTTTTTAAATATACCATTTATTTCTATATCATAATAAGTATAATTTAATTTTTAAAACATATTTTAAAAAATTATACATTAATATTTTGGTAAAAAGTTTCATAAATATTTTTTTAATTAATTATTATAATTTATAAAAATATAATAATTTTATTATATCCTTATAAATAATAATATCCCAAAATATGTTTATTTTGATTTAAAAACATTTTATAAAGAAAAAAATTCACTTTATATTTGAAAATAATATAAAAATATAATTGAAACTTACACTTACGCATAACACATATTCTTTATAAGGTTAACTTCCCTTTTTACATTAAACAGATGCTTTTCATAAGAGTAATTGAGGTTTTCATAGTCTTAAGTAAAGGTAACTTAAAGGTTACCTTGACACAGGCTGATTGAACACCACTATATAAAAGTAATGTTCAATTTACCATTACAAAACACTGTCATGTAAAGGTATTACCATAGTCCAAAACCTTTGCATAAGGGTGATCATAATATTTCATATACTATGTTAAAGTAAACATTAGGGACCTTTATATAGCGGCTCTAATACCATTAATCATAATTTTAAAGTAACATTGACTCTTGTGTAAACTCCATTCATAAGGGTACTACCTTTATGAAATAAATTTTCATAAAGGTAATAATGAGGTTACTCTTATATAGACCTTCAATGTATGGGTATTGGGTATGGGTAAAGGCATATCAATTTTTACATAACAGCTCATGTAAGGGTATAACCTTTATGCAATCTACCTTTAATAGGGAAAATCATATTTACCCTTAAAAATATTGAATAAGGATCTATACCCTTTGTAAGTTTTCTAAATATTTTGTTTTAAATTATCTTTGAAATCTTATTAAAAACATCTTAATACTTCAAAAACCTGCTTCTAATACAGTTGAGGGGTTTCGTATGATCTTATAAATACCAATGTTAGCAAAAGAAGACCCAAAAAAATTGAAAATATAACTTAAAGAACCAATATGTAAATAATATAGTAAAATAGAGTACCTAAAATTCATGAACAATAGTAGTTTCCAAATTTATTCAGTAGAATGTTTTTATGAAGATCATGAGGATACGTGAATGAAACCACCTATCCATTGAAGTGGTATATTGGATAATGGATTAATGATTGTATTGTGGGGATTCTCGAGAAACTAAAGGGGTGTTAGTGCCTTCTTATGTGATATGATCAGTGTTTGGGGTGAAGAGAGAGTATAATGACTCTTACACACATCACACGCCACACACACCCAATAGGAGAGCTTTACATCGTCTTCTATAGTTGGAGCATGATGAATCTTCTATTCATAATGCATCACCTGATTTTTTGACTATTGGGGTCTAATTTATTAATTGTTTTCAATGAATTTAATTAATATACATTAACCCTTTGATAATGGATTGTAATTGTTGAATAAACTATTTGGGAGAAAGAAACTATATATATATAAATTATTTATTCATTCACATGCATATAAAATACATGTCTCACATTAATTTATTAAATGTACACTTATATATATAATATCATAAATTTTAAATATATCTTGTAGAATATGCATGTGTATATACATGACATGTATATTTTAGTGTGCATCTAATAAAGATATACCAAGATATTTGGTGGTAGTTTTGGGGAAAAGGAATGAGGAAGATTGTTGTAACGTTCATCTCTTGATGCCTCATCTTTCTGTAGGTGAAGGATGAGAGTTAGGTTATAGTGGGTTTGGGCCAAAACCATGAGGTACCTAAATGGATGTCTGATGATATACGTATGGATTTGATGATGGGTTTTCAATGGACTGTGAGAGTTCATGACGCTGTCTAAGTGATTGTAGATTCACTCAGAAAGTCGGCTCACTTCCTCAGCATTAGCGAGAATAGTTTTCTTGAAGGCTTGGGATTATTGTATGAATAATAGATCATATAAATTAATGATAATCTTTCAATGATTGTCTAAAACCATGATACTTGTTATATATATATATTGTGGAGATATTTTTAGGATTATTTCAAAACTCAGTTGCCGATGACAATGGGGTTCTACCACCAAACAGATGATCAAACCAAGAAGACCATTCGGTTCCACGAGTACATGTTGTGGGAATACAAGATAGAATTTTTTTCAAAGATATGATGATCACATACACTTAGTAAAGTTTTCATACAAAAAAATCACTCTACTAATTTTATGGTTCCATTTGAACCCTCTCTGAGAGACCTTGTAGGTTACCGTTGTACTAGTCAAATTTGGGATAATTAGTACTTATGGGGTCAGATTTAGTGTGAGAAAAATCTAATTAATTGAATATCATCCAAGATAGGTATAGGGAAAACCATATTCATCATAATTTTTACAAGAACCGATGAAGGAGGAATGACGACTCATCCTACTGGGGCCTACCTGGCTGGCAGAAGGTCAAGCCATCACAACCCCAAACCCACTACAAACAACCTAGGGGCTAAAGATAAGCTCCAAAATAGAATAAATTAAATGGAAACCATTTTCCTAATGTACTTGTATGCATGAACCCAACCATATAAATTAATAATTGCAGAGTAATATAAAATAAAGTAACCTATAAAGTGTAAACATGCATGAAATAACCCTTAAGAAAAATACAACAAAGTAAAACAACTTAATAAAAATGATATGACTAGTAAAAATACACACCCAATATAATATATAGGTGGAAAAACCTGAACTAAAAAACTATAATGAGTATAGCATGGTAATTCCTAGATCAATATCCCATAGTCTGACCACTAAACATAGTCAGTATCCTCATATAATGATATGATAAATTGATATTAGGTCCACTGTAGTCACTTATAATTCTTATGTCAACTGTAAAAGACACAATAAGTGTTTGAAAATCCCATGCAAGGGTGGGTATATACATTCTCAGAAAGAAACCTTGAAATATACAAACAGAAATCATCATCATAGAGTAGTCATGTCTTCACCACCAAGGCATGTCAATCAGAATTTTAGATAAGGAACATATCTATAAAACCCAAATATTATCAACAAGATTCCTAATAAAAGAGATAAATGGGATATCCATATCCCCAACCCATATAATAATGATGAGTTGTCCTTCAGTTCTAAAGGTCCATCTCTAATTCATATCATCATGAATAAACATAAAAGAATCTATGTGTAGGGGATCACACCTCACCATTCTGCTCTAGGGTGGAGCGATCCATTATCTTATAGCCATTAATCTCACATAACCTCATTAGAATATGTGTATAATGTCCTTATCCTTGCTACTGTAATCAATAGACATGAGAGCTAAAACTCTCGTCGAGGACTCGTACACTTCCGGAGCTCAATGATGGGTGAGTACCACTCCACAAATAGAGAATATGCACCCTCTATATATGAGGGAGTTCCACCTCTACCTATATAAAGAGTATGGGGACCTCACAACCTGATGTGACTAGGTAGTACTAAATTTAGTAAAAACCTTATGATCAAGCTTGATCGCTGCCATTATATGGTATCACCTAATGATGAATCATGATCGGAATATCATTCATCGTATCTCACATTCCACAATGAATAAAACCATCATGTTCCATGTGGAAAAACATTTAGGATAGGCTACTCATGGATCAAAATCCAAGTCCTTAAAAAGAATATATGATATTAAAAAGTTGTGGATGGAATGCAAGACATGTATGGGGGTGCACATTATGTGTGACCCCACCTTATCAATTAGATTTTTTATCATATAGAAACATCTAGGAATCCAATCCATACTACAACTTTTCTATAGGATTCATATGGTGTGTCTCATCCACCTAGGGATTTATCATGTACAACTAGTCATGCCCATGTACCTGGATGTGTTCTTAAACATGCTTACGTATTGGGCCATGCCTGTGTACCCCTATGCATGCAAGTATGCTCATGACGTACATGAAATGTATTGGTGTCCACACTATCTGTATAGCCAAAAGTTGAATGAACACATAAGGTTCATCATCAGTCAAATAAAATGAAACATAATTCCCATGAAATTCCACTATAAACAAACCTAAATGGAAAAACGGATCATTCCATTGTAATCCTCATATTGAAAAACTTTTTATGTTCTATTTACATACCCCAATTGGATAACTAAAAAAACAAATTTAATTTTAACACGTGAGTATGTCACTTCATTGTACTCAGCCATGTATCCAAATGAAATATGAAAAATTGTTTATGAAATATCCACCATAAAGATAGGGTCATGATGCCATTAACGACTCATCAATTTGATTCCACATGAAGAACATATAATCAAATTAGTTTTTTTATATAAATAATAATAATAATAATAATATTATTATTATTATTATTAACATAACATATTTATATATACTAAATATGTTGGGGAAAATCATTCCACCCAACTCTTCATGCGCACCAACACATAGGCACAACCCCACATACCCCCCACCCCCCACATATAAATAATTATAATATTATTATTATACAGTGGTAAAAGTGGTGGGGGTAATGAATTTTCATTAATTCATGTTGGGTCTCATGTAGGTCTGCCCATTATCAATGGATCCCCTACCATGCTTCCTTTTATTTTATAAAATTAATTACTAATAATAATAATTAATATCATAACACACCCTCACACATCTACAACATAAAGAGAGGGGTTTCACGTTGAAGGATATTTGACTACAACCTCTTTAAAATGAAGGAAACTACTACCTTTACACTACCATGGTTGGCTTCTCCAACTCACAAAACATCTATTACCTGATCTATCATTGAGATCTCAATGTCATCACCATGCCTCAATTGTTTATCCAAAACCCAAATATAAACTCACAATAGTGATCCATTGTTCCAAATAATAAACTCAAAATGATAATTATTTTTTGGATATCATTGAATCACTAAACAACTGATTATATATGATGAATGCCACAAACAAAGGGATAAGGAAACATAACACATTGTGAAAATAAATTTATGGTCAGGTTTATTTTTCCATCATCAGTGTAATCTAACTAATGAGGTTGTCAAATCTACAAATATCAATAGGGATAAATAAATGTAAAATTTATATATCTAGGGATTGATAAAAATGGTCATTGAAAAACCAAAAAAAGCGTGATTCATGAATTAATTTTTGAGGAATTAATTCATGTTCATAAAAAATTATAATAATTGAATAAAACATAAATATCTAACATAATATCATGTGTTCGGATTGATCATCATGGAAATATTCATCTTCTAGTGATGAAGGTGTGATCTTGTTATGTTCATTGTTTTTTGTTCATCTCATAATTGTCCTCGATCTGATCAACCACCATTCTCTGATCCTGAACTGACAAGAACTCCCAAGCCTCCTCTAAAAACCTCCCAAGGTTAACTGGATATCCCTGATGATTTTCCATAACATTCTATTTAAATAGGATTATTATTTTTTCCATTAAATTAATTTAAATAATTAATTAATTTTTCACGTAACATACCCACCAATAGTAGTCCTCAACCAAACATTCAACACTAAAAACATTATACCATCTCTATGGTAAACCCCACATTCTAGACTCGATGATGGTATATGATTTATGAACAGTGAATATTATTGTGAATTATTTCATTATTTCAATAAAAACATTTTCCACCTGATATTATTATATTTAATATTTTTATAATATAAAAACAAGGATCACCTGGAATCATAATCTCATCTTGCCTCAGTTCCTAGCTTAAAACATATTCCTATAAATATTCCAAAATCATACATGGAGAAAACAAGTTATTAAACTATCCCCACATTCTAGTAATTTCATCCTGAAAAATGAGAAACTACATTCATGTGAGTATAGTGAGATCTAAATTGGGGTTTATGTTCTAGTGATCTATCTAAAGGGATCCCATGTTGTCAACAAACTCATATCCAATGAATCCAATTTCCCATGAAGGTTATTCTCTATTCCGTACTCAAACACTATGGGGCTCCCCAAAATCAACAAAAAGGTAACTCAATCCTCAACTCCCAACTTATCTTAGCTGAAATTTTGAAAAGATTCATTCACATGTATCCTCAGCTAAAACATTCTAAAAAACAAAACTCTTTATGTAATTTTAGACATAGGATAAACCAGTAATCCACCTCACAAACTAAATATAGTAACTAGAAAAAGGTTCCAACAATCCTTAAAGTTAGCCTATCATCCTGACCAAATCCTCGTGATCCCTTATGATGTTAGATCTTCTAGACAACTATATCCATTCAAAAAAGTCTATATTACACCATTTTTACTTTAAGGTATTCCAAGATATTTTAATTAGTCCCTATCCACCCACGTATGAAATGAACGTTCCATAAACACTACTTTCACTAACTCTAGGCCCACAAGTTCTGTCTCCCACTAGCTCTGACTAGTATAGTTGTGACTCTTCATGTCTCCCATATAGGTCCTCAATTGGTGTTACACTGATGATGGATTGGTAAATTCAAGAATACCAAAACTCCACTGATGGTAGATGATATTACTAGCTATTCCCAAAACAAACATGAAATCTCAAAGCAAGTTCTCTAAAACATAAATGGTTTTCTCAGTCGGACCATCATCCTAGGGTAGAAAAGTTATAATCATCTAAATTTTAGAATTAAAGCCTACTGAATCTTCTCTACAATCATTATGCGAAGTGATCATAATGGTCTAAAACAATATTTAAGGTAATTTAATGAAGCTGAACTACATCCTACATGCACAGGAATCCAAAAATCTATTTTAAGATCTTCTCTCATATGGTAAGGAAGTGGTCCAACATAGAAAGTCATTCTATGATTACTTATATAGTTTTATGACCTCCCTATGGATGTGGAATCCCCCATCATGAAAACAATAAAGATATTATCCCATTAAATATTCCATACAATCCCCATAGTCTCCACCTATAGATAAGTGAGACAAAAAATGTTAAATTCAGAAACAAGCTATAATTCTCATTACCATGAAACTCTATGCCAATGGATCTATCACACATCCACACATCCTATTGGATGAACTAATAAGAACAAAATCCTCCTCGATGCCTGATAAAACAATATTTTGTTGAATATTTTATTGATAATAAATGATATAATTTCCTCACAGTGTGCTAAATATATTTATTTATGAAATATTTGGGATTAGATCATTCATTTGAAAATTTGATGAAAATTCCAGTTTTACACTTTTTTAAATATACTGTAGTATTTGAAAGATCAATATTTTAATATTTATTATTTGATAATAATAGTTTTTAGAAATGTTCCTATCCTAATTTTCTACAACTTTTATACAGGACACTAGAGCTAAAGAGTACATTTGGATGGAGTAAATGGGCCATTAATCCAATGGTTGGTTGGACTCTGTAGAATAGACATAGGTTCTGTATTTGGGACAAGTCTCCTATATCCGGGCTTGGATTGAGCCCAAATTTTTAGGCAATATCGGATACATGCTTTTTCAGAAATCATACTTCTAGAAGGCAGGCCAATTGACGCGTTTTGGAGGTCAACTAGGCAGTGCAACGTGGAATAAAATATTTGGCCGAGTTTTTCATTTCACACATAAAAAGTTATGTAAACCTAGCCCTCACAAACTCTCTTTAATGGGGGTTTAACTCTTTGTGAGGTCTAGATAAGGAATTGGGAAGGTGTGGACGAAAGGGTGTCTCTAGGGAACCCCTCACAACTCTTGGAATAAGTATGTCTTTGTGCAAACCTCTCTTTAAAAAAGGCTCTCGTCTCCCACCTCCTCTTTGTATTTCTTTTATTTCATGTTTGTTTCTTGAATTTTTCATAAAATAATATTCTATGTTCTTAAATTTTCTTCTTCTATTAATATTCTTAATTGGGTTGGAATCAATAGTGGAGACGAGATTGGGTTCTACCCTTTCAATCCATTTCTCATGTAAAACGTCTCCACGATGACTACACCACCATGGAAGAGTTGTTCTTTTTAGTAATCGATCGACCTCTACCCTTCTTCATTTATTTATTTTGAATAATAGAGCTACTATAATTCACATAATATGATCCATGAATTATTTTTTTCTAATTGTATGAAAATAAGTAATCAATTTAATAATTAACACAAAAACATGAAAGGTCGAGATTTTGTGAAAATTGTGAGAGCGTGAACTTAATCAGTAATAGAAGACCACACGGGTTAAATTTGTAGAGTTCAAATATAATCCCTAAACACAATTAATCCTCATTTCAATAAGGGATATGTGCTCTAATTAACAACTGACTATAATCTAACCTTATAACAACAATCAACGCAGGGTGTTGCGATTGTGTGTTCCGAAGATTGCCTAGGGTTTAAGTAATTCCACCTTTGTGGTTAAGTTAACTCTTGTAGGGTTCAAGGGTTTACAAATTAGGAGATTATAAATAAGTGGATATTGATATAAATGATAATTATTAATAATTAAATGAAGATATAGAGGTAGATCTATTACGCCTTTTAAAATATTTTCTAAAAAAACATCTTTTTGTTGTGTATTTTTAATCAAACTTCATTTCAAAATTAAAAACGAAAAAAATGAAATCTTCATCCAGTGAAATTTTTCTAGATTTATAAGTGATAAAAAAACCCATCCTTTTATGTATTGTTTCAATTCTATTCTCTTTTATTTTTTTATAATATCTCTGAAAAGTTGTTTTAATTCACTTCCTCCATTGAGAAACGACCTTGGCCAGTCACTCTGCTGCACCTAAGTACCCCAAAATCACACTAATCATTTGAGGGCACCCACGACAACGCTCATTAAAATTGGTGCTGTTTCTGGGGAGGAATGTAATTGTTTTAACCAATTAGAGGTATTTATTTTATTTTACATTTTATTCTCTTTCTCCCTTATTTCTTCTTCTTTACCCAATCTGATTTTTTTCTTCTTCTTCTTTTATTTTCTTCTAATTCTTTTTGGACCATCAACTCAAACTTCTAATTTTTTTTACTATGGTACACTTTCCTTAATTTCATATTTCATTGATTTATGACACAAACTAATCCCAATGATCTCTTAGATCTTGACCTTGAGATTGAACGTAGCCTTAGGGAACAAAGAAGACATTCTCAATCTATGAGATGTTTCAATATTCAATAAGTTGGTGAATTCCTCTCTTCTGGAAAAATTGAAATTAGAAGAAATTGAAATTCAACCATAAAACAATAACCAATGGCTGACAATAATGGAAATGAACATAATAGAACCATTATATTATTGGATGCACCTGATATTAACTATCAACCAAATTGTATTGCATACCCAAATCTCGAATCAGTCTTGGATCTAAAATCTGGTTTAATTCACGTAATTCCAAAGTTTCATGGCCTCTCTGTTGAGGATACCATTAATCATTTGAAATAATTTAATGTGGTTTTCTCAACCCTTAAACCTATAAATTTTTTTATAGATCAAATAAAATTAAGAGCATTCCCATTCTCACTTGATGAAGCTTAGAAAGATTGGATGTATTATTTTACAACCCAAAGATGTAACTTCCTAGAATGATTTGAAACTTCTTTTCTTGCAGATATTTTTTCCAGCATTAAGGACCACTTACATTCGTAAAGAGATATCTTGGATTAAGAATTCCCAAGGGGAGTAAATGTATGAGTACTGGGAGAAATTCAAGAAGTTGTGTGCAAGCTGTCCACATCACAAAATTAGTGAGCAACTTCTCATTCAGTACTTCTATGAAGGACTCACACCTATGGAGAGGAGCATGGTGGATGCCGCAGCTGGAGGGGCATTAGTGGAGAAGGAACCAGTAGCCGCATGTGCATTGATCGACATGATGGCCCAAAGATCCCATAAATTTGTCGATAGAGGTACACCACATATCATGGGAGTACATTAGGTAAGTCCTTCTTCTCTTGAAAGTCATTTGATTGATACCAAGTTGGATGAACTGACCACTATAGTGAGACATATTGCTTTGGATCAAAAGGCTACCAACCCCCTCCTTCAAGGTCTTGTGGTATTTTCACTGAGACAAGCCACCCAACTGACTGTTTCCCACAACTCCAAGAAACCGAATATTGTGCACCAGTGTTCTCTATGAGACCATATTAGCAACAACAACCACAACCATATCCCCAAAAGAATATTGATCCAACATACAACCATGGGTGGAATGGTTAATCAGACATGACGTATGGCTCTAGACAACAACAAAGGCCACCCTTTCAACAAAACTTCTAGCAGCCTCCGCCTTACCAGTAGGGTTTCCATCAACCCCAAAAGAGATTTGAAACCCAAGAATCACCAACCATCTACAAGGGAATCCACACCCAAGTTAGATTCTAACACTGATTACCATTTGAATCCAATTGTTCTTAATCAACAGAATTAGTTGAAAAGACATGGTTTGGAGTTGAGGGAGTTGAAGACTCAATTGAGCCAGACTTCCACCGCCCTCCATGAACAAGTAAGTAAGAATTCTGGAAATCTTCCTTCCCAATCAACTCCAAATCCAAAGGGGAATTTCAGTGCCATCACATTGGGAAGTGGGAAGAAAACAACTGATGTTCCTCCACCTACCATTCCACCGGGATTCATCTTAACTCCATAGAAGCCCCATTCCATACCAACTGATGAGAAACCCAAGGAGAAAGATAAAGATACGAAAAATATTGATGATGTTCCTCCTAAACATCTTCTCTTTCCAAATAGGGTTGTTCAAACCATGAAGATTGCTCAAGAAGTAATGAAAAAAAGGTTTTGGACACATTAATGTGTGTTGAGATCGACATCCCTCTACTTGAAGCCGTCAAAAAAATCCCAAGGTATGCCAAATTCTTAAAAGAACTCTGCATCAATCAAAGAGGGCTCAAGGGAAATGAGAGTATCAACCTTGGAAGGAATGTCTCAGCACTAATTACACTAACTCTAGAAATTCCAACAAAGTGCAAGGATCCTAGGACATTCACCATCCCATTTACCATAGGTGATTTTCACTTCTCTGATTCCCTTTGTGATTTGGGAGCTTCCATAAATGTGATGCGTTACTCTGTATTCTCTTCTCTGCAGGTTGGTGAGCTGAAACCGACGAGAGTAGTGGTGAAATTGGCGAAAAGAGCTATGGAATATCCAGTGTGAGTTATGGAGGATGTACTTGTCTAGGTTAGAGACATGATCTTTCTAGCATATTTCTATGTGCTTATCATGGAGGATGATCAGGTAAGTTCTCATGCCCCCATTATCTTAGGTAGGCCGTTCCTCAAAACCACAAAAACTATCAGAAATTTCAATGAGGGTACACTTTCCATGGAATTTGGGGATGAAGTTGTGATATTTAATGTTATAGATTCCATAAAGTACCCCTCAGAGAATCATTATACATTTTTTATCTCTCATTTTGAACCAACATGTACAAACACTATTGAATTGTATTGTCCTATGCATTGGGATATTTTGAGTATTGGTTTATGTTTGATGTCTAAGAGTACTTCCACACCCATTTCTAAGGAACAAGAATCTCTAAGATTTTATTTTGAAATGGAATCCTATTCTGATTTTGATCATGTGAACTCTAATTATGACATTGCTATTGAGTATGTTGGTGGATTTGATGCTTTATTCAATGATTTGATGATTTATATATTGATACTGATGCTCTTTGTGAACATAATTAAGTTCCTTTTATGTCTCCATCCATAAAACACCCCCTACACTAGACCTCAATCCATTGCCACCAAATCTAAAATAATCATACTTGTTAATTGGTGGCAAATTACCTGTTATCATTGCTGAAAATATCCCTTTTGAACATGAAGAAAAACATTTGATTCTTTTGAGGGGGAACATCAGGAAAATCGGGTGGACCTTGGCTAACATAAGAGGTATTAGCCCCTCCATTTACATGCATAGGATTCTTTTGGAGGATGGGGCGAAACTAGTGAGGAAACCACAAAGGAGCCTCAATCCAACCCTTCTGGAGTTTGTTAAAAAAGTTGCTAAAAAATTTCTCGAGGAAGGTATAATCTATCCCATTTCAGATTCTCACTGGGTAAGTCCTACTCAGGTTGTGCGTAAGAAAAGTGGTGTTACTATTGTTAAAAATGAGAATGATGAGTTAGTTCTAATGAGGGTACAAAACAATTGGCTTGTGTGTATTGATTATAGGAAACTAAATCATTCCACTCGTAAAGACCACTTCCCCCTCCCATTTATTGATCAGATGCTTGAGAGACTAGCTGGGAAGACACAATATTGTTTCATGGATGGATTTTCTGGATATTTTTAGGTTCCTATAGCTCCAGGGGATCAGGAGAAGACTACATTTACCTGTCCCTTTGGCACATTTTCCTACCGGAAGATGCCATTTAGACTTTGCAACGCCCCAGGTACCTTCTAAAGATGCATGGTGAGTATTTTTTCTAATTTTATTGAGACCTGTATGGAAGAATTTATAGATGATTTTACAGTGTAAGGATCCTCATTCGATGAATGTTTAAATAGTTTGGGGAAGGTATTGGATCGTTGTATTGAGAAGAATATGGTCCTGATCTTTGAAAAGTGTCATTTCATGGATGAGCATGGCATTGTCTTAGGGCATGTAGTGTCAAAACATGGGACATAGGTTGATAGATCTTAGATAGGCATTATTTCATCCTTACCCTATCCCTCATGTGTGGGTTATGTTAGATATTTCCTAGGTCATGCAGGATTTTATCTGTTCCTCATCAATGATTTTAGTAAGATTGCTCTTCATATGTCACTATTACATCAAAAGGAATCTGATTTTGTGTTTGATGATTTTGCAGGACTTCCTATGATAAACTAAATAAGTGTCTGACCACTCCACCTATCATTCAGCCCCCATGGTGGGAGATTCCTTTTGAGCTTTTGTGTGACACCTCCAACTTCATGGTTGGAGCTGTCTTATCTCAGAGGGTGGAGGGATGTTCCCATGTGATCGCCTATGCATCAAGGACACTGGATTCAGCCCAATCAAACTACACAACAATGAAAAAGGAGTTTCTTGCTATCATATTTTCTTTAGATAAATTCAGTTCATATTTATTGGGCTCTAAAGTAGTTGTTTTTTCTAACCATGCAGTTCTGAGGTACGTCTTGAAGAAGGCAGATCAAAATCCACGACTTATCCTTTGGATTCTCCTTCTTTAAGAGTTTGACATCGAGATAAAAGACAAAAAGTGGTCAGAAAACTTGGTGGAAGACCACATGAGTTGGCTTACTCACGCACTAGGGGATGACACCTTAGATCAGGTACCACTTTGGGACACTTTCCCCGATGAGAATCTTTACTCCATCTCATGTACGCATCCTTGGTATGCAGATTTAGTTAACATCCTTGTTTCCTATAAAATCTCTACAAATTTAAAGAAACGCCAAGTTAAAAAATTAAAAGTAAGTCTCTGTATTATGTTTGGGATGATCCATACCTCTGGGGCATGTGTAGTGATCATGTTATTAGGAGTTGTGTTCCTGATCATGAGTTGGAGTCTGTTTTACATTATTGTCATAAAATTGCTTATGGTGGACACTTTAGACCCCAACGGACAGTTAGGAACGTTTTGGAGTCTGGATTATATTGGCCTAGCTTATTCCATGATGCCAATGTGTTTTGTAAGTCATGCTCTCATTGCCAACACACTGGGAACATTTCTAGGAGACATGAGATGCCCCAACAAACCATACTATTCTGTGATATTTTTGATGTGTGGGTCATCAATTTTATGGGTCCTTTATCTTGTTCGTTTGGTTTTTTTGTACACTTTGGTTGCTGTTGATTATGTGAGTAAATGGGTGGAGGCTAAGGCCACCATGACTGATGATTCACATGTTGTTGTGGACTTTGTCAAAGCAAATTTTTTTTGCATGTTTGGAGTACCAAAGGACTTCATTAGTGACCAATGGACACACTTCTGCAATCAGAATCATTCTTCCCTCCTTCGAATTTATGAGGTGACACACAAAACATCAACACCATACCACCCTCAAACAAATGGCCAGGCTGAGGTTTCAAATAGGGAATTGAAATAAATTTTCGAGAAAATTGTGCAGCCAAATAGGAAATATTGGAGCAGGCGCTTGGATGATGCATTGTGGGTTTATAGGACAACAAACAAGATAACCATTTGTATGTCCCAATTTCGGATTGTTTTTGGGAAAGTGTGTCATCTCCCCGTGGAATTTGAGCATTGGGCTTGTTGGGATATGAAGAAATGAAACATAGATTTGGCCCAAACTGGAATTCAAAGAAAGTTGCAAATTCAAGAGCTTGAGGAGATTCGACTGTCATCATATGAGAACTCAAGGCTCTACAAGGAAAGATAAAAACCAGCTCATGACAAAATGATCCAACAAAGGGAGTTCCATGTTGGAGAGAAATTCCTTCTCTATAGTTCACGACTGAATCTGATTCCTAGTACGTTGTGTTCTAGATGGTTAGGTCCTTATGTTGTGACTAATATTTTTCTTTAGGGTGCAGTTGAGATCACACAAGAGGACACATGAAGGAGCTTTATAGTAAATGGGAAACATTTGAAGAGGTACATTGAGGGACTTCCTATTAATGCAGTGGATTTTATCACACTGCATGACCCAATCATCACTTGAGCACATCAGGATGTTCCTAACCCTTTCACTTTTATGTTATTTTCCCTATTTAAAAATTCTTCATTTCATGTACATATATAATCTCATGGGTTCACATTGAGTAAAATGCAATATTTTATGTGTGGGGGAGAGAACTTTTTAGTTTAGTAATTTCAATTGTTTTCCTGATTTAAAAAAACAAAAAAAAGATGTATGTTTTATAAATTTTTTGTGTTTATTTTACAATTTTATATGTTTTTTTGAGGCTTTTGAGCTAAAATGAATCTCATCAACATTTTTAAATCCCTATCAATAAGTGAAACAATTTACCCCTTGAAACTAAGCTTCAATGAATGCTGAAATTACATTGTTTCATGTTCAAATATTTAGTAATTTCATGAAAAGTACACTGAATTTTTAATCCCATGCAACATATCACTATCTTTATATTTGAAATCAATTTCTCGTGAGGCTTCTGAGCCATTATTTTCATATTATTTACATTCACCCCACTTCTTGTGAGAACCAAACCATGGATGATTTAACCAGAAATTTATTTATTCCTATCAAAACTTGAGGGTTTTAGGTACATATGTTTAAATGATTGAGGCATTTGTTTTGTATTAAAGCCCCTGTTTTAAAGAATCCTTTCTTATAATGGCCTAACATGAACATTTAATCCTTTTATCCCTTATATTCCATGCACTACCTGTTAGTTTAGCCACATTATAAGCCAAATATCCCTATCCAACCTACAGTTGAAGTGAAATTGCATAATCTAGTTGAAATTAAGTGTGGGGAAGCTATCTTTTGTTGTTCTAACACATTATGTGATTCTTTGGGTGGAAAATTAAAATCTGAATTGATGTGGTTGCTGCAGATGAAAATAATTATATTAAAATATGTCCCTTTTCTGGAGCTTCTAATTGATGTTGAATGTTGTGCCTATCTAGATCATTCAAGAAATTCATGTTTGAGGAGATTGAAATTTTTACTGCAGAAATGTTGAATGGTGTGAAAATTACATTATTTTTCATGATGATGGAGCTGAATTGATACTATGGGTATTGAGAAGAAGTCCTTATTTAAGTGAAAAATAGAATAATGCAAGTTTTCTTCAAAAAGAGTAAACCCCCCCTCATTCAGCCTCAAAAAATTTTCAAATCTAAATCCAACCAACTGAAAGCCACATAACAAACCTGAAACATCCTCATGATAAACATATGTCCATGACTCACATCGGGCAGCGATGCAGTAATTTATCAAGCCTATGGTGACCCTTTTATGAGTTTGGATGAGAAAGACATTGCAAAAAATATAGATATTTGTGTGATAAGAGAATCTTCGAGCGAGGTAAGTGTTTTGTGCATGGAAATATAAATAAAGTGGAAATATATTGAATGATATAAATGAAGAACTTGAAATAATGGTTTTTTATGATGCACGATAATTTTTTTTCTTGGAGTGTAATTCTATGATCTCATGTATATGTGCTTTAAAATTGGTTTTGATTGGATATTGAAGTTTACTTGACATAAGGTTTTTCCCATGAGTGAAAAAGTGTAAGGGTCAGGGAGTTAAAAAAACAATATTTTGTTGAATATTTTATTGATAATAAATGATATAATTTCCTCACATTGTGCTAAATATTTTAATTTATGAAATATTTGGGATTATATCATTAATTTGAATATTTGTTGAAAACTCCAGTTTTACCCTTATAAAATGTACTGTAGTATTTTAAAGATAAATATTTTAATATTTATTATTTGAACATAATATTTTGTAAAACTGTTCCTATCCTCGTTTTATACAACTTTCAATGAGGACACTAGATCTAAAGAGTGCATTTGGATGGAGTAAATGGTCCATTATGCCAATGGTGTGCTGGACTCGGCAGAATGGACATGGGTTCTGTATTTGAGCCATATATTCTAAATCCGAGATTGGATGGATCCCAAATTTTGAGGACATCTCGGGGACATGATTTGTCACAAATCCTCCTTTTGGAAGGCCAGAAAATACATGTGTTTTTAGGTGAAATAGGCGGTGAAACATGGAATTAAATATTTGGACGTGTTTTTCATTTCACACTTAAAAAGTTATGTAACCCTATCCCTCACAATCTCTATTTAAATAGGGTTTTAACTCTTTGGGAGGGCTGGTTGAGGCATTGGAAAGGTATTTCCGAAAGTGTGTCTCTTGATATCCCCTCAAAACTCTTGGAAGAAGTAAGGCTTTGTGAAAACCTCTCTTCCAAAAAGGCTCTCCTCTCCCACCTCCTCTTTGTATTTCTTTTCTTTCATGTGTTTTTCTTGAATTTTTCTTAAAATAATCTTCTGTGTTCTTCTCTTTTCTTCTTCTCTTAATATTCTTAATTGGGTTGGAATCAAGAGTGGAGATGAGATTGGGTTCTACCCTTTCAATCCTTTGCCCATGCAAAACGTCTCCACGATGAATACACCGCCCATGGAAGAGTAGTTCTTTTTAGTAATCGATCGACCTCTGTCCTTATTCATTTAATTATTTTTATTAATTGGGATACTTTAATTTACTTAATATGATCCATGAATTGTGTTTTTACATTGTTATAAACTAAGTAAGTAATTTAATAATTAACACAAAAACACACGAGGTTGAGATTCTGTGTAAATTGTGAGAGCGTGATCTTAATTGGTAATGGAAGACCACACAGGATAAATTTGTAGAGTTCAAATATAATCCCTGAACACAATTCATCCTCATTTCCAAAATGTATATGTTCTCTAATTAACCACTGAAATTATTCTAACCTTAGAACGACAATCAAAGCAGGGTGCTGCGATTGCGTGATCCGAAGTTATCCTAGGGTTTAAGTAATTCCATCTTTATGGTTAAATTATCTCTTGTAGGGTTCAAGGGTTAAAAAATTAGGGGATCATACTTAGGTGGATATTGATTTCAATGATAATGATTAATTTATAAATGAAGAGGTAGAGTTAGATCGATTACATCTTTTAAAATATTCTCTAAAAAACATCTTCTTGTTGTGTCTTTTTAATCAAACTTCATTTCAAAAATAAAAACAAAAAATGCAATCTTCTTCCATAGAACTTCTTCTAGATTTATAAACTATAAACAACCCTCATCCTTTTAAGTAGTCTTTCAATTCTATTCTCTTTTATTTTTTTAGAATACCTCTGAAATGTTGTTTTAATTTAATTCCCCCTTTGAGAAACGAACTTGGTCAGCCAATCTGCTTCACCAAAGTACCCCAAAATCACACTAATCATTTGAGGGTTCCCATGACAGCTCTCTTTCAATGTCTTATGTTTTTTCAAGACTAACATAAACATCTATCCTCAAACAAGGATGATGTGCTCTCCACATTCATTAAATCCATAATGGGAATTTTTAGTGGATATTTGGTCACATAAGATATCATAATCGATACCCTCATATTGTGTATCCAAACTCACTGAAGAGGTTGAGTGGAGATAACCATCAATTGTAGGTATGATGCACCATCCTTAGGAAAGATGACCTCACGCTCCTCCACCTCTATAGGGGGATAATAAGTCATAACATCTAGAGATCATGGGGTAATAATAGATAATTTATGATAAATTGTGTATGATATCATAAAAATGATATCATTATACTCTTCATGGGTTCACTCCACATTAAAAAAAGGAAAAATACATCCCAAAAGATGGAAACACTTCCACTCTCACTGGAAGAAAATAGATGATCATGGATGGTAAACATAGAGTCCATATTGAGGAAAACATTATGGGATTTCTCTACCACTATAGACATATTATTTTCAAGGTTTTATATTCTCCTAGAGTCAGGTAACATAATAGGTTGAAGTGTGATAATTGATCCTCTTTTATAACAGTCTCCCACCATTAGGGATGAGAAATTGGCTAATGTAGCATCACTAAGTCTCAAAACAGGGGCAACATCCATGTGAAAGTGTCTTATTATCATGGACAAAAACTAAAACTATATTATATAATACCTATGTCATACCTCAATCACACTATGAGTATTTCGGTCATAATCCTCTTCTATCTGAATCTGTTTTCTCATATATACATGTTCACCATAATTAGTCTTCACTCTGACACCTTCACATCAAAATAACCTCAAAAACACAAGTCTAATGAACTCTTCCACCACAACTAGATAATTTCCACTTTTGGAAACATTGACTTGGTTTCATATTTTTAAATCACATTATAAGGATGAATAATGATTGTGGAAGTGTCTATGTTCCTTTCATTCATGAATCCACATCGAACATCACCAACATATGGCTTTAGTGACACCTATAATCACCCTTGTGAAGTTTGGTTGCCAAGAGAACCTTCAAGAGGAGTCTTATCAATACAAGAATATTAAAAAAACATGCTCTTTCTAGTCCACTACAGAATAATAAGGTTCAGTATGGCTCACAGAAAAACTAGGTCATCCCTATCTTTGGATACAGTGATGAAAAATCAATATAGCTGTGTAATTTTTTTGTACTACTGGAACCAACTATACCTCCAAAGAGAATACTATTTATGGGTCCAATTATATGATTATTTGGAAATTAGCCACTAAAATTGGATAATATTAATTTTTATAATATATAATTCTCTTGTGCTTCATTATAAATAGACACCATTTTTGGTGCATTATCAAATGTGAATATTACATCACATTATGATGATAATTAATTCTTAAATTTCACTATTACATGTGACATTTTAGACACATTTTAAATGACCAATTGGTATTGATTTAAATTTTATATTTCATTTTAATTTTTCCCAATAAATTTGGAATAATTTATCTTTTTGGACAACATAGATATTCATAATTTTTTTCCACCATTTTGGACATTCAACCCCAAAAACGTTTTGGTGAAGTGGACTCAATAGAATCCCAATAATATAATTTTAGAGGATTTTATTCAATCCCAATGAATCTAAAATTTTAAATAGATATATGAAAAATATTTTTAATGATTTAATTAAAATGATAAAATAGATAATTTAGAGTTTTATCAGGTGATCTAGGTGGCCCAAATGGAAGAAGAAATTCTAGTCCAAATTCAGTGTCCCAAAATAATAGCCCACTCTTTTTACCATTACTCCTAGGATATGAAAGAAAATGGGATTAAATTTTAATATTTTTCGAGTACATACATATATCCAAATTATAAATATATTTACGAAAAATATTATTCCATATAGAAGATCATTTTGGAATATATATTCGGTGAATGCAAGTCAGCTTTGATTTTTTTCAAGGGTAGAAAAGTACACTCTCCCTTAACGAAGTACCTGTATTACAGTTAGTTAAGGAATGGTTGGATAGATGCTTCTCTAGGAAATAGTTTGGCGACGTAGTATATATTGTTGGGAAAAATATCTGTCGTGATATATCTAAGAGAATGCTGGGCCTAAGTCAAAGTACATACATTGACATGATACTGAAGAGATTCAGTATGGAACATTCCAAGAGGGGGTTGTTTCCAGTGTCACATGGCATTCATCTTTCCAAAAAAATGTGTCCTCAAAATCATGAGGAAAGAATGAAAATGGAAAGGATCCCTTACACATCCATGATTGGTTTAGTCATGTATGACATGCTATGTATGAGGCAAGATGTTTCTTAAGAATTAAGTGTGGAAGGAAGATATCATGATGATCTAGTAGAGTGCCATTGGATGTCAGTCAAGAATATCATGAAGTATTTGAGGCATACTAAGGATGTGTTCCTAGTTTATGGAGGAGATAAAGAACTAGTCATCAAGGGACATGTAGATTCTAGTTTCCGGAAAGATCAAGATGACATTAAGTCACAGACTGGTTACATCGTTAGTTTGAATGGAGGTGCAGTGAGCTGGAAGAGTTCAAAGCAATGTGTGGTGGCCGATTCGATAGTAGAGTACAAGTATATCACAGTTTATGAGGCAGCTAAAGAAGCAGTATGGGTGTGAAGGTTTGTCTAAGAGTTAGATGTAGTACCTAGAAGTAATGATCATATCACACTCTATTCTGATAATACTACAGTGGTGGAACTTGATAAAGATCCAAGGTCACATCAACAGACAAAGAACATACTTCGGAAGTATCATCTCTTGAGGGATTTTTCTCAGAGATGTGATGTTGTAGTGAGAAGTATTTCACAAAAGACAATTTGGAAAACCCCTTCACTAAAGCCTTGACTTAGTAGGAACATGATCATCATGTGAGGTCTAGCGGACTAAAAGTTGTTGGTAGTTGGCTCTAGTCCAAGTGGGAGTTTGTTAGGTTTTGTGTCCTGATAAAAAACTGTTTTGTACTTTGATTACATGAATGTACACTTATAGTATATTTTTCATTGTTCTACATGACTATAATATAATAATGTCATGGAATATTTGTCGCATTGATATGGTCAGGGAAGATCCCCACTATGATGAGAACCTTGAAATAATATAACAATATTCTTAAATAAAGTTCTAAAGTTGGATGACATAGTATGATAGGACACATATTATACGTACTGTCATGTGTGAGTACTCATAAGAAGATGAGACTCTCTCTCATGGGGTTCTCACTTGGTAATCTCCAGGATAGTAGATTATGAAAGCAGACCCGCCAATAGTAATTTCGTATGTCTTGGTGTCATCGGACATTAATATATACGAGCGTGTGTAACGGTCCATAGACTGGAAGATTATCATTAAATCATGTCATGACTAATGCACTTAGATTTTCTGATGAAAACTGTCATGAAAACAGTTTGCGGGAAGTATGGTATGTTGGGTGCGTCATGAATAACATGTTGTTAATGTATAAGTCGATGAAGGATTTGTCCCTTCCATTTATGGAAGCTTATATCTCGGCCCTTGGATTGAAATAGAACTGTTGCATGAAATTACATGGCCATAGTGAAACGATGTGTTAATTTCATGTTGTCAAAGAACGACAGATCAAGCAAATAGGTTTATTACACTTCTATGAAACCTACTAGATTAGATATTGAGACAAAGGGATTAAATTACACAGTAAGCGGTCGTATGAGGTGACACATCAATGCGGCGTCAACTTATTTCTATTGGGTTCCTTGACCCATTTCTAGATAGTAATCTTTGACTTTAGGATAGACCACCTAATTCCAATGAGAAAGAGGCCTAGAGGGTCACACACTATGTGTTTCCAAGTACCTCAAGTAGAATAATGATTATTCTCGTACGTGGTTTGATAATTATTCAAGGAAGCCTAAATATTTTTAATGATAGAGGAAGAAGAAAATTAAAAACAAGATATACATGCCATGTATTAATGATTACATGCCATGTAGTTTTTTTGGAAAACAAGTACGTGCCATGTATTAATGATTACATGCCATGTAGTCTTATGGAAAACAAATACACGCTTTGTATTAATGATTACACGCCGTGTTGTTTTCCAGTCAGGATTTTGAGGATATAATATTTTTTTATTAAATGATATTTATTATAATCAGAATGGGCACATGTCAGTGAATTAATTATTCGATATGGGGGTTTTCAATAAGAGTAAATGAGATAAATAAAACACATAACACGTTTATTTATTGTTACAACTCTACAACCTCAAACCCGATTATACATATCATAACAAACTCAACTCTTTTCCTATAAGAGAATTGTTTTGCACAATATTTTTGGAGAATTACCTCAAGGTAGAGAGAACACCTTCTTCCAAGAATACTCTGATGATCGAGAGAGACCCACTTCCATCGGATCAAGACGATTTGTGGCGGACAACGCAAGCAATGTTTTCTCTACACTAGCACCCGGTGAATCCTTTGGCGATGTGCAGAGATATGTGGTACAAGTGCGGATCACTGCTAGAGGAAGTCTACCCTTGGCTTCAGTGATGAAATGACATATCACATCAAAATGTGATCATAAATATCAATTAAGAAAGAACACCAAAATTTACTACTTTTTAATTGATTAAATTAATTATAATCAACCTGGAACAATATTACGTTGTGGTTTTGGGACTATCCTTTTCATTGAATATTTCATTGATTCGATCTATGGAGACTGTCATTTGTCATCGTATTGATCCCAAATCAATCATTGTTAATGACAAAAAGCCAAGTGGGCACATCCACCCACGAGCTTCGGCAGCGCCAGGAACCTTCACTCTTCTCTTAGAATTTATTGTGATGGTATGCTTGTCTATTAGTTTTCCCCATATATGTGTGTAGAGGGCTATAATGGATTGTGGTTATTCATATACACATATTCTAGATATAGTTTCCTATAGACTACTATAGTTATAACATGTATAGGGTATGATTGATTGAGGAACCTTGATCATTATATGGGAAATAATGGATTAAGGTATAATAACAGACTTACGATACATGTTATGTGAGAAGTGGTGGCTCCTAGAAACTACCTGGTTTCTTTGGTTAAATCGGTGTAGTGGTTGTGTTGTGTGAGCATCATGTTGCCGTGCTACACCTAGGTGTTTACAGGCAAGTATTTTTGGATAGAGCTGTTTAGGACATGCAATGTAGGGGAAAATCAGTAAACGATTAAGGAATTGGTAGCAAGTTACTCCTAATATTATTATTATATTATATACTCTTATTTTTGTTACATAGTGAGAGTATCCATGGTTATTATGGGAACATAGTATACCTATTTAGGTGATGTATTAGTTTCTCATATTGTTCACTATACATTAACTTTCTTTCATTACTTTTTTCACGAGAGGCTCCAGGGAGGATCCTTCTGAGTATACTATTATAGTAATCATATTTATATATAAACTATTTTTCAAGTCACATAGATCTGGTTGGAGATTGGACTAGTTATTAATATCTTGTACTTGGAGGTGTTGTTTGAGCTTTGTGGTTGTTTTCATTTTTATTTCTTTTTTTACATGATGTTTTCCCTTTTAGTTTTAGTAGTTCTTGCAAGACTATACAAATGTACACTTGGGATTTATTTTATATTTCATTCTGAGTTTATGTTTTTCGGTGTCAGTCTTATCTCCCTCATTCGCATGTGTTATATTAGAGGTAAATTCCTACCATTTGTTTTTATTTATTATACCCTTAGTGCTAGTCTCCAACCCTGGACATACTGGTTGCGAGAATCGGGGGCCACTAACTCCCCTGTCACAGTGTTGTCCCATGACGGGTACACTTTGTGGGAAGGGGGTCATAAAAAAGAAATTCAACATAGTACATGGATAAATCATAGAGGTTTAATTTAATTAATCTTATTCTTTTTTAATCTTCATCAATCCCATATGATTTAGAAGAAGGCTGTAAAAAAGAATTTAGTGAAAGTTACACACTTTCTTCATTTATATAGTTTGATGACTTAATGTATATATCATGGTTAATCCTAGATGTGGTATTTTTTTATTACTTTCAACTTGTCTAAAAAGTATCCTTAGATCCTTTAAACCCAATCATTATCCTCATCGGTGATTTATTGATTAAGGATGTTCAGTGTTAAAGGATATTACTCAAACTAAATTTATTTTTTTACACATGTATAGTACAATTATCCTTAGATAAAGAACATAATATATCTCATCATCACTAAACATATATCATGTTTCTAGTCTATTAATTTCACAAATAATATTGATCCCATCATCCTATAAATTATTATTTTTTCAAAATAATAATTACAAGATAAATAAATAAATTAATTATGTAATAAAATGTAGATTTACAAATATGTTAATATTACATTAGTGTTGTATTCCCTTACATGTTTAGTGATAAATATATTATTTAGTAATATATTATGGAGAATTTATTCTAAATTAAGGAAATAATATAGATATCCTCATTGATTTCCGTTGACAAGAAACATCTCCCATGAATCCCAAGTAGAAATATTAGAGAATGAATAATTTGAAAATCTTTTTCTTGTATTCCTATAAGTCATATACTATGCACATCAATAACCAAACTAGGTGACCCATGGATAGGTTTTGAATACGTGATCTAATTCAAGGATATTTTTTTTTCCAGTTGATAGTACAAAAATGAATCTGTAGTACCATCAAAGTGCAATGAAGTATCCTTTGTGTGCAATAGTATTGTAGAGATGAAATCATGGCATTAAAATATAGTATCTAGAAAATATACATTATTTCATCATGCCAAATTGATTCCAATATGATTAAATTGTAGAAAATATAATAAAATGGAGTTAACAAGGTTACATATGTAAGTATTTGATGAGATGTCTATATTTATTTTAATTAATAAAGTCATTCATTTGATATAAATTTTATTTTAGGTTGATATTGAAGTATGTATTAAAATATTAATATCACTGTAAGATAATGGACCCATATAAAATAAAGAAACTAGTATATCAACCATAAAGAGAGGAGAATGTATATATAATTAGTTTTATTCGCACACTTATAGTAGAATGAAACAAATACTTACCACCTAGAATCTATTCATGTTTGGATATATTATTCCTTATAAAATTTAGAGATACCTGAAAAATCCCAACTATATTTACGAGCACAGAGGTCATGGAATTGGGTATTTATAATTATAATTTAAATATAAGAACATTTATAATTTTTTAATTTACTAATTATATATCATGAATAATCAGATAAAAATGAATTTAAATACAAGACATCTATAAAATATCACCACTATTATCCCATCAAAATATATTAATTTATCTTTATATAAATAATATACCCATTCAAATGAATTCATATTTTAAATAACATGTCCACAAATAAGATGGTTATCACCCTCTAATGTATATGAAAAAAATTTCCCTTACATATCAATAATTTAATAAAAGTAGTCAAAAAAATTGACCCAGGGGGATATACTCAAAAATGAAAATATAATAGAGTCCAAAATGATGCAAATAAATGACAATATTAACTAATATGCCATCTTAATGAAAGGGGTCAGCCCTTAAGACATTCAAGATTTAGTCATCACTACCATCATATATATATTGATATATATAATCACTTTTTATGACATGAATTACTAATCCTATGGGCCTAGATAGAGGTATACTGATGAAATATAAATATATGACAAAAAAAATTAAACACAAAATTTTTAATATATTATATAAATTTTAAGTGAAAAGGAAACATAATAAAAAATATTAAATTTTCATGAAGTAAGGTAACAATTATAGAATAATATAATAAAAATTGTGTCAACTTTTATGAAATGAGATACTTGTTATTGTAAAACTATTATAATTGAAATAAATATTCAAGTAATAATAAACTAATAATTATGATAATTCATTTACTCATATTTATATAATTAAAACATTTATACACATTCTTGGAAATATGACTCATGAAAAAAAGACAATATTAATTGGGGTTTATCCAACCCTAATCATCAATATTCATTTCTTATGGGGTGTCATGGTGAAAATATTAAATGTGTCATATCCATTTTTTATTAATTAGATGGATATATATATATATATGATATAAAAACACTAAAATTAAACATTTATTTATCTACTATAATAAATGATATTGGTAAATGAGATTTGATTCTATCGTGAGTGGTGAATATTCTAATAAATATATTATAATTTTTATTAGAAAACTTCACAAAAATTTATGAATTTTTATAATAAGGACAAGAATTAATGCATGGTTTTAAAAGGGTTTATATTTTTGTTTTATTTTAATAATGGGGGTTAACCATAAATTGTTTTGGATGAAATTTTATTCCTGGTAAGAAGGAAAAATAATAATTGAAAATGTTGATCATCATATAAAAAAATAGTGATTGTAAATCACATGCTCAAAACAATAAGAAAAAAATTAAAACGATTGATATTAGTAACCAAAAATATTATCTATAGAGTTTTTATTTTGAATTAATTATTTCTATTAGGATATCTTATATGCATATTATTTCTCAATTAATTCCTATATTAACTCTTTATGAACACCCTGACTATATGTAATCTTATAAAAAATAAATTAGATTAATGTTGAGTTGAGATACTTGCTTTCTTGTGCCATTATTAAATTTAAACTACAGTATATACCATGGAAATTTATAATTTATTAATTCATTGATTTTTTTATGATGGTATATCATAGTCACAGATTTCTTGTTGTAACAGCCCAACTTGTATCACCTCTTCCAAACTGTAGTTCCATATGACCTCATTTTCACCTCCCTACGTGCAAGAGGTTGTCGGCTTACAATAAGATTCTGAATGATGTATTGGGGAGACTATACCCTCAGTATCAAAAATCATACATCATAATAATATCAAGAAAATAATAATAACCAAAAAAACCCATTGAAATTAAATAATAATAACGCTATAATATATGAAATTTAAAGTATCCAAAATTCATAAAATATAATAATAACTATGTACCCCCAACTAGGAAGGTCAAACTAGAGTATAAGAAAAGTATTAGGAAAATAAATAAAGACACTGAAACATCACTCATTAGTCCATCTTGGTACTGTATTCAAACATGAGGCTCTATCTCCTCATTTCCTTAACACCCGACCATTTCCCTTTCCAAAATCCATGATTAAGAAGTCTTTAGGAATATTGAGATACTTGTATAAGGTTTGATTAAATCCCTAGTAGGACGTCACTAATGTATCTTTTACACATTTTCATATGAATAAGAGGTGTATTCTATGATAATAAATAAAAGCACCAGTAATAAACAATCAATCATGAGTCAATAGATCAAATTATAACCAAGATACCATGCTCCTTGGTTGTACCTTCTTCGACTCCAAGCTAGAAGGGTTTTCATAACAGAAGTCATGAACACGGGTCATCCACAATGTCACCAAATATATTCCTGAGTATCCATATGTAGAAACCTTCTTAGGTTGTTTCACAAGTTATTTAAGCCCCGCCACTATCATGAGTTAGGCCAAATGGTCATCTTACCTCATCTTATCTTCGTGTCAAGCCACAGGGTCGCTATATATTGCCACATTCATGGGTCATTCCTCAAGGCCATCACACCCAAGACCTATGTCTTAGTATATCATCTTCATCTATTAAGGTCATGCATACTTCCCCTTTAGGGGTTAACCAATCCATGATAGTCTATATACCAGAAGAAAAAACCTTTATAGGACATACATTCACACACAACATGGCATAACACATATAAGACCAATATATCATAACAAGAATGAGTCACTTCATCCACACACACAAATGTTGTCATTATAAAGCATTGGTATCATGAGATACAATATCACACACATGTGATCGATGTCAAATATGGGTCTTATGTGCCACACATGTGGACACATGTGATCAATATCAAGTATAAAACCTTATAAAGGGATCTACATGGTACACAATTTCCTACCTCAGAAATGTTGATTCTAATTACTTAGACTTTTCATATTTTGATAGTCAAATCACTCTCATACACAAACCAGATGAAAACACCCTAGAATGATTCCCTAGAACTAGTCCTAATTCTATATAAAACGGATTTTAGAACAATATTAAAGAGATTGATGAATAGGTTTATAATAAATTTAACATGCCCAATGAAAACCACCATAAATAGAATATCTCTATCTAATTAAATGAAAGGATTCTTATCCTCTAGATATAATTTCAATAACTTGAAATTTTATGGATTTATCTATACTTTGAGAGTCTAAGTGATGATAAAGAGACACCAAAAAACATCACCCTAGATTCATCTTTATCTTCATCCATCACAAGAAGTAGAAGAACACCTTTAATCCTTTGTGGGATTGACTATATTAGATACCATAGAAATAGGAGGAGGGTGAATGGTCTAATATAGGGAATAATGAATTAAGAATTCATTAAACATCCCCTATTGGTTATCTCGCATGTATTCATTAAGAGGTGTAACTTACCCAAAATTATCAATTGTTGAATCATCGAATTCAAATTTTTGAAACAATTTTCACCTTGAAATGTTTATTACCACTAAATTTGTGGTGGAATCAATACCACCAATCCTAGAAAACCTGATATGGAAACACTCCATGGTGTGGTGTTTAAACCATTCATATTTTAGATCTATAATTCCTTCCACCATGGCTTGATACAACTGTTACGGCCATATTCTGTAGATGGTCTCACAGCTCTAAATTCTTGAGACCACACCCCACCAAAAATGTATTGGTTATTATCATTTCACATATTTGGGTACCATGAATAAAAATTCCTACACCAAAATATGGTCCTTCTAATGGTGAACTGAAATTATCGAGACCCTAATTTAATACATCATACATCAAAAAAAACTTATTATCTTTGAATTTAAACATCATAAGGATCAAAATTACAAATATTTATATAATTAAGGATGTTAAAACCTCCACATGTAATTAATTAAAATCTAAAAGAGGTGTATCTAGATGTCGTGCTCAAAAAATATAGGCCATTGCTCCTAAACATCTGAATCTCACTCCCAAGTATCCTCTTGGATCTGACTGTGCTTCTATAAAACTCAAAAAAGTGGGTACATATTCTCTCTTAGTACATTCTCACATGGATCCCAAATTTTTGTTGGTCACTCCAAAAATGATGCATTGAGCTCTAACTCAACATCCTCATTCTTGATCACATGAATGGGATCAGGGCCATACCTTTGAAACTGAGAGACCTAGACCACAATATGTATTCCTAGATATCATGGAGTAATATAAAAATGGTAGAATACTATTATAATATTATCAATAATACCAAATATTCATGAAAACCATGGTTACATATTCACTTTCATCTATAAATGATGATGACCCAAACGAGGTGAAAAACATAAGAAAATCCAATCACAGACAACCAACTCAAAAGGTAGTACCTTATGGTCAGTATTTGATCACTATCAACTATGATTAGTAACCAACCTCTTCATGATAAATTTCACCCTCTCATTGGTCTCATAAACCATACTCATCCAAGTGGTACCTACTTTACCTTCCTCAAGCTAATATAGAGGTGAAAAACACGACCGACCAAAAAGAGCCTAAAAATATGTCATCTGAATCAAATCCTATAATATGTTTTTTTAATGGAATAAAATAATGTTAATGATCGTCCTATGCTCAAATAATGTTTTGGATGAATGTCTAAATCTTATCCTCCATGATCAATATCATACACTCTGATTTTTGTTTAGTCGGTGGATGATACACTGTACTAGATTTTAACTACGCCCCTAATTCTATGTTCCAGCCTTTCAAAAACATTAATGTGAAACATGAATCCCTATCCAATACAATAATAAAATTCACTCCATGTATACATACAATCTCCAAGAAATAAATCTTTTCCAACTCTTCTACTAAGTGACTTTCTTATATCAACAAGAATTGTGTCACTTTCATCAACTAATCAATTATCACCCAAACAACATTTTGAATACTTGGGATCCCAAGAAATCTCATCATGAATTCCATAAAAACCTCATACCAATTACACGTAGGAAATATATTGTTTTAACTAACCTTCAATTCCATGATTCTCTTCCTTTATCCTTTGACAAGTCAGGCCATGAAAGACGAAGATTACAATATATCTCTTTATTCCCAACCAAAACAAAAATATCCTAGTATCCAGATACATATTTTCAATCCTATGTTCACTACCAACTTAGTGGTATGGGAGTCCCACATTATCTCTTCCATTATTTAGGTAAGAACTACTAATATCCTACAAAAAAAATTCATTTCATCACTTTACAATGACCATCATCGAACTAGGTGACTTCCGAGAAATCATTCCCACCTCACTGAGAATCCAGGATCTGAATCACGGCTTATCTCTACATGGTACAACAATGACTATGTGATAAATAATGGATCACAAGAAATCACCTCTCATTACTCAAATTCATCCACCAATTGTTCATCCAATAATTTCATCAATCATTATTCCTCCTTTGTGTGTCTCTTTCAAAGATCCTTTATTTTCCCATGGAGTTCAATTGCAAGAATATTACCTTTTACAATATCATAAGGCATATAAAATTAAATGGTGTAAAGATAGTCCACACAAAACATATTATATAGATTTAATACCCATTAATAGAATATTCAATACAATATCTTTTAGTTTATGAATATAATAAATCACACACTAAAGAGATATTGGTTCCAACACATCAAACTATGGACCACTACTACATAATAAAAGTCATTCATAGTTTAATTTCTACCATGGGGTAGTATTTGATGATATCCATAAGCTACCATATGATCCCTTTAAATAATTATATAACCCAAACCAACAGCTAAATCATGGAACCAAACTTCATATCGAATATTTGGATTTGGAAATATTTGGATCATAGTTTTCATCAATCACATCTTCAACTCTGTGAAGGTCTATTCACATTGAGTTGACCATTAATACTTTACCCCTACAAGGTAATACTAGTTATAGGTGATTGAAAACATGATTATTCTTAGATTACCCATCAATAACATCCCACCAAACCAAGGAAACACATGATCTCAAACACATTTCTACGATGTACATAAGAAATCAAAGCCACTACCTTCTTAGGGTCTATAAAAATTCCATCCTTAATTATTACATTCGAAATAAAATGTACCTACTAGATCCAAAAGTGACACTTGGAGAGCTTGTTATAGATTCAATGTGATTTAAGTGTACTCAACACTATATCTATCTGTTTAGTGTGCATCTCAGAGGTCCCTGAGTATATGAGGATGTCATAAAAAACACCAAAACAAAGGAATAAGAATATGGATGGAAGACCAAACTCATGAGATCGAAAAAAACAACTATTTTATGTTTATACTCGAAATTCTTAACAAGATACTCATAGATTCTATATCTATTCATGAATATTGTATTATGAATGTCCTCCTCACTATCCCAAAGCTAGTGGTAGCCTGATCATAGGTGAATCTTGGAGAACCATTGGGCCCATAACAACTTATCAAACAAGACATAAATCCTTGTAAATGAGTGTATATCTATACATTAACCTATTTTAACATCTTATAGTACAAAAAACTGAATAATACTATATTTATTTTTTGAGAACAACTCTAGAGCACTCGGTTGTGATGTTCTCAGCCTGATAAAACCCTTCACCACCAAATCCTCAAGACTCACCTTCTGTTCCTTTAACTCGGTCGGTGCTATATGATATGAAATAATCGATATAGTTTATGCCCCTAGTATGATTTAAATATAAAATTCCACATATCTATTGTTGATATGGTATGTGTACTATGATATACCTTATAATATAAAATGAATGATTGAAATAATATAGATAATAAATGAAGTATCTAATAATTCTCAAAATACAATAAGGGAGTGAATTGTATTCTTTTAAAAATTTATTTGCAACTTTTACTGATTATTATGTTTAACAAGGTTAAAAATGTAATTCACAAAACCTATTGTTATATAAACGTTCTTGAATCTGGAAAAGTGATTTCAAGAAAGCAACTCTGGATATTGGTTTTGGGAAAATGCAACTTACTGAAAGTTTACAAAGATTAAGATTCTACCTTAATGTGTATAGAATCTTACTAAATCAGAGTATACAACAATAAGGAAGTATAAGATAGTTATACTTTTCTCAATAATAAAAATACATTGGAAAACTTGAAAGAAACAAGTAACAAGTAGTAATACTTTTAACCCAAAGATATGGGTATCCAATAACCTTGGATAAAGGTCCCTTGATTTATACTTTCAAAAAATTCTATCTTACCCACACCAGGGTACACCCTCAATATGAAGATCAGTGTGTGTATTGTTATCCCCGCAATCTCTGAGCATAAAGGTAGTCGGAACGTCTTTCTTCCTCAGTAAAGAAGTCCTCGAATATTAAGGTAGTCGGAACATCTGTCTTCCTATCCCTGGAAGTCCTCGAATGTAATCAGCAATATTCGGAGTTGCACAAAGAAAATCTGAACAAGACGTTCAGTACGCACTAAGCGTGATAGTATCTCTCTAGAAATCACATAAACCACATGTAATCTCTAGATTCATAGAACAGTTCATCAATGTTATGAGAACTTCCAAATGAGATCCAATTTATATGCACATCTCCAACAGTCATCTCCCTCCCCCAACAGTCATATTTTTCCTTGAATTTCAGAGGGAACTATACACGTGTCACTCAAACAATGGTTAGTTAGTAACTTAATGAACGACATCATTTTATAATAAAAAAAGTATAAGCAAAAAATATGGTTACATAAAAAAAAATATTATGAATGTAAGAAAATAAAAGATCAAAATCTAACTAAAAACACATTTAGTGTCTATAATACAAGGATTTTCTGATCTTATTTTCTAAAGAATTTGGAACATAAACTCTATTGAATTTTGGAGTCTGAATTTCAAGGGAATTCGGAATCTGGATTCACAAGAATTCAGAACCTGAACATACAATGTTCGGATTCAGAGGTGATGAGAATTCAGAGTCAGCACATAGAATGTTCGGAGTCAGAATTCATAAGAATTAAGAGTCTGAACTTACAATGTTCTTTGTCTGAATTCATTAGTATTTAGAGTTAGTACTTAAAAAGTTCGGGGTTAGAATTAATAATAAATCAGAGTCTGAACTTACAATGTTTGGAGTCAGAATTCATTAGGATTTGTAGTCAGATCTCAGAAGAGTTCAGAGTCTGAATTCATTAGGATTCGGAGTCAGAACTCAGAAGATTCCAGAGTCTGAATTCAGAGAACTAGAATTCCTAATTTGGATCCTAAAAATAGAATGCTCTTTAACGATTTGTTATATGTTTCCAATGTTTTAGTTATGAAACTGAATTTTTCACACAGAAATAATAATGAATAATAAAAAACATGGTGGGGATAAATTTACTCAGGGAAGGAAAATTTTCCTTATTGATGCAAAACATTCAGTAAATAAAATTTGTCTTAGATAAGGTGTTTGTGATTTTAAAAACAATAAAAAATAGTGAAGTCATAAAGAATCCTTATTGACTTAACAATCTCCCCAAACATGAAGGAATGGAAAAGTCATAAGGAAAACCTTATTGACTCAACAATATCCTCCTTTTTGGAAAGCACAAGAATCCTTACGAAAAAGAATGAAAAGACGTAGAAATATTTTTCATAGACATTGAAAATAGAACATATTTTCCTTATCATATGGGAAATGATTAATACGACTAACTCACCCTTAGGTTCCAGAACACTAAGGAACATATTATAGATTTACAAAATGAGATTATTCATTATCTGGAGTACGGAAATCTCTGTAATGAAAAATCCCCCATAGATAACCCCCCTCGTACATATGGATTTTTCTTCTTTACATATAATTATTTTTCCTTTATCCCCCTTTTTGATTTTCAAAAATAATTTGAGGGAATGGAAAAGTAAAAATGGTACCTAAAATATTAGTACAAAACATCCAAAAAAATGAGAAACAAAAAAATCTCATTATGATAGAAAAAAAATTTACAAGGAAAGAAATACAGAAAATGATCGAATTGGGTCTATCATCCTTCCTTTTCCTTGGGAATAATCTTCTTCACTGTTGTCTTTAGATTTTTGAGATCCTAATGATCTTCATATGCTATCTTAAGAAAGTATTCGTGATCCTCATCTTTCTTCTCTAAGGATTTGATTTTATCTTCTTGAGCCTTGAGAGCCTCTATATGAGCCATCGGGATTTCTTCTAGCTTAAAAAGATTTTCTTCATTCCCAATCCGAATATCCCTTTTACTCTTCCAACTTTTGGCAATAGAATACAACTTTCCATTCAGATCCTTCACTGCATTAATCAGACTATTCTTCTCAACAATTATATTTTCTTCAAAACTAGTTGTAAGATCCTTTATCCTACCTTCTTCAGTGTCAAAAGAATCCTTGGCAGTTTCTTGAAAATCGTCAATAATCTGCATATCTTCTATGGTTTTCTTAAACTAAGTCATCATCTTCTTGAGAGATCTCTTGGGGGATTTATAGTTAATGAAAAAACTATTGAAGTTAGCCTCAAATTTCATACATTTTTTCATCCCCATGGACACTAAATCCAATTTATGATTTAGTGTGTGTTGAATCATCTGGGATCTAGAATCAATGCTTGGGAAAATCGGATTGGTGCCAACCCACTTCATCAAGGATTGGACTACAAAATCATGTCCAATGGAATATGATTCTGATTCCAATGATTTTCTTTTTGTGGGATCTTTCTCTAGATCAACAAGCTTCCTCTTTGAAGATCCACCAGAATATTTCTTCTTCACAACCAATTAAGTGGGTGTATCAATAAACACATGTTTACTCTTTTCAGTTCTCGGAATGGCTTCCTTATCCAGAGATTCATGTTCACTTTCAGACAGTTGAACAATCTTATCTTCATCTATATTCTATCTCATATGTAGCCTCAGCATCCTTAGGTATTATGAAATCATGGTTTGAAGAATTTTCCTGAAACAATTTATTAACTTCTTATTCACCCTTCTCAGCTTCACCTTCCTCATCCTTCCTAGGAGTTTAGAGCTTTGAAGACTCGGCTTCAGATGTTCGGATAGACGTTTTCTCATATGGGGTTTCGTTTTCAGGTTAATATTCAACTTGTTTTATAAGATCTTCGGTGCCACCACTAATTTCTACCTTTTCTTCACCTTTTCATTCAAAAAATATTTTCTTGGGCTTTTTCCGAAGTGACATACTTCTTACCTGGAGTCTTAGGTAAATCTTCTACAATGAAATATTATGGTACCAGAATATTCTCGAATTCTATTTCTATATCCTTCAAAAGTGATTGAACTAACTCAGCTTTAGGCATTTTCTTCTATTATTTAGTTGGATTCTCAAAATGATCAGCGGTCTTATCTTTTAAAGCATTGGCCTCATCAGGAAACAAACCAAAACTCTGCTCCCCTGCTTTCCTATTCTTTTTGTATTCCCTCCATTTATCTATGAGTTCATTCGAATAAGATTTCTTCTTCATGGGCTTTGGAGGTTCGTATTGGGTTCCATTAGAATATGGGGGTTTACCTTCAACTACTACTTCTTTCAACTTCCTCTTATTTCCTCTATTTCTTGATGGTTCAAGAAATTCTTGTTTTTTCATAACAGCTTTAGACTCTTCCTCTGGTAAGTCATAAAGTTATCCAAAATCTTTATAAAACTAATATTCATTCTCTCCAATTTATAATAACTTACTAACATGACTTTGAAATTCCATGGCTTGGAACTTTATGTCATCTTGAAAGACTTAAGGCACCTGACAATTAGATTAGAGAGGATGGAAGGATACATGATTATTTGAGCTTTCAAGATTCTATTATTAATATTATCAATCATAATAATAATATGATCCATCAAGTTGTTCTTCCTTTGGTTTACCAAGAAGTCCAAAAAGTACATATCACTCTTCTTCATGGTGTCCTTGTCACCTTTTCTCAGAATGATGAATCCTTTCACCCATTGTTCAAGGATCCAATTTTTTATAGAGAGGTGAGAAATCATCTGAGTCTTGACATCAGTAGGAATAAGGAACTCCATGGATTTCACCTTTACAAAACTACCTTGAACATCCGACAACTTATGAGAAAAAAATTAAGATCCCCTTCATAAGATAACCCCCATTCTTTCAGCCTTGGTGTATGAAAGGGCATAATTTTTTCCATAGATTTTGAAAGAAAATTTACTCTTCTCTTATTCGTTGAAAAATCTCATAGATACCTAAAATTCCACAAGAAAATCCAGATACGATACATCTTGATCTCCTGGATTTGATATGAAAATGTTTTCCCATCCATTCAACCTGATGTTCTTGGATATCATGGAATCGTACATGGAAAAGAAATTCGGATGGACCAGCCTCTCTCTGTAAATATACCACTCTGAAATCATCTTGACAATTGACATCTCTTGAGAAGGAACTTCAACAGACATTCGGATTTGAGCATGATTTGAGAGGTTCATAATGGGCCTTTGAAAGGGGGGCAGATCTTCGGCATGCAAGGGCTTGAAATCCGATGTGGGATCACCATCAAGGGGGTACTTTATATAGGCGTTCGATATGACGGTTGAACTTCCAAATTCAATCAAAAGTTTGAGAAAACTTCTGATTAGATCTGATGGTTGAAATGATAGCCGCAAGGAAAACTTGAATCCGATATTTTTATGTTTTTAAGAAAATTATTCGGATTTAAGGAAAAGAGAATACAAAAAAAATATCAGAAAGTAAATGATGATTACGAAAACATAAGAAGGGAAAAATACCTTTTGGATTTCCCAGAATATTATTCAAATTGATGGTAAAAAATTATTGAAGAATGTTAGATTCCAAAAAAAATATAAAATAATAACTCCACTATGAAATATTTTGAGTACGAATATCTTCATTATGAAGAATTTCAATTTAAAAAAATTCAGTATGATAATTTTTAGTATGAAACACCTCATTACAAAATTTTTTGATAAACTGACTATGAAAAATTTTCATTACGAATTTATTTGAAAGAACTGACTACACAAATTTTCATTATGAAATATTTTTAATAACAACCAAATGTACTCCCCATATGGAAAGAATTTTATTGCTGTAAGGAGATTTATTTAAACATGAAGTTAAAAAAGATGAATATCTTATGGTTATCATTCTTAAATTCTGTTTAATGTATTCAAATCTATCAGAGGGTAAAGATTTTGTGAAAAAATCAGAAAGTTGATCTTGAGTTCTAATAAATTAAAGAATGATATCTCCTTTTTCTATTTGATCCTTAATAAAATGATGCATAATGTCTATGTTTTTTTAATGAGAGTGATTTGCAATGTTTTTTCTCAAATCAATGGAAATACTATTATCACAAAAAAATTGTGTTTTTGTAAAAGTCATACCATTGTCTATGAGTGTTTGTTGCATCCACCACACTTGACCACAACAACTTCTAGCTATTACATATTCATATTTAGCAGTGGAAATTGCTACTGAGTGTTTCTTCTTGCATGAACAAAAACTACTCAATCTACTAAGAAATGAAAAGTTCAGGATGTACTCCTTCTATCCATTATACATCCACCAAAGTCAGCATATGAAATACATTTTAAAATAAAATCATTTCTAGAAGTATAAAAGAGTCTTATATCCATGGTTCCCTTTAAATAGTGAAAAAATATTTTCACTGCCTTTAAATGAGATTCCTTAGGATTGGATTGATATCTTGCACATAAGAATACTAAAAACATTAAGTCTGGATGACAAGCTATCATGAAAAGTAAACTTCATATCATACCTCTAAAATATGTTTTATCTACTGGTTTCCTACCTTCATCAAGATCAAGAGTGTTTGTGGTACCAATGGGAGTACTTATACTATTATTGTTGTCATATCCATACCTTCTAATAAGATCTTTAACATACTTATGTGGGGATTTGTATATTCCTTCTGGTTTTTGAGAAATTTAAAAACCAAGGAAAAATGTTAACTCACCCATCATACTCATTTCAAACTCATATTTCATTAGATCCCCAAAGGAACCAGATATATATTGCTGAGTTGATCCAAATATAAAGTCATCCACTTAATTCTGAACAATCAAAACATTTTTCTTATTTTTATTTTTAAATTGGTTGGATCTTCATTTCCCTTAACAATATTATTTTGAACCAAAATTCATATAATCCAATCATACAGCGCTCTAGGGGCTTGGTTAAGTCCATAAAATGATTTGGTAAATTTATAAACATGTTCATGATGTTTTTTATCTTCAAAACTAGGAGGTTGTTCAACAAAAAATTCCTCTTGTAAAAAATCATTAAGAAAAGCAAATTTCACATCCATTTGAAAATGTTTGAAATTAAAGAATTCTGCAAAGGGAAGTAGGATAGGAATATATTCAAGTATAGATAATAGATCATAGGTTTCTTCATAGTCTATCCCTTCTTGTAGATTATAGCCTTTATCAACCAATCTTGCTTTATTTTGAACTATGATTCCATTTTCATGACAAATATTTTCTGAAGACCCATTTTACTCCAACAACTGAAGTTTCATTAGTTCTTTCAACCAAGGTCCAGAATTTATTCCTTTCGAATTCTTTTAGCTAAACTTTCATAGATTTTATCTAATCATCATCACCTAAATCTCCGTTAGTGATTTTTGGTTCTAATTGGGAATGGAATTATAGATGTCATACTTTATTCCTTAATGGACTTCTAGTCCATATAGGTTGTTTCGCATCACCAATGATACTACCACTGGGTTGATTCTTTAGAAAGAACTGATTTGGGTTTTGTAAGACATGTTCATCAACATAGGGTAGAAGATCCTCAGGGGTAAATGTTTCAGAATTATCTTCTTGGACATTTTCCTTATCAGAAGGATCTTCTATCATGGGTTGATGATCAGTTTTTGAAAACACATCTTATGATATAGGTTTGGTTTGTTTAAAAACAAAGGGATCAGTTTCATCAGATTTGACATGTACTGTCCCTTTAATAGTACAAGTGTTTTTATTGAAAACTCTATAATCCTTAGAAGTTGTGGAGTAACCTAAGAAAATTCCTTCATCCAATTTTGATGTGAATTTCTATAAATTATCATTAGTAATCAGAATGAATACTTACAACCAAAACCCTTAATGATGGAATGTTTGGATTTTCGACCATTCCAAAACTCATAAGGAGTTTTCTTAAGAAAATGTTTATTCTATACACAATTTATAGAATAACAAGCATTACTTACAACATCAGCCCAAAAATGATTGGATAAAAAATACTCACTCAACATGGTTCTTGTTATCTCTCGAATAATTATGTTTATTCTTTCAATAACACCATTATGTTGAGGTGTTCTAGGTGCTGAGAAGTTATGATTAATTCTTTTTCTACTACAAAAAGTTTCAAAAAAATAATTTTGAAATTCTCCTCTATAATCACTATGAATAGTTATCAAAGGAAGGTTTTTGTAATTTTTTACTTGGGCTCTAAAACATTTTAAATAATAAAAATATTCATATTTATTAGCTATAAAATATACCCACGTTAATCTAGTGTAATCATCTACTTGGAAAAATATATAATACATTCCTCCAATGCTTCCAATTTGTGTTGGACCAAAAAGATCCATATGCACTAACTGTAATGCATCTGTGGTGTAGAGTTCACTAACTGATTTAAAACATGATTTATGTTTCTTTCCATATTAATAAGGATCACAATCTTTTGAAGAATCAAATCTAAGCTCTGGTAGATCCTTAACTAGTCTTTTCATAGAGAGTTTTAATAGATTTCTAAGGTTATAGTGCCCCAACCTTCTATGCCACAACGAAGAATGATCTTCCATTTCACTAAGGCAATGTAGTTCTTGGTTTCTATGGTCTTTTATGTTTAGTATATAAACATTATCTTGCCTATTGGCATAAATATTAAACTCTTCCTTTGAATTCGGTACTAAACATTTTTCATTCCTAAAATTCACAAGGTATCCTTCATCACATAATTGACATATGCTAATGAGGTTATTCATAAGACCCTTAACAAAAAAAAACATTCTCAATAAAATTTTTCCCAAGAAGAATGATGTTACATATACAAATAATTTACCTCTTAGTATTATCTCCCAAATATATGTTTCCTCCATTTGTATTGATAAAATTATCAATGAAGTTTTTGTTATTAGTCATATATCTGGAACATCCACTATCCATGTACCATGTATTGTTGTTGGTACATTCTTTATATTCCTTAAAACAAAAGTGTAAGACTTTCGGAAGCCAAAATATTTTGGATATGCATATTTATGAACACAAAATCATAGGCACCCACATTGTGTTAGAAAAACAGGCTTTATGAAATCCTAAATACCGGGTTTTGTTTAAGGAACATGTTTTTGTCTAGTGTCCAACGCACTGACACATAGTGCAGAATGGATCACTTTGAGGAACAAAATAATTATTACTAAAAATTGGTTTAGAACTAGTATAACCAAAACCAGAATTATTCATTAGAGTCTATATTTGTGAATACATCTTATCAAAATTTTCCTTACCCAAGATAAAGTTTGACAAACACTTCATCAAGGAAAACATTTTGGACTTCAGTCTGATAACTAAGTTCATATCTTCCAAAACATTATTTTTAGAACTAGATTTAGGCTCAAAATAATATTTCATAGAAATTACATTTTCTAAATCATTTGAAAGTTTATCCATCTCAAATTTTACTTCCTCAAGATTATATGAAATATTATCAAAAAACAAGGGTTTTCTGATCATGATATTTAAAAAGATCAGATATTTCTTTAGTAAGTATAGAAATCCAAGTATTTTCATTATCAAGGATTTTGTTGACTTTAGAATTTTCATTCTCAAGAAGCTTAGCAAACCTAGAAACATCATCATATTTAGGTAAAGTATCATCCTCATCGGAAAAAAGATTATTTATCTAAAGACTTATAAAATTTATCATTTCAATAATTTGCATTTAAAGGAAAATTGGTTATTGATTCAGCATTGTGTACCTTAGCCATTAAGAAATGATTTTCAATAGGTAGTCTGGCTGTTAAACTAAGATTCTTCTATCCAGAAGATTCATAATGTGATGATTCCTCTAAAGAGTCACCACCACTAGCACTCTGGGTGTCATTAGCTTTTAAAACTTTCTTAGAATTAGCTTTTTAGTAATTCTGTCTATTTATCTCAGAATGTTTTTCCATTCATTCTTTTCTCTTAAGCATAGGACAATCAGATCTTATATATCCAGCTCTATTGCATTTATAACATGTGACATATGAATCTTTCATATCTTTTCTTTCTTTAATCTTGTATCTGGATTAATAGATATTCTATCCAGGTATCTTCTTCATCCTTCAAGAAATATTTTCTTGTTCATTTTCTGAAGACTCACTTCCACTAGATTCGGACTGTATAAGAATCTTCTTAGATTGGGATCAAGTAGCTCTCCTAGGAGTCTTGTATTTCATATTATTTGAGGTTGTAGTAAAAGTGACACTATCATTCCCATTCATGTTCTTAATGTTTTCATAATCTCTCTTCATTCTAGTCTCATGTTGAAGAAGAGTTCCAAAGAGTTTATCAACAGTAATCTGAGTAACCTTTCTATTTTCATCAATATAAGTTCTCTTAGATTCCCACTCATTAGGCATGATGTTTATGATCTTATCTACAAGAGCTTCATCATCTAATCCTTTCTCACCCATATAATTTAAGATATTATCAATAGTTGTGAATATCTATTTCACCTTACATATGGGTTCTCTATAAGGGAACAAAAAAACCATGATATTCAGTTCTGAGCATGGATTTTCTAGTTTCAATGACTTTGGATGTTCCAAAGTGTGTAACTTCAAGCTTCTTCCATATACAATTTGCTGCTTCACAATTTAAAATTTGGCTATATATTATTCTAGTCATGGAACATAGAAATGTATTGTGTACCTTATAATTTAGTTGATATTCATGATTTTATTGATTGGTGAAAGAACTAACTTCCTTGTTAGGAATTTTTTATCCTCCGGTAATCATGAAAAAATTATCTACTCCCGTTTTGATAATAAATGTCTTCATGAGATCTCTCCAATATTCATAATAATTCCCATCAAAAATAGGTTGTCTTGTTGGATTTAGGTTGTCAATGGAACCAAAATTTATTCTTGAAATATTAAAGAAAAACATTCCACACAAACATGTTAACAATAAAAGTTTGTAAATAGGGAAATTATTCCTCAGAAAGAAAAATATAGAATAAGAGTATCTGTAAGAAAAATATGAATCCGAACTTGTGAATCCAAAAATATGATTCCGAAAATAAGAAGAAGATAAATTCTCTCCTCAATCTAATCGTGAGATTAATTCAGATCTAATCAGACATATAATACCAATTGTTGAGATGGTATGTGGAGTATGATATAATATATAATAATAAATTTAGGATCGAAATAATATATATACTGAATGAAGAATTTAATAATTCTCAAAATAAAAGAGGGGGGTGAATTGTGTTCTTTAAAAAATTCCTTTGGAACTTTTAATGTTGATTATGTTTAAAAAGGGTAAACAATGTAATTCACAAAAGAATTAGTTCTATAAACTTTCATGAATCTGGAAAAGTGATTTTGATAAAGCAACTCTAGAAAAATGGTTCCGGAAAAATGAAACTTAATGAATGTTTAAAAAGATATGGATTCTACCTTAAAACATATAGAATATTTCTAATTCAGAGTATACAGGTCTATGAAATTATAAGATAGTTATACTTTCCTCAACAATAAAAATACTTTGGAAAACATGAAACAAACAAGTAACAAGTAGTAAGTCCTTTATCCTAAGGAGAAGGGTATCCTAGAACCTTGGATAAAGGTCCCTTGATTTATATTTTCAAGAAAGTATTTCTTACCCACCGCAAGGTATGCCCTCCATACAAAGATCAGAGTCTATCTTGATTTCCCCATAAGCCCTCAAATTCAAGGTAGTCGGCACCTCTGTCTTCCTCAAAATGGAAGTCCTCAAACTTTAAGGTTGTCAGTACCTCCCTCTTCCTATCCCCGGAAGTCCTCGAAGGTAATCAACAATATTCAGAGTCGCATATAGAAAATATGAACCAGACATTCAGTTTGAACTAAGCATGAGAGTCTCTCTCTAGAAATCACTTCAAGAGCATGTAATCTCTAGAGTCATAGAACAGTTCATCAAAGTTATGAGCTCTTTCAAATGTGCTCTTATTTATAGTCATAGCTCCAACGGTCAGCTCTCTCCTCCAACTGTCATATTTTTCCTTGAATTTCAGAGGGACCTGTACACCTGTCACTCAATCAACGGTTAGTTAGTAATTGAATGCACGACATAATTTTATAACAAAAACAAGTGTAAGAAAAAATATGGTTACATAACTAAAATCAAATATTCGGAATTTAAGAAAATTAATGTTTGGAATCTAACTAAAAACACATTCAGTGTCTATAATACAAGGATATTCAGTTTCTTTTTTCTAAGGAATTCGGAACCTGAACTATATAGAATTATGGAGTCTGAATTTCAAGTAAATTCAGAATCTTGATTCACAAGAATTTGGAAATTAAATATACAATGCTCGATTTCATAGTTCATTAGAATTCATAGTTAGAACTTACAAATATCGGAGTCAGAATTCATAAGAATTTAGAGTCAGAACATACAATGTTTTGAGCTTGATTTCATTAGGATTCAGAGTCAGAACATATAATTATCAGATTCAGAATTAATAAGAATTTTCAGTATGAACATACAACATTCTAAGTTTGAATTCATTAGGATTCGGAGTCAGAACATAGAAGAGTTCGAATTATGAATTCATTAGGATTCAGAGTCAAAACACAGACGAGTTCAGAGTCTGAATTCGGAGAACTCGGAGTCAGAATTCGGATCCTAAAAACAGAATTCTATTTATCTAAGGATTATATGGTTATGTGGTTTTAAGTATGAAATTGAATTTTACACATATACAAGATAATGAATAATTAAAAACATGTTGAGGATAAATTTCCTTGTGGATGTAAAAATTTCCTTATAGAAGTAAAACATAGAGTAAATAAAATTTGTTTTAAGATAAGGTGTTTGTGATTTTCAAAACAAGAAATAATGATGAAGTCATTAGGAAACCTTATTGACTTAAAAACTCCCCAAACATGAAGGAATGTAAAAGTCATAAGGAAAACCTTATTGACTCATCATCTATTAGGATTAAGTCCAAATAAGTCATCCAGGAATACATTTGGATAAAGGTCCATTATAGGATGAAAAGAAGATGGTGTTACCACTTGGCCTTCGATAGGAAACATGATTTCTACCTATGTTGTAATATCCCCAAACTAAATTAGATCCAGTCATGTTATACATAATACAAAATCTCATTAACTTGTCAAAATGAATGTTTCCTCTTTATGATAAGTGGAGATACTCATCTCATGCAGTAGTGGATGTGCAACTCACAAATGGTCAACCCATCCATGCTGAAAATCAAATCGAATATATTAATCTCCATGATCATAAAATTTAATAAATATCTATAACCGTTAACTAATAAAGGACGCTCTAGATATCTCTAAAGATGGTCTATCTTTTTCCCCAATGGTGTATTGAGAGTTAACAACTAAAAAGATAACATGACCAACAATTTATTCCAATTAAATACATGAGATCATATAAATGAATTCAAATATTCCATATCAAACAAGATAAAATATATTATAGATATTATCAAGAAAATAACATGAAAAATAAACGGTTCCTTACCACCATAATCTATATCATGGTTCTATAAAAAAAAATATGCATACCTTAACTCCACGGGCCTACCCTTGAGGTACATAAGTAACCAGGTTCTATAAATCCCATGGGGTCTGAGTCTGCTATTGAGGAACCAAGATAGATACCTTGGTCATAATAAGCATAAATATCTCACCCATACATGAACCTATCCACAACTCCAATGAATAAAACTGTTGAATATACCTTATCATTCCATGTAATAGACACAGACATTGAGGCCCTAGAAAAAAATTTGTGAAAATTCATACTTTTCCAACAATTGGAACACAGGGGGCCTCCTTCTCTCATAAAAGGGGCCAATGAAATGAAATCTATTTTAATTTACTTATACCACCCAGCTAAAACTCCTCCTACTTCCACTTCTTGTTACCAAAAGAGGCACCCAATATATTACTAAATGTTTTACCCACCAATCCACTATGATCTAGAGGATAACATACAACTTTTTCCTCAACTAGATTTTTCATGATCATCAAGGACTTATGATGCACCTCTGGATATGTATTATGGTTAGAACTCCTAAATAACTTTCAAAGGTCTAGATGAATGATTATTTTATGTTTTGGTCCTTTTGTTCCTCATTCCTTGTCAAGAAAAGAGAAAAGTGAAGAAAAGTGAAGAAATTCCAAGAAATAAGAAAAATAGACAGACAATGATATCAATCCCATATTAAGCTCTATAAATTAATGATCCTAATCTTGATTTATCATTCCAAGGAATAAATCTTGAGTAAGATATCCTTAAATGCCTCTAATGTAACATCCCCAGATGTTATGATATATTTGTCTTTAAATAAATTTAATTTCCTTGATATCTAACAATACACAAAAACATGAGTATAAATGAACTATAAATTAGTATATCTTTAAAAAATATTTTTTTCCCAAAAATGGGTTGTATTTTGTTTTTTAGAAAATAATATTTTTTATATTTTAATTTTTTTAAGATTTTATTGAACAATTGAAAATCATTTTTGAAATACATAGGTTAAAATTATATTAGAGTCAATTTTTATAATTTTCTCAATATATTAAATTATTAATGAATGTTGAAAAATATTGATTATTATTGAAAACTTTATTTTGGCTTATATAATATACAATGTTAAAAAAATTGAAATGATTTCAAAATTGACATTGGTTCATTTAGATTTTTAATTATCCAATTTTGGTAATTTGATTTAATTTTATGTGGATTTTGGCATAAAAATATTGTATACCAAAGAATGTTTTTTCATTGAACCCCATTTTTCATCAAATTTTTAATGTTGTTTTTAAATGAAATTTCTAACAATTTAAAATATTGAATTTGAAAAAATGTATTCAATATTTTCAATAAGAATATTAAATATTCTAATGATTCACATAAGGACCCAGCCTTAAACATTACATAATTTTGAATTTTAAGCCATCAATTTATTATATTACATTTCAGGATATTTTTAGGATTATAGTATTAGATAATAATGTCATAACTCATAAATCAAAACCCAGTTAAATAAAAAGTTGAAACTTTTGATTAGTATCTATTTTTTCCATAATATAAAACTTTTAAAAATAAATCATGATTTCTTTTCAAGAAAACATTTGATAAAATTTAACTTGACATGTTCCTTTCCCTTACACATCCTTAATATTCTATGAAATAATTTTAAAATGTTGAATGATAATAGAAATACTAGTATGGGATTAAAAACCACTATTCGAGTAAGAAACGTTAAAACCCACAAAACCCCTATTCTTGAAAACATAACATTTTTCCAATAAATGGAAATATCATTAATTTAAATGATCTTTTATTTTAACTTTTGAAAAAAAAAAATTAATTCCATTAAAACACATTATAAATAATAGAAATTTGGTGTAGGTAACTTAGGAAATCATCTCATATAATCTGTTTTAAACCCTTAGATAACCCTTACAAATTAGAATAAACATATTAAATTTTTTTAATATATTTCTCAAGAGAACAAAATTATTTCCCAATGCATTGAATCACTATATGGGTGAACCCATCATTTTAGTTATAATGGGCTCAACCTACACTATCTAGGTGAACCCTTCATATATAATTTTAAATAATTATAAAATGAATAAAACATTTAATCATGTTAAAAATTAATTTGAACTCATATAAAATCAACTCTTGATATTAAAATTCTATTTTCTTTCAAAAGACCATTTTCAATAAAAAATTTACTTTTCTTTATAAAAAACATTTTCAATACCGAAATAAAAAACGGAAATATGGGTTTTCATTAAATAATAAAAGTAATATTTAAAAGGATGATACAAATATAATAAAGGTCATAGTTATAGAAAATTTCATTGTCTCCATACTTTAAAAAATAATACATTTTATTTATCATTTTTCAAAACGTTCTGTTTAAAATAGGTAAAAATATTCATTTAAAGACCATTAAAACAATGTGAAACTAACATGAAATGAAATATATAAATATTTTATGTCCAAAAAAAGAATTTCAAAAAAATAAATTTAGAACATTTACAAGGAATAGAAATAGAGTTTGAAGGAAAACATTTACAAATTATTTATTTAAATGAAAATTACCTTCTCAATTTAGAAATATTTATATCACAATACCCATTAAATAATAACATTAAAAAACATTAAATTCCATTATAATATATAAATTCATCATATAACATATAAAATCGTCTTTATATATACTTTATAAAATAATAAATGTGCATAACATCTTGATATGCCTCAACGAATGGAAATTAAAATGAATTCCCTTACCTTGCATCTGATTCGTCACATGGGATTTTGTATTCCTAAATAATAAACTTATATTAATGATTTAATTTATTGAGAACCTTTATCAACTTTATTACTACATTTATTTAACATATTAACATGTTTCATATAATAAATTAAGCAATTAGGTTTTTGTTGGATATTTTATCATTATTCGGTTTATGTATCGTAGATGAATTCTGTAATTTATATATGGTCAAAGAGGTAATTATTTTTAAAATATAAATAATAATAAACAATAAATATTTATAATATTTATACATAATTTATAATTTTAAATCCAATCATGAAATATATTTACCAAAAATGAACTAACGTTATGAACATGGAGACGGTATGGTGTACATACGCATGAGTAACATTTCCATTTTTCAATGATCATTGAGGAAGGAATTTAAGTAAAATTTATATTTACATAAAGATAATAAAATAATAATTACAATAATTATAAATTATACATAATTATATATATCATTCTTCTGATTTGGTGATGAAAAAAAGATGAATCACATCACTTTGAGGAGGCAGTATTCCACACATCCACAAACGACATTATCATTTTTTCTGTGAGAAAAAAGGTAAAAATAAAAATGATATATAAAATTTATATAATGATAAATATTTCATTAATATCATAAATATTTTATTTATAATACATATATTTGTTATATTTAAACTTAATACCTTTCACATAACATGTTAGTGAAAAATGAATCACATCGTTATGGGAGGTCTTAGTCTTCCATACACAAGAGCGACATTATCGTTTCCCTTAAAGAATTGAACATAAAAGGTTATATAAGATATAATTAAATTATAGGTACAATGATTTTATAAATATTATATTTAAACTTTATATCCATAATAATACCCAATACTGAGATGTTGTATCTAAAAATTGAATGACATCTTTTCACGATGTTATAGTCTTCCACACACAAGAATGATGATTTCAAAACCTATTTGATGGAAGTGTGTGTGGTTTTAGATCACACACTTAACATAAAAAAAATTATATTTAATATGATAAATTTACTATATCATATTGTAATAATATTAATTTAATGGGGTAGATAAAGAAATCAAATAAAAATGCTCATTGATGGAAATTACCTCTTTTTTGGGTAACTCCTTTTGTTTTTCACCAAATAACTTGATCTGTTGGATTTATGACCAAAATAAAGATTCTATTATGAGTGGAGTAAATGTGGGACGTGACTTGGTTATTTATTGGCCTAACCAAAGTGATTTAAATTTGTGAATATAAAAGGAGAGGAGGTGGCCTTTTATAATTGAATTGAGTTGCACACTTATAATTTTTTTTAATGTGTGAATTCCACCCATGTTTGATTTTTGTAACTAGGCACCAATATTGTTACATTATCAATATGAGAGTTTATAAGGTCAATATATGTCCATAAAATTTTTTTTGGACAAGTTTTGTGTAATTTTCACAACTTATATTCAAAGTTTGACCACTAAGTAATTTTTTTACCTTAACCACTATAATTAATTTTAACAATTTCCACTAATCACTATGATAAAAAATTAAGTCAACCTTTTTAGAAAATATAAATTATTATTATTAAAAATATGGAATTAATTTCTCTGAATTGAATTCATACAATTGGTGAAATTAAATTTAATATTAATCCCACATACCAAGCAATACAGCGTGTTTTTAAAAAGATTATTTTTTAGAAAATGATTATTCTATATTAACTATTTGTAAAATATTAATAATTGTATAAAAATAAATTAATATTCAAAGATATATAACCTAAAATATTAATTTATAATATTCACCATTATAGAATATTTTAATAATATAAAATGGATAAAAGTTATTCTTTTTAAAACATTTTTTAGAAAAACCATTTTTTAAACCAAAAATAAACTTACACTAAAAAACAATATAATGTTGATTAAAAGGTAATAAGTGGATTAATATTAAATAAATAATAAATTGTTTTCATTAAATCATATTTGAAACATATTGATACTTTTAAATTACTTAATTTTTTATAGATAAATTAATTTTAAAAAAATAAGTATTTTTTAATATTTACTAAAAATCAATATTTTACAAAAAATTATTGAATTTCAACCAAAGTAAATTTGGATATTCTAATTTTGGAAATTATATTTTCAAATTCAAATTTTTATGTTTTTTAAATTTATCATTCAAATAATATCTTATATGAAAATTGTTGAGTTAAAACTATATCCTTTTTGAATAAAAATTACTTAATATTTTTTTAACAAATATAATTATCTAATTAACATTAATAAATAAGAAAAAGATTTAATATATAATTTCCCCGTTTTTTATTTCAATACCAATTTTATAAATTTTGTCCTCTTAATTTTATTCACTTACTAAACAAGTGGGGATACCTTTCCATCAATGAATTTTTAGTTTCCCATGTTTCCTCTTCAACCATATAGTTTTTCCATAAAATATTAACTTGAGGAATCACCTTATTGAAAAACACATAAAAATTTTGGTCATGAACGTAAATTTTTTTATCCTTATAATAAATATTATCTTGCAAATGAACTACTTTAGGGCTCAAAAAATGAGATGAATCTTTCACATAATTTCTTATCATTGAAACGTAAAATAAAATGAATACATGAGATAAAGTCAATAGTAAAGGAAATTTATAGGAAAATGATACAAATTTCAACAATATTTCATATGTTCTAATAAACCATGGACTCATCTTCCCATTATTACCAAAATGAGTCACATTTTTTATGCATAAACATTGAGAAATATAGGATCATCTACCTTGAAGGAATGATCTTTCCTCTATTTATACTCATACATTTTCTTCCTACTCTGAGCAATCCTCATGTGTCACTAAATCAACCGAACTTTATATGTCATATCCATTACCAAATATGGTCTCATAAACATTATTTCTCCACCATCATTGAAAAATTCTAGTGTTTGGCACTACTTTACTTATAATTAGCTAAATGGTGCAATATGTATACTGGAATGGAAACTATTATTATAATAAAACTCAACCAAATAAAGATGTTGATCCCAAATTCCCTGGTAATCAATTGAATAATATTGAAGCATATCATCCATGGTATGGATTTTCTTCATAGAAAGTCTATCATATCTAGGATTAAAATTTTTAATAAAATTTAATAAAATACCCTAAAACTTATAAACTCCTTTCTAAAAATTATATTTTAACCTAGAATCATTATTTGATACAATGGAGAAAGGCACTCCATGTAACCTGATTATCGCATTTTTAAATATTAGATAAATATTATCTAATCCAATTTTATATTGGATTGTCAGGAAATGTGTGGATTCCATTAATAAATTAATAATAACCCAAATTTCATTATTACCACAGTAAATATTTGTTAATATTACTATAAAATTCATTAATATATTCTCCCATTCCAACTATACCACTCAAAAATGATGAATCATCCCCTTTGGTAATTTTTTCTACTTTAACCTACTTAAAACTCATATAATTATTTGTAATGTTATAAATATCTCTTTTAATAATAGACCATCAGTAATACTCTTGAAGGTCACTATACTTCTTAGTGTTTCCCATATGAAAAAATTGAGAAATATGAACTTCATTCAATAAATCTTTCTTAATTTTGAATCTCAAGGAAAACATAATCTTTTTTCAAATTATAAAACACATGATTCTTTAATATTAGAATCGAGAATCCTAACCATCTTAATAGACTCCACCTTTTACATTAAATATTAATACTCTTTATCAGCTCTCTTAATTCTTTCTAACAGATTCAACATTAGTAAAATCCTAAAAAACAGAGGATGTCCCTGTATCAACAACTTCTAGGGGAAAATTCATCAAATCATTAACCAAAGGGTTATATTCCAAATATAAAAAGATTAATACAGCATTACTTTTCTGAATCAATGTAAATGAAACATTTTTTTTCTTTTTCTATATAGTAATGTTTCCTGAAATCGTAATCCTTGATTTATTCTAGACATCTTAATTGTCTCAATTTCAATTATTTATGAGTGAATATATACTTCAAACATTTGTGATAATTATATATTTTACACTTTAATCTATAAAAATTAGGCCTTTAAATTTTTAAATAACAGAACACAACAACTAGTTTCAAATAAAGGTTAGGGTAATTTAACTATCGATATTTTAACTTATGTGAATCATAAGCAATTAACTTAGCCTTATAAATTAAGATGCAACGTATTCCTTTTAATGACGCATTACTATAGATGAAATTTTTTCTATTTTCAGAATTTGAGGACAAAATAAGAGAATATAATAATCTTCTATCTAGTTCTAGAAACCTGTCATCACATTATTTTTTCTAGATGAACATAACACCTTTTCGAGTTAACTTATTCAGTGGGCCAGAAAACCAAGAGAATATTTCAATAAATTGGTTCTAGTAACCCACATATACTTGAAAACTATGAACCTCTATAATATTTTTAGGTATTTTCTATTATTCAAAAAAAATTAAATGGATTAATAGTTATTCCATATTTAGAGGGAACGAGATTAAAGAATGAAGTTTGTTTGTAACTAAAATTAAATGTTTTTTAATTTCCCATATAATTTATTTTCTTTTAATTATTTCAATGAAATCCTTAGGTGTATTTAATGTTCTTCCTGAATATTAGAAAGTACCAAAATTTCATTAATAAAAATGACCAAAAACATGTCCTAGAACCCATGAGATATTTCATTCATAAGGTCCAAAAATATAATAGGTTCATTGAATGGAAAAGAAGGAATATCTACAAACTCATAGTTCCCATATCTAGTCTGAAACGTAGTTTTTTGAATGTATGTTTCCTACAATTTTAATTGATGGTACACATACCTTAGATAAAAATTCAAAAAATATTATGCTTCTAGGACATGATAAAATAAACCATTGATATGAGGAATATGATACTTTATCTTAATAGTTATTTTATTCAGTAATCTATAATCAATGATAAGTCTGATTAAAATATCTTTATATTATAAAAATACAGGAACCATATAATGATGTTCTAGGTGAAATGTAACCATTACATAATAACTCTAGAAATTTATTTTTCAATTATAAAATTTAATAATGATCTAATCTATAAGTGGTTTTTAAAAGGCTTAACATCAGGTACTAAGTAAATATTAAGATCAACCTCACGATCAAGAATAATACTAGCCAAATATTCAAGAAATGAATACATGTATTCATTTAATACTATCACATAACTAATTAAAATATATTTATTCATTTCAAAAATGAGATATAGGTAAATTTCACAGGAATCTCTAAATAATTTCTCAGCTTTTTGGTATGTTATCATTGGAATGACATCCTTTATAATATATTTCTTAGCAACGTTATCTATCTTATCATGATGAACTGAAATCTAATCCACACCAATAATGATATAAAACAAAACTATTTCTAGTAAAACAATATTTGAAGTGAATACCATCCCACTGATAACATTAAGAATATTAAAATAAATATAGTTTTCTTTAATACTACCACCCAGTGTTTTCACCAAAAGTTCAATCTTACCTTCATTTGGTGATATTCCTAATTAATTTTTAAATTTATTCGAAATGAAAGAATGTAAATATCCAACTCTTAATAGGGTATTGGAATAATTTGAATAAAAAATTAACATACCTTTTGACACATCATTTGATAGCCCAACATCAACTTTAGTAGTAGAAAAGTTTCTCACTACACATTTCTATTTCTGATCAGGAATATTTTGAGCCTGTGAAACTAACATCAAACATGAATTATCATAAAAAACCAACTTATTGTAACAAAGACATCTTACCAATGTATTGATATCAGTTTCCTCATTATTTTATTCTTCATGATTCATTTACATGTATGTTCATGCCATGTGGCCAAACTTTCCACATCTGCAACACTTCCCAAACTTTATAAGACATTATCCTTTGTGATTTTTAAAAAACTTTCTAGAATATGGGAACATCATTTTCTTAAATCCATATTTCTTTATTTAATTTTTCCCCGCCACCTACCATCCAATCCACTTAAAACTTTCATCATCAAGAGGAACATAATATTTAGAAAACACTATCTAAAAATTTTCATTATAATGAAAAAAATTCTCAAAAATTATAAAATCCTATGTGTCCAAAGCTATTAATAGGCTTAGTTTTAATCCTGAGTAAAACGTATTAATATTTTCATTGGATTTCCAAATACAATTTGGAACATTTCTATCCAGTATTGTGAAGTTCTCTTCATACGCAACTATGAAATATTCATCTTTATGCCTCTTTTCTAGGAATGGTCTTTTCATTCAGAGTCAAAATACCTGTGGAAAATATTTCCCAAAAAAATATACATAACTATTTCTTATTTTGTGGAATCAAGATCATATTTCTATATGGTATTATTAACCAAAGAACACCATTGATCAGTTTATACATTAAAATGATAAATTAAAATAATTACATTTTAATGGTTACAACATCCCCTGAAATAAAATATATTCTCCAAATCATTTATTCATCCCTTATATAAACTAGGTCAGATTATCCACTGAACAATTATAGATATTTCATCATTAAATACTCCACTACATACATGTTCATTCATAGTAGATGAGGTCTCTCTCTGGCATAGATATCTCCAACATTTATAACCATATTCAACTGATCCACCACATAAACAAACTACTATATTCTAATTCCAACTATCTTTGGATGCTGATTTAGAAGGATATTTTCCTCTCAGTGCCTTCCCACTATAATTTTCCTATTTACTCTATGAAATACCATTCTAAAAAAACATTTTTTAGATGAAGAAACATTATAATCCCCAAATTCTATATCATTTTAACTTTACCATAATGTAAAATATTTCAGGGGAATAATATTAACATTATATTAATATCTAAAGTTATCTACACCACCATTTGATACAAACTGTAATGACCCTTCTTAAAAATTACATAATCTTGTGTTTTAAGTAAAGAATTTATTCCCTTACATTTTATAATCTTTTCAAGTGTATATATTTATAGAATAAAGGCATGACACATATATAAAAAACATTAAAATACTATATGAACACATTATATTAGAATCCATTTTTACCATAACATAAAACTTTTTAAAAATAAAGTATTATCTAATTTTTATTAAAACTATTCATGACATTAAACATGACCTCTTCATTTACCTTACCCATCCTTAAATTCCTATGAAAACATTTTAAAATAATGTTATAAGATTATAAATCATGGTAAGATAAAAAAAGAAAATCATTAGTCTAGTGAAAAACGTTAAAACCCATAAAACCCCATTCTTGAAAATATAACATTTTACCCATAAAAGTAAATATAATTCTTTTAACATATCCTTTTTTTTACTTTGGAAAAAAAATTATTTCAATGAAAATTATTTATCATTCATAGAGAATAAATATAGGCTCCCCAGGAAATCATCACATAGAACCCTAATCAATCCCTTATAGAACCCTTATAATTTGGAATAACTATATGTCCAATTTCTAATATAATTATCCTAATAATGTAGTCTTTACCAAATTCATTGGAGTGCTATTTATGAGCGCCCATCATTTAAGTTATAATGAGCTCACACGGTGATATTTGGGAACACTCATCATATATAATTTCCAAGAAATACAACATGATTAAAACATTTTATCTTTTAGAAAACTCATTAAAACTCATATTAAAATCACTTTCATATATTAAGATACCATATTATTTTAAATTACATTTTTAAATAAAATATAAACTTATATTTAGAAAACCCCATTTTTAATACCAAAATACTCAATAATGGGGAAAGGGGGTTCACAATTAATAAAATATGTAATCTTTTAAACGAATCCATAAATCAAATAATGTTAATAGTGATATAAATGGTCATTGTCTCTATAATTTAGAAAAATAGAACATTCCATTTTTTATTTATCAAAATGATCTGTTTAAAACACATAAAAATAATCATTTTTAAAACCTATGAAATAATGTAAAAGACACATAAAATTAATATTATAAATCATATAGTTCCATATAAAACATTTCAAAAAATCATTTTAAAACATGTACATGAAAGAGGTAATGATTTTGATGGAAAACATTAAAGGAAGACTTATTTATATCAAAAGTCTCATATCACTTATGAAATATTTTAATCATAAGACCCATGAAATAATAATATTAAAAAACATTAAATTAAATTATAATATATTAATTAATGATATAAAAAATTAAATGGGATTTAAAATCAACTTATAAAATAATAAATGTTCATAACATCAAGATATGCATCAATGAAAGGAAATTCAAATAAAGTCCCTTACCTTGAATCTGGTTCATTGTGTGTGTATTTATCTTCATGAATAATAAAATTTTGTTAGTTATTTACATTTTTTTGAACCTTTGACAAGTTTATTATTAATTTTATTTAACTTATTAGAAATTTATTTACAATTTCTAATCAATTATTTTTATGTTTGATGTTTTGGACATATTCTGTTTATGTTTCAAGAAACCACTTTGGTATGCCAATTACAATCTAAGAGGTAATTATTTAAACATATGTAGAATAATAGTAATTAAATAATTATAATTTATATACATAAATTTTACTTTGAAATCTTATTATGATATATGTTTATGAGAAATGAACAAATGTGGTGATCATGGAGATGGTAGGTCATACGTACGCATGAGTAACATTTTAATTTTTCAATGATCATTATGAAAAGAAAGTAAGTAACCTTTATCATTTTAGCATGATCATATTATCATAAATAATATATTATTTAATTATATATACCTATATATATCATTATTTTTATGTGATTATGAAAAAAGGAAGAATCACTTTGCTTCGAGGAGGCGATAGTTCACATGTCCATGAACAATGTTATTATTTCTTCCAATGAGTGAAAAGGTAAAAATAAAATTTTATATTATATTTAAAAAATGGTAAATAATTCATGAATATCATAAATATGTAATTTATATACCATATATCTATTATATTTACCATTATTACCTTCCAAGTAATGCGTCTTTGAAATACGAATCACATCTCTTTGAGAGGCGGTAGTCCATTGTACAGACGAGCGAAGTTATTTTATCCCTTACAAAATGGAACATAAAAGGGAATATATGATATAATAAATATATTGGTATAATTATTTTTTAAATATAGTATATAAACATTATATCTATCATAATACCCAACCATGAGTGGTTGTAATGGAAAAATGAATGACATCGTTTCACAATTCGGAGTTCGATGTACACACGAATGATGATATCATAACCCATTTGATAAAAGTGTGTATGGTTTTATCTAATAAACTAAAAAACATATAATTATATACAATTTAATGATTTTATTATATCACCCTGGTATAAGAATTATTTAATGGGTTGGAGGAAGAAATAAAATTCAAATGATCGCTGATTGATGTTACCTCTTCTTCGAGAAACTTCTTTTAGATTGCACCAAAGGAAATTCTTGGTGGAATATCATCCAAAAATAATTCTTCTAGTATGATGGTATAGTATTTGGGAATATAATGGGAATGTATTTTCCATTCCAATGTTATTTTATGGTGTTAATATAGGGGTAGAGTGGGTGTCCTTTCATAATTGAGGTGAGTGGAACATATGTAATTTTTATAAAAGAGTGAATTCTACACATGTTTCTCTCATATTAGAAGGACAAAATAATGGTAAATTATATAGAATTGAATTTATAGGGTCTAAATGTTACCAAAAAATTCATTTTTTTGTATGTTTTGTGTCTTTTTTACATTATATATTATAAGTTTAACAACTAAGTAAACTTGTTTTTACATTAATAACTCTAATTAATTATAATTGTTTTCACAAATAAATTTGGTCAAAAATCAAGTAGTCCTTATTATTAATAATAAATTATGAATATTAATAATATTTAATAATTTATTCCAAATTAAATTCATATTATTAAAAAAATATAATTTTATTCTAATCCTGCAGACGTAGTGAGACAACGATTTATTAAGAAGAGTGTTTCTTAGCAAAAATATGATTCTATATTAACTATATGACTAATAATAATAATGATATGAAAATAAACTAATTTTAACTAATATTTAATCTATAAATTTAATTTAAAACAATATCCATTAGTGAATATTTTTAATTAATTAAAAAGGAGAAACATTATGTATCTAAAAACAGTTTTTAGAAGAAAAAAAAATCCTTTTTTAATCCCAAAAACAAACTTATAATAAAAACCAATATAAATTTGATTAAAAATTAATTAAGTGGATTAAATATAACTAAAGAATACTTAAGTTTCATTAAATTACATTAAAAACAAACTTAGGCATTTAAATATCTTAATTTATTAAAAATAAATGACTTTTTATAAAAATCATTATTTTTCACTATTCACTGAAAAATCATCATTTTCTAAAAACTAATAAAATTTTAGCCAAATTATATTTGGTTGATATAATTTCAAAAATAATATTCATTTTATAAAATTAAACACCTATCATTCATATATTAATCCTTTAAATAAAACCTTATAAGAAAATGGTTTAGTTAAAAAAAATTCATTAGGAATAAAATTTTATTAATATTTATATAAATAATACAACTATATAATTCATATTAACAAAAATAAAAATTATATATTGAATAATTAATTCAATTATTAAAATGAGACATTAATTTTTTCATAATAAAGAATAAAAACAACAAAAACAATTCATCGTGATTAAGTTTATAACTGATTTACTATACATTAAACCCATAGATAAGGGTGAAATTGAAAATTAAACATTGGTAAATCCTATTGTCTGGTCATATTTAGACACTATCATATCCCATATTTGAAATTTAATTCCATTTTGAAACGTTTTTCTTGAGTATTATTTTATTATATTTTATTTATTTATGAAATTATAAGTGTGTCCTCACCCCCCCCAACTTATAAAATGACACCCCTCTTTTCTTTTTTTTACACAACATTGTTCCATTTAACATAACAAAAATTGGAAAATATATTCTTAATGTCTATATATATTAATTAAAATATTTTTCTTCTTAAAATACAATTCCAATGGTCCTTGATAAAGGACCTAAAGGAGACTTGTTGAAGAAGATGTGATCATCTCACCCAACCTCTATAAATTTCTTTTCCTATTTTGTCTTCTCTAAATATATTGTATTTATAATAAAATAATAAATTAAATATCCAAAATATAATGAAATTTTATTCTGATTATTTAACCACCAATATCCACCCTCTATTCTATTAAATGGGATGTGAAATTATTGTCCGTGCATATATGTCGACTACTGGCTCCCTATATTGATATAATTAATTTTCAATCATTATCTTTCATGGATGGTTATTATTATGTGTTTAAGGTTTATATATGATATTTATGAAATAATTATTCTTCTATAATTATAATCTCATATCTAATAACTTGTCTTTCAATCCATTGTAAAATGATAATGCCACACATGCATATGTTGGACTAGCACCTCAACAAAGACATGAGATTCATTTTTTATTCCTCATTACATGGATGGTAGTAGGGGTACATTTAATGAATATATATGACACATATATGATATAATAATTATTCTAAAAAGGTAAATTATTATTTACCTTTTGTTAATTTCATTCATCAAAATGTGAAAACAGTGTTCATGCTTACATAGATCTAATGTCCCTATAAACAGTGTAATTTATTTTTCTATATCTACCATTTATATATGACTATAAATATATATTTAATATTTATTTATTGATTAAAATTTAGAAAATTATGGATCCATGATTGAATTCTAGGTATTATGACTACTGAACCAAAATTATTATAAAAAACAGAACAGTTAACAATGAGAAACAATGTCATTAATAAGGAATTATTACTAAATTAGAATATAAATGCTATAAGTAGATAATATGTGATATTAAGAGTATGTATATTATTATATTACAGGATTATAATTAATTTAAATTTATTATACATGACATTATAGTGCTTTCAAAGAAATTCAATCCTGAGGTGAGGGATTTATGTTAAAATCTCATTTTTTATCAGGATTGATTATGATTAAGTTTATAGTAACAAAATTTCATGATATACCTCTCGAAAAAACTCACTAATTTTATTATAATTTTTTTATTTATTGATATTATATTTTATATATTTATTTTCATCTCTTTATGAAATCAATATTTCAAAATAATATTTTATGAAAAATATATTTTATTTCTCTCTTTGGTAGAAAATAATTTTTCTTCCATGTCCATGATTTCTAAAAAAAATTCAAGAATTTTTTTTATATTGTAAATTTATTATTTAAAGTCATTTTTACCATGATTTAATTTTGTACATAAAAAAATTAATCTTCTTGATTTATTCCAAATGGGTTTCTTTTGACTATTTATCGAAAATGTGAAAAAAAAAATATTTATTTTAACATACATAGAATGAATATAATTTACCACTATCATGAAAGCAAAATTATTTTAATATTAATTTAGAATTTTTTAATATTATTTCAAAATAAAAAAATTTCCTTAACATTTGTGAAAATTTTAGATTTAAAAAATTGATTTCAAAGTGGAAAAAGTTATTTTACTCATGAAATGTTATAGTGATGCTTTAATGACATTTTTCATCTAAATAACATACTTTAATGTTAAATATGATTTTATAGGTATATAATCTAATGATACCATCCAAATTATATATTTATATGTATTATGACGATTATTATTATTTAAGGATTATTCTATAAAACCTATTTTCCTACTGATTAATTAAGTAATGATGAAACCCTTTTAAAACCAGTTTCATTTCCATGGGTTATGATATAATGAAATGATTAAAATTCTATGAAACTCATTTCTTTTCCATGGGATATGATAATTTGAATGTTTTATGATCTTTTGGAACAAATATTTATAATTTTCATTATGTTATGAGTGATATCATAATTTTGTAACCCTTAAATGCATTAGGTAAATAAGGATATCTCATGAGATAATATGGGCCAGGATTGGAAGTGAACCTAGTTTTGTAAGGGACTCTATCCACTATGATAGTCTTAGTAATGAACTTTGACTACTAATATGATGGAAGTAAGAGTGAAATAAATATACTATGATAGTATAATATGCGATGTTTGAATAAAGAAATGATTTTACATGCTTAATTTTATGCCAAAAACTTATGTCCTATGCTAATTTTATACTCTCATGGATAATATCATTCAATTAAATTATTATTAATTTATTTTTATCATCCATGATTTATTCCATGACTCAATATTATAAACTTTGATATACAGGGTATGGTTTTCAAATATTAATCTCATGCTCTTATACCCTTATGCACATGTTATGTTTAAGTGTTCATTCATATATAACTTATTTACCCTTACTATGTTTATAATCTCACCTGTTGTTATGTTTCTTTTCCTCGGGTTATGAAGAATTTTTTTAATTATAATATTACTAAGAAGGGTTCTATTTATAAAGAACTTAGTGGAAGATAAAGTGGATATCTGATGAATGAGTTGTTTCTTATCTGTGTTTCTAATGACACTAAACATATGCAATTATTTTGTGGATTGTAATTTAATGTAATGAATATTCTTCTGTTAAGATATAATGTCTATGTATGAAATGTAGGGATCATTATATACCATGTATGACCCTCATTTATTCCCACCTGATTTATAACACCCTACCGTATTCAAAAGGTCCTTAAAGCATGAATTCAAATAGTTTTAGGTGTGGGTCTTTTAGAGTCTCCACTATATCAAATATCCCCTAAATGAAATAAATTTATTCCTCAACATCCTAAGGTCCACCCATGTACAAGATGGTTGTGGGATTTTGAAAAAAGAAGTCTTGGATATAATCAACCATCTTCCTAGAAACTCCTCCTCCATGAACCAACACTATATGGAAGGATAAATGCTGATGTGGTCCTGCTGCCTGAACCACCAGACATGTTATAAGAGAATTCTTAGTTACATACCTTATCCATATAGTGGTGTAATAGTATCATCCACCCTAGTGGGACCGTTATGATCTACATTCTTCGTTTTTTCCCTCAGATATCATCTAGGATGCATTGATTCTAGTGCAAAAACTATGCTTAGAACATTTGTAGAAAATTACTAAAGATATCAAGAAATTTATAGAAACTCATAAGGGATTTATAAAGGAAAACATATCATATATGGATCTCCACTCTGATAAGTAATAAACTTACTAGTATTAACCATGTCCCACACCTCTTCTTTCATATATATTTGTTAATCACGGTCATACATATACAAAAATCATGATCATGTTCAAATCATCTAAATTTATAAATAGTATACCATATAATCGCAAGTCAAGATGTTTAATAAAATGAAGTAACATGTATATAAATAAATATGTACATAAGAAATATAGTATTACGTGCCTAATAATGATGCATGAAGGCACCCATACCCCATAATCTATAACAACACAATGTACTCAGGATCATCATAAAACTGTAAAACCACAACTATAACACTTGTCGCTTCATTGATAACTAGAAGGTATGTCACATAAAGGTTGTCCAGAAACTCACATGATTCCCCTACCTAATATTCACATAGCTTATCTTGTTCATAACTTTCCCCCAACATGTCAAGAAGAAATAAAAGAAAAACTTCCTATGATTCCACTTTGTAATTCCCCAACCCGATTCACTCTGTTCAAGCTGAAGGTCCACATGACCTCATGAGAACCTCCCCATGTGTGAGATATTTTTAAATTGTATTGAAGATATGAATGGTGATGTGGTGATAATATACCCTAATTATTAAAATATATACATTAGAATCATATCAAGAAAATAATAATAACATAAAGCGGAACAATGGAACTAAATAATAACTTTGTTATAACATATGACATGTTAGGTATCCCAAACTCATACAATATAAAAATAACCAATGACCCACAACATGGAAGGTAAAACCAGAGTATAAGAAAAGAAAAATTAAAATAAATAAATACATAGCTACATCAGTATAGAGTTATTTTGGGTAACATCTCTGAACACCATACTCCATATCATCATCCCCATATTGTTGGGATCCTATCCTTTCTTGGATCCCTTATCATGAATTCTACACACGCATCGAGATGACCATGAATGGTGTGAGTAAAAACCTTATAAGACACTATTAATGTGATGTTAACATAATTTAACATTAATAAGAGGTGTATTCGATGATAATAAATAAAATTAGAAGTATGAAACAATCAATCATATACAAAGTAATCATGTGCTAATAATGCTTACATAAAACAAAATGGTACCTACTTTAGCACCATTCTAGAAAGAAAATCGCAACATATGTCATTAATATGGGTTGTTCATAAGGTCACCACATATATCAATGATTCGTCACAAATATAAAAAGTTTCTAGATAGGCCATTAGTCCATTAATAATTATTTCTATCATGGGTCAGGCTATAAGTCCATCATACCCCATCTCAACCTTCGGTCAAGACACAAGGTTGTCGTATCCCAACATGTCCATGGGATTAGAATCATGTCCATTTATCCACATCCCTATGTCTCAATCCAAAAACTTCATCTTCATATATTTAACATGATCCCACTATAAGGGCTATAAAAACGATGATAGTCCACCTACCAGAAGAAAAGATTCCATAAGAAATACATTCACAAAAAACAAGGCACAACACATATAAGCACAACATAGTATATAAAGGATGAGTCTAAGAATCCATAAACACACACATGAATGAAATAATTATAAAAATTTGATTACATAGGCTACCCATGCACAAAAATGTGATCAATATCAATCATGGGTGTCATAGGGTTCACACACACATGTGATCAATATCAATGTGTCAATTTTATACAACGGGTCTACATGGTAAGGAACATACTACCTAAAGCGTGTTGATTCCAATATATTAGAATTTGTAAGTGTTGATACCCTGATCACTATTTTACACTAACGAGATCAAACTCATACACCATGGTTCCCTATAAATAATGCCAATTCATTACAAAAGGGTTTCTAGAGCAACATTATGAAGATCAATACATAGGCTCGTAATCAATTAAACTTACCCAACAAATACCACCATTGAAAACAGATATCTATATAAATAGAGGGAATGCTTTCAATACTATATATTTGTTTCTAATCTCTTATAGGTGGATAGATTAATCTAGACTTTCAGTTTTGAATAGAGGATAATAACAATGTCCCAAAACATCACCCAATATCTTTGATGAACAACATCCCATATGAGAAGTGGAAGGAAACCCAGAAACCTTCTTAAAATCAAATGGATGAGAAAAACAAGAAATAATGGTAGTGATAATGGAATGATAGATGCAATTATGGTTTGTTAATACATTAAACATACCCTCTTTATGGTTTCTGGAATCATTATTATGAGGTGTAAATTCTCTCAAAGTACTAGTAGAGAAATTGACCAATTAAAATTGGGAAATAACCATAATTTTGATATGGATATTCTTAATGTGGTCATAGTTGTCTTCATCACACTAATAATATACAACCATTCATTTTAATACGTTAATATTTTAAAAGAAGACTATGTTCGGTAGTGTATAGGATACATAACATCGAGCTTTAATGGACGAAAAATATTATTCTTTAATGTTTCTATTATAACTCTGTCGTTCAATTAGAGGGATTTAAATGAATTATCCACATTATTAAATAAATATTTAAATTTCTGCTTAAATATATATTTATTCATTAATTATTATGGGAATATTTGAGTGGGATTTGAGGATGTCTTTGTTCTCTCCCAATGATCTCTCTCAAGCCTTATCCTCCTCCCCCTAGGGTATTCTCCCCCTAGAAATGGAGCACCATCATATGGCCTCTAATGCTTTCTTCTATAGTTTCCTATAATTCTGATTTCTTTAGATGGATCTATCTCCTTTAATGACATCTATTTCTGGTGAACTTATTCAATGGTGAGTGGGCCTTCCTCTCTACCTTCCCTCATTTCTCCCACTGGGGTTTCTTCTTGGGTTTGTTTCTTCTTTGGGCTTATGCCTATTTTCTCTAGTCCTTTGAACGTGGGCCACCATTACTCTACCAATTTTATCCTACATACCAAACTCCATTTTTGATCTTGTTCGTCATTCTTAATAGTTGTTTAGGAGGTTTCAGTGGCTCACGAGCATGGTTCTCTACAATGGTCCTTGTCTGGCTCCTCATCTATTCTTTCAGTCTGTTAGGGTATTGTATTCTTAGTTTATTGTTTTCATCCCTAATGCATTCCTTCTATTTGTTATGGTTTTCTACTTTTCAGAAATTGTTTTTGGATTTTTTATAGTTTTTTCTGTTGGTTGGATGTGTTTTTGGTTTGGTCTTTCTACTAACTTAGGATGGAAGCAGTGCCCTTCATCCGCTCAACTCTTCCTTTGATTCAAGGTTCAACACTCCCATATGAGTCAGCCTGGTGTGTTGGTTCTGTTGAAGGATTTGGGAGGAATTTTTTTTATGGCTAATGACATTCTAGGAGCTGATCTGGCATGGGTTTTTCTTCTCATTTCTCTGTATGATGTCCCCTTCTTAGTGATTCTCTTCATATTGTGTTTTTTTGTCGATGATGATAGTGATTAATTGAGATGATGATGGATTTTGGTGACTTCGTTTCTAGTGTTCAGTGATGGGTGGGGATAATAGTTGTTGTTTTCCAATTTTGATGATGGCTATTGGCAGGTAACACAACCCCAGATCATGCAGGTGACTCGGGATTTATGCATCAGGTACTGTGTGGTATTTTGAATTAAATGTTTACAAATGGTTATGTTTTAGGATCTTGCAACATTGGATTCCTAACTGTTGGATGTAATAAATTTGGCTCATGTATAATTGGTTACTTCTTACCCTTAAAAGGCTATATTTAAAATAAAAACTGGAATTTCCATTAATTAATTATTAGTAAATTTGTACTCAATTTTTAGTAAAGTCATTTTATACTTCAAAAATATATTTCATTCAAAAAAAAAATTTATTGCTTTTTGTGAGAAACTATTAAAATTAATATCTACCACATGTAGATATTTTATTTTATAAAAATGATATAATTTTTGAAATCATAATTTTAATATTATATTATGGTGAATTTTTTGGATTTTTCTAAAAACATTTATTTTCCAGTGAATAATGAAAAAATACTCAATTTATAAAAAAGTATTTTCTAATCATGAATTTAGAAAATGTCTCATTGGGATTGTAATAGATATTGTAATTTCATTAGTCCATTTGTATTTGACATAATAAAATTAATTTTATAGTATTATAAATTATTCTTAATTTTGGAATAAAAAATTATTTACACTTTAAAATACATTTTTCTAGAAAACCCTTTTTAATCACATTTTGGGGGTTTTTTTAAAAGTAATTTCTTCCAATTAAAAGTATTTTTTTTCATAAAATGGTTTCATATTTTGAATTATAATTTTTAAATTTTTCTAAATAGGTAAACTATATTTTGTTTTATACTAAATATTAAACATGAAAAATATTTATCACAACCATAAAGGGTAAATTAGGTTTACATGGATTAAAACTAATGTTAAACGGTTTTAAAATCACCTTGATACTTTTAATTAATATATTTTATGAGTTTAGGTTTATCAAACCCTTAAAATATTTTAAACTATGTAATTTTAGTTCTATTTACCTTTGATAAATACCTTTATAATATTTTATGTAATGGAAAATTCCAAAATATGTATTTCTTTTAATACATGTAATATTTTTTAAAAGGGATGGAAAATAGAAAATATTTAGTTTTAAATGGTAATTTGAAATCTGAAATAATTTTTTTATGATTTTAATTTATTTTTTATGATTTTTATTTAATAATTACATATATTCTTATTTAACACTCACTCACTTCTTGAGAAAACTGTAGAAAAATAAGTAAATGATTCTAAAAACAAACAAAGTAATATTTGTTGGGTGAGTTATGGTGTTATCGAAAAAACAAATAAATATAATGTATTATTTTTTGGTAAAAGTTTATATTCTAACTAAATTACTATCTTTATTTTTTTAATGTCAATTATTTGAATTTTCTCCAAAATTGCTTTTATTGTATTTTATACTAAATAATGTTTTATTAAATGATTTAATGTTTATAAATATATATTATTTTTCTAATGTAATTTTATATGGTATATCATATCAAACATTATCCATTTATGGTTCACTTTTACTTTTATAGTAACATTATTATTCCTGAATAATAAAAACAATTATTATCATGGTAATCATTAAAAGGGTTAAGTTGAGGTTAAAACTAAGAGATAAAAGTTAAGAACGAATATAAACTTGTATGAATTTTAATTTATGAGATTATTATGAATTATATACTTCATAGAATCAAAATATATCAATTTGGAATGACATTATGATGAAAATAAATTTATATTCATTTAATACTTTTAGTCATTCTAAAAGTGATCATGTCATATTCCTCACAATTCATGATCTATGTATCTTGATTTAAGCTATCCAAAAAAATCTTCTTAACTTCAATGGAAAAATTATAATTTTTTTATTCTTAAAAAACCTTCTCTATGGTTTTTAAGGATATATCCAAATAAAGCTATTCAATGTTGAGGTAATCTTCTTAACTGATAATATTAATGTTACTTATTTTTCTACCACCTTAAATTATATACTAACCACTATAATATAACAACATCACTATATATAACATATACTAATATGATGTTATGTTTAATAATAAAATTATTAATTTTCTTTTTTCCATTAAATGGTAAATAAAACCATCATTCGTGCATATGAGCAGACATCGCCTTGCAAACCAATGTAGTTTGTTTCTCATCACCACCTTTCATGATTGGATATTATAATGGATTTAATATATATATATATATATGTCTGTGTGTGTGTGATATTAATAAATTAATTATGATTCAATAAATATAAAATATCATTTATCTTCATCCTATCCAAGTCATTTAGAATGGAATCATTGCACATGCATATGTATGGACTACTGTCATCACATAGTGATGCCCTTTATTTGTCAAAAACCGCCTCTCATGGTAGGATATAGGGATAGATTAAATAAAGATATTTTATTTTTATAATTTTATTATAATTTTTTAAATATAAAATTTTATTATATTTTTTTATTTTATATTCAATTAAAAGTAAATACATCAATGTTGTGTGTGTGCAGACTCTCGCTTCGTGAGCCGATATATTTTGTTTTTCAAGAATAATTTTCATCGATGGATATAAAATATTATTTAATATATAAAAATTATTATTATTATTTTATTATTATTATTCTATATATTATTTGGAAATTACCCCTTTCACAATGGTTAACATACCAATGTTTTTGGGGGATTATGAACCATACGTCATCAAAATATCTGACATGAATTTAATATATTTAGTAATAGTATAACACATGGTAATAAATAAAATAACAGATATTATTATAAACTTATTAACTGAAAAATGGTTCTTCAATAATTAAATAAATAATATAATTTAATTATATAAGTGTTTAATAATGCACAAGTAATGTTTAGAGATACGGTGAGGTATTTTTCCTTAAAAATAGATTCTAAAACATTAATAGTTGTTCATAAATGCTTATTCCATATCCATGTTCAATAAAATATATCATGTGTCTTTTTAATATTATGAAATTTATGTTCAAATTTATTTTAATCCATGTTTTATTTTATTTGTAATTTTTTAAAAGAATAGTTTAAAACGTTTTCAAAACATGTTATTTTTCACACTTTTACAAAAGTGAAAAAGGAGTCTTTTTTATACATACGACATAAATTATATTTATTGGAATTATAACTATTATACTGTAAGAATATTCCTATTAATGTTTTAACGTATTTTACATCTAATATCCCATTTCCTATTCTACAGGAATTTTTTTTAAATCTTTTTTGAAGAAAATGTTTTTTTATCCCTATCATTATGTGAAGACCAAAAGTTCTTCTCCATATGTGTTAAAAAAATATATAATAATTATTTTTTTATGTAAGTTCAATCATAGGGTTTTTAATGTATTTTGTAGTGTTTTTAGTTTTTTTAAGATGGTTGAGTGATGTGACTTTATTTTGGTTGTGATTTTCTACATAATGTTTTCTAATTTAATTTATTTTATTTGTTAAAATATTTTTTTAATTTAATTATTTATAATTTTTGTTTATCCTATGTTAAAATAATAAATTACTTAATTATACTTTTAATATATGATTTATATTTAATTATAATTTTTTATTTTTTATTTTTATTTTTTACATTTTATGTTTCTTTTAAAATATTTATTTAAGTTTTTTTGTTTATTTTTTGTTTATTTAATTTTTATTTTCTTTTATATTATGACCAAGTATTGAAGAGAGGAAAATTGATGTAAGAGGAAAAATCAGTGTTTAATATTATGTTGAATATATTGTCCAATGATTCCATGGTTATACATAATATTGGAAGTAGTCTAGGATTCAACTGTGTTCTACTGCCATTGGAATCAGATTCACTGAGCTCGTGAGGAAGAAATAAGATCCATCCAATCCGTAGTTTAATGAAAAAATTTCACTGAGTTTGATTTCTATGATTGAGGCTTCCACAAATAATATGAACCACTGATGCTGATAAATCATATTTTCAAATATGATCATGATGAATCTAAATATATATTTTAGCCATTGATTTTAGACTGTTCAAATGCATGTTGATGAATGCATGAATAGTTCCACCTTCGAGAAGGTGATTGAATAATACCAATATTTGTCAAATCCTAAAATGAAGACCAAATCCAACCAAATATTCCAAGGTCGATCTAATCAAGATCTGAGATCCCGAAATATTGAACTGAGATTTGGATTTAGAAGTTTGACGGGGCTTGATTCTGTTAAATCTGTTATGTTTACTTTTGTAGATTTGAGTTGATGTGAAGGATGGGTTATGAGAATCTCCTCTACAGTGGTTGGGTGTTTTTTTATTGACACGTGCCTAGTGCTAATCATTTTTACCTAGTGAGTTGAAATCCCAGTAAAAACTAGTTCTCCCCTATAAATTAAAAAATGGGTTTATAAAATGTTTCTGCCATGTATTATTTGAGTACTTTTTATGTACTAATACTCATTTTGGTATGTCTTCATCATTTTTCAACTGAAGGGGGAAGATGAAGTTTTCATGAGTCTGGGTTTTTTTCCAAATTAATCAATGTTGGTAACCTATATCATGTGCCCATCTATTTGATAGATGGAGAATGGAAATAATGTTTTTAATTAAAAAATTTAACTAAAAATGATGGTATTGGGGACCATTTAATTCTAACATAAAATTGGGTTAATGTCATTTTGGATCTTTTTTATGGTACTATAGATAGTGACAAAAGGTCAAAATAATATGTTCACTGATTTGATGTTCAATAAAGGAGGTGGTGGTTTTATTGAAGATTCTTGGGGAGAATGAAAGGTATGCCACTCATGAAATTATATTTCTTTATAGATACATTTGGGGATGGATATAAATACATAGAAAGATAATTAATGATTTTAAAATCATAGAAAATGGTAGCATAACTAGGATATATTTTTTGGAAAAAAGCGGTGACCCCTAAATCCTATGAAGATAGTGATTCAAGTATTCTTTTTCTCCTTAGTGATGTCTAAAAATAATTATAGAAGCCAAATAAAGTGGATTCACATAGTGACATAATTCGGAGTTTTCAACTTCATTAAATTTTTAAATTTTAATTCTCCCTATATCATAGAAATTATAAAATGTGATTACTTTTTGCAGTGTTTTTCTTTTTTCATTTTTATTCATTTTTATCATTATGAATATGAATTGTTTATGATTGAGTGCGATAAAAATTTAACGTAGATGATTATTTTAATCCAAGATACAATTTAAATAAAATTCATGATATATAAATTTCTCTATCTATAATTGAATAATTGTGAGTATAGTGAGTGTTTTTTATGTCTTTTTCGATCATTGAGAACATTGGATGACTCCTACAAAAAGCGGTTGTGATTCTAAAATCACAGTGGTAGTTCCATTTTAAATAATTGAATGTTAATAATTATTTGATATTTATTTCTTGTTTTGATAGTATTACAGTTGTGAAATCATTTAAAAACGATTAAGGGAGACTGATCCACAAGAATCTCTAGTTAGGTTTTTACTTTCTTATTTTTATTAATTCTATTAAAACTATATTGAAATTTTTTTGTTTTTTATTACTATTTTCAATTACTTTTGTGATTTCAATATAGATTTTATTTATGTATTAACATTTTAAACCTTTCAAAAACAATTAATAACAAAAATGAAGAAAATAACAAACAAAGGTGACAAAATAACTCTTATAGGGTAGTTTCCCTTGGAGACAACCTTGGAAACTACTTTACTTCAGTTATTAGGTTTATAAATTTTTATTTATGATTAAAAATTCTCAACAATACACCCATAAAATGTAATTTTTGTCAAGGAGGTTACCAAGGGGTTAGATAAAAAATATTTTAAAAACATTTTTATTTTTTAAAATAGAACAAAAAAAAATTGCCTTTTTAAAAAAATTCATGACCATTAATTACCTAGAAACTTATGAAAACAAAAATTCATAAAATATCTTAAATTGAATAGTTTAAATTTAAAAAAAATAAACATAGAGTTTGGAAATTTATAAAAACTAGAAACATCACAAAAGGAATCACCAAAAACAATTTCCATTAAAATAGAGAATTCCCAAAACATAGAAAATACAGATGATAGTAGTAATCTGAAGGAGGTCACGACTATTTGTTAAAAAAATAAAAAAACATTCTAGTTCATCTTGATATCTCTCCTTGTTTCAATATTGGATCAGGACTGATACATCATCTACCTAAATTTCATGGTATGTTAGGTTAGGATCCCCATATGCACATGAAAGAATTTGACATGGTGTGTATCCCCAGGAATCCCTACAGAGTAAGTGAGTATCAAATAAAAATGAGATATTTCCCATTTTCTTTTGACAGATTGGATAAAATTGGTATTAAAACTCACAATCCACCACCATAGGAAGATGGAATGAGCTTCAAAATAATATTATAAAGATTTTCCTAATATCTAGGACTACCTTAATTAAGAATAATTTATGTTGCATTAGTAAAATCCAAGGATATACACTCCACAAGTACTGGGATAGGTTTATGAAATTGTTATCTGGATTCCCTCATCACTATATTTCTAACCATCTCCTAATATATTTTTTCTATTAAGGTTTTGTTTTAATGGTTAGATGTATGATAGATGTATCTGTAGGAGTATTATTTTCATATAAAATTTCCATTGATGATAGAAACATGATTTTGAATATAGCCCAAAAATCACAGTAATTAACTAATAGGAATATAATTAATGTTAATTTGGTTATTCATGTAACATCTTGGATTTTTTCGTCTAATATGTTTTATTTGTATAAATTTATTTGGAGACTGAGAAATTTTATAGAACATGATTTTGAGCTCCGAAGAGCCCAGAATGGAATTTTGAACATTTTTAAAGGTCTATTCATTAAATGTGTAGATGGGATTTTATATCCTTTGAACTGGTGCTCAGAAAAAAAAAATATGATGGAATCATTGTATTCAAATCGTCACGATTCTCAAAGAAATTATTCATCTTTGGTTGGAAAGGGCCGAGTGGAGAATTAATTTTTAAACTTTTCGAGAAAAAGAATAAAAGAATTTAAAATAATTATTTTATTTTCTCTCTCATAGTTAAGCGGTGGATGTAAACGATACACATTAATGATGCCCATTAATGGATCATTAACTCATAGTGTAACGAAATATTAATGATGAGCCACAATAACACATTTTCTTAAATAAAATAGGGTAATGATGCGACATCGCAACAGAATATGAAGGATGTGATGTTATCATATTTATAGTTTGACGCACTTGGGAAATAATGTTTAAAAATATAGTGGATTCCTTTGTGAACCTCTGACATACATCCATCCCAGTGAATAATGACAAAATCTGACATAACTTCATCATCTTTGATTTCTTTCGAAGATTGGGGTTGGGAAGAGATGTCGATGTCTTAATCCCTCGAGGACGAATTCAGTATAATAAGATTTCATAAGAGGTTGGGTATTTTGATTTGATGTTCTTCCGTATTCTTTTATAAAAACGACGAACATAGATCAACCCAAAAATAGGTTGATCTGTGATTCATATGTTATTTGGGAGGTTTTTTTATTTGTGGAGTTATTTTATTCGAGGTCCAAATATTTGCATGGAATGATCGAACGGAAACTCCCCGAACATCACCCGTCTTTAAACATCTTACACAGAGGCCCCGGGTCGACATGAACAAGACCTGAGCACTTCTGCATGTGTGTTTACCTAATTGTTGAACCCTTAAAATGATGACAAGGAAGGTTTGGGAACCTCGTGGTTAATAGGGCGCTCCCCGAAGTCCACATACATAGATGGTCTGAAGGACGGACCACCAAATCACAAATGGTGTTTCACTAAACTCCTTATCAGCGCGCTGGCACCAGCGATGGTAGCGGTGGTGGCCGACTAGCATCAGCGGGCCACATTGATCAGGAATTCACATCATGTTAGTCATGGAAGGGTGCGGGAGGACACGATGCTAGGCGAGGCACCCTGTGGAGGTAAGGCCTACTTCCATGCCGTCAGAATGGCTGGAGAAGCAGCGGTCCGTTTACTACAGCTAGTGCAAGGTCCATACACATGTGGGGGAACTAGGAGAGCCGGGCGCGGCAGTCATGCCACGTCCTAGCTGGTTAGCACCACTGGCCACACCATGCAGATGGTCCCCAGCTGGTGGGCTGAGCCCCCAAAGGGTCAAACCCGATCCCAGCAGGCCGGACCGCAACGGCCCTCCAGACCCGAGCCCATGGGCCAGACCCTAGTCCACGAGTTGGGACCACACCGGTGGGCCGGACAAGCAACTAGAAGGCCAGACCTGCCCTTGAAGGCCGGACCTTCACCCCCTTCAGGTCGGATCAAACTAGACTGGGTCGTCGGGCGACTCGGTGGGTAGGATCCTCAGCAAACTGGGCTGGGACCAATGAGTCCTATTGGACCTTTCCCACTAGCCAGGCCAGACTAGACTGACCTCAACCCACACTAGGTCGGCTTGAGCCTATCTTATTGAACTGGGGTATGTGGGACCCCCGGGCCAGGTAGTTCGGGTCTGTCTAACAGGGTCGGCCCGCTCCCCGTCACAACTGGTTCCTTGGTTACAAAAACACCTATATCTTGCAAACCTCACATCTGATTGATGAGCTGTTTACGGAATTTGGACCCTTGGGATGAGACTGATCTTTTGGAACTCTATGTGGTGACATTCATGGAACTTGAAATGCAACAAATGTCTTGAGGAGCTGTTCTCCCAAGCGTACTATGTATAGAACACTATGACTGGATGATACCTGAACACTATGGACTTTTATCACACTGGTAAGCACATCTCTTTGATATAGCATACCCACTATGGGAAAAACACTTTTTTACTTTTTAGGTCCACTATCCACGATGAGGAGGAGATACTGAATAGGCCATGACTAGTGGGAAGCACCTCTATGTGTATTTTCAGGCCCACGATACTCGATGGAGAGGAGTACCAAAGCAGTCCACGGTTAGTCGGAAGCACCTCTTTGTGACATTGGAGGCCTATTTTTCTCGCTAGAGGAGTAGTTCTTCAGTAGCTCAGGTGTTCTACGATGTGACTGATGGTACTACTGTTACTACCCTAGAATATACCCAGTGTGAGTTGTCTTGTGTTTTATGATTTACTTTGAGGAATTGTTGGGTGGTCTTTCCTTTTTGTTTTGGGTTCCCTACTGAGTGTTGTGTTACTCACCCATGCTCGGGCTTCACCCAAACATGTTGTTTCAAGTGGAGACGACCGACGTTTTGAAATGGGTGCTTAGGGATACATGACAAAGGGATTCTACAATGGTGGAATTGGTATCCTAGGACTTGGTGGGGCCTAGTAGGAACGAGCATATAGGACATAGTTCTTCATCTTCTAGAATCTTCACAACTTCCACGATCGTGTGGGGATTTCTACGAATGGCCATCAGATATTTTTTATTGTATTTTTCTATTTTCATTTCCTTATTGTGTTTGTATTCTATCACTCGTACATTCAGTTGTACTAGAACTCATCTTTTTTAGTGGTTCATTTTTCCCCTTTCATTGATTTGGGATGTGGTTGGGTGTCTATGTGCATACATGTACTATGGAAAATTCATCTCACTTGTAGGTTAATGCCTTTGACGCTGGTCCCCAACCCCTGGCCATCAGGAGGCAGTCTTAGGGAAATCACATCACATTCCATTGGGGATGGTACATGACCATGTGGTATCAGAGGATGGTTGATTCCCCCTCAAAGATACGGAGTTTGTGTTTTGTTTCGGGGAAACAATGTAAACTGTTGCGAGTCTGAATTTCAGATTAGGAGAGTCTATTGTTGATGCAGCAGATGACGTATCCATACACCAGGACCTTGAATTCTATTTTCTGCTCAATACATGAAAAAATTGTTTGCATGAGTGTCTCCTTATTTTGAATAATAGTCAGATCACCAGGTAAAACTATCTAATTGTGGTATATCTTGATCTATATCATGATTCCTCCACATGGATGACCAGCCATGATTCTGATACGAGTTCATGACGAAAGACCTCCTAGCGACGAGGAATCCATTTAGGGACCATTTCTAGAGATATCCCCTCTAAGTGGTACACCAGTGATACCACTAAAAAATGGTAAGTATCTACTATCAGAGGATCTAGAAAAGAAAGTTTTTAGGATCAATTCCCTACATGAGTTTCAGATATAGGGACCTCCTAGGTTTAGGGGGAGATGGATTCTCAGGTTGCTGAGGACTGGCTGGAGGTTGTCACATGGGTCTTCCACAGAGTGAGAACACCGCATGACCATATGGTGATATTTTTAGTGATCCTTCTATAGGAATCATCAAGGAGATGTTGGAGTTTTTTCATCCATACTCATGATTAGGAGACCCTCACTTGGGTTGACTTTGAGAAGATTCTCAGGGAGGAGTTATTTCTCGCGGCCTTGCGCTCTGTGTACATCTAGGAGCTTCTTCTCCTATATAAGGAAATCATGATGGTTGTAGAGTACTCGCCAAGGTTCACATATATTTCCCACAACTCCACGGCTATGGGGTGAGACACTCTATTCATCGCTCAATCCTTTGAGTAGTGACTCAGTCGAGAGATCATGGCTTCAGTGGTGTCTCTCAGCATCCCTTCCCAGTTCAGGTTACTGGAGATAGCTGTTATGATAGAGAGATTCTTGGTGGAGTAAGAGCCCACAGCTAGAGCATCCAGCAGACCCCAGGAGACATAGTCTTTGGCACGAAGTAGATACCATAGGTGCGCCCACGTAGGCTCGGTCTTTCAGAGGCTGAACCAAGGACTCAGGGTTGCAATGTGAGGCTCCTAGACCAGAGGGAGTCAAACGGGGAAAGTATTTTCTACTCATGTGGATGGTAGGGAAACAAGGAAAGTGACTGCCTGGCCCACAAGATAGATGACCAGCATATGGTTGAGGGCAGCAGACGAGGCAGGGGAGCTGGCTAAGCGGTAGGTGGTGGGTGATAATTTGAGACATTAACGCCACCACCCCTAGGTGCCCCCCCGACCTTAGGGAGCAGGATATTAGGTTTTATCTCAGTTTAAGGAAGTAGGTTCTTATGACCACGGTGCTCCAGAGATGATACAAGGTATGACATATTACTTCTCCACCCTAGCTGTTGTACTTATCAACATAGATAATAGTCAGTCCTTCCATTCCATGTCTCTTTTTTGGATCTTTGATATTCTGGTGGAGTCGTTGGTTCGATACTTACAACTAGAGACATCTACAGGAGTGGATTCAAAGATTACACTTTTCTTATGGAATTTTGAGCTTACTCTAAGAGGCGATAGTTTCCGTTGGGATCTCCTTATAGCAGAATCGAGGCCTAATGATGTCATCCTGGGTATGGACTGGTTATCTACAGTCCAAGCTTAGATCGACTGTTTTAGGCATATAGTTTGGGGTGTCAGTGGAGATGGAACATGGTTTTTCTTCACTAGTGAGAAGGAAACTCTTACTGCACAGGACAGACTCTCTCAGATGAGGGTGCAGCCTATCACTCTCCAGTTCCCTTGCCTCACCCTCAGTGCAGTTGAATAGAGGAGTACAATCTTCTAAATATTGGTGGACGAGTACAAGGATGGTTTTCCTTTTGAGGTTTTGGGGATACCTCCCCGTAGTGAGGTTAGCATCTATATCAACATGTACCTCGAGACTACACCGATATCCACACCATAATATTGAATGGCTCCTGCAGATAATTTCAAGATGAGATTACAGCTAGAGGACTTGCAGGATAAGGGGTTTGTAAGGCCCAACAATTCACTATGGGAATCAATGGTGCTTTTTTCCATGATGGAGGATGGGATTTTGAGGTTGTGCATGAACTTCTGGTGCTTGAATGAGGTGATCATGAAGAACATGTACCACTACAGGGAATTGATGACATCTTCGACCAGTTGAAGGGAGTGAAGTGGTTCTCAAATATAGACCTCAAATCAGGCTATCACTAGCTCCGAGTACGAGGCGAGTATGTACCAAAGAAAGCCTTCATGTTTCTGTATGGCCACCATGTGTTCTTGGTGATGCCTTTCGGCATGACCAACACCCAACAAATGTTCAAGGGCCTCATGAACAGGATATTCCATCCCTACCTAAATCGGTTCATCGGTGTCTTCAACGATGACATCTTGGTGAACTTAGCATCGGAGGAGGATCACACTTTACACATGTGAATAGTCCTATATAACTCTTAGAGAACTAACATTAAGGTACGTTCATGAAGTGTCATTTTTGGATTTGGTAGGTTCATTTCCTAGTACATCTAATGTCAGAGGCAAGAGTTGTAGTAGATCTAGAAAAGATAGAAGCGGTGCATTCATGGGAGCCACCCATGAGTGTGACAGAGGTGCAAAGCTTCGTGGGGTTGTATTGTTACTATCAGAGGTTCATACCCAACTTTTCCAGAGTAGATGAACCCTTTTTGTCATTGACATGGAAGTGAAATCCCTTCCTGTGGAAATATAAATGATAGTAGAGTCTCAAAGGGTTGAGGCGTAGACTAACTAGTGCTCTCATATTTAGATTAATAGAGGGGGGCATTGGTTATGTAGTTTACTACAATGCATCAGGGACTGAGCTCGGTTATGTCCTGATGCAGGAGTGAGTACTGATCTAATAGGGATCAGGGATTTTGAGTTAGAATTAGAAAAACTATGTAACCCATGACCTAAAGTTAGAAGCAGTGGTCTTTTCCTAGAAGATATAGAAGCACTACTTAATGGGTGAGTATTTTACCATTTACTTTGACCATAAGAGTCTCAGGTATATCTTCTCCCAAAAGTACCTGAACCCAAGACAATGGTGATGGATTTAGTTTCTCCTGGACTATGATTTTGAGATATTCTATACTCATGGAAATGGAAATGGGGTGGAAGACATTCTCAACATGAGGACCGGGTTGCTGCTACTGAGTGAGGAGACATAGCTGTTATACACGATGTGTATATCCTTCATGGATGATGGTGAAGTTGCTTACTTCTTGTCGATGAAAATTGCATCACCAATCTTACAACATGTCAGGGAGGCACAACTGTTGGATGTTGACTGTGAGGACCGACATTCTCATTTATCCTCAAGATGGGATCCTGGTGGATTTTGAGAGGTGGGGAGCATGTAATTTTATTCAGAGGGTGAACTATAGTACCAGTGGTGTTATTGGAGGAGTTGTTGAGGGAGATTCATGAATATCCTTGGTTAGTACATCCTAGTGTGTTAAAGATGTACCAGAACCTATGACATCAATACTGGTGGCCATGGATGACCAAAAAAGTGTCCATGTTTGTTTAATGATGCATCACTTATCAAAAGTGAAGGCCGAGAACTAAGTTTTAGAAAGCTTGACTCTGCTACTCGAGGTATCAAAGTAGAAATGGGATGGTATCTCAATGGAATTAGTGATAGGGTTACCATGTACGTCTAGAGGTCACGAATCTATTTGCGTGATCATTGACCGACCCACCAAGTCGGCTCACATCCTTACCATTCGGGAGTAAGGATCGGTATATGGATTGAGATACCTTAACATCTAGAAGATAGTGCAGATCCATGGGGTAGCTTTGATGATCGCCTCGGATTATGACGCCCGATTTACAAACCAGTTGTGAAAGGGATTTTAGGAGGTGTTCAGGATGCAGCTGTAGTTGAGCGTAGATTTTCATCCCTAGATGGATGGTCAGACAGAGCAGACCATAAATACCTTGGAGGACATGCTCTATGCTTGCGTCCATGACTTTGGTCACAATTGGGAGGACCACCAGCCACTAGTGGACCTTTGATACAACAATAGCTATCACTCCACCATAGAACTGGAACCATTTTATGCCTTGTATGAGAGGCCTTTCCGATCAACCATATGTTGGACAGACACAGGTGAGTCAACACTCATGGGTCTAGAGTTGGTATGGGCTACCAATGAGAATGTGCAGATCATCCTAGAGAAAATGAGGATTGAACAGACTAAGAAATAGTCTTATGATGACCAAAGATGGAGACCCTTGGAGTTCTACGAGGTAGATCATGTGTTTCTTCAGGTTTCACAATGATTATTATTGCAGAGATTTGGCCAGGGAGGAAAGCCTTCTATGAGGTTTATTAGACCATTTTAGATCCTGAGTTGAGTTGGAGGGGTGGTGTACTACCTAAATCTCCCCCCATAGATGTACCGAGTGCATGATATTTTCCATGTTTCTCAGCTAGGGAGGTATGTCCATGATTCATCACATGTCATCGACTGGGGTGAGATGGAAATTGACGATGGGGCGATATTTGCAGATTTCCCAGTGGAGATAGAGGATCAATAGGAGCGGGTCCTATATGGGCAGTTTATTCTAATAGTGTGGATCTGATGGTAGCAAGGGAATCTCTAATAGGGAATATGTGATATGGAGGCACAAATCCATTCTTAGTAACCCCATATTTTTTTTTAGTTCGTGTTTTGGATTTTGATGACGTAAAACCATAATTTGGGGAGAATGTAACATCTCTGAATTTTCATGTAATTATTTATTTGTATGGAATTATTTTGTGACTGTGAAATTTGACGGCACGTGATTTAGAGGTCTGGAGAGCTCGCAACGGAATATTGAAATATTTTAAAGGTACATTCAGTAAACATGTGGGTGAGATTTTCAATCTCTTGAATCAGTGCTCGGATTACAAATATGAGAGAACTATTAAATTCATAATTCTGGGATTTTCCTAGAAATGACTTAACTGTGAATGGAAAGGGCCAATCAGAAATGTTATTTTCAAAAAAAATTATAAAAATAATAAAAGAATTTAAAAGAATTATTTTATTTTTTATCACAATTGAGTAGAGGATGGTGACATTGTTGGGAAATGAAGAGGAAGAAAATATTCACATTAATGAGACTCATTAATGGCTCATTAAATCATAGCATGACAAATATTTAAGTATACATAATAGGTACAACATTTCTTAAATAAAACATCTAAATGTTGTGATGTCACACCCAATTGGGAACACTGTGATGTGCTTCTATTAATAGTTAAACACATTGGAGAAATAAGAAATAATATTTTGGAGGATTCTCTGGTGAAAAAAATATAGAATTCCAACCCAACAAAGAATGAATAACATCAGAATAATATTATCATCTTTGATGCCTTTTGAAAATTGGAGTTGGGAAGCGACATCGACCTCTTAATCCCTCGACAAAGAATTCTGCAAAATCGTACATCATAATATGTAGGGGTGTTTTATTTGATTCCCTTCCCCATAATTTTCTTAAAATGATGAACACAGATCAAACTATGAATAGGTTGATTCGCAATTCGTGCGTTATGGGGGAGGGTGTTTCATTCTTGGGTTTATTTTATTCTGGGTCCAAATCTTGTCATGGAATGATTGAACGGAAACCACTCAATCATCCCCCGTCTTTAAACATCTAATGTGGATGACCCAATTTGATACGAACAATACCCTAGAACCTTTGTTTTTTCATTTAATGATGATTATATACTTGAAATGATGAAAAGCCAGGTTTTGGATCCATGTGGTGAAGAGGGTGCTCCCCTGAGGCAATAGATGCAGTCGGCTCAAAGGATGGACTACCGGAACACATCTGGTGGTGTGTTAAACTCCCTATCGTTGTACTGGTGCCAACAGTGGAGGAATCCAGCCTACACCAGTGGTCCATGTTAACCAGGTATCAACATATAGTTATCCACGGCAGTGAACTAGAGGAACTCGGTGCCAGGCGGGGTGTCGAATGGAGGGAAAATATGTGTATGGGCTTCCCGGATAGTTGGTGAAGACGTAGTCCGTAGACCCCTGCTGGTGAAGGGACTCACACCTGTAAAGCCATTGGGGTAGCTAGATATGACATTCATTCCGCATCTTGTTTGGTCGGCACCACAGGGTGCAACAATCGGATAGTCCCTAGCTGGCGAGTTGTGCCCCCAGTAGGTTGGGCCGGTCCTGCTGCCCAGCGGACTAGACCCAAGCCCAGCAGGCCGGACCGCACCAGTTGGCAAGAACCATGCCAATTGGCCGGACTTCTACCCAGCATGATAGAGCTTAACCGGAAGGCCGGAAACATGCAGCCTCTAGGCTGGGCCAAACTAGAACAAGTCGTCGGGGGACTCGGCCAGCTGGACCCTCGGCCAACTGGGCTGGCTCCAGTGAGGCCTCTTGGGCTTGGCCCACAGGCCAGGCCAAACCAGAACAATCTCAACCCAAACTATGTTGGATAGAGTCCATCTTAATGAATTGGGGTATGTGGGACCCCCGAGCTGGGTTTGTCAGGCTATTCTGACCGGGTCGGACATGCCCCAATCGCAACGAGTCTCCTAGTTACTAAAACGCCCGTATTAGGAAAATTATGAGTCTGATTGACGATCTGTAAGTGGTTTTGGGATTCTCCCAATGAGGCATACGTTTCAGCATTCTCTATAGTGACATATTTGGAAGTTTAGATGAGACAAAGGGCTTGACTAGATGTTCTTCCAAGAGCAATACCTACAGAACCTTGTGACTGGCTGAGACCTAAAGACGTCTCACTTTCCTGATCCATTGTACTCTACAAGTAAAAGAACCTCTGTAGGCCAGGACTAGTGGGAAGCACCTCTCTGTGACTTTTTAGGGCCACGATACACGATAGGGAGGAGTAACTAAGCAATCCAAGGATTGGGGGAAGCACCTCTTCAGGACTTGGCAGGCCCACTGTACTCACTAGAGGAGGTGTTCTCTAGCTGCCAAGGAGTTTGATGATATGATTGATGATGCTAATATTACTACCTTATAATATATATGTTGTGATATGTATTGTGTTTTGTGCATTTGTTTGAGGAATTGTTGTCTATTCTTTCTTTTTTGTTTTGGGTTCCCTATTGAGTACTGTTTTGCTAAACCTTTCATGGGATTTACCCACATGTGTTGTGTCTGGTGCAGTCGACTGACATTTCGACAGGGGTGCTCAGGGAGACAGGACTGACAGACGCTACAATGGTAGAATTTTTGGACTAAGACCAGGTAGGGCCCAGTAGTACCAGGTGGATAGGATATAATGCTTTTGCATCCAATAGCTTCGCAACTACCACAATTAGGTGGGGATTTCGGCAGATGGCCATTAGAGTTTCTAATTTTTATTTTGTTGTTTTCAGTTCCTTATTGGGTTCATATTTTAACCAATTACTTTTAGTTTTACTTCCACTCAAATTTGATTTAGTGGTTTCTTTTCCCCATTTAAATGAGTTAGAATGTGTTTGTAAATGTGGTTTCATAAAGGTACAATGAAAAATGCATCTCACTTGCATGTTGACGCATTCGGTGTCAGTCACCAGCCGATGGCCTTTGGGAGGCGGGCTTGGGGTAATCACGACATAGGCCCTAGGAAACGGGTCATGAAAATGTAAGTGTCTATTTACAATTTTTATAATAGCTATATTGTAAATCAATTGAGTTAACTTCAAAGTATGATGAATAAAATTCGACTAACTTTGCTCTTTCACAATCCCAACCTAAACCAATATATCAACTCCATATACACTCTGGAATTTTTTCTAATAAAAATCATTTTAATGATCAATGTACATATTTGCAAGAATCTCATAATAATTATAATGGGATATTTATTGTAACATAATTCTAGAAAAATCCAGACATCCAGTTCACCAACAAAAACATTCAATATTTGAAGTTTCAATCAAATCATAACATCAATCAAGGATAAAACAATCAAAATACTAAGAGGATTATACCTAACTATCAATTGAATAGGAATTTATATCCAAAAAATTTTAATTAACATCCTTGGTATAATCAAAATCAATATCTAAGACAATCTTCTATAAATTTTAATATTTTCCAAAAATAATTGACAAGAAAACAACAAGTTAATCCAATAAATGATTCGCAGCTTTAAGACATGGTTAAAAAGAAACCAAATATTTCACAAAAAAACATGTTTTTCAACAAAACATGGTTACACAAACAGGTCAAATAGAATCTAAAATTAGTAGTTTGAAGAATCAGATAAGCAAAAAATTTCATCCTAATCTAAAATAAATATTAGAGGAAGAGAGAATTTAAGAAAAATATTCTTGTGAAGTGGAACCAAAATTCATAGTCCATAAGATGAAATCATTGGACAATAACCTAAAAAATTGTTCCAAATTTTAAAACAAATGTCAAATCACATGATTTAGTCGAAAAACGCCTGCTAAAATAGTTTTACCACCTCAAAAAGTTGTTAAATAACATAATAAAACTGATAAAGACCATGTTATCTATAAACCTGGTGAAATAGAAAAATAGAAAAAAAAAATAAAGAAATACAACTTGGAATAACATATAGATATTTTATTAATCTAATGCGATCTTAATAATGAAAAAAGAAGGTAATGATGATCTTAAAATGTATAAGAAGCCTCTACCTTATCCTTTGGGAATCTATCCTATTAAGAACAATAATGAAACGAAAATTGAAAAATTTCTTGAAACTATTTAGAAATTCTAGTTTAACATCCCTTTTTTAGATGTTGTAAAACATATCCCTAATTTTATAAAGTTACCTAAGGAGATGTGTACACAGAAAAGGAAGTTCAACAGAGGTGATAATGTTAATTGGGGAAGAAATGTTTCTTCCCTAATTTATTACCATCTCCCTATTAAATACAAGGATCCAAGTGTGTTCGGTATCCCATGTGTCATGGTAAATCATAATTTAGAATATATGAAATTAGTTTTGGGAGACTCTATAAATGTTATGACTTATTTTATATTTTCATGTACACAGCCGGGAGAGCTTAAGAAATCTACAATTGACATCCAACTAGCTAATAAGAGCATTACTAATTCATATGGATTTATTGAAGATATATTGGTAAGGGTAAAAGTTCTACATTTATATGTGTATATTTATGTAATAGACATGGAATATGGTAATTTTAGATCACATGCATAATTAAATATATGAAGACCTTTCTTAAAAATTGATAAGGAAATAATCATTTTCCATAAGTTAATTTATCTTTAGATTTTGGAGGAAACACGGTCAATTTTAAAAATAAATACAAATGAGGCGCCTGGTGGAAGATTATGTTGCACACTGGGTTAACATGATTGAATGGTTTTCTATAGAGTAGTTTATTGATTATATGCAAGATAAAAAAATATATGGATTCTTTGGAAAATTTACATTCCCTTAAAAATAAAACATTTTTTATTGGGGAAGATTTTGAATCTGAAAGTTGTGAAATATATTGCAATGATAAATCTAATATTGAATCTTTATTTTGGAAATTTCTTTGCTATTTTGGAATTTCTAAAGATGTTAAGAATGATGTTTCTAATTAATGTGATTGTAAAAAGGTTGACAATTTTTTGTAACTATTGAAAAATGTACTCTTACTGAAAATTATGATTCTATGGGTGAAATTGACTTAACTTATGCTAAAAATATCTATAAAAAGTCACCTCATATTTTTTAAATTGAATATGAAAATTCTTTTGAGGATGATATGAATTTTTTTATTGAGAAGAGATGTACCAAGAGTTTTAGATTATATAATTTCACTATTCTTGAGGATGTTTTAGCGGTTGAAAATTAACTAAAATAAACCATTGAACCTTCTTTATCTAAATAGGACATCCCACCCCCACTTAAACATAAACAATTTCCTGAAAATTTGAAATATGCCTACTTGGATGACAAACAACAATTTTTTATTATTATTGCATGTGGGATGTCTAGTAATTAAACAAATCAACTTATATAAATATTTATGATTAATAGTAAGGAAATATTATGGTCTTTAGAATATTTACAGGGTATTATTCCATCGATGTGCATGAATCATATTCTTCTAGATGATGATTTAAAACCTGTTAAAATATTTCAGTGGATAATAAATCCTACCCTTCATAAATTGGTAAAGAAAGTTGTTACTAATTTATTGGTTTCCTATTTTATATACCCAATTTCTAATATTAAATGGGTAATTAAAGTTTAAATTGTTCCTAAAAGGGTGGATTTACAGTTTTTAGAAATGAATTTGGGGATTATATTCCAACTAGGTTACCCAACGAGTGGAAGGTATGAATTTATTATAAGAGGCTAGACATAGTGACTAGGAAGGACCACTTTCTCTTTCCTTTTCTTCATAAAATCATTGAAATATTATCTGTTCAATCCCATTATTTCTTCTAATATAGATTTTATGGATACTTCCAGATTCATATAGCTTTAGATTACCAGGATAAAAAAACATTCACATGTCATTTTGGTGCCTTTTCTTATCAGTGAAATCCATTCTGACTTTCTAGTGCTCTTGACATCATCCAAAGATGCATTCCTAGCATTTTTTCGGAGTTTCTTGAATAATTAATTATTTGTTTTTATAGATTAATTTATAGTGTATGGTTCATTTTAGAGAGATTTATTATGATTTTAGGAGTTTTTGTTAAAGTTTTCATTGAGAAGAACCTTGTTCTGGACTTTGAATAATGTCATTGTATCGTTGAAAGTGTAATTTTTCATATTATTGATGTGCCAATGTATGGAATTTGGGTGGAAAATTAGAAATTTAGCATCATATATTCATTTACTTTTCCTAATACTGTTGAGGATATTAGATCTTTCTTGGTCATATTGGTTTTATAATATATTCATTCCCAGTTAGAGTATCGTGACTTTGACAATATTACACTAAAAAATCCTTATTATCTTTGATGAGAAGTATAAGGAAGCCTTCAATGAACTGAAATATAAACTAGTTACCCCTCCAATATTTCATCCACCTAATTATAGTTTACTTTTTGAGTTGATAACTGGCGCTTTACAGTTTTATTTATGGTCTTTTCTTAGAAAATGAGTAGAAAAGAAATCAAACGTCATTAATTATGATTCTAGGACTCTAGATGCTTCTCAATAAAATTACTCACCAAAAAAAAATAAGTTTTTAATCTTTATCTTTTCCCTTGATAAGTTTAGAATTTATCCTTTGGGATCTAATGTTGTAGTTGTCACTGATCATTCTATTCTCTATTATCTCATGAAAACACTAAAATTAAAAACAAGGAATGCTAGATTTATTTTATTACTTTATTATTTTAATATAAATATACACTATAAGAATGGAATTGAGAAAACTATTATTGATCACTTGATTAGGACACTTGATGAATTTTTTTATGATAAATAATTTTTTGTACCTATTAGATTTTCTTTTCTTGGGTAAAAGTTTCATTTTTCTATTGTCGAAAAAAGGCCCTGGTTTTCAAAAATGTTGAATTACATAACTTATAAAATTATTCTATTTTTTTTCAAGAAATAGGTTTCTTTACTTATTTGTGAGTCAAGGAAATATGGCTATAATGATCCTAACTTATGTAATTTGGTATGTGATAAAAATTCTAAGATATGTATCCAGAATTCTAAAATTCATTTAGTTAAAAAAAATTCCATTATTTGAGTTCTGGTCTCCACATTGGTCCATAAAGAACTACTAGAAAAGTGTTATATTTATGATTATATTGGATTAATATTTTCAAACACTCTCTTGAGTATTGCAGGACTTGAATGGCTTGTCAATTCCAAGGAAACATTTCTCTAAGACATGAGATTCCACAACAACCTTTTTTATTTTTTGATGTATTTTATTTTTGGGGAATAGACATTATTGGTCCTTTTCATAATTCCTTTGGGTACCTGTACATATTTTTTTGTAGTTTATTGTGTTTCCAAATAGATTGATCTTATTTTAAATAGAATATATGATGCTATATTAGTGTCTTATTTCTTTAGGTTTAATTATTTTTGTAGATTTGGGATGTCCATAATTATTATCACAGACCAAGGAACTCATTTTTTAATAGTAATGTTGAGTATTTTCTAAAAATATATTAGGTAAGTCATAATGTTTTCATACCCTATCACCCTAAAACTAATGGGATGGATGACGTTTAAAATATTGATATTAAACATTTTATTGAGAAAAACGTTAATATGGAATGGAAAGATTGGATCATGAGGCTTGAGGATGATCCTTTAGAGTACAATAGTGCCTGTAAGAATCCAATAGAGATGTCACCATATAGGTTATTTTTTTTAAGAGCTTATCATATTCAAATATAATCTGATCAGAAATATTTTTGGGCTGTAAAATCATATAATCTAAATCTATTTGAGGCTGGAGAAGGTAGGAAGTTGTGTCTATAAGAGTTTAAGGAGATAAGAAATAATTCATATGAAAATGAAAGGATTTTTTCTGAGAAAACTAAGGAATTTCATTAAAATATGGTTTTGAATAAGGAGTTTCAAAATGTAGATAAGGAGATGTTTTAAAACTCCAGGCTAAATATTTTACTAGTTAAATTTTATTCTAAATGGCATGGTCCTTTTATTGTAACTCACATTTTCCCTTTTACAACTATATATATTTGAGATCCCAATAAGGATGTTCTATTCAATATTAATAGAAATTGGATTAATGGTATTATATAAGGTAAGAAGGAACCATTATGGGGGGAGTTCCTTTTATAATAATATGAATACTAATGAATAAATTGTTTTTTTATTCCCTTACTTATTTTTTTAGTTTAGAATAAGTGTGGAGGAATGAAATAACCTTTTGTAGTGTTAGAATATTTTTTGAAAAAAAAATCATCACATTTAATAAAGTGAGCTTAATGAGAGAATATTTTTATATTTTTAACCATGAGAAATCAACTTAGGGATTCTATTCATATTATCTCCCTAATGAATATTTGTCTCACATTCCGAATTCATCAATAAATTCGGTAAGCTATAGAAACTTGATTCGGACCCTTACATTCTAAAATATGGATTCATTTTACTTGAGATGAAATTTATTGAATCTAATGTTTGTATGTTTATATTTTTAGGAATTTTAAATCTAAATAGAGTGAATTTATAAAATTAAATAGGGGGATTTTTTTGTACCTATAGGGAAATAAAACATTTGGTTTTGGGGGGTTTCATTAGTATTTTAATCCTTTTCAATTATTTTCTTTATCCTTAATTATACATCATTTTTTAACATAAACTATTGGAAAAAATTTAAATTAAAGAATTTTCTCTTGTTAAATTTTATATTGAAACATTATATTTTCTTTTATTAAATGGGTTATTTTGGATTGTGTTTTTATTCTGAATGATGTCATGCTTTGTTGAAAATTTTTATGAAAACATCTTAAACATGCACTAGTTTACAGATTATATTCCATGAGATTTTTTTAGGTGGTAACCACCATGTAAATTTCGATACCTACAGAAACCAAATTTATTTATTTATTGTGTGGCACAACTACATTTTGATTTTTTGACCCTTCTAAAAGAGATATTTATCTACTGAAGTATTAAATATTTTTGAACTTGAATATTTAATAGACATGCTTCTCTACCTTGGTTTCAATATTGGAGAAAATGTTGAGATTTATTGTGGGGGAATGTTATTTCACTATACTAAACTATACCACCGTTTGAACCCATCAAAAACACCTATTTTTTCAAATTTGATTGTTTCCCATGTTTAAAAAAATATTTTTTTGGGATTATAAATTTTTTTAAAGATAGAATGTTTTGTTTCTAAATTATGGTGGTCAATTCACTAATATCACTTGGATATAGTTGAGAAGAACATTTTGCATTTCCCTCTTTAAAATTAATGGATTCTGGTAAAATATTTTTTTAATTTTATAAAATTATCATTACCTTTGAATTTTTTAAATTTGACTTAAACTCAAAATATATGCCTTCAAATGAATTACGAAATGAAAATATTAATATATGTTGACCAAATTCTTCTATTCTCCAATTTTATAGTTGATTTATTTATGATCCTTTTTATTAATTATATTTTTTCATCCAAATAGAGTATCTAAATTATTTTATTGATAATTTATGTGATTTGGTTCTTCTAATGGTAAGGAGAAGTTTTGAATTTCAGTTAAATTAAAATTTAAATGAGTTTAAATTATGTATAAAAATTTAGGTTCAATTAAAATAGGAATCTATTTTTCACCTAAAAAACAAAAATTCTTTAGGGTAAATATTTTCAAATCCTGATAAAAAATCCAAGGGGGGAATTTTTTTTGAGTAGTGTTTTTTTGTTGAAACCCTATATTTGATTATTAATATTTTTTTCATTCCACTAGAATTGATATATTGTTTGCATGAGGATCAGAAAATTCCTAGTATAGAGGAATTTAATGCAACTTTATTTTTCTATAAATTTCCCACATAATTTTTCTAGTTTAATTGTATTTTGTTTGTTAAAATTATTTTTAACTCATTAATTTATAATAGCTATTTATTTAGTTTTAAACTGATAGAGCACTTAATTATATGTTTTTTTTTTTGTTTATTTAAAATTTTATTTAATATTGTTTTTATTATTTAATTTTTATTTCTTTTAAATTAGTATTTTAATTATTTTTTGTATATTTAATATTTGTTTTTCTTATTTTTTTTAATTAATTAAATAATTGTAGTGTAATATTTAATTTATTTTCTATAAATATTTTAATAATTAGTGACAATTTTTTAACTCTTTTAATTAATTAATGTTTTTTAATTTTTATTACTTTCAGATTTATCAATTAATTATTTTTTGATATATTTTTAGTGTAGTTATGTATTATTTTAGAATTATCATAAATTTATTTTGTTTCCAATTTATTTAATTATTTATTTTTTATTATTAATGATGTAGGATATAATTTTATAAGTATATGAAAAACTACACATAATAAATTTCCATTTTTCATTGTCCCTTATCATAATATATTTTAGAGAAGAGATACGTAATATTGTTAAATAATTTGATGATGTCCTATAAAATATTTAGAAAGGGTGATATGCATTAAAAATTTATCATCAATATACATAGAAGGATTCTCATTTGTGTACTATAATATATTACACACCACATCCTAGTAAGATAACTTATTTTTGCACATATGATATTCTTCATTATTTCGAATACCAACCCATGCCATTGATTTCGACTTCTTTAATCTGACTGAGTTTGGATTTTATTTAAAATCTAAAAATCATTGAGTAACAAAACCATATTCATCTAAATAATATGAGATGTTGAGACAATGAGCAGTGAAATTGGATCTTCTAGAGATGATCTTAGCCTCCTCTGATCGGATCAGATCTAATTTCTCTATTTTCATGTTTGAATCTGACAGAGTTATGAAGGGAGATGAATCAATGAAAGAGGAAAAGTGTGGGTTCAAATTTGTGTTCAATATCTATTCCAATGATTCAAAATATAAGGATTCTATTTGTAGAATCCTAGGATACCACTGTGTTCTGAGGCCAATAGTATAAAATCCATAGAGCTCATGAGATAGATCTAAGATCTGGCCGAGCTTAAGCATAGAGAATAAGCTTCACCGAGTTTGAATTCCAAGGGTGATGCTATTGATTCAATCAGTTTCGTTATGAATTATCCGTTACATTATGTTTTGGAAATCAGAAAAAAAAATTCTTAAAAACAATCTCTTTCTCTAAGAAATATTTTCATAATGAAAATTTTCTTTATCTAAGAATGGTTTTATATTTACGTATGATCTTCAATGACTAAACTTATGATTTTTTAACTAACCCCAACCATATTTTTCTTAAGTCAAAAAATTTAATTCTTATAGATAACTCATAACCTTACAGTTCCTATGAATCGATTTTCTATAAAACTATAAATTTTATTTCTATAAAACCATGAATCCGATTTCTCTATAACTTTGAATACGATTTCTCTAGAATTCATAAACTGATTTCTTTGGAATTGAGAATCCAATTATCTCAAAAATAAAACTCTGATTCTCTCAAAATTAGACTCTAATTCACTCATAAATCAAACTCTAATTCTCTCAGAAATCATAGTCTATTTTTCACAAAAAAAATTAAACTGTTTGTCAATATTTTTAGACTCTGAATTACATAATCTTTAGAATCTGATTAAATTATTTTGTTACAGTTATCATATTTCATTAATGTGGTGTTTCATTTTATCTGATCGAAAAATGTTATAATGTTTCTTAAGAATAGTAATGTTTCTCATAGTTAGTTATACAAAATGATGTCGTCCAATTTTTTTTAACTTAACAATTTCTTGAGTTCCAGATGTAAAATACCCTCTGAAATTTAAGAAAAAATATGACCATTGGAGGAGAAGTAGACCATTGGGGATTTTTCCTATAAATAGCCAGACATTTGAATGAGCTGATAGTTTTATTAAACTCTAGAATGCAGTGATACTCTACGACAGATCAACTCAAACATGCCTTGTGAAAATTCAATGAACAACTTGTTCAAGCTGAGAACAAATTATTCAACCTAATTTTTATAGATATGATTGTTGTTGTTACCAATCATGGGTTTCCGGGGATATGAAGATAGAGGTATCAATTACCTGCTTAATCAAGGACTTGAGGATATAGCAATACAGATATTTTTCTTTGTTTTGAGGGCTTACCCTGATATGTGTAAGAGAGACTTTCTTGAAATTATAAATCAAGGAACCTTTATCCAAGGTTTTTGGAGACCATTTTATTTGGGTTTAAATATTTCTTATAATATTAGAGTTTTTTTATTACAACCTTTATTTCCACTAAATTTTGTTAATGTTAGAAAGTGTAACTTTCTTACACTTTCTTACACTTGTAAAGACTCTAATATAGATTTGATACGCTTTAGGGTAGAATATATCCTTAATAAAACTTGTTTATGATTCATTATCTGATCCAAATTTTTAGATCCTAAGAAATTTAGTTTCTGTATTATGAACTAAATATGGTTTTTTAATTCATCTTGTCTAACATTGTAAAGCATATATTTTCTTAATGATAAAAGTAAATGTTTTTATAGATACAATTAACCACACCCCCTCTTTTAATTGAGAAATCTACATCTTAATTTCAATACTAAAATTGGTATCAGAATAGGTCTTTGAAATAATTATACTTGCATATAAATTTTCTTGCTCAAATTTTCTTACTTCACATTACTTGTTAATGTTTTTCTTCGATATTTTACTTATAAAACCTTTGTTTATAAACCTTTTCTATTAACCAGTTTTGTGGAAATGAATTTTTTTAAGAATGGTCGGACTGAACGTTGGATAAATAGTCAACTTAAATTTTACAAGCCTCCCCCTGAAAGTTTTTATGGAAATGACAATGAATACGATAGAGATATAATGAATACATTTATTATCAATACTACTGTGGATAACTGTTTTATGTTAACTAGAGATTACAAGATTTCTGACATGGAAATTATACGATTCACTAATCAATAAAAACAAGATTATCGAATTAAATTTAATGTACATAATACAATATTTTGTTCTATTAGCAAGATCATCTATAGCCATATTTCTTAATGTGAAGCTGCTAATATAATTTGGAATAAATTAGAAGTTACATATTTTGGCACATCCAATGTTATTGAAACAAGAATATATATGATTAGAGGTGAATACCAAGGTTTTGTGTTCCCTTATAGAGAACATGTTTGCAATGTTAAATAAAATTTTATGACTATTGCTAATATCCTTTAGTCTATGGGTGAGAAAGGACTTTATGATGATATTATTTTAGACAAAATAATGGATATTATGACAAGCATGTGGGAATTCCAAAGAACAATGATTGATGATAATATAAAATTTTAAAACATCACTCTTGATGATTTATTTGGGACTCTTATAAAACATGAAAATAGAATTTAGGGACATGTAGAGATCGATAGGAAAAATAATGACAATAGTAGTGTTCCTTTCATTACTACATCAAATCATATGAAATCCAAGACTCTTAAAAGAGTTACTAGATCAAAATATAAGAAATCTATTGTTATATATGAATCAAATGATTGTGATTATCTTTCAAATTATCTTGCCAATATTTCTCGAATATTGGACAAGATTGTGGGAATGAAATATTTCTAATATAGATATAAGAAAAATGATAAAAAGAATGAAAATGATTTTTAAGTGACATGTTATGAATGCAAGAGGGAAGCTCATATCAAACTAGACAATCCTAAACTCAAAAAGAAAGAATGGATAGGAATTAGTAAATAAAAAAGAATTATTACTAAAATTTTAAGTCTAAGAAAGTACTGAAAACTAATGACACCTAGAGGCTAATGGTGGTGACTCTTCTGATGAATATTTAGATATTTAATCTTCTGGACAGAAGAATATTTGTCTTATAGCTATAATTCCTAATGAAAATAAATGTCTCATGGATAAGGTAAAAAATTCTTAATCTTTAACCAACATTTCATTATGTTATAATTATCCTAAAAAGAATATTATTAATCATCATATGAAGAATCTTCTTCATCATAATATAATATTTTACCTTATTTGGAAGATGTATATATTTTTTCCTAGTTAATTGATAATGAAAATAGTTAGATTAATAAGAAACATGGAAAAAATATAGAATATCTATTTTAACAAAATATGTATCAACCCATTAAAAATATCTTCGTCAAAAAACCATGATTTGTAAAATGTTTCCAAAAACCTTAATGAAGTAAATTCTGAAAAGGATAAAATTACTAAGGATCTTGAAAAAGTTATATCTAAGAAAATTGTTTTCGAGACAAACTAAAATTCTAACACTAATGAATATGAGAATTAGAATTTTGTCATTAGACTGAAATTAGGAATATTTTACTTAAAGAAACTTTTGTCAAAATTTACTCATGGAAAGGAAGGTTTTGATAAAATGTAATCACAACTTCATCACCTAAATAATAGTTCTGGATTTGGTAACTCTCATTAAAAACCTTTTTTTATTCATAACTATTTTGTACCCTTAAGTGATCATTTTTGCACTAAGTGTTAATATGGTGGGAATTTGGATAAAAAAATTTCTCTGAATAAAAAACAATCCTTAGTTTTTCATAAAACTCGTTTTAATAAGAAAATATAGATACCTAAGATGTTATTTTATAACATTTTCATATCCAAGAATGTTTTTATTTTGAAAGTTTAACTATTTTATTTTCATGAAATCAAAGGATTTCCCAACAATAATACATTGTAAATGGATAATGGATGTTCCCAACACTTGACTAGTAATATAAACATATTTGAAAAGATAATTATTATGAAAGGTGTATGATTCGCTTTCAGATATAATGATAAAGGTTAAATTTTGGGTATAGGTAACATTATTCTTTCATGGAAAATCATTAATGTTTTATTTGATAAAGGAGATATTATTTTACAATTTATTCATACATAAGAACAAATTGTTGATATTTTTACAAAATCAGTAACTTCTGATAGATTTGAATATATTAAACCAAATTTAGGAATGATAACACTAATGTAATAAATCATATCCATTTTTTGTTTAAACCATACCCTAAAATTACGATACTCCTTTTCATAGGGGGGGTACAAATTATAATTCATTTATATTTCCATTCTAAAATATTTTAGGGAACATATAATTTTTTTCATAACCTAACATGGTTTCTTTCCCAAAAAAATATAAGATGAACCTTATCAATACTAATAATTATTTTTAAGTAATCTTGATGGTATGTTTCCTTATATAATCATAATTTCATTTCTTTTTGGGTATTTTAATCTAGTTTTAACAAAATCTGATCAGATACAATTTTATTAAATCTGATTTTTTTCCTTAAAGCCTAAAAAAATAAGAACCTATAAATCCTTCTCTAGAATTAATATCAACTGTTAGATCAGATCAAGTAAAGAATTACAGTTTGATTAACCTGAGAAGATGAATATTCATCATGTGGTCTTTATAAAGGGACCCCCCTTCTTCGTGTCCCACATCGGTTTTATCAGTACTTTTTGTGTTAAATATTTTCTGTCCCTTCAAGTGTCTCATTACGTTTTCTGTTTCATATTAAACATTGAATGACTCTTGAGTTCTTCTATAAGACTCTTATGGTATCCAACAAGGAATTCAAATATTGGATAATATTTGGGTAACAGATAGTGGACCCAAAATTATTTTCCAACTATAACTCCTGGATTTCTAAAGTTATAAAAATGAAAGGATGGGAAAGCCTCTATGTAGAAAAGGAAAATGATTTGGATTTGATGTATGCTGACTTAGTTATAGAGTTTTATCATAATGTTCATTTTTATGAACATGTATGAAAAGAAATGTTTCAATTTAAGAGTAACGGAAAAAAATTAATCTCTATATTATAAGAAGGATACAAGTATTTTGGATATACCCTATAAATGAGAGGCAATATTTTTCTCACACAAGTTTCCTTATAATGAAGGTTATTTTGAGAAAATAATGGCAATTTAGTGCCTTGGGATTGAGGGATTGAAGATGCCAAAAATATAACACCTTTCAACAAAAAACAGATTATTAGCCCTTTAGATGCAAGGATTTTCTGATTCTGAGGAAGGGAGATAAGGACTCTAAAAAGATAATTGATATCTTTATTTTGTAATTATTGGCGAATTTAAGAAAGATAAATCTCATTAATTACATTATTTTAACTATCAGCAACATTAATAATTGAACTATTGAATCTCAAATCATTTTGTACCCTACAATATTTTCTAAGACCAATGAGTTGTGGCAAGACACCGTAAAAATATTGTGAAAGTAAGAGGCCAAAACATTCATGATCATGTTGTTAAGTGATGATACCTTGAGAAAGATGAAGATCATCTTTAATGGCAAGGTAGTATATTTTTTTGATCTTCTTACTATGGATAACCAAGATACTATTTAGAACAGAGATGTTGGATAAAGCTCCAAGAAAACTCCTATGAAATGAAAATCCAAAGAGTCAGAACCAGAGGAAGAAGCACCTGCTGCTAAACCAGTATCTTCTCCACCCATGCCTAAGAAGCGAAATACCTTTTCTGAAGAGGTTTTATCCAAATGGAGAGAGCTAAAAAAGAAGAATAAGTAAGGTGATGCAGTTTTAGGAAAAGATCCTGCAGAGGCTGAGACCATAAAACTCCAAGAATCTGAAGATCTTGAGAAGAAAGCTAAAGAAAAGAAGTTGAAGAAGAAAATTTTAGCAGATGAGATTATCCAATCATTACTAAGAGATACCGTGAAGGCCTCCAAAAAAGTTCAAGACCAGAAAATTTCTTGAAAGAACCCATGATTCCTTTAGCACCAGTGGAAACCGAGAATCTAGTACCAATTAAGGGAAAGAAGTATATTTCTGTTTTGAAACCTATAGTTGTAGAAGAAAAAATCTAGAAAGAAGAATAGGAGGAGGAGGAGGAAATAGAAGATGTGAAAAGAATGGTAGAATATTAATAAGAGAAAGAGAGCCCTTCGCAAAAGAAATCAATAAAAACATCCCAAGTTTCCTCCATAATGAATTTTTTAGAAAGAAATTTTTTTCAAAAATATAATGTTGCCAAGGATGATGGTAATAAAGTCCCTTCAGATGATTAAATTATTAATGATAATATTGTTCTATATGTTGATGAAAAATCTGAACAAAAAAGATTATGAAAAAAATATGATAATGTTTCAGATAGTGGTGTCAATAAAGTAGTTGATGTGGGTGATGATAGAATAGTCCAATTTTCTGATAGAGAGCATGAGACTCAGAATATTGATAAGAAAGTATCTAAGAAAAACAAAGGAAATTATTTTTTTGTCAATACACCTATGAACGTTTTTTTAAAAGAATGATTTTGTTGTAACATCTAAGAAGAAAAAAGATGAAAAAAATGAAGTTTCATCACCAATAAAAGAATCTATTTCAGAATCTTCCTATTCTTCAGGTCATGATTTAGTGGTTCATTCCCTGAAGATGATTGTAAACCCCATTCCCATATTTTAAATTATAGATTCCAAATGCTAACTGATTCTATAATTATTCAATCATATGAAAGATTCAACACACATTGTTATGGAAAAATTCATCAAACATGATGTCAATTTCATGATTTCTCAAATCATCTATGATTCTCATAGAAGATCTTGCAAAGAAATAATAAATTGCTCGAAGTTAGTCATAGATGATATCAAAAAAATTTATGACACAAATAACTCATTAAATGATTCTTTTGATAAATATAATGACATGATCAATATTCACTCAATAATACTTTCAAAGAAACTAAAAGAAGAGAAATATATCCATCAACAAGAAGTCAATGATCTGAATGGGAAATTGAACTCTGTTTATATTAATATTAAAGTGGATTGGGAAATCCGGGAAGAGTTAGATGAAAAACTCAAAGACAAATAAGAATTGATCAAGTCTCAAGGAGATGTAGGTATGACCAATGAAGTGATAATCAAAGATATTCAAAGAAAAAATAAGGACCGGGATTAGTTTCTCAAAAAGTTTTAAGATGATCCCAAAGAATTGAATAGGTTGATGGCCACTTTGAAAAATGATATGTCTAAGGAGAAAAATAATGATCACGAATTTTCATTTAAAATATTATCTTTTTTGTAAATAAATTTTGATTAATTTTATATTTTAATGAAAGTGTTACTTTGCATTGTTTTGTTTTGTATGTTTCATAACCTTTCAGGTATAATTGTTTTTCTCCATTTATATTTAAAAATCACAAAGGTGTAGAATAGAATGTTCAAAAATAATATTATGTTAAAGTAAGACAATGTCTAAGTAAGGGGGAGTTCTTTCTATATGAAATACAATAATATGATCATTTGGGATTCTATAACTTAAGTGAAAGTTAGTCATATTCATCATGAGCCATAAATAGAATGGTAGATATGTATTTCTTATAATGATAAAAAATGAAAGCCTTAGCACATTATATTCTTTTATAAAAATTTGATTTTTATTTCCAATAATTGGGATATTATTTAATAAATAATTTTTCATTTGACATTTCTATTCCATTATGTCTTGGAAATCACAAAATAAATTTCTTACAAAAAATTATCGTTTTTTAAGAAACATTATCTTAAGGAAAATTTTCCTTCATAGAAAATTTATTTCTCTAAAAATGTTTTTTAATTTACCTATGCTCTTCAATGTATTACCTTTTTTTCTAACTAAACCTTACTATATTTTTCTTAAGTCAAAAAACCAGATCCATATCTATAACTCAGAACCCTATTGTTCCTGTGAATTGTATTTATATAAAACTGTGAATCCAATTTATATAAAACTAGGAATATGATTTTTTTATAATTTAGAGTCTGATTTATCTAGAATATAGAATTCGATTTATTTAGAATTCAGAATCTGATTTCTATAGAATTGAGATTCTAATTCTCCTAGAAATCAGACATTGATACTTATATAAATAAGACTCTGACTCTCTCAGATATCAGACTCGGATTCTCTAAGAAATCAAACTCCATTTTTCTCAAAAATCTGACTCTGATTATCTTAGAAATTAGGCTCTGATTCTCTAAAAATTATGCTCTAATTATCTTATAAATCATACTATGATTTTCACAAAAATTATAATCCCATTGTCAATATTTTTAGACATAAAATTACACTATCACAAGAATCCATTTAAATAATTTTTTATAGTTATAAGATTTCCTTAATTTAGGGTTTCATTTCATCAGATCATAAATGTGATAAAGTTTCTAAATCACAGTAATGTTTCTCATTGTTAGTTATAACAAATGATTTCTGCCAATCTGTTTTAACTTAACTGTCACTTGAGTTTCACATGTACATGTCCCTATAAAAGTTATTTAAAAATATGATTTTTGGAGGATAAGTCTACCATTGGATATTTTTCCTATAAATAACCATTCATTTGAATGAGCTTATAGTATTTTCGTGCTCTGTAATGACGTGATACTCTATGAGAGCTCTGCTCAAACCTTCCTTATGTGAATGTTATGAATAACTTATTCATGTTGAGAATAACTTTTTCAACCTACCTAATTCTAATCTAACTAATGTTATTATCAATTGATGTATTTTGAGGATAGAAAGGAAGCAGTGTTGATTACCTACTTAATCGAGGGCTTGTGGGTATAGTAAGATAGATACTGATCTTCATATCAAGGGATTACAATAGATTGGATAAGATGGACTTTTTTTAAAGTATAAATCAAGGGACCATCATCCAAGGTTTTTGGATACCCTTATCTTGGGGTTAAAATATTTCATTTACATGTTTAATTGTTATTGTTGTTACAAGTTTTATTTGTACTGCATTTTGTTAAATTTCAAATGTGTAACTTTCTTACACATTCTTATACTTGTACAAACATTGATTTAGATTCTATACGCATTAAGGTAGAATATTTCATTATGTAAACTTGTTTATGTTTCTTTATCAGATCAATATTGTCTGATCTTAAGGATTTTGGTTTTTTTAATAACTAAAGAGGGTTTTTGAATTCTTCTATTTTAACTTTTTTATACATATATTATCTTAAGTATAAAAATAAATGTTTTTAAACCTTCATTTCACCCCCCCCCCACCCTTAATTGAGAAATATACATCTTAATTTATATCCTAAAGAGGCCTCTACTGATATCCTTCAATATTGACTACAATAAGTAAAATTTCCAAATATTATCGTGATGAAGTTGAATATAGATATGAGCCATTGATTTCAGACCGCACTAATTCATGTTGAAGTAAGTAAAAATAGTGCCTCCACTGAGCCGTAGGTTGATGATAACCAATATTCTTAAAATACGTAAATGAACCTAATCTTGCTGAAAATTATGAGGGTTATGTAATCCATATATAAGATCTAGAATTATTGACCTAATTTTTGGGTTTTTAGGTTCTTTAGAGCTTGATTATACTAAAGATGTTAAGTCTACTTGTGCAGATTTGAGTTGATGAGAAGGATGGGGTCGTGATGACTGAGGGTTTGTTAATTAAATCATTTCTAGTGCTCAAAATTTTCCCCAATTATTTGAAATCATTATAACAATCACTGATCTATAATCAATCACAATTCAAGTTTATGGAATACTAGCATTGATCATTTTTTGAGTAATGTTTTTCTATTGAAACATGTTTCTGTTTGTATTTTTCATTGTCATCTTGAGGGGGAAGATGATGTTCTCAAGATTCTGGTTGATTTTCCAGATTAGTCATTGTTGGAAACCACTAACATGTGGATATCAGGTTGATGGATAGAGAAATAAATAATTTATTTTACTAAAAAATATAAAAAATGATGGTGTTTTTGGGGAATTTTTTTACCATGTAAAATTGGGGTGACATCATTTCATTGATTTTCTAAGGTACGAGGGACAATAACATTAGGTCATAAAAATAAATTTTGCCATTTAATGGTCACAAAATGAAAAAATGTTTTTTTTAAATATTTTTTGGGATAATAAAATTGACACAACATGTTATATTAACCATCTTTAAGGATTAATTTAGAGATAGATAACAACACATACAGAGATATTCATAGATCTCCAAAATAGAGAAAATGATAGAGGTACCAGAAGATATTCTGGGAGAGAGCTTTAACTCCAAAAGCCTATAATGATAGGAATTTAAATGTGTTGTTGCTCCCCAGTGATGTATGACTAAATTTAGAGTATCTAAATCAAGTGTATTTACATGGTTACATATTTATATGTTTTTTAATTCTTTAAATTTTCCAATTTTAATTCTATATGTGACTTTGGAATTAAAAAATTTTATTGTTTGTGATATTTTATTATTCTATAATTTTGTTATTAATTTTTAATCCATTATGTGAATGAAAAATTTCTGATTAGAGTGTGATGAAATCTAAATGAGGGTCATCAATTTTAGCTGATTTTGATATTTAATATGATTCAGATTGTTTAAATTTATCAATCTCCAATTAGAGAATTGTGAGTACAATGATTGTTTTATATGTCCTTGTTTTCAAATATCATTGATAACATTGACTAAATCCTTTACAAAGTAGTTGTATTTCCAATAACTCAGTTTTATTCCTCATTTTAATTATACAAATGGGATAAATGAAATTATATTTCATTATTTTTCTATATATTTACATTTATGTATTCTATTAAAATGATGAATAGAGACTGATCTATGGGAATCACTAGTTAGGATATTTTTTTCATATTTATATAAATTTTGTTTCTACTTTATTTCCTTTTTGGAGTTATTTCATTAATATTTACAATTACATATATAAATTGAATATTTTTTTAATTTTTTTCCATCAATTTTAATCCCTTCAAAAAAAATTAAAAACATATAAGTTGAAAATACAAAATGTGGGAAAATAACCCCTACTGAGCATTCTCACTATGAGTCAACCTTGGTCATTGTTTTACTGTAGTTATTAGGTTTATAAAATTTGTTTTATATTTAAAATAAAATTAAAATCCTCTCATTATTGACCCCTATATATCTGTTTAATGTGTTGAGTAATGATTTTTTTATTTGGATATTTATGTTCGAAATAACCAAGTAGGTTATTCCATATATAAGGGCCCCTAAATGGTTCAATAAAGATGATTTATAAAAGAAACTACATGAGTTTTATATTATTTAAAATTAATTATCATTAAAATCATTTGATTTCATAAGGAAATAAAATGTTCTTTTTTTAATGTAATGATTATTTCATTTAAAGTTATAAATTTTTTATGAAAACTTTTTTCATGGATTTTCATGTTTTTTAAGAAACTCTTGTGATTGTGATTTGGAATTTATGTTTTATTATAAGTTTATTATGAAACAAATTGATAATTAATGTGTATTTCATGGGTAAGTAATTGATTATTTGAGTACTGCATTATGTTAAAAGAAAACTATCTTATGTAATCTCATGGTTTTGAAATGGACTAATGGATTTCTTTGTTTTGTATATATACCTTATTGGGATTTTTTTATTATCCCAAATTATCAAATGGGTTTTCAATGTTCTTAATTATTATAAAATTTTTAATAAATTCAAAGATTTAGATTTTGGAGCTACCTTGAATGAATAAATTGTGCCTTTTTAAAGAAAAAATTTTGTTACAAAAATGGATATTGTGTTGAAATTCAAACTCTATTATGAAAGAGTTTGTTATAATTCTATAAAATTTTAAAATTAAAATTTTTAGGGTTAAATAAATGATAAAATATTTTAGTAAGATGTTGAATGTTTTTTATGGATAAAACTGGGTCACATTTATCGGTATCAAAGCCATAAATGTAGAGGTTGTGTTTTTAGAACCAGATCTTGGAGTATGGGTTTGGGGCTATTATAGTTGGTATTAGAGGAAATTTTTAGATAACTATAAAGGTTATACTGATTTAATTGAGGAATTTTTATAATCATTATATATCATCATGGGTTAAGGAGTATAAGTATGATCATAACATCTAAGGAATAGACACCCCTTGAGGTTTTAATTGATGGAATTTTAATATGATTAATGATAATTTAGGAGACATTTATTGAGTTTTGATGAATTTTTATGTTATATGTAGACCTTAAGATTAGCTTATGTTATATTGAAATGGTATTTTGAGGAATAATTCTTTTAGATTTCTTAGATAAGATTTGAGATTTATTGATAACATTTAGGTTTAATATGATCTTTAATGTTGATGTAATTATGGTTAATTTGGATAAAAGGGTTATTACATTTTGGGAACAGAATTTTTATTGAGTAGATAACTATGCTATGGAAAAGTTATTTGGTGACTATATAATTAATGATATTTTTTAATAAGTTTACTATTTTTAAAACATTATATTATTAAGTTAAATGTAAATGATTTTGGATAAGATGGGATTTTTTTTAGGAATAAATTTAAATTATGTTATGGATGTATAATATTATTTTGGATTTATGGTGATTTGGGTTATTTATGGAAAAGATTATCATATTAGTATATTATATGATTACTACATACCATGTTTTTGGAATATGACTTTATGGTTGACTAATTTAATTTTGGTATAAATGTTAAATTGATATCGAAAGAATATGTGATCAAATCCTTCTGATTTTTTGGTTTTGAACTTGGTCATTAATATTTTCAAGATTTTTAATGTAAAAATTTTATATAATATTTAGTGTTTAAATTTGGGTATTATTGTTGAGAAATTTAATATTAGTGTGTTATTTCTTCTTATAATATATTATCATAACTTGTTCTAACCATTTTGATTTTGGTTACAATATAAATATAGTAGTAATAACTTTTTATCCTTTTCATGATCTTGTGATCTGTTAGAAGTTAAGTTTAGTGATTTAGGAATAAAAAATTAATCTTGAATATGAATTTCTTGGAGTAAGAGATTAAATTGAAGTTAAAATTTATTAAATCACAATGAAAGGATGAAATTGTTCATATAAAAAGGAAATAAATAAAGTAATAATATTTTCTCGTGTTTGTTTCGTAATGGTAAAATAATCCCCCAAATCTAGAAAAAAGTATCATGAAATAAAAAATTATCAATTTATGTTCGTTTAGATTTGTTAATATTATCTACTCTACCCAAAAATATTAATTTTATCTTCTAAATGACACTCATTTCCAAGTCCATTTATTCACTTCCTTCCAATGTTCTCCTTATTTTGGAACTAGGTTATGTGTTATTTCAAGTGAAATTCCTATTTTCATTTCAACTTTTAAAAACAATTTTTATTAACCATTTTAATGATGTAGGTTATCAATATATATATTTTAAATATATATTTGTTAAAAATATGTTTCCCTTTAAATAAATATATATATTAAATATATATTTTAAAAAAGTTTTTTAACATATATATAATGGTTTCCTATTAAAAAAACTTTCCGGTTAAAAATTGTTTTAATTTTTAAAAGGTTTCACTTTAAATATATATATATATTAAAAACGTTTTTCAATTAATTCATGTTAAATATTTATATTAAAAAAATTTTCCCTTTCATGATCATATGTACGATCATACACTTCTTTGAAATTGTTGTTTAAAAATATTTTAAACCCTTTTTATGGGCCATGAAATAAAATTGTGAAGAAAAAATTTATTTAAGGGGATATAATGAAATATCTTAATATTTTAAAATAATACTATTATAAATAGCCTACAAGACATGTAACGCAAACCATTAATGATCAAAAAATATTAATATTTAATATTACTGAAAAAAACCAATTTATTGAATTGGAGGGTATGAATAGGGAAACCCACATTATGATATATATATATATATATATATATATTTTCTACTCAATAAAAATATATTTAGTAATTCTTAGTAAAGAAGCACTCAATTTTTCGTAGTCATTTTATGCTTCAAACACATTTTCGACAAAAAATATTGTTTTTTATTAGAAAATATTAAAATAAATTTATCACACTTTTAGAAATTTAATTTCATAAAAATTATATAATTTTTAAAATCATCATATCAAAATCTAATTATGTTAAAAATTTGGGATTTTTTCTGAAAATATTAATTTTCAGTGAAAAGTGAAAAAATACAGATTTTATTGAAAATTTTATTTTTGATTCAAGAATTTATAAATTCATGTTTTTATTTTATTTTAAAATTTCATTAGTTCATTTTTATTTAGAATAATTTATTTTAATTCAGTGGAATTTAATTGTTTCTTAATTTTAGTGTAAAAACATTTTTATACGTAAAAATGCATTTTTCTGGAAAACCCATTTTATCACGTTTTACGTGATTATTTTAAAAGCTATTTATACCACATATAGGGATTTAATTTGATAAAATAGATTTAATATTTGTAATCATCATGTCTAAATTTGGTAAATATGTTAATTTTACTTTTTATGATAGTGAACAGTAACCATGGTAAATAGGTATCATCACAATAATGGGTAAATTGGGTTAACTATGGATAAAAATAGTGTTAAATGGATTTAAAATCACCCTAACACTTTTATTTAATCTAATTTAGGAGTCTAATTCAACCAAACCAATAAAATATTTAAAAATATTTCATTTTTTTCTTTATTTTTGATAAAGACCTTTAAATTAGTTTTTGTAGAAGAAAATTCCAAATTGGATCATTCATTATATTAATAACTATAATTTTTTTATAATGAAAAAAAGTTTTCATTTTCAGTTTTATATTTTTATATGAAATATTAAAGAATTTTTTTATGATGGTATTTTATTTTTAAATTTTTGTGATGAAATAATTACCTTAAATGGTAATGTTACGCCAATACAATGCTTGTGCAAAAAGAAAAAAAAGAATGTAAATGATTATAAAAATTACAGAGTAAAACATTGGGTGAGTAAGGTTATCCCATAAATTTATTAGATAAATATAATTTATTTTAAATTTTTAAAAATATTATATTTTAACTAAATTACTATCTTTATTTTTTCAAATTCAATTATGTGAATAGTCCCATAAATGACTTTAATAGATTTTTATGTTAAATAATATTTTATTAAATGATTTAAAAATTATAAAAATATTATATTTGATTAATTTAATGGGATGTGGTCAATCATATCATACATTTTTTTATTTATATTTCACTTGTAATTTTATAGAAACATTATTAAACGTAAAGAATAAAAAATAGTCTTATCACTGTAATCATTATAAGGGTTAATAAATGGATCAAACTAGGAGATAAGAGTTAAAAATAATATAAACATTTTAAAAAATTTATTATATTATAAGATTACAAATTATATCAATTATATTTGTTTAATTTATATTATAGTTCATGGTAACTTTTTATGATGATTGGTGAACCCAATATAACTCTACAATGCATTGACTAATGATTATGTTCTCCAGAGAAGTATGTAAGAATTAAATAAATTGGTTATTATATTTTTTAAAGTTCAATGAAGTTGATGTCTTAAGTAACCAACTTGATTATATTTTCATCTTTAAGGAATTTTAATATAATTTTTTTGATTTTATAAGATAGGTTAATGATCTTTGGTTTAATGTAATGAATATCCCCTATAATGGTAAAATGTATGCTTTTGAGAAAATGTTTTCCATGGATTCTCATGTTTTCTTTGAAACCTTCAAGATTATGATTTTTTCTATATATTTTATTATAAATTATTTTATAAAAACATTGAGCACTAACGCTAATTTAATTTCTATGTAAATAATTATTTTATCTCAGAGTTTATTATATTAAAACAACACTCTCTTAAGTTGTCTCATGGTTTTAAAATTGTCTAATACGTTCATTTTTATATGTTCCTTAATGAGTGTTTCATTCTCATATCATGTATTCAATTTTTTTTTCACGAGGCTAAAGGATGAGTAAAAACATTAATAAATTCATAATTATATATATGGAACTTACCTTGAATAAAGCTGGCCTTTCTTTATAAAGAACTTTTATTACGGGAAAAATGGATACTTTGTGGAAATGTCCACTTTATTATGTAATAGTTTGTCCTAATTCTCTAAAAATATAAACATAAAAGTTACTTTGGTATGTAAGTGATCTAGTATTTTATTTTTATGATTTATGTTTTAAAGGATAAAATTGTGGTTTATTTATAGATATCAAAGCCAGAAATGTAAAGACTATGTTTTTTGTGCTGAATATGGGAGTGTGGGTTCATGAATATTAAATCCACAGAGACCCTCCATGGTGTTGTATTCAAAACTTTAACCATTAGAACACACTATTTATTACACCACGGTTTAGTGAGGTCATTCTAGTTGAGGTTCACAGGAGGGCTCACAGTTCTACTTGCCTAAGACCATGTTCCACCACAAGTGTGGTGGTCTTGTCCATTTCACACAATTATGTTCTAGGAATAAAATGGCCTACTTCCCAATGCGTTCCTTTCCATGGTGAACTTTAAAATTACTAAAACCCTATTTAAACTACTATAAATTCTCCATAAATTATCGAAACCGAATTTAACCGTCACAGGGATCGAGATTATATACCATTAAAAAATTGATGATGTTACACATGTGTCACCAAACCCATAGCATTTAATAACAAATGTTAAACACATATAAACCATTATAAGAATACTTTAATATCTCTTCATGTGGAAATTTTTTCTATTTAGATATAATTTATACTTTCTCCTAATTTGATTAATTAATCCATCATTAATACATCCAACATTTATTCATTTAAAAAAACAAATAATACCTATTTTCAATGACATTATATCTCAATCAAAAACATATATCAATAGCATAATATCATAGGATTTTGAAACTGTTTAAGTATTTTGTATTTCTCCTCCATCTAAAGATATCATCTAAAATTCCATATTATGAAATTCTTGATCATCAATCACATAATCATATACATAATTTATTGGAACACAAAGTAGATTTTATACAAAACATATTTTTTGGAATATCATGACCCTCCTAAAAATTATTCGTATTACATATTTATTTTTTATATCAATTAATTAATAAATGGTATCAATAATATTTTCAATTTTATTCATGTTATTACTAATTTATAATACCATCGTCAATTATTTTTTATCTTATTTTTCATAATTACAATGGGTTAATTTTTTATACCATTTCCCAAATTTGTCACTCCCAAATTAAAAACATCAATTTTATTCTTCCCTTAAGCTCTATTAATTATTTATCACTAATGATACCTTAAACCCCTCCAAAAATGTTACTTTGATTTCCCTATCATTTGGTTTTTGCACCCCTCTTTACCCAACACTAGCCTAGTAAGGGGTTTCTTCCCATGATATTCCTTTGAGTGTTTATATATCATACCATCTAATCCCAATAATTTATTAATAACTTCATATTCTACCCTTGATATTATTCCTTTTATCAAAAAGTTTATTCATCAAGTATGATTTTATATTTTAGTTTTTTCAGTGAATAAGTATATTTCTCTATGTTTGTTTTTGAAGTTATAATGTTGTATAGAAGAGACCCAAATTCTATAAATAGGTTCATTTGATTATGTTTAGAGTTTATATTTTTGTTTTTTTTGTTTTTTCTTGTGATCATAATTTTTATGAATTCTATTTATGTATGGTTTTTATAATTTATGAATAATACACACACATATTGATATATATATATATATATATATATCTGTGTGTGGGTGTGTGGATGTGATCAAAATATAAACATATATATATATATAATGAAAAAAGTTAGTTAAAAATCAATTAAGTTATTCCTTAAAGTGATTAAATTTATGAAACAATTGGCTGAATCAAAAAACTAAAAATTATAAAATACAATCCATGTTATCATGTTTGAAGTCATCTATAAATTATCCAATAATATTAATTATCCACTTCTTAAGAGATGTCTTTTAGGCTTGAATTTTACAATATCATCCCAATAACTACAAGGTCGTGCCAAAAAGGCCACCCCAAACCATGAATTATAAGAAAATAAAATAATCAAAGAATATGAAACAAAACCAAGAACTAAGAAATAAAGACCAAAAAAACTCTAAAAAATAAACTGAAAAACACCTCACAGTCCTGATAAAATCCCAAGTAGATTTATTATGCCACCCAAATACTAGATCTCTATCCACCAACTATTAAATCAAAAAATAGCTACCATCATATCCCCTTGTATGAATGCATCATCTTCATAACATATTTATAATTCTAATGATAAACCACCATGTTTCTAACACCATTAAAGTTGATTAATAATCATTCCATAATGGAGACAAAACTAAAATGAACTAGTAAAACAATAAAAAAATCACCTAAAAATTCCTTGGTGATCAATAATGAAGAACACCCCACTTAAACCAATATAACAATAGATACAAACCTATGATATATGTCTCCCATACTATTTTTAATGATTTTTTTTATTTCTTACTCGTATATATAGAGAATTTTTTTATTTTACGTGTTTTTTTATTCATATGTATCTTATATATTGATCCTTATGGTTATGTATTTTAAACATTATGTATGTAGTTATTCATATATAAAGTTCATTCTCCCTGAATTATTTTGAATTTATTTTCCTTATTATATGGTACCTTAGCTACGGATCTAATATCTATTGATCTCTCTAATCCTAAACCCCTATATGTTCCCCATTTTTCATTTCTAGTGTGTTTGTTTCCTCTCAGATGTTGAATAAATACATGGATATTACTCCATTACCTATCTGTTATAGTTGTATGTATAAAAGGTTGATATGTTGTTAGACATTAAAACCATGTGTTCAATCGGCACAATCTATGCATTCAACATTGTGACTTAACCACCTGTAACCCCATTACATTAACTAAATTTCATCATTATAGAAACCATTTGTAATGGTTGTATTTTTTTCCTCATTCATCAGTATAAAAACCCACTATTTTTCTAAAAGAGACTATGAAAGATAATGATATATGAGAATCTACAATCCATGTACCTACCATAGTTCTTTGAGTATTTTATGTACCATTATTTTCCACTTGATCATGGGGTAGAACATTGGTGGATATTGGAGGATAATTATTTGTTTCATAAAGTGAGAATATCACCTTCATGAAGATGAATAAAAGACAAAACTTCCATATTTTCGATCCATACCCATGTCTTGGTGTTTATAAATTTCATTTTAGGTAGTTTTAATTTATTTTTAGTTCTATTTATATATCTTTTTATGCTTCTAGTGCATACAGTGAGTTTATCCAGGAAAGTAGGTTTCTGACTCTACATAACAGTTTTGATCACAACCACATTGTTTATCTAGTTTTTCTTCTATAGATTTTTTATATGGGTTTTTATTATATTTGAGTCACTATATTTCATATATTTTAATTTTACAAAATAAATATCTAGGATCTTGTGTTATCATTATTCACATTGGTCCAATGCATTATAGAGCATGTTAAAATATTATTCTCCTTTTTCCATTCTTTATTTGTTATTTGAAGTGCTAACTTCTCGATTAGCCTTACTGATTTGTTTCTAATAATAAAACAATTAATCTATAAAAATCATAAATGATCATATAAATAAGTGACTCCATGTATTTGAATACAGACTATTGCATCAACACTGCTCATAACAATTGGTATCAGAGCCCTGTGAGTCATAAAAATGGTTACTAAGAATTTTAAGATAGATTAATTAAATTTAAAATGACATAAATATATGTGGGATTTAAATGATTATACTTCTTGTCAATGATGAGATTCATTAGTCTCCTTATAGTTTGATAATAAAATTCATAACTGTTTCTATTGAAGTAAAGGTTGGATCACATGAAGGGTGATACAAGTTGAGATGGAGGGTGAATCAATGTTCATGGTTATTTAAAATTTTCTTCCACTCTCATTCTTATTGAATTCATCTATCTCAAGATACTCACTAATTATAATATAAAATTAACCCATCACATTTTTTAAAGAGGTTTTCCACCATTAAGGATACCATGTCCCAAGATTTTTCATAGCTTTTACCCCATGAACACAACACCCTTATTATTATCAAAAGGAAATAGAGAAAGAGTGTAACCATAAACTCATATAGACATTGGAATAAACTAGTTAAAATTAATTAAAATAAAAAATCCTTCTAAATAATGACCATTGTTTAATGTATGAGCCTCCACACTGACTCCATATATATTGATCCTCTTTTCATTCGTTGTAAAATAATCTCCTATGAGTATTATCAGATTTTATACAACAACATATCAGTTCATTATACTCAGAATTATTAATATTAATCTCTCTCTATGTCCTATTTTTATATTCAGTAATTATTTAGTTAATTTTTTTATATAATATTTATGGAAAAAACAACTCAAAAATCAGTTGAAGGAAATGATTCATTCGAACTCATTCATCTTCAATTCAAGGCCCTCATTTTATTTCTCTCAAATACTCAATAAATATTCATTCACATGATATTGAAATTATCATGTACTTTCATATGATTTAAACTATCCACAAAAACATCACATATATTTATCTTTGAAAACTTCCCCATAAGCATGGATTTATACAAATATGACATGGAACCTCATTTTATGAAATAGAGTTCCTCCTGATCTAAAAAATCACTCATTTAGTTATTTCTATTTTATTTCTACATGGTTCATGATTGATATGTGATTATGATATTTGAACCATAAATATTAGATGGAAAGCACCATATGAATTATTTCACACTTTAGATGGAAACTCAACTTTTCACCCAATAGATACCACAATAAATTCTATAAGTGTTGATGCCTTATGTTCAGCCTATTTCTGAATCTACATCATATAAATTTAAATTTATAAAATCCCTTAAAAGGCCTATGGTGAATAAATATTCTCTATGAAGTCTTATGATGAAAAATTGTGATTTTTATCAAATACATATTCCCTTTTATTTTCCATTTTCTTGCCTCAGATCAAAGTCATATGATCATTCTCAATGTCATATGATTCCTCAATGTCTAAAGATTAGTAAACAAATTACAATATCAAAGTTATATAATGGATACATATATTTAAGACTTTTGACCACACATATAATTATTTCAATGGCACTTACTCTTAGATAAAAAAAACACATACTGATGTATCTTTATTAAATTCTTTAATAAAACTAAGTTTCACACATATGCTAGTAAAATATGAAACAAGCAATAATTATCAATAACATATATTCATACAACCAGATAAAAATATATTGAGTCAAAAAGACACTTACTCATGTGGTCCTTGGTGAAAAAAATAGTTGAAATATAGAATTCCTTTAATCGAGCTCATCTCCTCTTAAACACATCTTTAGAGATTTCATAGACATCATAAATAACCTCCTAATTTTCAAAAACATTTATAGATTGTTAACCACAATCCTGTAATACAAGACTTTTATTTCCTAAAAGTTCATTTCATCAATCATAATTCATAAACAGGTATTACCTAAAAATAAATCATCATCACCAAAGGTTCAATAATCTCCCCATTTATATTTATTATGAAATAAAAATCATTATTATCCCCCTTATTAGAAATAAAACCAAAGTGAGTAGTTTTTAAGGATCAACTAAATATTTTAAAATAAAAGTAATCGTGAATCATACATCTCTAAGTCTACATTTGAAATCTACTTCTATGAAACTAAAGTGATTGAATCAATCATAAATGAAATCCTTAAGGACATACCATCTCATTCCTAAATATTTCTAAAATATATTTCCTACACCACTGAACACACACATAAAAATAACTCAAAAATAGGGTAACCATCTTTCTCCCCTAAAAACAACATCTTCTCAAGAATTTTAATAAGAAATAATAGATAAGGTGTGTTGAATAATTCTATACCTCAATGAGAGGGAGGGTCCTATACTCTCATTTTCATCCTCGACATGTCAAGATATTCAGTTGTGTGTGGTTTGATAATAATATAAATAACATATTCTTTAGTGGGAATAATTGTATCCTTTGAATAAATTATATAGTATTATCCATCAAAAAATGGTATATTTTCTCAATGTTTTTAATCCTCATGTTTTGTAAAATATTTTTGGAAACATTTATGAAACCCCGATTGTCACGACATATAATAATAGGATGGATAGTTTTGATATTTAAGTCCATAAATTGTTACATTATCCATATAATCTCTATAGCTTCTTGTGATACTAAAAAATATTCAACAATAGTATAGCTAATGGTCACTGGTGTTTTATTATTTGAATACCATGAAACATAACTTATTCTAATGAAAAATAATCCACCAAATGTAAATTTATTTTCATTAGAAACCCCTTCCCAGTAATATATAGTAAAATATATTAGATTCAGGTCACCAGTATTTTTTTACATCAACTCATATTTGAAATTATTTAAAATGTATCTCAGGATCCTTGTTGTATCGAAAAAATGTGTTCCCATTAGATTAGATTAATATCAGGCACAAAGTGTGACAACATTCCCAGTGTTAAACCTTAATGGTGTAGAGTAAATAAGAGTCTCAATATAAATTTTAAAAATTTCAACTCATTAAAAATTTACCCATCATTATCATGGATCATATTTTCCCACCTATATAGGCATGGGCTTCCATCTAGCTACATTCATGAAAAAGTTTTCCAACAGATCCATTTTATACTTTTCTTGTGAGAAAAAAAATAAAACTAGCTTCTTGAAAAAAATTTAAACCTATGAATAATTCAATTTCTTAAATAATTATAATTTCACACCATTATTTCAATTTATTTTAGAACCTCTCACACAATATTTATTCCTTACTTGGAAATATTTGATCATCGACATACACAATATCAAATATTTTTATAGTGCTGTTATTATTTTAATACACTTTTCTACACATATATCATTTCTGAATCACATGATTTATATATAATCATTATGTTTAAAATCAGAATCTTCTATATCATAATTCAAACCATATATATCTTTCTTCAACATAAGAACCTTTTTACTATTTGAAACATAAAAAAACCATCTGGTTCTTTCATGCACACTTCCTCATCAAGATCACAATTCATAAAGGTTGATTTAACATCCATCTAAAATATTTTGAAGATACTATAAGATAATATATCAGGGAATATTTTGGTGAAATCAATTATAGCCATCGGGTAAAATGTTTCATCAAATTCAACCCCATCAATTTGTTAGTATCCCCTACATACCAACAAATATTTGTTTCTATCCACTACACCATTCTCATAAATCTTATCTCTTAAAACCCATTTGGATTCAATTAAATTTTTTTAGTGGGTCCGAGAATATGCTATCATGTTTCATTATTTTATATCTGGTTGAGTTCTTCATTCATGGAATTAATATAATCTTTTTTTCAAAAAAAAAACATCTTTACTAGGTTTAACCTTTGAAAACAGACCAGTATTTCTAGTCGTCATAATACTCATTCTTTCCTATAAACCATGATTAAGATCACTAATATTGTTTTTAGAAAAAATGTGCTTTATAATACTTTTATTTACCCCTTTAGTATTTAATTATACTTCTTAATCATAGGGAAATTTAGAATCTATACATTTAATTTTAATTTATTTTTTTTCTTTGTCTTCTTCAATAAGTTCATGTTTTTCTATATTATCCTTATCATCTCCAATGATAGTATTTATAATTTATTCTTCATTTTCAAAAACTATGACATCATTAATGTCAACAATTCTTTCAAATTTATTATTTGTAGCATTTATAATATTTTCCATTTGGTGTGTATCCATGTAAAATTCCATCATTGAATTTTTTATTAAATTTTACTCCACTTATATCATTATTCTTAATTAAGAATATAATCCAAAATACATTTAAGTGTTTAACATTTTTATTTCTTCTAATAAACATCTTATAGAGAGTCATGCCTGAGGTTTCCCTAATAAGATATCTATTTTAAATTATTCCTGTAATTTCCATGTCCTATAACCAGTAATACCTTGAGATTTCATATTCTTCTATATAGTTCTATAAATATCATCTAGAATATTCACTCACATTATCTAATCTCAATATCTTCAAATACAAGACAATTTTATTGTTTTAAATTATTCTAAAACTCTTGATTGTTTACATGTCTTTTGATTTGGGTGACATTGACATGATGCATTTCATCCTTGTGAAATCATATATGAAAGTAACGAAATGTATTTCACTATTTGTTAACTTCTTAGTAATAGGACCACATTAATTATAATGAATTCGCTTAAGTGGATTTAATGTATAAATTTTATGTCATGTATATGTTTTTTTCATCATTTTCCCATTTGAAAAAGTTTTACAAATAGTTTTGGTGTCCTCTATAAAAATAGTTTTGTTCCACACAACTTCTTCTCTGATTAGTTTTATCATATTCTTTTGTCTAAGGTGATTTATTCTTCCATTATGTAGATTATTTTACTCTTTTCATCTCATGTACAATTTTGAAATTGCATCCCAAATCTGGAAAAAAAAATCTTAGAGTTATTAAGCCATTGTAACAATATCCCCATATTTATGATTTTTTACTATGCATCCTATTTTGGAAGATTACTTTATTTCTAACATAATGTTTTTTTGATTCACTCCAGAAAGTATGGTTTATCCCATAAATAAATATTAAACTTCATAGAGTGATTTTATTTTTACCAATGATTGGTTTCACTATTCATTTTATCTTTAGTAAAATTTCATTACCAAAGGTCATAGCTCGTGCATCATAATTCACAAAAAAAATTATTTATTTTCTAATCATCTATCAATTGATTTAAAAACCCACTTTCTATGATCTAAAACTTTTTACATTTGCATGATTCAAATTAATATTCAACCACATTTTTCAAATTTCCCAATTTTGATTTTATTTTGATTATTTACAAACCTCAAAATTATATTTAACTAAACTGGTGTAAAATCAACACACATATATATGGTTCTTCATTCTTGATAACTTCTTCTATAGACTTCTTATAGGATTTCAAATCATTTTACATTTTTAATTTCTTCTCAAGATATTATAGATCTTACTGAGTTCCTAGTTTTCTTGTCTTCCCCTTGATTCATAATATTGTCTCATCCTAGGTAAAGATAAATTATTATAAAAAAATTATGTTTTATAGAAAAAATAACCACTTCACTAGAAATAACCCCAGAATTTATTATTCTAATAAAAATTCTATTGCTGAATAGATTATTGCCTTGAAATATTTTTTAGCTCTTATATGATTAGATAACGAATAATTTTTTTTTGTATTCTTAATTGGACATTTTTGATTCATGTAGACAAATTTTATGAATTATTTTCCTTTTAATATTAGAGAATATTTTAACTTTTTCTCAATACTCTAACTTGTTGTATATTTTAGTTTTTAATTAGTGTTTTCAGTATAAGTATATTCACATTGCAGTAGATACTCTATAGACATTTCCTTATCATATCATAAATATTTTTTAGATTATCTATTTTTTGTAGGTTTTTTAGAATATTACTTGTTTCCTTAAAAACCATTCTCTTCTTATATTTAATTTTTTCATTATTCTTTATGATTTTAATATTTAGTTTTATGAATTTATCAATTTCTTTATCCCATATGATAATAGTCGATGTCATTCCATCAATGATTTTTACCTTTTATTCAATATCAATCTTCCACATCTTAATTTCATTAACTAGAAAATCATTTTTAATTTTTAGTTTCCTTTGTTTATCTAAGCTTACTTTCAGCCAAGTTTTATCTTCTCTTAAACTTCTTATTTATTTGAAGAACATTTTTATTTCCATTCTCAAAGTATACTCCTTATAAATTTATCCTTACTATGTAGCATACTAACTATTGTATTGAGACTTTTCATGAGATGGGATTTTCCCCTTCCTATTGTTCTATGAGCATAGCTCCAGGAGATTTATCATCATCATCACCCCTATCTTCACTATCTATCACACCTTATTTAATTTAAAAAAGAGTTTCTTATAAATGAACTAAGTGCAATATTATTATTTCCATTTAAAATATCTCATTAAAGATCTCAATTATGGGTGGTTCTCTTGGTAACTTCACCATATTAATTTTATCTTCTAAACATCATAGTATAGTTACTAGAGAAATACCCAACCTTTACATAATTAAAAATATGAAAGGTATTTTTACTCATTACTTGCCTCTTTCTCCCCTTTTTAAATTTCTTGAAGAGAATGAGTATTCGAATAATATTCCATGTTTTCTCCTCATTATGAGTATTCAATATTTTATTCTACCATTAAAAATTTGAATTATTTAAATTAAATTACATTATCCTTCTTTCATTTTCATTAAATTATTGGTCCTATTCTAATTTCATAATTTGTAAGAGTGTTGTGGAGTTCATATATAGTGTAGTCAGAATGAACTATATGGTATGCATAAAGTTTATCTAGATGGATCCCCACCAATATTTTACAATAGTATAGTCTTTAAGATCTTATATAAATAATATAATAGCGATTAGAATTCGATTCAACTAGAAATAAATCAACCAACAGTTTCATCCATATATATTTTAACAACTTCAAATTATTGTTGAACAATATAAAACATTTCTCCATTCACATTATTATTTAACATATAAATATAGTGAAGCTTTTTGAAATAGAATTAATATTTCTGTAGCTAAGTACCATTCACCACAATCCATATTTTTTTTATTTTGAAATGAAACTTTTAAAGGAAATGTGTGAACCCGAAAAACCAACCAGATAAAAATCCAATCAGGTTAGTCATATCATGAGCACTAAAAACCCATATAACCATGCCCAAAAAAAATTTAAATTTTCAAATTTCAAAAGGAAATCATCACCAATCTTGGGACACATGCTTGCCCAATTCACGTGCCCCATCAATTCCTATCACTATCCATCATTGTCACCATCAAAGAAATCCATACCCGAGACATCATTGAAATTATTTAAATGATGAACATATCCTTTTTCCACTTTCATTGCATCATTACATCACTATCGACATCATCATCATGTAGTCGTCATCATCGGGAATTTTCAAATGTTCTCCACTATCACCAAACATTATCTCTAACTCCGAAATTTCACCACTACTGTCATCATTGTTCAAAAATCTCACTAGAACACTAATTTCCATCATCATAATTATACAATATCCACTATATCATATTCACTCCAGCAAAAACCAACACAAGAAAAATAAACCACCTCCATTAGGAACAGACCACCATCGAGGAAGAAACCCAAAAGAAAAAATGGAACTATGAATGTTTCCCTAAAAGAAAAAAAGTGGCTATTGGGATTGAATCCCAGACAATAATAAGGTCAAGGAAGAAAGGACATTGACGGGGAAAAACCCTAAAGAAACCAAAAGACTAAAAATTGAAGAAATCAGGTGAAGAAAATCTAAAAGTGCGGCTCTGTGATCGCTGAATTCTATATCCCAAAAAACATGTGTAACCATCACTACAAATCCAACCTAGAGAGGGTATGTGGAATGATAGATCAAAGAATGGTTATGTATCCAAGGAGGAATATCCTATGATAGAAACCCTAGGAAGAACACCCAAAATTAAAAGGATGGAACTAGGAATGAATCCATAACAAGAAGAACCGAATCTGATAGAACCTATAAATTCGATATCTTCTAAACCTGTTTCCCAAAACCTTAGAGTATCCCTTACTCCAAATCCGACACGGAGAGAAGCAGAGGAATGCAAGGACAGATCATAGTATAGCTGTTCAAGGAGAAACAAATGTGCCTTTATAAAGAAGGGGAGGTGAAAATAAGAGAGGAAACCCAGAGAGGAGTGAGCAAGAGAGAAGAAACCAAGAGAAAGCACAGCCCAAAGTGAGTAGGGGAGAGAAGAGAGAACCTGAAAGGTGTAGGGTAGAGGAGTCATCGTTGTTGGTTGGAGGACAAAACCCTAGGAGTCAGAATGTGATTCGAGTGCTAAAGAGCACAAGTCGAGTCATATATAGAGTATAATAAATCATTTTTATCCTTCTCATCATTTTCAATGTTTCTTTTGACAATTAAAGAACCATGTTGATGATTCATTAGATACACTAAATAATTATTGAACATAATCAAGAACATTGATCCCTAAACAAAACATATATTTTACCACTAAATATTTCCATAAATGAAAGCTTTTTCTATAAACCATTCGTATTTATTTACTATTGATATAATTATGTTGATCCATTATAAGTGATTGAGAGACACAATATTGTTATCTTTACTCTCATACCAATTACTGGATCATAGGAAGGGTGATGCACATTTTGAGGGGGAATGAATTGGTTTGTATGGTTATTTAAATTTTTATCCCACTCATGCACTTACAAAACCACTCTCTCAAGATACCCAATAATTAAAAATTAAAATGTACATAACATATTATTTAATGATATTAATCTCCTTTATGTGTGACTATATCCCTAGTGTGTCATGGTTGTCATCTCTTTCACATAGCTACCTTATAATTACCAAAATGAAATTGATAATGGTTGTAACCTTATACTTCTATAACCACAGAAAACAAATAATCATTATAAAAAAGAAATACTTTTGATTTATTTACATTGATAAATGTATAATCCTAAGCACAGAATCCATATATGTTGATCGCATTCCTCTTCCTTTCACATAAATCTATAATAATGGTTCTAGGATATTCTTCTTTGATTTAGAAAAATATCAGTTCATTCTACTCTAGATTCTTAACACATATCTATATCTATTTATTGTTCTTTATTTTCACTGAATATTTCATTATTATTGTTTATATAATAGTTATGGAAGAAATCCTCAATACTCAGTGGCATTAAATGATTAATTCAAACACATTAATCATCATGTAAAGGAAATCGTAATTCTCTTAAACGCTATAGAAAATTTATTTCACATGATATTTGAAATATCATAGTCTCCTTACGTATATAAATAGTTAAACTTAAATAATTCAAATATTTTCCTTTGAAAACTTCTATATAAGCATGGATTTATGAGACTATGATGTGGCACCACATTCTGTGGAATGGAGTCCCTCAATATCCATCAACTCCCTCATTTGGTTCTTCCCATTTGATATCATCTTAAATAATAAATTATATATGATCCAAAAGTTTGATCCATGAATACCATATTGAAAACATCATCTGAATTATTTTTCACTTCAAATAACTAATTCTAGAAACTCAAATTTTTACCCAACATATACCTTAATAAATTATCTAAGTGTTTAATACATATGATAAAACTATGTGTGACTCTTCATAAAATGATATTAAAGTCATATTATAATATAAAATACTTATGGTGAAGACATACACTCTTTGAATAATTATTATAATGAATTACTATCCCGGTCATATATATATTCTCGTGACTTTTCCATTTTACTACCTCATATCAGAGGCATGTGATCATCCTAAAAGACTTATGATGCCTAAAATATTATTAACTAGAAAAATACTTATGATCTCCAATTCATATGATGAATACATTCATTAAATTCTTACGATCACATATATGCTAAACTCAATAACACTTACATTCAGATAAAACAAACCTATAGTAACATTACTTTTCTAGATTATTCTAGTTCATTAAGGATCACACATACACTAGTGGAATATGACACCAATACTAATTCTCAAAAATTCATATACATACATCTAATAACACATACATTAATGTAAAAATTCACTTAAATTATATTTCCTTTTTGAAAATTTTAGTGTCAATCTAGAATTCACATAATCAAGATTAGATCCTCTTAAACTCATTTATAGCGATTTATTATGCACATCAAATCACTTAAACACATTATTACATTATTACATTCCGTTCCCCTTCATGTTCCATCACATTCCTTTGATTTACTCAGTGATTGGGTTATAAATCATTACACGTAAATAGTTATTTCTAGAAAATATAACTACATTATCAAAGATTCAATAATATACCTCTTTATATTTATTTGTAATACCACTCATTCTCCTCCCCCTTATTGACAAAAAAACTAATGTGATTAGTTTCTAGGGATTAACATAAACTTATTAATGATAATTAAACAATAATCTATCATATTAATGTACACTTTATCAAGCTCTTTCTAGAAAACAAGAATGATTGAATCATCCATAAATATTTTCCTAAAGAATATTTCATATATTTCCTGCATATTTCCTAAGAAAATATATCCCCCACCACTTAATACACACATTAAATTAATTCACAAACAAGGGAACAATCTATATCTTTCTCAAAACAATATCTCCTCATGAATATAAAAAAAATTAATATAGTTGAAAACTTAAAAAAATTCATAGCTCAGTGAGACATAGTAATATACAATCTAATTTTCTAACTTAACTTATCAAACGGATTAGTTGTGAGTTATTTTGTAAGAATATTATCAATATGTTCTTTGGACAGAAGAAATTCGAGTATCCAGATACCTTCTCCATCATAAAATGATACTTTATCTCTTTGTGTTTTATCCTGGAGTGTTTTACTAATTTTCTAGATAGATTTATAGAGCTTATATTATCATATCCTGTAATCAAATGATAAGAATCTTGAAAAAATGGGTATTTTAATTATGTCACAATCTATATCATCTATTTATATTCATCCGATGCAACCACATATTCGACCATAGTGGTGTTGGGGGTCACTAATGTTTGCTTCTTTGAATTACATGAAATTACACTACTTATAACAAAAAACTACTCCAATTGATTAGGATTTTCTATCATCACCAATCCCTACCAAGTTACCATCAGTAAAGCCACTCCGATTCAATTAACTTAACGTTTTATACATATTCTAATAGTTGAAAGTATTTTAGATGTATATCAATATCCTATGTGCCAAAAATTTGTGTGTTCATTGGATTTGATTGATATTAGGCATAAAGAGTGGAAAATTATTTCAATCTATAGAGGATTTATGTTGATGGATAATATCAATGTGGAATGAAAAATTTGGTCCGACAAAAATTGGGTAGTATATCCTTTTTATTTGGTGAACGAGATATCACAGTTAGTCGATTTCATGTCGAGATCACCATTTTTGATTATTTAGAATGTTATTGGATTCTTGGCATGATGGTTTGACTGTGGGGGGGGGAGGGGGTTAATATATATACAATAATTCACATCAGGTTTTCCATTTATTTTAATCATGCATAGAAACTCTCAGTGGTTCACATGTATATAACTCAGTATAGTCTTTCTTTCCAAAGGTAGGCAGTCAATTTTGCTTATAGACTGAATGGAACTTAGGAACATGCATTGGTCAACATGATGGGAGTTCATGCTCATCCCACCCTCTTAGGGGGAATTTGTTTCTACTTGAGGGCTGTCTTACAATGTTGTAGAATCTATTCCTCATCATTATATGGGACCAGTTGCCCAGAAGAATGATCATAGTTTAAACCCTTTTATATGAAAAATGGGGATCTTATTATTCATCTGTTTATATCTGGGATTCTTCATCCATTTTATATTGATGGGTAGTTTTTTTATGTTAAATATTAACAACCATACACTACAAAGCTAATTTTTATATAGGGATGTTTTTAATATCTTGAAGATATGATTTAGCTGTTATGAGGTATCCTGCGTATCTTGGTTTATAACAGGAATAAAAACCCATCTATTCATTAAACCTATGTCGTTTATGGTCATTTGGAAATGAAAAATATGGTGGAATATAGGTAGCAACTATTTGTTCTCATTACTAAAGAATGTGTCCTATGTATCTTTGTTATATTAGTAATAAGAGTTATCGTAGTTCAATAATTACCTTGGTACAATCACCGAGGTAGGTACCCTTATATGGGGGTCAATATATCATGCCACTATTTGAGACTTACTCATTGTGGTTTCCCTAGCTAGTGGGGATTCATGATTCTGATGATCCGATCATCATCAGTACTTAATCCCGCATAAGCTATGATCTGTGTACGAAACAATGGATATCAAGTAATTATTCTCACTGTATATGGGTGCGGGACTTATGTTTTGGGACAACCCTTTTGATGTTTTAATGTGGATCTTAGTCCTTTGGAAGGAATCCTTTGTATCCTAGTTATGGTAGGTGTAACGCCCTGATATTTTATGAGAAATATAAATATATGTTTTATGTATTCTTTTATATGCAACATCAAAGGTATCTTTCACTACACACAACACTGGATTGGCATGCGTTAAACACAAGAGCAACCTTCCTCGATAGCTTGCGTTGTACGCAACACCGAGTTTCACTAAACAATTTTATATTATTATAATATTATGAACTAACCTTTATGAATATTATTAACTGAAGTTCTAATTTTATAAAATTATAATTCATCTCACACATTTTATAGAATGATATATGAAAACAAAATCAATTTTTCAATAAAAGAAGTATTTTTTAAAAAATGCAGTTTTACCGCCTTTTAATCACGCAACAATTTTTAATATAATTTATAACAAGTTTATAAGTTCAATATAACAAAATAAAATTCTTATTTTGAATTAGGATATAAAAATTTACATTGGTTAAATTTTTGATACTTTTCTGATAACTTTCATACATTGATGAATAGTAAAAATACGCAATATTTTTCTTAAAAACAACTTTTTAATCAAGATAATTTTTATGGTTAAATGATAAAATTTAATGGTTGTAAATTTTAAATATAATATATTTTTACCTTTTAATATAATTTATGTCTTTACCATTAATTTTACATTGAATTCACAGGTAAAAACATTTCAATTTTTCACAATGTTTTAACCTTTAAAACTCGTTTTCTTAACAACAGTATTAATTTTAAATTAATCACTGAAACTATTTTATTTTGAATTTAGAAATATGAATTTCGTATTTCAATTCAGTGGGTCAAAATTATGTTAATAGGTGAATTTTTTTTGATATTATGAATAGTAACTATAGAAATTTTTATTTACTATAGTTAAAGGTAAATCGGGTAATTAAGGGTAAAAATAAGATTATAAAATTACCCTAAGACCCGTAAAAATTCTAATGGATTAATAAAAGTAGACTCATATCACTTAAGAGTCCGAATAGATTCATTTCATGGACTTTTGGCGATGAAAATGATATAATTATTATTAAAACCAAAGTGACAACATGTCACTCTCTTATTTCTTATAAATGTAATAGTTTTAATTCAGTGATAAATTTCATAAAACATCGAATATAAATAGTATTTGGAAAGATAATAAAATTATATACATCATGATAATTTATTTATAATTTTTAGTTATTAAATAATTATCAATAATGATGACACAATTTTGATGTAGAAATGTTTTTATTGATTGAAATATCAAATAAATGGTTTTAAAAATATTAGAATAAATATTATATGAACTTATTAATATTCTCCACAATTTTTCTAAATGAATATGACATGGTAATAATCTATTAAATATTTTGTTTTGAATATATCCTCTTTTTATATTTTATTTAAATTCAAATAAATGAATAGTGTCAAAATTGACACTATTATTATTTTATAAAAATAACATATTATAAAATTGTTTAAAAATACCAAAAATATTTAACAATTATAAATTGAATTTTATATGGTCTAAAATGTCATAATGTATCCAATTATGGATAATTCAAAACAAATAAGTAATTATTTATAACAATTTTATATTTAGAATATTATTACCACAAATAAAATTAAATAGATTAACTAAGGATAAATCAAGTTGTTAAGGATTAAAATAAATTCCCAACAGGTCTAAATCTTATTGGTTGATGATATTATAAACATATATCATCTAATATTCGTATTTGAGTCTTTTTTGGAGGTTTCTATGTGGGTTTTGAGTTTATTATAAATTAATATTTTAGAGGTTTCCAAGAGTGCCCCTCTCCTATCTTATAAAGGGACCCTCCTCCCTCTCCTCCTCGCAACATTTTGAGCCTTCAATATCAGAATAAACCTATCTATTTCTCTTCTACACTTCACTAGAAACATACTAGAGGTCCTGGTATTCTTTAATGACCATCTTTAGTGTCTTAAGAGGAGGTTTAGAATATGTGCATCGAAGAAGAGATAATATCCATTATCAATTCATTCAAGTTTATTTATTCTTCAACTTCCTCTTATTTATTTGTTTCATTATAAAGTAATAAAATAAGTTTCACTAATATACTGATATGTCATTATAAATATGAAACAACCCCATTTCACCTTCTATCTATCCTACGGAAAACGAAATCACTGCGCGTGCGTACGTATGGAATACTGTCTCGACACCGTGGTGTAATTTGTTTTCCACCACCACATTACTTGGATGGGTATAATGGTGTAATGAATAACTATATATGGTTATTATAACCTGATACTAATTCTGAGATATTCTATCATCCACTCCAATACCATTCAATAATTATGGGAATGATATTGTCACTTGTGTGTACGTACGGCTTACCGTCTCCATGGTGCGATGTGATTAGTTCTATATGATCTTTATTAAAACATGATTATATAAACGAATTGAATGAATAAGTATGATATATATTATACTAATAACTTTCTGTAAATGATGTGTCTATAACCTAAAAATAGTAATAATAATTTATTCGAAAAAACACACATAAGAACATAAAGCAATGAACACTCGAATAACAAGTAGAAATGTAATATTACTGATAAAGAGATATGAATGTAATCATATATGATATTATAAAAATATTTATGATTTTTTATTGTGTCAATGAAATTATTTAAATCATTATACATGAGTTTCAGATATGTAAAAAGCATATCAGAGCAAAGGTAAGGGAAACTCTCGCAATCTCAATTTTATCCGAGATTTTTTATACTTCAGAATTTATTGGGGAATATTTATCATCCACATTCATGTTTCCTAAATATGTGATATTATTTATATACCCCTACAATTTTTTAAATCCAAATTTACCTGTTGGTGAATTTTTAGTAAAAGATATGAACTGAATCTTTTGTCATTTTTAGTACGAGATACCTTTTGACGTTTCCGGCCAAAGTACAAGAAGAATGTTTTTTTATCTTATAGGCCATCAATGGATTTTTATTATTTCATAGAAAATTATTTTCATGGTTATTTTTTACAAGTTTTAAATTTTTTTATCAATTAACTTCTTTTAGTTTAAAAATGAATGAAATATTGAGAAAGGAAATATCTTTTTGAAATAGAAAGGATATTTTCATCAAGAATGGAGTTCATGTGTGTTATCAAAATTATTATCCATCTAAGATAATATAGTGAACTATTTTGATCCCTATTATTACATTGATTTGATTATTTTATGATGAAATTATTTTTATGAAGTCCATTTGTCTTATATGGATTATGTTGTGGTGGCATGATGTTTAAGAATCCCATTTTTATTACATGGGTTATGCTATGATGTATGACTTATGATTTTGTGGAACACATAAGAATGGTTTCATTATGATAATGGAGGAACCTATATCTCTCTCAAATTCATTGGGTAAAGATTTATATCTCGTGAGATAGACATGTCTGGAACAACATGTTAATCTGGTTTAGTGATATAGGACCGGAATGAGGAGTGAAATCAGTTCAGTAATGGACTTTGTCCACTATGATGGTCTTGGAAAGGAGTCTTGACTAATATGAAATGTTTTTATATGATTATTTTTATATTCCAAAGTGTTTCATGTCTTATTTTATGAATATTGGGATAACATTTCACTGCTATGATTTATCCCCTGTCATGATATTCTGATCTCTTTTGAAGGATATGATTTTTAAAATATTTTGTTCTTTTGAATATGATATGATTGATATTATCTTTTTTCCCTTACTGAGCATTTGAGCTCACCCTTTGTATTTTTTCTTTTCCCCAGGTCAAGAAGAAGGGTATTAAGTAGGATATGCCAAAAGAGACTCTAGATATGATGAAATAAATGGGAGACAATGTAGAAGATTTATGAAACAGTTATTTATGTTTCCCAATTTTTAAAGACATTATACCTATATGGTCCTATCATGGTTTTGTTATACGTTTTAATAATTGTGCTTAAATTCTGAATTCATAACAATGTATGTAAAGTATGGGTTGTTATAGTTGGTATCAGAGGAAGGGTATAGTCATCCTTTGGAAACTAGGATGTGAAAGCCTTAGTAAGAAACCTAAGGATACGTATAAGCATAGAAAAAAATCTTAGTGTTTTAGAAATGGCCATGAATAAACTATGATAAGACCTAAAGTGTTAAATTTTATTCATGATTATGTGGTTTTCCTATTTTAATAAGTTTTCCACACACTATACTTATTGGATTTAGTCAATGTTTGGAACCCGAAGGAACCATGTTAATGTTGAATGCGACGTGAAGTGGAATGATTGTCCCCCTGAAAAACCTAACGATATGGGAGCATGAATGAAAAATATTGTAGCCATGCTCACACATCTTTCTCAAGCTATGAATCATGCAGGACATCTAAACGAGCAAAAGAGGGAGCAACATTCTGCGGAATACTTCATGAGGCAGCGTCCACCTTCATTCTGCAGTTCTTTGGATCCATTAGTGGATGAACAATGGATCAGTACCACTGAAAATATATTTTTATTTCTTCAATGTTCTGATCATGATAACGTCATCTTAGCATTATATTGTTTGGAAGGTGAAACTGATAAATGGCGGAATCTTGTCAAGAATACAAGTCCAAGGGATGAAATTGAGTCCATGGAATGGGATGAGTTCAAGAACTTATTTTTCAATAAGAACATCCCCCATATTATTCGAACAAAGATAGTGAAGGAGTTTATTGAACTGATGGAAAAGGATGATGAATCTGTTGGTACCTACAAAGAAAATTTTACAAGGCTTTCACGGTACGATTATTGGATTATTATACAAACTGAGAGTAAGATCGATAAATTATTTAGTGGATTAAAACCCAATATACAATGGAAAATAGCTATAAGTGAGTTCAATAGCTATGAGGAAATTGTTCGATGTGCTCTCAAGGTTGAGATGCTGATTATAGTAACCCATCTGTCATATGGGTTTGATAAGAAGTGGAAAATAGAATTCAAAAAAAAAATATTAAGACCACACTAAAAAGAATAAGAGTTTTCCTTTATGCTCAAATTGTGGAAAGAAACATGGATGTAATTGTCTTAAAGGGACAAGTAAATGTTATAACTTTGGAAAATAAGGTCATCAGGCAGTTGAATTTCGCAGTGATGGGAAAAAGATGTCTAGTGATGCGAACAAAGAAAAGGATACAAAAAATGCACCTCCTGAACTTCAATTATAAAAGTCCAAGGAAATGGGTAATTATGCCAATCAATTCTCTAATACAAGGGTTGTTGATGATGATTGAGGTCAAAAAACTATTAAGGCCAAAGTCAAAGGAAATTCACATGTAGTTTCTATCAGTGATGTGGAGTACGATAATTAAGTGGTGAAAGGTACACTTACCATCCACTATAATGTAGAAACTGTTTTATTTGATTCTAGATCCACCCACTCTTTTATTTTTGAAGAATTTTCAAAGGGTATCACCGTACTACCCCATCAATTAGTTATTGAGTTAGTCGTGGCAACTCCTAATGGCATAACAGTTGCATCAAAAGTTTACAATTATTCTTCAATTGATGTTTGTGGGAATGTGCTTCCTGAAAATCTTGTGATCCTTCCAATTGTGTAATTTGATGTGATTCTTGGCATGGATTAGCTTTCTTTATGTGGAGCTCATATCAATTTCTGAAGAAGGTAAGTCACATTTCATATTCAGGATCAATCTATTATCATCTATCGATGCAACGATAAATATAACCTTCCAGTGGAAATTTCATCCATATTATGGGTCTTGATTCCAATAAATAAAATTTAATTATCTCAAATGTTTCGAGAGAAACTCACGATTATTAATATTACCATTTTATGGGAGTTTGATGATGTCTTTATAGATGAATTTCTAGGTATTCCACCAAATCATGAAGTTGAGTTTTCAATAAAACTCATACCGGGTGCTATGACCATTTCAAATACACCTGATAGAATGGCCCTAATTGAGCTGCAGGAATTGAAGAAGCAACTCCAAGATAATCTTGATAAGGGATTCATACACCCTAGTGCATCACCTTGGGGAGAACCTATTCTATTTGATAAGAAGAAGGATGGATCAATGAGACTCTACATTGATTATTAAAAACTTAACAAGATCACTACCAAGAAAAAATATACTCTCCCACGCATTGATGACTTATTTGACCAACTACATGAAACTCAATACTTTTCCAAGACTGATATTCGTTTAGGGTATCATCAATTTAGAGTCAAAAGGGAAGATATACCAAATATGGCTTTTCATACATGGTATGGAAACTAAGAGTTTATAGTTATGTCATTTGGTATTACAAATGCCCATGCTATCTTTAAGGATCTAATGGATATAGTCTTTAGAGACTATCTTGATCAGTTTGTGGTAGTATTTATTGATGATATTCATGTCTATTCAAAGAGAAAGGAAGAATAGGAATATCACTTAATAAAAGTATTGAAGACCCTGAGAATGGAGACTCTTTATGCCAAATTTTCCATGTGTGAATTTTGGGTTCAAAAAGTTTCATTTTTGGGTCACATAATCTCAAAATAGGGGATATCTGTGGATCCAGTAAAAACAGAGGATATTGAAAGATGGTCAAGACCAACAATACTAATTGAAATCTAAATTTTTCTTAGTTTAGCTGTGTATTATTGACGTTTTGTGAAATATTATTCAAGATTATCTAACCCACGAACAAAATTGACTCAAAAATGAGTTATGTTTGTTTGGACAGAGGAATGTGAAGAGAATTTCTAAGAGCTAGAAATAAGGATAGCCAGTGCACCTGTGCTCACACTGCCTTGTAGTGAAGAAAGGTTTTTGATCTATAGTTATGAATCAATGAAGGGTTTGGGGTGTTTTCTCATGCAAAATGATATAGTTATAGCTTTTCCTCATGACAGTTGAAAATCCATGAGAAAAACTACCCAACTCAGGATTTGGAGTTAGCTACGGTACTCTTTGCATTAAATATTTGGAGGCATTATCGTCATAGTGAAAGGTGTGATATTTATACTGATCATAAAATTTTAAAGTATATTTTAACACAAAATTAGTTTAATATGCACCAAAGAAGATGGTTGGAGCAGATTAAGGATTTTGACTGCTCAATTCATTACCACCCTAGGAAAGAAAAAAAGGTGGCATATGCATTATGTCGACAAGACAATGCTATATTATCCATGATAATGATCACAAATGATCCAATATTTATGGATTTAAAAAATATGGATCTTGTATTTTTTAATGAAAGGGGAGATATCTTATCTTTATCAAATGATTTATTCAACAATCTATACAAGTGAAAATTAAAGAGGGGTAGAAGGAGGATGTCAGGCATCAAAAGAATGTGAAAAATGTTCCTGAATTCAACCTTCATTGTGATGGTATAATAAGGTTGATGAACAATGTATGTATTCTTACCATACAATAATTAAAGAAGGATGTTCTGGATGAGTCTCATAGTTCTTCATTCTCTATTCATCCTAGAAGTACAAATAAGTATAGGGACCTTAATGAGTACTTTTGGTGGGATGGTACAAAAAGAGATATCTCCAAATATGTCTCTTGATTCTTGGATTTTCAGCAAGTTATAGATGAGAGAAAGAAGTATAAGGGGGTGTTACAACCATTACCCATTCCAGAATGGAAATGGGGAAACATCACTATGGACTTTATCATCAGACATCCCAAAACATCCAAAAGAAATAATGCAATCTGGGTTATACTTGATCGTCTTACAAAGTCACCAAAATTCATTGTTATTAGAGAAGATTTCCCTTTTGATCCGCTTTCCAGGATATATGTAAAAGAAGTGGTAATATTTCATGATGTACCACTATCCATTATATTTTATCAGGATCTGAGGTTTACCTCGAATTTTTGGCATTGTCTTCAGCATGCTCTAGATACAGATTTCATTTTCATCACTGCATATCATCCTCAGACAGAAGGGATGTCTGAAAGGACAATTCAATCTTTGGAATAAATGGTGAGATATTTCTCTATGGATTTCAATGGTGTTGGGATCAACAACAACCTTTGGTGGAATTTTATTATTATAATAGCTCTCACTCCAGTATTTAGATGGCTCCTTATGAAGCTCTCTATGGAAAGAAATGCAGAACTCCAACATGTTGGGATGAAGTTGGGGAAACAAATATCTTAGGACATGATCTTGTTGATGAGATGGCAGGAAAGGTCAGATCTATTCAACAACACATAAGAACATCTCAGAGTCGACAAAAAAGTTATATCGACAAATGAAGAAAAGACCAAGAGTTTGAAGTGGTTGATAAAGTGTTCTTATGAATATCTCCTTGGAAGAGAGTAATGAGATTTGGATAGAAGGGAAAGTTGATCCCTATGTATATCAGCCTTTTCAAAATACTAGATCGTGTTGGGAAGGTAGCTTATAGATTGGAACTTCCACCAAATCTCTCTCATGTTCATGATGTGTTCCATGTATCTCTCCTAAGAAAGTACATACCTGATCCTTTTCATTTACTAAGCTCAGAAGTTGTACTGCTGGAGAAATATCTTTCTTATGAAGAACATCTGATAGAGATTACGGATCATAGTGAAAATGTTATTAAAAAATTCCACTCACTTAGTTAAAGTTTTAAAGAGGAACCATTAATTATATGAAGATACATGGGAACATGAGGATTTGATGAGGGGAGGTATGCTCATCTGTTTATTACGAAGTGTCGAATTTTGAGGGAAAAATTCATTTCAAGGGGGGTAGAATGTAACACCCTGAGATTTTATGAGAAATATATATTTATATATATAATGTCTTATGTTATATGCAACATCAATGATATATTTCACTACACACAATATAGGCTTGGCGTGTGTTACATGCAAGAGCAACCTTTCTCGATAGCTTGTGTTGTACGCAATACCGAGTTTTACTAAACAATGATATATTATTATAATATTATGAACTAAAATTTATGAATATTATTAACCAAATTTTCAATTTTATAACATTATAATTCATCTCACACATTTTCTAGAATGAGATATGAAAACATAATCAATTTTATGATAAAAAAACAATATTTTTTAAAATATTGTTTTACCAACTTATGATGGAGCCCCCATTTTAAAAATAATTTCTGACCATTATATATGTTAATTTTTACAAAATAAACTTCTTATTTTGAATCAGGATATAAAAATTGACATTAGATTAATTTTTAATACTTTTCTGAAAACTTTTATATTTTGACGAATAGTAAAAATATGCTAAATGTTTCTTAAAAACAACTTTTTTCATCAAGATAATTTATATTGTCAGATGATAATATTTAATGGTTTTAAATTATAAATATATTATATTTTAACCATTTAATATAATTTATGTCATTAATATTAATTTTACATTTAATTCATAGGTAAAAAAATTTCAATCTTTGACAATGTTTTAACTTTTAAAACACGTTTTCTTAACAACGAGGTTAATTTTAAATTAATCACTGCAACTTCTGTGTTTTTAATTTTGAAACATGGATTACATATTTGGATTAAGTTGGTCCAAATTATTTTAATATGTTACTTTTATTTTATTTTTTATTATTAATAGTATCTACGGTAATTTTCATTTACTACAGTTAAAGGTAAATCAGGTAATTAAGGGTACAAATAATATTATAGAATTACCCTATGACCTATAAAAATTATATTGGATGAATAAAAGTCGACCCATATCCCATAAGGGTATGAATAGATTCATTTCATGGTCTTTTGGCTATGAAAATGATATAATTATTATTAAAACCAAAGAATGTGACAACATGTCACCCTCTTATATCTTATAAGTGTACAAATTTTAATTTAGTGATAAACCTCATAAAACAACGAATATAAATAGTCTCATGAATGATAATAAAATTATGTATATCATGAGAATTTATTTATAATTTTTAGGGATTAAATAATTATCATTAATGATGACTCAATTGTGATGTAGAAATTATTTTATTGATTGAAATATCTAATAAATGGTTTTAAAAATATTAGAATAAATATTATATGAACTAATTAATGTTCTCCCCAGATTTTATAGATTAATATGAAATTTTAGGAATTTATTAAATATTTTTCTTCGTATATATCCTCTGTGTGGATTTTATTTAAATTCAAATAAATAAATAGTGTCAAAATTGACAATATTGTTATTTTATAAAAATAACATATTATAAAATTATTTGAAAATCCCAAAAATATTTAAAATTTATATATTGAAATGTATATGTTCTAAAATTTCATAAATTATCCAATTATGGATAATTCCTAACACATAATTAATTATTTATATCAATTTAAAATTTAGAATTTTATTACCACAAAGAAAATTAAATAGATTAAATAAAGATAAATCATGTTGATAAGGTTTAAAATAAAATGAAAACAAGTCTAAATATTTTTAGTTGAGGATATTACAACCTTATATCATCTAATATTCTGATTTGAGTAATTTTTGGAGGTTTTTATGTGGGATTTGAGTTTATTATAAATTAATATTTTAGATGTTTCCAAGAGTTCCCCTATAATCTCTTATAAAAGGGAACATCCTACCTATCCTACTCAGAACTTTTTGAGCCTTAATTCTAGGTCAAACCCTATAAATTTCTATTATAAACTTGCCTAGAAACATTCTATAGGTTCTTTTCTTCTTCAAATACAAACTTTAGTGCCCTAAGAGCAGGTTTAGAAGTGGCGCGTCGAAGAATAGGTAATATATTTTACCAATTATTTCAAATTTATTTCGTATTATACTTCCTCTTATTTATTTTTTTCACTATAATGTAATAACATCAGTATAAATCATATACTTATATGTTATTATAATTATGTAACAACCCTATTTCACCTTAAATCCATCCTACGGAAAACGAAATCACCGTGTATGCGTACGTACGGAATACCATCTCCCCGCCATGGTGTAATCTGTTTTCCACCACCACCATACTTTGATTGGTATAATGGTGTAAATAATAACTATATATTATTATTATAACATGATACTAATTCTGATATATTCTATCATCCACTAAAATACCATACAATAATTATGGGAATGATATCGTCGCTCGTGCGTACGCACGGCTTACTGTCTCCATTGTGCGATGTGATTTGTTCTAGATGATATTCATTAAATGATGATTATATAAATGAATATAATGAATAAATATGATATATATTATACTAACACCATTATTTAAATTATTTAGATATAACCTAAAAGGTGGAATAATAATTTATTCGACAAAACACACATAAGAACATAAAGCAATGAACACTCAAATAACAAGTAGCAATGAAATATTACTAATAAAGAGATACTAATATGACCATATAAGATATCATAACAATATATATGATTCTAGAATAATATAATGACATTATTTAAATCATTATACAGGAGGTTCAGATACATATAGTTCATATCCGACCAAATGTATGAGAAAATCTCTCAATCTCATTTTTATCCGAGATTGTTTACACTTCAGAATTTACTAGGGAATATGTATCATCCACATCCATTTTTCCTCAATATTTAATATTATTTCTATCATCCTAAAATTTTTTAAATCGATTTTTACCTTTTGGTGAATTTTTTTGTAAAAGATATGAATTGATTTTCATGATTTCATAGAAAATTATTTCCATGAAGCTTACTTTAATGTATTTCCTGTTTATTTTCAATTATCTTATTTTAGTTTAAAATTTTATGACATGTTAAGAAAGGAAAAATGATTTTGAAGTTGAAAGGATATTTTCCTCATGAATGGAGTTCAATTGTTTTATCAAAATTAATTTCCATCTAAGATAATATAGGGTTTTATTTTTATTTCCATTATTACATTGATTTGATTATGTTATAATGGAATTATTTTTATATAGTACTTTTATCATATATTGATTAAGTTGTGATGGAATGATGTTTAAGAATCTCATTTTTTATTACATGGGTTATTCTATGATGTATGATTTATGATTTTGTGGGACACAAAATAATGGTTCCATTATGAGATGGGTGGAAAATATATCTCCCTCCAATGCATTGGGAAAATATTTATATCTCACGAGATACACATGGCTGGAATGATAAGTTAATCTGGTTCAGTGATACAGGACTGGAACGAGCAATGAACTCGGTTCAGTAATGGACCTTGTCTGCTATGATGGTCTTGGAAATGAGTCTTGACTAATATGAAGATATTTTCTATGATTATGCATGTATGGCCCAAAGTTTCAATTCTTAGGTTGTAGATATTTGGATTACAATTCCCTAATATGATTTATCCCTTATCATGATATTATGATCTCTTTTGCAGGATACGATTTTCAAAATGTTATGTTCTTATGAATATGATATGTTTTATATTTTCATTGTTTGTCCTTACTGAGAATTTGAGCTCACCCTTTGTATTTTTTCATTTACCCATGTTAGGAAGAAGGGTATTAAGTTGGATATTCCAAAAGGGACTCTAGATATGATGAAATAAATTGGAAACAATTTAGATGATTTATGAACCAATTGTTTATGTTTCCCAGTTTCTAAAGAAACTATATCTATATGGTCCTATCATGGTTTTGTTATATTTTGTAATAATTATTCTTCAATTATGAATTAATAACAATGTATGTAATGTATGGTTCGTTATAGTTGGAATCAGAGTTCTCATAGTTTAGTTACCATCTCAATATTTTGATGGATTAGGTAGAATGATCAGTCCATGTAAAGGATTGGGTCTCAGTGGTTGAAATTTCATATACATGGGGTAAAATTTCATCGAAATGGCTATTTATTTAAGGACAAGACTTATAAATGAGTCTTATGTATCTTTTTTGTGGAAGAAATCAACAGCGTCATAGTTGAATTGATAAGGGCTTACATAGTGGTTTTTCTTATATTGGAAAACATATCATATTATGTCGTTGATTGGGGCCTACAAACTAAGGTTTCCTGGTTAGGTAGAAGTTCAGTATGTGTGTGACATGATCATTTCAACTCTTTAAGACCACATAAAATATGTTCGATATGAGAAATAAGGGATATCGTGTAACCAGGCTCAATTATTATAGATGTGAGACTTATGGTATGGGACATCCCATTGTATATTTGATATGGGGCTTCAGAATTATAAAGGGTTCATACATATCTTGGATATGAAAGAAATCAGAGTTCGCATAGTTTAGTTTATGAGGGATTACACTATGAGGATTCTCTTATATTGGGGGACATGTCATATTATGCCACTAATTAAGGCTTACACACTATGGTTTTCCTATCAATTAGAAGTTCATAATGAAATTCAAATGATCATTTCCACACCCTAAGCACATGTGAGCTATTATTAGTGTGAGAAACCAGGTATATCGAATAATTAGTATCACAGCTTATGGATACATGACATATAAGTTACAAAAACCCTTTAGATGATTAATATAGTGCTCAGTCCTTAGAATGGTGTCCTACATATCCAGTTTATGGAATAAATTAGAGTTCTCATAGTTCAATTGATCAGGGATTACACACTAAGGATAACCTTATATATAGGTTGGACAATGTTATTATGCCATGGGACACCTTCTTGACCTGGTCTAGTTTTCTTCCTGGCCTTCTTTATTTTCTTCCTAACATGACTTGATTGTATTTCTATCATGTCGATGGATTTTGGGACATGTTTGATTATATCATAGGTAAGTCGAGAGATAATCACATGATCAAGGATGACTTGTCCAGAGGACATCGCAAGACCTATATGACTTGTCATGGAGGACATCACATGATCTCAACAGGATTATTCTGAGAAAATAATAAGATCTTAGATGAAATATATCGAGGGTGTTGTATGATCTGGATTATATTCCTAGAGGTTGTCACGTGATCCAGGTTGACATGGCTAAAGGATGCCACCTGATCTCAACTAAATCTTCTACAGGACATATCATAATCTATGATGTCATGTCTTAGTTCCATCATGAGACCTAGATGGCATGATTTAATGGTGTTTGGAGATATGGATGGTAAGTCTGGAGGGCATTTCAAGTCCCATATGACACACACCGTTGTTTCCACATATCTTGGGTGGCATTTCTATAGGCAATCTCTAGATCTAGAGGGTGATCCTGAAGGTCTTCGCGAGACTCAGGTGGCAGACCTAGAGGGTATCTTATGACTTTCTTGAAGTGTCCATAGAACATCACATGATTCAAATGTAATGGTAATGGAATATTCTATGACATGGGTGACACGTCCAAATGTTCTCAATGATCTGGATGAATCATGTGAAGCACATTAAGACTAGATTATATGTTCTTGGAATATGTCTCAGGTCTTTTAGTATTTATTCCAGTTTTATTACATTGGTTCCTTATATCTATGCAGTGTTGAATTGTTTAGGTCTCGCGTGATTTATAAGATCTATAGGATGTTCACCTCATAAACCACCTGGTTTTCTTTTCATCATCTATGAATTTATAATGATCCTCTAAGTAATTCCATATATTTTTACGTGGTTAGAGACCCCACAAACACGATATTGGTTGTTCCAAGATATATGCCCTGATTCTAGTGTGTGCCTGTGTGTGGATTCAAAGATTGATTATTACATGATGGTGTGAAGGATTTATAGGCCTCTCCTCCCTATTTATATACCGCATTTTGCGGTTTGTATTTCAGTAATCCCAGCTAGAGTCGGTTGAGAGATTTACTATTATGATCTTTGTGAAATCCTATCATCAGTGTCGCATGATTTTCAGTGGCTGTAGGAACATCCCATCAATATCCCATTTATTGGACTTTTCCAAATCATAGGGGTATTTTTAATTAATGTGGACATGAAAATGAATTTTACAATGTCATGATGACATGTATAAGGACCTTTGTCAAATTAGGATGCTTCTCGAAAAGATTTAACATGATATATGATGCTTTGTCTGATAACTTCCATGAGACCAAGGTGTCTTTGTATGGGGCCTTTATGTGATCAAACTAGATTGTAAAGGTGGGCCTCATGTGATTACTTTTGATAACCTGGGGTGTAAAACACTGATCACATAAGATCAACATATCTTTCCCTCATAATAATCTCTCTTTATTTCCCTTTTTATTTCCTTGTTTATGTTCCAAGGGATAGGTATTTCATAGGTTTGAATAATTGTTGTGAAAGAGAATCACTCTCCCCATAAGTGATGCATCACAAGACATACAAAGGAGAAAAGTCCTAGATTTTCAATATAAATTTTTTGTAAATTATATGGGATTATTTCAATTCCAGGTGCTAAGACACCACATAATTCTAAGGCTCGGTGTGCTCGAAACAAATTTTTAAACTATTTTTAGGTTTTTTAAAAATATACCTCATGTTCGGTATTAGTAAATTTTTAACGAGTGCTCGAATTTGTAATCTTGCGGCACCATTGTGTTCAGAGTAGTGGGTTTTTCATAGGCAGGACCTAACATTGACCGGTGTAGGTCAGTTGTGGAAAATATTTTTCGAATGTTTTATAGATGATTAATAATAAACATAAAAAGTTTATTCTATTTTTCTTTTAATGTTTCATGGTGACACAGCAATGCATCGGTGTAGTGACAAAGAAATTGTTTCCTTTCATACAAGAAATTATGTGGTGATGTTGTAACTCAGCAAAACAACATTGCTGAAATGTGTTTCTTCAATTAATAGTTTTGTAGGGATGTGAGATTTGATTCATGATCCCCAAAGGCTCTATAAAAATGAAATTTAATGAGTTGGAAAATCCTCTCATCAATGAACAAAGAACAGTGCTGGATTGATTATCAAATTCGAAATAGGAATTTTTGGATTGATAAACGATAAACGCAGGACTCAAGCTTAATTAGTAATCAATCCAATACTTAAGGAAGGGGGTTTATTTTTTTTCTTTGTGATTTCATTCCCCATTCTTGTTTATAACGACGAGCGTAGAACAACCCACGAATAGGTTGATTTGTAGTTAAATCGTTTATGCGGGATGGTTAAAAATGCATGATTTATGTGGGAATTATATCATTTTGATTTTTAATTAGTTCTTTGTAATCCTTCTAATGAGAACGAATTCAGTCCGACATGAACAAAGTCCTAGATCCATCCTTATGGTGTTCTTATGTTCTTAATTTTTCCATATTATTCACTTTTGCTTTCTTCTTCATGATTGCATGATCGGATGATTGTTGCACTATCGATCTAAAGCACAACAATCTCAAGGTTGATGATTAGACATTGCAGCATCCTTACGGTGGTATGATGATGGTAGCGATGTGAGATAGGGCAGCTGATGGTGCGGACCATCGGAGGAATCAACACTAGCTCGACAAAGCAGTCGTGCTAGGAGGATAATAGCTGGAGGTGGTGGCGACCTATAGTCTAACAGGACAACAACGACAGGGTGAATAGCGACAGGGGTCCACAGGTCATGGAGACGGCAGGGGCCCATGGCGGTGCGGTTGTGGGATGCGACAGGAGGAATAGATATAGTGGACGACAATAGTTCAGACTGGTGACGGGTCATGGTGGTGTGAACATATAACGTGGTGTGGCGTTCCATTATCTGGCTGGCATGTGGTCCTGCGGACCGTGAGCTTGATAAGAGACCGACACACAGTCAGTTGTGCTAGCGGGACGCAGCACCTGCAAAATCCTGGTGAGATGATCAAGCATGCTTCAGCGGGATGAGTAAGAGTCAGCAGACTAGAGCAGCAGGGGGTCCGGTCAGTTCGGTCTGACCGTGTCGGACCGGACCTGAATTCAACTAGCCCCTATTTTATAATGGCCCATACTTTACATACATTGTTATTACTTCATAAATTAAATCATACATATTAAAACATATAAAAAAACCAAAATAGGACCATATAGTTATAGTTTCATTAGTAACTGGGAAATATAAATAACTGGTTCATAAAACATCTATATTGTCTCCCATTTATTTCATCATATCTAGAATCCATTTTTGTCATATCCTACTTAATACCCTTCTTCCTGACCTGGTGAAAAGAAAACATACAAAAGGGTGAGCTCAAATGCTCAGAAAGGGTAAACAAAAGAAATATCAATCACATCATATTCATAAGAACATAAAATTTTGGAAATATTAATCTGCAAAAGAGATCATAATTTCATAACATGGGATTAATCATAGTATTGAAATTTAATCCTAATAATCATAACATAATACATGAAACATTGTTTCATACACATATAATCATATATAATCATTTCTTAGTAGTCAAGACTCATTTCCAAGACTATCCTAGCGGACAAAGTTCATTTCTTAACCGAGTTCACTCCTCGTTTCAGTCCTATATCACTGAACCGTATTGACCTGCTGTTCCAGCCATGTCTGTCTCATGAGATATAAATCTTTTCCCAATGAATTGGAGGGTGATATAGGTCCCACCCATATCATAATTAAACCATTATTATGTGTGAAAAAAATTCATAAATCATAGCATAACCCTTGTAATAAAAATGGGTTTCTTAAACTTCATTCCATCATAACATAATCCATGTAAGATAAAAGGACATCACAAAAATGAGTCCATCATAACATAATCAAATCAATGTAAAAATAGGGATAGAAACAGAACCCTATATTATCTTAGATGGAAAATAATTTTGATAAAACACTTGATCTTCATTCTTGAGGAAAATATCCTTTCTAATTCAAAAACATTTTTCCTTTATTAAAATGTCATTCAATATTAAACTAAATTAAGTTGATTAAAAATAAACTTGAAAACATGTAAAGGAAGATTCATGGAAATAATGTTCTAAAATTCATTCTTGCCATATAATTTAATGAAAAACATTCTTCTCGTACGTTTTCTAAAAAAGTCAAAAAATTACCTCGTGCTAAAAATGACAAAAGATTAATTTCATATCTTTTACTAAAAACTCACTGAAGGGTAAAATTGGATTTAAAAAATTTTATGAGAATATAAATAATATTACATATTGAGTAAATATGGATGTGGATGATAAATATTCCCCAGTAAATTCTGAAGTATAAACAATCTCAGATAAAAATGATATTGCGAGATTTTCCCTTACCCTAGGTCTGATTTGCTTCGTACATTTCTGAACCACCTGTATAATGATTTAAATAATGTTATTGACTTATACTATAATCATACTCATTGTTATGATATCATATATGATAACATACTTATCTTCATATTAGTAATATTTCATTGTTACTTGTTATTCGGGTGTTTATTTCTTTTTGTTCTTATGCGTGTTTTGTCGAATAAATTCTTATTCTTATTTTTAGGATATAGATACCTCATTTCCAGAATTTTATTTGTGTAATATATATAAAATTTATTCATTCAATTAATTTATATAATCATTATTCATTGAAGATCATGTATAATGAGTCGCATCACATCGTGAAGACAGTAGGTCGTACGTATGCACGAGCAATGATATCGTCCCCTTGATCATGGAATTGTATTGAAGTGTATGTATATTATTTAAGATTCAATATCACTTTTCAATAATAATATATAGTTTTTTCTTTACACCATTATACCCATCAATGTATGGTGGTGGTGGAAAACAGATTACATCACGGCGTGGAGACGGTATTCCGTACGTACTAACGCGCGGTGATTTCATTCTCCATAGGATGGATAGAAGGTGAAATAGGGTTGTTTAATATTTATAATTACATATCAGTATATTAGTGATAATGATGTTATTACATCATAATGAAACAACTAATGAATAATAAGTAGAACAAGAAATAATGTTGAAAGAATCGGTAACAGACATTACCTTTTCTTTGAAACACCTCTTCTTAACCTCCTCTTAGGGCACTAAATATGGTCTTTGAAGAAGACCAAGACCTCTAGGAAGTTTCTAGGGAAGTGGAGAAGAGAAATTGGTAGGGTTTTTCTGATCTGGAATGCTGAAAGTTGTGTGAGGAGGAGAGGGAGGATGTTCCCTTTTATAAGGGAGGAGAGAGGAACCTTAGGAAAAACGTAAAATAATAATTTATAATAAAGTCATATTCTATTTTTTAAAGATAAATATTGATTTATATCAAAGTTAATGTGGGTATGGGTCTAAATACTCTCAACCAATATATTTTAGACAAGTTTAGGTTACTATTTTAACCTTATCATTTAGATTTAACACAAACTTAAATAATATAACTTTTACCTTGTCTTGTTGTTTTCTTAGACAATATGGTTAATAAACATACTATAACAAGAAAAAAGAACCCCAGGTGGTTGATTATTAATATATATAACCTTATCTAAGTCATTTTTCTAAATCATAGATTTTTAGGAATAAAATAACAATTAATAATATAATAGTTTTTTCAAAAACTATTTTATGTCAATTTTGACACTATTTCGTAATAGATTTTTGTGAAAATCATAACAGCATGATTAGTTAAAAAAATTAATTAAATCGATACTAATATGTCATATTAACCAATAAAATTATTTTAATTCATAAAAAGTCTCAAATTTCATTTTTTTGGGTATTTATAATATCAATTATGTTAATATTTCCTTAATAAGGTAATTAATGCATCATTTTTATGTCATAAATAAATTAAATTATTTAAAGTCTAAAAATTATAAATAAAATACCATTATGTAGAAAATATTTTTATATTTCTATTGAATATTTATAGTATAATTTATATTATTTATAACCCTATATAAAAAATGTTTTAGTTAATAAACATTGATTTTAACTATTTTAACTCTTCCTTAAATAAAATAATATTAAATGTCCTAATCTAATCCAAGTGGACCTAAATGGTAATATTTCATTCTTAAAGTTGTTTTTGGTCAAATTATACTTATCCAGTAGAATTAGAACATGTGTTAGGGTAATTATAATACCATTTTTACCCTTAATTACCCTATTTACTTTTAACCGTTGTAAATGAAAGTACAAAGTTTCTTTTCACCAAAAATTATTTTTATCTTATTGAACCACATTTATTCCTTGATATTAACCATGTCTCTCAGATTTTTGAAATTTCACTCACAGAAGAGGTAAAATTATGTTTTCTGTAAATTTTCAAACTCTCCTTGGAGGTGGGTAAAAGACGGTGAAATGTTTAATAAAATTTTTATATATCTAAAATTATTTTAAAATGACTCTAATGAATTACATTTAACATATATAGGTATTATGTATCAATTTTGACCTAAAATAATTTTAAATAAAATAAATAATTATTTAAATAAAAAGTCGGTTTTTAAATTGTAATCCAGTGTTTTCATTATTCATTAAAAATTGAAAGTTTTCAGAAAATACCAAAATATTACCCTAGGATCATTTTCATATTCCGCATCCAAAAATGATTTACATTTTGAAAGATAAAATTTATAAAATTTCAAAAAGTGGGTTTTACTATTTAAAAAAGCTAGTTTTAATAATATTTTAACAGCATATCGTTGTTTAGTGAAACTCGGTATTGCGTACAACGTAAGCTATCGAGGAAGGTCACAATTGTGTGTAAAGCAATCCAAGCAAGTGTTGTGTGTAGTGAAAGATTTCTTTGATGATGTATATAACATAAAAACAAAATATTTCTCATAAAAATCTCTGGTGTTACATTCTACCCCCATTAAATTGAATTTCTCCCTTGAAATTCGTCACTTTGTAACAAACAGTTGAGGATACCTCTCCCTCATCATATCCTCAAGCTCCCATGTAGCTTCTTATAATTGGTGGTTCCTCCATAAAACATTCACCAAGTGATTGGTCCTGTTTTGTAGGACTTTTTTTCTATGATCCAGAATCTCTATCGGATGTTCTACATAAGAACGATCTTTCTCCAGCAGTACAACTTCTGAGTGGAGTACATTTGAAGGATCGGGTATGTACTTTCTCAGGAGAGATACATGGAAAACATCATGAACTTGAGAGATATTCCATGGAAGCACCAATTGGTATGATACCTTCTCAACACAATCCAGTATTTTGAAAGGACTGATATAGCTAGGGCTCAGCTTTACCTTCTTTCCAAACCTCATTACTCTCTTCCAAGAAAATATTCGTAAGAACACTTCATCACCCACTTCAATCTCTAGGTCTTTTCTTTGGTTATCAGCATAACTTTTTTGTCTAATCTGAGCTGCTCTTATGTGTTGTTGAATATATCTGACCTTTCCTGCCATCTCATCAACAAGATCAGGTCCTAGTATATTTCTTTCAAAAAATTCATCCCATCAAGTTGGAGTTTGGCATTTCTTTCTATAGAGAGCTTCATAAGGAGCCATCTGAATACAGGAGTGAAAGATATTATTATAAGAAAATTCCACAAAAAGTTTATGTTGATCCCAACCACTTTTGAAATCCATAGAGCAATCTCTTAACATATCTTCTAGAGTTTGAATTGTTCTCTCAGACTTACCGTCTGTTTGAGGATGATATGCAGTGCTGAAACTCTACTTTCTATCCAGAGTATGCTGAAGACTTCGCCAAAACATTGAGGTAAACCTCAGATCCCAATCAGATATAATAAAAAGTGGTACTCCATGCAATCTTACCACTTCTTTTACATATATCCTTCCAAGATGATCAAGAGATAAATCCTCTCTAATATCAATGAAGTGTGCCGACTTTGTAAGACGATCAACTATGACCCAGATATCATTATTGCCTTTTAGATGTTTTAGGAAGCCCGGTGACAAAGTCCATAGTGATGTTTTCCAATTTCCATTCAGGTATGGGTAATGGTTGTAACATCCCATTAGACTTCTGTCTCTTAGCTTTAACTTGCTGACAAAACAAGCATCAAGAGACATATTTAGCAACATCTCTTTTCATGTCATCCCACCAGAAGTACTCTTTCAGGTCTCTATACATCTTCGTGCTTCTAGAATGAATAGATAATGAAGAACTATGAGCCTTATCCAGTAGCTCCTTCTTTAATTCTGGGATGGGAGGAACACAAACTCGATTCCTGAACCATATTATTTCTTCACAATCAAGGTTGAATTCAGGAACATTTCTCACCATATTTTTTAACTCTACATCTTATTTTTTTGCCTCTTTAATCTTTACATTTATAGATGGTTGAACATTCAGTTGAGAAAGATAAGATTTTTCCCCTTCCATTATTATTCCAAGATCCATCATTTGTAAATCAATAAATATTGGATCTTTTTTTATCCTCTTCATGGATAAGCTAGCATGGTCTTCTCGACATAATGCATCTTCCACCTTGTTTGATTTCAAAGTGTGATAATGAATTGAGCAGTCGTAATCCTTAATCTTCTCCAACCATCTTCTTTGGTGCATATTCATCTCCTTTTGTGTGAAAATAAACTTTTAACTTTTATGATCAGTATAAATATCACATCTTTCACCATAAAGATAATGCCTCCATATTTTTAATGCAACGATTACCGCAGCTAACTCCAAATCAAGAGTTGGGTAATTTTTCTCATGGATTTTCAACTGTCGTGAGTCATAAGCTATCACTGTATCGTTTTTCATGAGAACACACCCCAATCTCTTCATTGATGCATCACTATATATCACAAACCTTTCCCCACTACAGGGAAAAGTGAGAATAGGTGCACTGGATAACCTTATTTTTAACTCCTTAAAATTCTCTTCACAATCCTTTGTCCTAGAGAACTAAAATCCTTTTCTAGTCAACCTGGTAAGTGTCTTAGATAATCATGAAAAATCATTCACAAAACGTCGATAATATCCAGCCAAACAAAGAAAACATGAGATATCAGTTACTGTTGTTGGTCTTGACCATCTTTTGAAAACCTCTGTTTTTGCTGGATCCACAGATATCCCCTCTTTTGAGATTATGTGACCCAAAAATGTAACTTTTTGAAGCAAAAATTTACACTTGGTAAATTTGACATAAATCTTCTCCTTTCTAAGGTTATTCAATAGAATTCTCAAGTGATCTTCATTTTCTTCCTTGATTATTGAATATACAAGAATATTGTATATAAAGAATAACAAAAACTAATCAAGATATTCTCTAAGGACTCTATTCATTACATCCATGAAGATAGAAAGAGAATTAGTAAGACCAAATGGAATCACTATAAATTCATAGTGTCCATACCTTGTACGGAAATCTGTCTTTGGTATATCCTCCCTTTTGAAATTTTGTTGATGATACCATGAATGAAGATCAATCATGGAAAAGTATTGATCACCACGTAGTTGGTCAAATAATTCATCAATGTGTGGGAGAGGATATTTGTTCTTGATAGTGATCTTGTTAAGTTCTTGATAATCAATGCAGAGTCTCATTGATCCATATTTCTTCATAACTAACAGAATAGGTGCTCCCCATGGTGACGCACTAGGGAAAATGAATCCCTTATCAATATTCTCTTAGAGTTTCTTCTTCAATTCCTGAAACTCAATTGGGTCTATTCTATAAGGTGTCTTTGAAATAGGTAAAGCACCCGGTACGAGTTTTGTTGAAAAATCAACTTCATGATTTGTTGGAAGACTAAGAAATTTTTCCTGAAAGACATCATCAAACACCCGTATAATGGGAATATTCTAAGTCATGAGTTTCTCTATAACCATTTGAGATAAATAACCTTTAATTAGTGGAATCAAGACCCATAGGATGGATGAAATTTCCACTGGAAGGTTATGTTCATCCTTGCATCGATAGACAATCATAGATTTATCTGGAATATGAAATGTGACCTACCTTATTTGGAAATTGATATGAGATCAATATAAATAAATCCAATCCATGCCAAGAATCACATCAAATTATACTATAGGAAGGATCACGAGATTTTCATGAAGCACTTTCCCACAAACATTAATCCGAGAAGAATTGTAAACTTTTGATGCGACTGTTGTGCCATTAGGGGTTGTCACAGCTAACTCAATATCTAACTACTGAGGTAATATGGCGATTCCCTTAAAAAATTATTCAGAAATAAAATAGTTGGTGGATCTAGAATCAAATGAATCATTTTCTACTTTAGGGTGGATGGTAAGTGTACCTTTCACCACTTCATTATCATACTCTTCATCGCGGATAGAAATTGCATGTGACTTTACATTGTCTTTAGCCTTAAGAGTTTGTTGATGTTGATCATCATCCACAACCCTTGGATTAGGTCATTGATTGGCATAATTCTCCATTTCCTTTCACTTTTAACATTGAAGTGTAGGAGGTGCACTCTCGGTAGCCTTCTCTTTGTTCGCATCACTAGACATCTTCTTCCCATCATTACGGCATTCAAATGCCTGATGACCTTCCTTTCCACATTTTAAAATTTTACTTGTCCCTTTAAGAAAACTCCCTCCATGTTTCATTCCACAATTTAAGATTAAGGGAAAACTCATCTTATTTTAGTGTGGTATTTAGAATACCCTTTAAATACCATTTTCCTCTTCTTATCAAATGCATATGACTGATAGGTTACTCAAATCTCCATCTCAACCTTTAGAGTATATCGAATAATTTCCTCATAGCTATTGAAGTCCCTTATGGATAACGCCCTTCGAAGACTTGGTTTTAAGCCACTAAAGAATCGATCGATCTTACTCTCAGGTTGGATAATAATCCGAGAAGCGTACCACGCAAGTCTTGTAAAATTTTCTTCGTAGGTACCAACAGATTCATCATCCTTTTTCTTCAGTTCAGGAAACTCTTTCTCCATCTTTGTTCGAAGAATATGAGGGAAGTACTTATTAGAAAATATGTTCATGAACTCGTCCCATTCCATGGATTCAATTTCATCCCTTTTCCTCGTATTCATGATAATATTCCACCACTGATCAGCTTCACCTTCCAAACAATATACTGCTAAGATGACTTTATAATTTTCAGAACATTGAAGAACAAAAAATATCTTTTCAGTGGTACTGATCCACTGTTCAGCCACTACTGGATCAATAGACCAACTGAATGAGGGTGGACGTTGCCTCATGAAGGATTCAACAGAATGTTGCTCCTTCCTTTGCTCATTTGGATGTTCAGCATGATTCATAGCTTGAGAAAGTTGTGTGAGCATGGTTACAAGATTTTTTATTCCAGCTCCCATAACATTTGGTTGCTCAGGGGGACAATCATTGCATTTCTCATCACATTCATCATTAACACAGTTCCTTCGGGTTCAAACCATTGACTAAAACCAAGAAGAATAGTGTGAGCTACACTAATTATAATAAGAAAACCACATAATCAATAATAAAATTTCACACTTAAGGTCTTATCATAGGTTGTTCATAGACATTTCTAAAACACTATGATTGTGTTCTATTCTTAGATATATCCTTAGGGTTATTACTAAGGCTTTCACATCCGATATTACAAAGGTTGTTTATACCCTTCCTCTGATACCAACTGTAACAACCACTACTTTACATACATTTTTATTTCTTCATAAATGAATCCTACTTATTACAACATATAACAAAAACACAACAGGACCGCATATGTATACTGTTTTTAGAAACTAGGAAACATAAAAAACTTATTTATAAATCATCTATATTGTCTCCCATTTATTTCATCATATCTAGAATCCCTGATTGGAATATCCTACTTAATAACCTTCTTCCTGACCTGGGGAAAAGAACACAAAAAAAGGGTGATCTCAAATGCTCAGTAAGGGTAAACACAAGAAATTTCAATCACATCATATTCATAAGAACATATCATTTTGGAAATATTATCCTTCAAAAGAGATCATAATTTCATAACATGGGATAAATCATAGTAGTGAAATGTAATTCCAATAATCATAACATAAAGCATGAAACTTTTTGGCATGCACACATAATCATAGAGAATCATTTCTTATTAGTCAATACTCATTGGCAAGACTATCCTAGTGGACAAAGTCTATTTATGAACTGAGTTCACTCCTCGTTTTAGTCATGAATCACTGAACTGGATTAACATGTCATTCTATCCATGTCTATCTCATGAGATATAAATCTTTACCCAATGAATTGGAGGGAGATATAGTTTCCACTCATCTCATAATTAATCCATTCTTATTTGTGCCACAAAATCAAAAATTATTTCATAACCCATGTAATAAAAATGGGATTCATAAACTTCATGCCATCATAACATAATCCATGTAAGATAAAAGGACATCATTAAAATAATTCAATCATAACATAATCAAATAAATGTAAAAATAGGGATAGAAACAGAACCCTATATTATCTTAGATGGAAAATAATTTTGATAAAACACTTGAACTTCATTCTTGTGGAAAATATTTTTTCTACATCAAAAACAATTTTCCTTTTATTAACATGTCATAAAATTTTAAACTAAAATAATTTGATTAAAAATAAAATTGAAAACATGTAAAGGAATATTCATGGAAATAATGTTCTAAAAATATATTCATGTCGTATAAGTTAAAGAAATACATTCTTCACGTACTTTGGCCAGAAAAGTCAAAAAAGTACCTCGTACTAAAAACAATAAAAGATTCCTTTCATATATTTTACCAAAATCTCACCGAAGGGTAATATTGGATTTAAACAATTGTAGTTGGATAGAAATAATATTACATATTGAGGAAAAATATGTGTGGATGATAAATATTCCTAGTAAATTCTGAAGTATAAACAATCTCGGATAAAAATGATATTGTGAGATTTTCCCTTACCATAGGTCTGATTTTCTTCGTACGTGTCCGAAACTCCTGTATAATGATTTAAATAATGTTATTGAATTATTGCAGAATCGTACTCATTGTTATGATATCATATATGGTCATATTCTTAGCTTCGTATTAGTAAATATTTTATTGCTACTTGTTATTCAGGTGTTTATTTCTTTTTGTTCTTATGCGTGTTTTGTCGAATAAATTCTTATTATTATTTTTAGGTTATAGATCCCTCATTTCCAGAACAGTATTAGTGTTATATATATCATATTTATTTATTCAATTCATTTATATAATCATTATGCATTGAAGATCATCTAGAACGAGTCGCATCACATCGGGGAGACGGTAGGTCATATGTACGCACAAGTGATGATATCGTTCCCATGATCATGTAATTGTATTTATGTGTATGTATAATATTTAAGATTAAATTTCACTTTACAATAATCATATATAGTTTTTTATTTACACCATTACACCCATCCATGTATGGTGGTGGTGGAAAACAGATTACACCATGGCATGGAGACGGTATTCTGTACGTACGCACGCGCAGTGATTTCATTTTCCATAGGATGGAAAGAATGTGAAATAGGGTTGGTTCATATTTATAATAACATATCAGTATATGAGTTATACTGATGTTATTACCTCATAATGAAAAAACTAAAGAAAAATAAGTAGAAGAAGAAATAAAGGTGAAAGAATCAGTAATGGACAATACCTCTTCTTTGAAGTGCCTCTTCTTAACCTCCTCTTAGGGCACTAAATATGGTCTTTGGAGAATAAAAGGACCTCTAGGATGTTTCTAGGGAAGTGGAGAAGACAAATTGTCTGGGTTTGTCCGAGCTGGAAGGCTCAAAGTGGTGTGAGGAGGAGAGGGAGGAGGTTCCCTTTTATAAGGGAGGAGAGGGGCACCTTAGGAAAAACTTAAAATATTATTTTATAATAAATCCATATTCTGTTTTTAATAGCTAAAAATTGATTTATTTCTAAGATAAGGTGGGGATGTGTCGAATTACTCTCATCCAATAGATTTTAGACAAGTTTATGTTACTATTTTAACCTTATAATTTAGATTTAACTCTAACTTAAATAATTTAACTTTTACCGTGTCTTCTTATTTTCTTACACAATATGTTCAATAAACTTACTATAACAAGACAAAATAACCCCAAGGGGTTAATTATTAATATATATAACCTTATCTAAATCATTTTTCCTAACCTTATATTTTTAGGAATAAAATATCAATTAATAATATAATATTTTTTTAAAAACTATTTTATGTCAATTTTGACACTATTTGGTAATTGATTTTTGTGAAAATCATAACAAAATTATTAGTTCGAAAAAAGTTTATTAAATCAATAAGAATACGTCATATTAACATATAAAATTATTTTAATTCCTAAAAAGTCTCAAATTACATTTATTTGGGTATTTATAATATCAACTATGTTAATATTTCCTTAATAAGGTAATTACTGCATCACCATTGTGTCATAAATATATTAAATTATTTAAATTCTAAAATTATAAATAAAATATGATTATGTAGGAAATCGTTTTAGAATTATAATGAATATTTATAGTATAATTTATCTTCTTCATAACCATATATTAAAAATGTTTTAGTTATTAAACATTTATTTAAACTATTTTAACTCTTCTTTAAATAAAATAATATTAAATGTCCTAATCTAATCCATGGGGACATAAATTAACATATTTCATTCCTAAGGTTGTTTTTTCTCGAATTAAACTTATCCAATAGAATTATAACATTATTCAGGCAAATAATAAAACGCTTTTTACCCTTAATTACCCTATTTACTTTTAACCGTGGTAAATAAAAGTAAAAAAGTTACTATTCACCAAAAAATTATTTTTATTTTATTAAACCACATTATACTCCTTGATATTTGCAATGTATCTCTAATTTTCGAAATTCCACTCACATAAGTGGTAGAATTATGTTTTATGTAAATTTTCAAACTCTCCTAGGAGGTGGGTAAAAGACGGTGAAAAGTTCAATAAAATTTTTATATATCTAAAATTATTATAAAATAACTCTATTGAATTACTTTGAATTTATATAGTTATTATGTATCAGTTTTGACCTAAAAGAAATTTAAATAAAGTAAATAATTATTTAAATAAAAAGTCAGTTTTTAAATAGAAACCTTGTGTTTTCACTATTCATCAAAAATTGAAAGTTTTCCGGCAAATACCAAAATTTCACCCTAGGCTAATTTTGATATTCCAAATCCAAAAAATGAATTCCATTTTGAATGATAAAGCTTATAAAATTTCAAAACATGGGTATTACTATTTATAACGACTAGTTTTAATAATATTTTAATTGCATATCATTGTTTAGTGAAACTCGTTATTGCTTAAAACGCAAGCTTTCGAGGAAAGTCGTGATTGCGTGTAAAGAAAGCCAAGAAAGTGTTGTGTGTAGTGAAAGATTCCTTTGATGATTTATATAACATAAAGACAAAATATTTCTCATAAAAATCTCGGGTGATAGATTTTTACTTAAATTCTCAAAACTCTCAAACCGTGTGTCCATTTGATGATTCGTTTGAGGAATTGGGACCCCTAAAATAAAGTAATACTTTTCAGATAATCTAAGTGAGTTTCTAGTGATTCTGGTATATGGATTGTTGGCTCATGTTATAGGTTCTCCCAAAACAAGACTGTTAAAGACAGAATCATGCAGATGGTTGTGACCTATAAGCAATGTGGTTACCCAGAGAATGTGGCTTACCTAGACTATGTTTCTTTCCTAGACTATGTGTCTTATCTTGACATTTTTTATTACCATGACTGATTCTATACTCCCCTTTCCCACTAGGGTACAGGTCTCCTAGTCTTTGAAGACACTCCCTAAGTTACCTACAATCTCTATGTTACCAAAACATCTTGTGCTATCTACACTCTGTGTGTTGCCTACACTATATGTGTTACATACACTGTGTGTGTTACTGAAACTCTATGTGTTAATACTTGAGGGTACTGTGGATTCTTACAAAAATCCTGTATATATACTATAGACCTATACTTTTTGTGACATTACTCTAGTAACTCTCTTGACATTACCTCTTAGAGGCACCACTTCACGTGCCTATTTGGTAGTCTACATGGTGTTTTTCTTAGTAATATTCATTGAGGTATACTTCATGCGATTTTTTATGTTTTACTTTGTGTAATTACTTTTTGGTTTGGTGACCCTACTATGAATGTTTTTACTCACCCCTTCACTGGCTTTTCCCATACGTGTCATTTCTTATTCATATGATCGAATAATTTGATGGAGTCCTTGGTGGGTCAGAGGAATGTGGTGATTCAGGGTGACCGAGAAGACATGGCATGCTTCAATGACATTCAGACAGATTACTGTAAATACCCATTATGTAGGGTTTTCTTAGATGAGATCGAGGAGCTTGTACTTTTCTATTTTTTTTGGTTGTGTATTCAATACCTATTTCTTTCAGTTTTGTACCTCACTTTGAGTGAGTTTTCTTAGTGGTTTTCATCCATGTTTACTTTGTGTTTTCAGTTTCATCTTTTTATTTGACATATTTGCCTACATAAAGGTACTAGGGAAAATGTCTCCCACATGTGTGATATGCCTACTTTGTGCTAGTCACTAGCCCCTGACCTATGGGAGGTAGGATAGGGATAGTCATGGCACAGGCCTTTGGGGATGGGTCATGAAAAAAGGTTCTTGTGGTAATGCATGAGCATTATCATGGAAAAACCTTCTATTTTTTGGAACTAGAATTGGAAGTGTAAAACCATTGAACATGTCTAAAACCCTTTGAATGGTGAGGGTTACATGTTAGAAGGAACTTTCAAATCAATGATGGCAAGTCACCAGTGCTTCCACGCTATCTTGAGAACCACATGGGTGCGTCATGTTAATTTTATGACCATGAAAGGCTTCAATATTTTTCATATTTTCTTCTAATTTTTCAAGGATTTTTGGACTGCTTGTCAAGTGTTTTTTGATTGACAAGATTCACGATTAAGGGGAACACACCTGATAGTCTTCACATGATTAAAGAATTTCATGGACCCCTTTACAAGAAGAATGCGATCTTATCAAAGGGATCTGTGTGATCTTCCAACAGGTTATGATTTATACATGAGATTATTTTATGTACTTATGAAGTTCATTCAATCACGTATCCTTTAAAAGGTTATGCAATCCCCATGTCTTGGCCACCTTTTATTCCATTACATAGCAGGGAAAATATTATCCACATTTAGGTATTTCTTTCCTTGTAGATTTTTCAATGCTCAATTTATGGTCTTCAACAAGAATACAAAATTTAAGGCCTTAATGATTTCATGTGCATAAGAATCTAAATCAGACATCTAAATTTTTTCTAAGAAACATTTTTTACTTCATTATCCTAACACAAATTTTTACCCACTTGGATAGGTGTGGACACCCCTCTTGAAACAATATTATTAGACATATTTAGGATATATTGTGCATTATTTTCTTATGGTAAAAAAATATAACCCTCTACTTGAACAATTTTTATCCCCAATTAGAATCATATTTCTCCAGGCATTAAAATATCCAACATTTCTTTCATGGTCCTTGATAAGTCCTCAGACAAGCTTTCTTCATTACTTCAAAGTATTATATCATCAACATACACTATCTAAAAGAGTGTTTTTTTGTTTTTGATTTTTATATATATATTTTTATCCATCAACCTTTTCTAAAATTGCAATATTTTTATATATATTTCTTGTTTAAAATACCAAGATCATATAGCCTTCTAAAACCCATATTGATATTTCATCAGATTAAAAACCTTAATACCATTTAAATCTAGTAAAAAACATTTACGATATTCTATATACACTTCCTCATCAAGATCAAAAATCCAAAATTATAATTTAAAATCAAATTTAAAATATTTTTAAGATCCTCTAAGTTGATATAGTGAGGAATATTCTGATGTACTCAACTCTATCCACTAGGTAAAACATTTACGCAATGTCAATCCCATAAATTTGTTATTATACCTTGTATACCAACCGAGATTTATTTCTAGATACTTCACTGTTATTATCAATATTATTTTTTAAAACCCATTTGGCGCCAGTTATATTATTTTTAGTGGGTCAAGGAACATGTTCCCATTTTTCATTCGTTTCAATTTGGTCATGTTCTTCATTCATGGCCTGAATCATTTTCAAATGTTCAAAATATTCCTCAATGGTCTGAGGATTATCCTTTGATAACAAACTAGTGTTTTTAGTGGTCATGATATTCCTTATTGTCTATACATAATGATTATGATCCCCAATAATGAACGTAACATCATAATTATTTCTCAAACTTATATTAACCTCTGCAGTCTTCATTTATCATTCTTCATTATAGGAAAATGTAGAATCTGTATCTTTACTCTGAATATGTATGTTTTCAACATCATCTTTAAAAAGTTCTTAATTTTTTACATCATATTCATAAACTGTAATGATAGAATTTATCATTTCTTATTCATTTTTAGAAATCATGATATAATCACTATAAATAATTCATATTTCCTATTGTAACATCTTTAGGATTTCCCATTTTGTGTGTATCTATGAATGGTTATATGTTCATATTTTTTATCAAATTTTCTCCCACTTTTATCTTTCTTCTGGATTGGTAATGGAATCTCGAATAACCTAAAATGTTTAATATTTTTATTTATTTTTAACCACATCCCATAGAGATTCATGCATGGTTTTTACCATATGAACCATTTATTCTGAATTATTCTAGCCATTTTTATAGCCTATAATAAGTAATACCTTTAGGTTTCATGTTACACCAGCACTATTCAAGTCATACCAACTTGACATTTTTTTATGCCACTAATTTTTGTTGAGGAGTATGTGATGAACGTAATCCATGTATGATTCAGTTTTTATTATTATATTAAGTAAACTGTTTGTTCTAATATTCACTCACATTATCAGTCAATATATTAAATTAAATTCTGATTTTCTTTTCAAAAATTGTTCTAAATATCTAAAATATATCTAAAGCTTGTAATTTGTTTGACATTAACATGATGCATGTCATCCTTTAGAAATCATATATAAAAGTGATGAAATGTATTTTTATAATTATTGAATTATTTGTTGTCTTAAGAATACAAACATTTGAGTGAATAAGTTAAAGATGTATTGAAGTTTGAATTTCAACTCCCTTATGAGTTTTGTTCACCATATTTTATTTTACAAAATTTTTACAAATAGTGGAGGTATCCTCTTTAAAAATGGATATTTTACTCATAAGTTATAATTTAATTAGATTTATCAAAATATTTATCCAATATGGACAAATCTTATATTCCATATATTATTTTCTTCATGTTTATTCAAGTAATAGATTAAACTTGCTTCCCCAATCTGAAATAGATTTCTTGGGGTTCATAAACCCTTGTTACAGAAGAAATATATTTTATTATATTGACAATGAATCCATTTTTTGAATATCGCATACTTTATAGCATCACATAGATGTGTTACACTCTAAAATATGTGTTTTAGTCTATCAATAATTAACCTATATTTTCTTGATGAGCTATATTTTTACCAAATTTAATTCCCTATATACCATTAAGATTTAGTGAACATTTATTTCAAAATTTTATATCTCCAAATTCAAATTTCAAAAAAATAAAATTCTTCAAACCACATATCATGTGAAATGAACACCCACTATCTGATCCAAGGAATTTCATTTTAAAAGGATTTAAATGAAACTACAACAAAATTTTCTTATTTCCCAATTTTGATTTGATTATTATTATTTATAAACCTCTAAAATATACTCAACTAAGATTGGATAAAAGAAACACACATATCATATGTGTGCCATTCTTTATCGTATCTTTAATAGATTTCATATAGTCTTTAAAAACATTTTTCATTTTGACATTTTTCATAATAATTTGTGGCATTTTTCGAGTTCTTATTTATTTATTTTTTATATCACCCATTTTTTATTATCTCTTATCAGTCCAGGTAAAGAAATATTATGAATATAATTATATTTCTTGTGGAAAAACAAACCAAAACACTTGTAGTAATTTTAAAACCTTCTATTCTGATAAAAATTTCCCTTCTAAATGAGTTTCTATCTTGTTTTATTTTCAAATCATAGACAATTAGAGCTCACAATTTTCATTTTATTTATTCTTACTTGAACGTTTTTTATTAATGTAAAACCATTTTATGAGTTTTTTTATATCTATATTTATGATGATTTTACATTTTCCTCAAACCCATAGAAATTAAAAAATTTAGTCTGACATTTTTATTTTTATTAGAATTAGTTTTACATTGTAGTATATCATATTTATAATTTACCAACTCATATCTTATATTTTTTGAGTATCTAATATTTATTGGTTTCTTGTAATATTCACCTTATTCTTCAACAACGTTTATCATGGTACATTTAATATTATCATTTTAAATATTTATTTTATATTTTTGTTTCATAAATTAATCAATTTCATTATTCCCTGGGTAAATTCTGTAATTTATTCCATAAATTATTTTCAAATTTTTTGAAATATCAAGCTTCAACATCTTAACATGTTTGACTATACTACCTTTTTCCAATCTATAGTTTCCTTCGTTTTTTCAATATTACCTTCATATGTGTGTTTTCTTCTATCATCTTTCCCATTTTTTCAATCACATTTTTATTTCTATTCTCATTCTATAATTCTTACTAGTTCCTAATTCCTTTGAAATATACTCACTATTATATTATGACACACCATTTGATGGTATTTCTTCCCCATCCAATTATTCCAAGAATTATCTTTGAGATATACCTCTGTGATATTTATAATCATCATCAAACATTATTAACAACCAAAAACACCCCCTTCAATTATAAAAAATTTCTTTTGAAAAAGTTAGGTGGGATCTTCTTTTCCCCCTTGAATGATATATTTAAAGTTATCTCTTATTAGTGATTTTCATGATAAATTTTTCTTCTTAATTTTATATTCCAATCTTCATGGGATATTTAAGAGATAAATTACTAATGATTCCATAATTAAAACTTTTTATATGTGTTTTACCTATATACTTATCTCTTCATATTCTTGTGAAATTTATATACATGATAGAAAGTGTCTCAACGTAATCTATTATGTTTTCTACATCATATGAGTGGTCCTTCATCTCATATATCTTTATAGCATTGAAGGATATAAAATAAATTTACTTTTCCTTATTTCCATGGATTTTAAGTATTGTTCAATTTCTCATTTTATTGTTAATGAAAGTGTTATGGATTTTATCGATGGTGAAGTCATTAATAAATATATCTTTGAGATATGAGTGTTTTTTATCTAAATTATCTGGAAGGATCCTCATAATATTTCTACAAATATAATTATTAGTTTTGTGTCTCATGATATTTGTATATTACTTATCAGATAGAAATTATAGTAAAACATTTCCAATCTTCCTATCATTTCCAATGTTTATTTCTTTATTCATTGAACATTATGAGAATTCATCAAGTATAGTGAATCTACATAGAATAGGATCAATAAAATTGTTCGTAAAGAAATAATATAAGGTTCCATTCTCTATTTCTGTGAATGATAATATTTTCTACCAAAAATTGGGACGCATTTGATATTGATAGAGTTATATTGATCCATAAAAACCACTTGAGAGTAAGAAGAGTGTTGTCATGACTCTAATACCAATTATGGGTCACACAAAGGGTTATACATACGCATAAAGAGAATCAGTGTGTATGGTGATTTAAATTCTCCTTCCAACCCCATAATAAAAAAAACACCTCCCTCTCAAGATACCCATGGATTCCAAATTAAAATTAATATAACATAATTTTTGTTGAGGTTATTCTCCTTTAAGGTTTACTACGTCCCTAGTGTGTTGTGATGTTTATCCCCACCCCCAAATATGTCCATTATTATTATCGAAGGTAACTCAAGAAATGGTATATTCTTGAACTCATAGAGTTGTCAACACCAGCCAATAACAATCATTATAACAAAAATTTCCTTAAAAATGATCATTGATTAACCTATGTTCTTCCATATAGACTCCATATATGGTGATCTTCTTACAATTCCTTGATTGATAATATCTAAAACTTATTATCATTTTTTACTCTTTGATATAGAAATTTAATGGTTTATTACACTTTGAATTACCAACACATTTATCTCTTTATTTCATGTTTTTTATATTTTATAAAAATTGTAGGAATATTGTCTCCATTATATTTATGGAAAAAAACTCATCAAAACATGGTGGAATGAAATGACTCATATAAACACATTCATATTTTAGAAAATTTCCTCTATTATTTCTCCTAAATTATCATGAAAATTTCCCTCAAATGATATTGGAAATATCATTATCATCCTCCTCTTTTATACACTCTATAAAAACCATGAATATATTTTATATTAAAATATTCATGTAAGAATAACTTTATGAAAATATGAAGCATAATATCATTTTATTGTGTGGAGGTCCTAAAACTCCATCAACTCCCTCAACTTTTTTCCCCTTTAATATCTTATTGAATCATGATCCATATAATCATGATGTTTGATATTGAAATATATAAATGAAAGCATTGTTTGAATTATTTTAGACATTATATAATTAATTCTAGAAACTCACATTATCACCCAACATATACCTCACAAAAATATTTATGCATTGAAGAAATATATTTAGTCAGTGTGTGACTCTATATCACGTAACTTTAAGGACATATGATCAAATCAAATGATTATGGTGGGGAAATATGATCTGTAATGTCTTGTGAAGAAGTTATATGATCCTGCTAAAATATGTATTCTAGTTCCTTTACCATCTTCCCACCTTATCTGAAAGTCACATGATCATCCTTAAAGTACTAATATTCCTTAAAGATTAATGATAAGTAAAATATTTATTATATAAATTTTATAAGATGAAGACATAAACTAAATAATTATGGTCACACATATTTTCAACATGATGACACTTATGTTTAGATGAAATACACATATACTAACATGCCTTTATTGAATTCATTAAATCATATTAGGTTCTCACATACAGTGGTGGAATATGACGGAAACATTGTTTCTCAAAAAAACATACTAACATAGCTAATGACACAGCTTTTGGGGAAAAAAATACACTGATAGTCCATTGTGAATATATTAGTACCAATATGGACTTAAATAAATCAAGCTCAGATCCTCTTCAACTCATCTATGGGGGTTTTAAAAAAACCTATAATCACAAAATCATTTTTGAAAACTATTATAGATAGTTCTTCTTAATCCTCTAATATATTCATTTGATTTCCTTGAACATATATTCATCAATCATCACAATTAAATAAGTGTTTAAAAAAATACAACATCATCACCAATGTTTCGAAACGATTATTTATTGTTACCTCTATTGATGTGTCTTCTAATTCCCATCATAAAGATCATATCTTTATGTTTTTATTTTTGGTGATAAGATTATTTTATAGGTTTCTAATTAGTCTATTACTGTTGAAATGTGGTCTAATCTTGAGACTCTACATATGACAAAATCGTTTTTATAAGATTACATATAAAAATTAGAATTTTTAATTTTAATATGCTTATTGGAACTATTGTTAAGATATATACATATATATATGATTTTAATAGAATCATTTTGGATCTATCAAATTCATATGTCATGATAATTGAAAAAGACTAAAAGGCATTGTCGTGGGCGCCCTCAAATAATTAGTGGCTTTTTGGGAACTTTGGTAAAGTCGAGTGGCCTACCAAGATCATCCCTCAATGGAGGAAGTAAATTTAACAAAATATTAAAGGATTTGTTGAAAATAAAATAAAATAAATTAAGAAAAATAATTTAATGTATGGTGGTTTTCTATATTTTATAAATATAGAAGAAGTTTTCTAAATAAATATTGTAATTTTTTTAAATGAAGTTCGATTAAAAAGATGCAACAAGAAGATATTTTTTTAGAAAATATTATAAAAGGAATAATCTATCTAACTCTAACTATTCACTCAATTATTTATCATTATCATTTACATTAAAATTAAATTAATTATAATCCCATAATTTTGTAACCCTTGAACCCTATGGGAGTTAACATAATCACAAAGATGAAATTATTCAAACCCTAGGCTAGTTTTATAACATGAAATCTAAGAACCCAGATTTGATTGATATTATTAGGTTATCTTATGGTCTATGGATAATTATACCACATATTCAGAATGTTAATTATTATTAATTAAGTATATGGATTATATTTTAACCCTTTAAATTTATCCCGTGTGGTCTCGTATTAACAATTAAGTTCACGCTCTCATAATTTACACAAAATATCGACCTCGTGTGTTTTTGTGTTAATTATTCAATTTCATGATTTGTTTCATACAATTTGAAAAAACAATTAAAATATAATATTAATTCAATTATAATAAATCAGTGATTCAAAATAAATTAATGAATAATTTTTTAGGTAGATCAATTACTAAAAATAACTACTCTTCCATGGGCGGTGTAGTCATCGTAAAAATGTTTTTCATGTGAAAAGTTATAGAAAGTGTAAAACCCAATATCGTTTCTACACATTAATTCCATCCCAAAGAAGAATAATAATTAGTAATATAAATGAAAAAAATAGAAGAAAATAGAAGAAATAAAAGTATAAATAATAAGTTTATTACACAAATGCAACATTACAACATGAAGAAGAAGAATAAAAAGGATTCAATGAGGGGATCCTCACTTCAAGAGATACCCCTCTTACAATGTTTTGATAATTTGAGTGAAACCAAATATCTTCTTCCTTAAATCTTTTAATTCACGTCCCCAAACCCTCCAAATGATAAAAACATGAATTAATATAGTTGAGGGGAGGCTTGGTTTAAAGAGGATTCAAGTGTGAATGGGGAATCACAACCAAATATTTTATGCCAAATTGCAACAACTATTTGACCTGAAAACCATGAAATATATGTTCATCCAGAAGGATTATTTTTTCAAAATTAGTTTGTTAAGCTCCTCTCAAACATTGGGTCCAATAAAAGTACACATGAAGAAGTTATGTCTCAAATATAGACCCGATGTCCAATCTGGCCAGTCCATCCCACCTTTGACTTAATGTTCTATTTAGTCCAACCAAATTCCCAATATAGATCCAATGTCATGAACAAAAGATGTATCCCATTATGTTAGGAACATAGTTACAAAATTTCATGTTCAAATAATTTATATAAAAATAATTATTTTTGAAATACTCAATGCACAACAAAGGCTAAAACCAGAATTTCCATCAAATTTTAAATGAATCATCTAAGCGCAAATATTTTATATATATACATTTTTAAAAAAATTTGAAGAAATTTAATCATTATTGTTGATAAAATATTCAATAAATATATGGTTTATCAGCTCCCCCACACTTACCCTTTTTTACTCTTGGGAAGAACCTCATATCATGTATTCGAAAAAAATTGTGAGAGGATATGCATATTCAAATTTCTCAATCCACAGTTAAAATATAGGCAAAGTAATATTCCCATCAAGAGTCAGTATCGATGAATTTTAAATTTATTATCTCATAAGTTTTCTCAAAATAAAATCCAGTGAGATTTATTACACTAATCATAGCGAAACAAGTTATGGGTGTACTATTCCACTAATTCTCCATGTGTGTGTCTGTCGACCATTCCTAGCTCATAAATCCACCCTTTATTAAGTATATTCAGGTAAAGTAAAACAATTCTTCTTACCATGTTTAATTCATCGAACCTATTCTACATTCCTTTGAAATATAATTTCATAACCCACTCACTTATGTATTCCCAAAATTCAAACTTTAAGCTCTTGACCTAGATATCCCAATATGTTGTACATTTCATCACTCCCCTCATTTATTATTTTCTTGATTTTTTTGCTTCACTTAGAAAGAATATCACACATCAACTATCAACCCATGTTTGATCTCCTCAAGACACTAATTTTAATATTTATAACAAGATCAAAGGTTGATGAATAGTGGTTTTTGACCTATCCAAGACACATCCCATATTTTATTAAGGGTATACAATAGTCAGATAACATGTACCCACGTATAAGTCAATTTGGTACAGTAATGAAGCTGATCAGAAGAGAAATGTAACTATGGATCAACCAGTAATTTTTTTTACCAAACATAAATATACCTTTAATTGAGTGGGAAAAATTTCACATGTCATGGTAGAGTGAAAATTTGTGTAGAGAAATCAATGACGTAATTTATTATGAACAAATATCACAATTAATTATATTATAATCTAAAAGGTTTTATAATGACACAACCCTTAATATCATCAATTGATTCAATTTTAATTAAAATCAACCCATGATGATGAAATCTTACTCATTATTATAATTATACCAATTAATTTATAACGAATTCATTTTCCAAATCTTCTATTTGATAATGTTACATAATATATATCTTTTTCTGTATTTTTTTTTGTTTTTTTTTTAAATGTTTTTACTAAAAACATAATAGAAAATACACACAAAACACACAAATGAAAATCCAAAATATCTACCACAAAATTGGTTTCCCCTCCCCCACACATAAAATATTTCATTTTCCTCAATGAGAACCTATGAGATGATATATGCACATGAAATGTATAATTTTATATAGGAAAAATAATATAAAACTAAAAGGGTTAAGAACATCCTAATATGCTCAAGTGATGATGGGGTTATGCAGTGTGATGAAATCCACTAAATTAGTATGAATTCCCTCAATGTATTTCTTCATATTTTTCTTATTGACTTTAAAACTCCTTCCAGTGTCCTCTTGTGATATCTCCACTACACCATAAGGAATAACACTACATACAATATTATGACCTAAACTTCTGGAATGCAACTTACCAGGAATCAGCTTCAATGTTGAACTATATAGAAATACTTTCTCTCCAACATGAAACTCTCTTTTGGGTCATTCTATCAGGAGCTACTTTTGATCTTTCATTGTAGAACATTGAGTTCTCATATAAAGACAATCGAATCTTCTCATGCTCTTGAATTTGTATCTTCCATTGAATTCTAGCTCAGGAAAATCCATGTTTCATTTCCTTATAGCCCAATTATCATGATGCTCAACTTCCAGGGGGAGATGACACACAATCCCAAAAACAACCTGAAATGGGGCCATACCGATGGGATTATTTTATGTTGTCCTATAAGCCCATAGTGGATCATCCATGTGCTTGCTCCAATCCTTCCTATTCATCTACACAGTTTTCTCCAAGAAAATAAACACCCTATTTGAAAAATCATCCTGGTTATTTATTTTGTGGTGTTATGGTGTTGATGTTCTGTGTGTGACCACATACTTCCAATGGAGGGATGCCAAATTTTCATTGCAAGAGTGTGTCCCTTGGACACTGACGATGTCCATCAGTACTCGAAACCAACAAAAAAGCTATGCTTTGAAAAATTCCACAACAACATGATAATAATCATTCCTAGGGACCTTATCCTCCACCCATTTTCTCACAAAATCAAAGACAAATAAAATAAACAAAAACCTAATTGAACTAGGAAAAGGACCCAAAAAATCATTGCCCCATGCATCAAAAATATCACAAAATAATATGGGTTTTTGGGGAATCTTGTGTCTCCTATAAATATTACCAGTGTATTGGAAATGTGAGCACAACTTAAAAAACACATGAGCATCATGGAATCAACTAGTCCAATACAATCTAGAGAGGAAAACTTTCCTAGCTGTCTGTTGGGGTCCAAACTGTCCACCACAAGTAATCTATGACAGAATTGCAGAACAGACTAAAACTCGTGATCAGGAACACACCTCCTAATAACATGGTCACTGCACATGCTCCATATGTAGTGATCATCCAACACATAAAATCTAGAATCACTCTTTAATTTTTGGACATGATGTTTCTTTAAATTTGTAGGAATTTTTTAGGAAACCAGGTAGTTTAGTAAATAAGTATACCAAGGTTGCGTACCTGAAATGGTTAAAGATGCTCATCGGGGAAAGTGTCTCAAACTGGTACCTGGTCCAAGGTGTCATCTCCTAGTGTTTGATGAAGCCTACACATGTTGTTCACCACCAGGTTTTCTAACCCCTTCATGTTCTTAATCTCAATATCAAATCCTTAACGAAGGAGAATCCATTAGATATGTCTGGGATTTTCATCTAACGTCTTCAAGAGGTACCTAAGAGCTGCATGGTTAGCAAAAACAACTACTTTAGATCCTTATAATTATTAAAGAAATTTATCTAAGGGAAATAAAATTGAAATAAACTCTTATTTGCTTATTTTTTCAGTTTGATTGGGATGAATCTAGTATTCTTTATGCATATGAAATCACATGTGAATGTCCCTATACCCTCTGAGATAAGATAGCTCCAACCGTGAAGTTGGAGGCGTCACACGTAAGCACCAAAGGATGATCCGAACATGGGAGTTTTATAATCAGTGGAGTGTTCAGATACTTCTTTAGATCATCAAAGGAATTATTGAAAGAATCATTTAACAAAAAAATCATAATCTTTTTGAAGTAATCACGGAATAGGAAGAGCAATCTTACTAAAATCATTGATGAAGTGCATATAAAATCATGCATGCCCTATGAAATATCTAACATAACGCACACGTGAAGGATATGGTAAGGGTGAAATAATATCTAACATAGATCTATCAACCTCTAACCCATGTTTTGACACAACATTGTCTAATACAATTCAATGCTCTTCATTAAAATGACACTTTTCAAAGTTCAAGACCATATACTTCTCAATACAAAGTTTCAAAACCATTCCCAATCTTGAGATAAAATCATAAAAAAAGACCCATACACTATAAAAACATCCATAAATACCTCCATGAAGGTCTCAATAAAATCATAAAAAATACTTTTCATGCATCTCTGGAAGGTACTTGGGGAATTGCAAAGTCCAAATGGAATCCTCTGGTAGGAAAATTTGCTAAAGGGACAGGTGAATGTAGTCTTCTACTGATCCTCCAAAGCTATAGGAACCTAAAAATTTCCAAAAAATCCATCCAAGAAATAATAATGTGTCTTCCCAGTTAGTTTTTCAAGCATTTGATCAATAAATGGGAGGGGTAAATCGTCCTTGCAAGGGGATTGATTTAGTTTTCTATAATCAACACACACACACCAACTCTTTTCTTCCCTCATTGGAACTAACTCATCTCTCTCATTTTTAAAAACATTAATGCCACTTTTCATAGGTAAAACTTGAAAAGGACTCACCCACTTGTAATCTATAATGGGATGGATTATACCTCCCTTAATAAATTTTTTATCTTCTTTGATAACAACCTTTAAAAGTGTTGGATTGAGTCTCCTTTGTTGCTTCTTAACCCGTATAGCCCCATTCTCCAAAATAATCCTATTCATGAAAATGGAGTGTCTAACACATGATACCTCAGCCAAGGTCCACTCGATTTCCTTAATGTTCTCTCTTAAAAATTCAAATTTTTTATTCGTGTTCAAAAGGGAGATTGTTAGAAATGATAACAGGTAATTTCTTATCACATAACATGTATGAGTATTTTACGTTAGGTGGAAATTGATTGAGTTACAATGTAGGGGAGTGATGTACAGATAGATGAATTGAAGGAACTGAAATATGAGTACATTGAACATCAGTAGCAAAATATACATCATCATAATCAGGGAATAAATAATCAAATCCATCAGTATACTAAATAGTCCTGCTATAATCAGCGTTCACATGATCAAAATTAGAATATGAATCCATTTAAAAATAAAATTTAAGAGGGTATTGGGAATTATAAATAGGTGTTTAAGTACTCTAAGACATTAAACTAGAAACAATACACATAATCAACCTAATCATTGGACAATAAAATTCCATGGGTTTTTATATTTGGTGGTTCAAAATTAGAGATAAAAAATATGGAATCGTCCTCTAAGGGGTACTTCATGGATTCCATAACATTAAATATAAAAACTTCATCTCCAAATTCCATGGAAAGTGTACCTTCATTGATATTTATGATAGTTTTTGCAGTTTTGAGGAAGTTCCTACCTAAGATAATTAGAGCACAAGAACATACCTGATCATCCTCCATGTTATGAACATAGAAATCGGATGGAAACATCGTGTCTCTTACGTGAACAAGTACATAATCAAGGACTCCCATAGGATATGTTGTTTCCTTATTCACCAACTGCACCACCACTCTTTTCAGCTTCAACTCACCAACCTTTAAATAAGATAATACAATGTGAGTCATTACATTTATAGAATCTCTTAAATCACATAATGAATCAGAAAGATATAACTCTTTATGGTGCAAGGGAGGGTGAATGTCCCTGGATGCTTTCACATTTTTTGCATTGCTAGAGTTGGTGTAATGAGTGCTGACACATTCCGTACAAGATTGATCCTCTCATTTCACTTTATCCCTCCTCAATTGGTATAGAGTTCATTTAATAATTTATCATACCTTGGGATTTGATTGATGGATTCATGTAGAGGGATGTTGATCACCACATGCTTGAATGTGTCCAAAACACCTTTTTACATCGCCTCTTCAACCATATTCTTGGTTTGTGAAATCCTATTTGGAAAAGGGAGGGGTTTAGGAGGAAAATCATTAATATTTTTTCTTACCTTTATCTTTCTCCTTGGGTTTCTCATCTGCATGTTTTGAATGGGTGTTCTCTGGAGTTTAGGGGAATTTTTGTGGAACGATAGTTGCATATGTATCATTTGATTTCATCCCACTTGTCAATGTGATGGAACTAACATTCCCCTTGGGATTTGGAATAGCTTTAAAAGGTAGATTTCTGGAGTTCTTACTTACCAGTTCATGGAGGGCAGTGGAAATCTGGCTCATTTGTGTCTGCAACTCCCCCGTCTCTGAACCTTAACTCTTCATCTCATTCTGTTGATTAAGAACAATTTTCTTCAAAAATAAAATAGTATTAGAATATAATTTGGATGGGGGATTCCCTTTTTGTTGGATTTTTGATGCTTGGGCTTCAAATCTCCTTTGGGGTTGTTGTGAACCCTACTGGTAAGGTGGAGACTGCAAGATGTTTTGTTGAAAAGGGGGAATTTGTGGTTGTCTAGAGTCATACATCATGTCTAATTGATCCTTCCACCCTTGTTTGTATGTTGGACCAAAGTAATCAAACATATTTTGGGGATATGGTTATTGTTTCTAATGATATGGTCTCCCATGAAACACTTCTGCATAGTCGTCTATTTCTTGTAGTTAGGGGAAATAGCCAGTAGGGTGGCTTGTCTTAGTGAAAATTCCACAAGTCCTTGAAGAAGGGTGTTGGGATGTCTTCTATTATAAGGAAATATGACTCACAATAGTGTTCATATATTCCAACATAGTATCAATTAAATTACTTTTGAGAGAATATGGACTTACCTGATGTTCTCCCCTGACATTGGGAGCACCTCATTCACCCAATCATTGAGATTTTTGTGTCATCTTGTCGATTAACGCACGTACAGCAGCAGGTGTTTTGTCGACCAATGCTCCTCTAGCTGCTGCATCCACCATGATTCCCTCCATATATTGAGTCCTTCATAGATGTACGGGATGAGGAGTTCTCAATGATTTGTTAATGCGGACAGCTTTCACACAACTTCTTGAATCGCTCCTAGTACTCGTACATTGACACCCCTTGGGATTGATTGATCCAAGATATCTCTTTTCGAATGGATGTGTCCCTTGATGATGGAATAAAATACATTCAAGAAAATATGTTTCAAATCATTCCGACAAGTTACACCTTCATGTTGTAAATAATACATCTTGTTTTTTGAAGCTCCATTAATTGAAAACTCATTTAATGATATTGGTGTCTTCTTATTTTAATTTCTCTATTTTCAATGATTTATGACACGATCTCATCCTGAGGATCTCCATGGTCTAGACTCCATGATTGATCATAGCCTTCAAGCTCGAATCATATATTTTCAGTCTATGGGAAGTTTCAACATTCAGCCATTTGGAGGATGCCTCCACTCCCAAATCATATGAATTCGAAGCAATTTAAATTCAAACATAAAATAAGAACCAATGACTAAAAATAATAAAAAATAACTTAATAGAAATATTATATAATTTGATGTAGCTGATATTAATTATCAACCAAATTTCATTGCATACCTAGTGGTTGTTCCCAAATGATTTTTCGTTTTTGGGTACTTAGGTGGAGCAATGTGGCTAACCAAGGCCTTCTCTCAAAGGAAGAAGTAAATTTAACAACATATTAAATGAATCATTTAAAATAAAATAAAAGGAATTAACAAAACTAATTAAAAGAATGTGGGTTTTTTATCATTTATAAATTTAGAAGAATTTTTCTGTAAGAATATTGTATTTTCTTGTTTTTATTTTTGAAATTATGTTCGATTAAAAAGACGCAACAAGAAAAACCTATTTTAGAAAGTATTTTAAAATCCATAATAGATAAAACTCTACCTATTAAAACAATTATTTGTCATTATAATTTTAATTAACATTAACTTAATTATAATCCCCTAATTTTTTAACCTTCTAACCCTACATGAGTTTACTTAACCACAATGATGAAATTATTTAAACTCTAGGCGAGCTTCGAAACCTGCAATCGCATCCCCCTACTTTGATTTATGTTATTAGGTTAGCTTATGGTCAGTCATTATTTATAGAACATATCCAATATATAAATGAGGATTAATTGAGTTTAGGGATTATATTTGAACCCAACTAATTTATCCTGTGTGGTATTGTATTACCGATTAAGGTCAAGCTCTAACAATTTAAACAAAATCTCGAACTCGGGTATTTTTGTGTTAATTGTTTAATTTCTTGATTAGTTTATTCAAATTAAAAAACTAAATTAAACGATCATATTAATTTAATTATATTATCTCATTGATTTAAAATAAATTAATGACTAAGGTTATAGTTATATATATTACTAAAAAGAACTATGCCTCCATGGGTGTTGTAGTCATCGTAGAAACGTTATGCATGTAAAAAAGTTTAGAAAGGGTATAACCCAATCCCATTTCTATTATTTTATTCCTACCAAAAGAGGAATAGTAATTATTTATAGAAGTTTACAAAATAGAAGAAATTTTATGAAATAAATAAATAACAAATAATTTTATTACACAAATGAAAACATTACAACAAGAAGAAGAAGACGAAGTCTTCGATGAGGGGATCCTCGCTTAAAGAGATACCACTCTATTAATGGTTGGATAATTTGAGTGAAACCAAATATAATCTGCCTAAAATCTATTAATTTATGTACAAAACCCCTCAAAATAAGAAAAAAACACTATTTTATTGAGTGGAGGGGAGGATAGGTTTATAGAGGTTTCAAGTGTGAATGTGGAATCTCGTCCAAATAGTTTAATCCAAATTGCACAACCCATTTGACCTATAAAATGCAGGAACCAGCTATTCTACCATAAGAATGATTTGTGAGAAATTGTATTGGAGATATCCTCTCAAAACGTGGGCCCCATAAATGCTCTTATGAAGTGGTTATGGCCCAAATATAGAACCATTGTCCAATCTGGCTGGTCCAGCCTACATTTGACTTCATGGTTTTTTTAGTCGAAACAACTGCACGATTTAGCTCCAATGTCCAGAATAAAATTTGTAGCCCATTATGTGATAAAAAAATATAAAATATTTCATGTTCAAATAATTTATATATAAATATTTATTTTCAAAATACTACAGTGCACTTTAAAGGGTAAAACTGGAATTTCCATCTAATTTTCAAATGAATGATCTAATCTCAAATATTTTATAAATATTCATATTTAACACAATGTGAGGAAATTTTATAATTTATTATCAACAAAATATTCAATAAAAATGTGTTTTATAAAATACCATCCAATTATTCTGTTAACATCATTATATGACTCATACAACTCTATTAAGGACTTAATGATTTATTGTATGGATACTCTTTCACCCCAAGAGGTCAAATGCCACGAACCAAGCTGGGTTTCCATTCAACCCAGATCCCTACCCCATCCACAGCAAGACCCGAGGGGTGTTCATAATCCCCATGGGTTGGCACAAGTGCCTGGGTATCAAAAATAAAACTTTGGAATAATTTACCTGAATTCAACATATTAAAATGATCAACAAAACTAAAAAATAAGATCTGATAAATTCAGTCAAACATGATCTCATCAACATTTAAATTTAATGATTTAAAACTTAAGAAAAACCCAAAAATAACTAAGACAAAAGAGTAACAAAAATATATAACATACCTCTGTGTAAAAAGAGAGGTGAAACAACCAAAAGCTACCAACAAGGACCTGCATGAGAAGGCCACTAACTACTCAAACCACCATCGCTGAGCATGATGCCTCAACCTGTGATACACAAGAAATAATATCTACATACACCCAATGATGTATGTAGGGTTTTATCCATGGGACCAATTGGATACCACCATACAAAGGGGTTCCATGCCTCAACATCAAAAAGGCAATTAAACATGTTTATTCAAATTCATACATTTAACACACTTTTAAGGAAAACTTTTTCAAACTAAAATTTAAACATGAACACTTTATGAAAAACCATTTCACAAATACAATTTAAAAGTAGAAAAGAGAAAATTATAAAGAGCACACACACACCCATGTGGCCCTCCTAATACTGATGGAAGGCACTATGTCAGGAATAGTAGAGCACCATGGGTAAACTCCCTAAGATTCATGTAGCTCGTGTGGGTCCCTAGAACCTCATACCTCAGTGTAAAAAAACCATACCAAATATATTTTCTCATGGAAGATCCACTGGTAGGGAGAATACCCATAACTTAGTGGTTCCCAATAATCTCCATTATAGTTTTGTTAGTGTTGTCACATCAAACTTCATAATTGAATGATGGACAAAACCCCTCTGTTCACTAATGTATGTGTTCCAATCCTCCCACCTAGATACCTAGGGTTGTTCTCATTCTCAAACAAGTTCCATATGTTACAAATACCAATTATACATAAAAATTCTATTTGCACTCATAATTTTCACTTTGAAATAATAAACACACCAATGATTTCTTCAAACAAAATTTGAAGCACTTAAAAATTCAATAATAAATTTGAGCAATAGTGTTGTCACATCAAACTTCATAATTGAATGATGGACAAAACCCCCCTGTTCACTAATTTATGTGTTCCAATCCTCCCACCTAGATACCTAGGGTTGTTCTCATTCTCAAACAAGTTCCATATGTTACAAATACCAATTATACATAAAAATTATATTTGCACTCATAATTTTCACTTTGAAATAATACACACACCAATGATTTCTTCAAACAAAATTTGAAGCACTTAAAAATTCAATAATCAATTTGAGCAATTAAACAACCATTTTCACCATTAAATATGGCACTATGAAAAATTATAAAATAATTTCAAGAAATACCACAAGGCTTTTCACACAAAAAATCTCCCTAGCACCCCCATACATAAAACATATAACATGCCAAAGCCTTCAAAAATGTATTTCACATTACTCACACAACTTAATAAACCATATACACAATTTTTTAAACACTTGTAAGAACCGCAACATGACTTTACACAAAAAACACACACAAAATCACCTCTTTAAGATCAAACTCACATTACAAAATCTTTCAAACGGGGTTGGCATCACATTCACATTTTAATAAACTACTTATACAATTTTCCAAACAATTTCAACAGTGCACAAAAATATAGACCCATCAATAAAATTCATTTTCCATCAAAAATATCATTCAAATAGACACGTACCTAAAGTTCCTTGAAACACATTTCGCACCAAACAAACAAACACGAAAAGCTTTCCAACCATGTTACACATTACCCAATTAATTAAAAAACCATTTACACAATTTATAAAACGCTCAATAGGCACAATAATATTTAACACAAGGGATCACATAAAAACACAATAGTTTTTACATGAAAAAGCCTTTTTAAAATAAAGTTCACCTGAAAAAATATTTTTCATCTCTCAAACAATTCAATAAACACTTCCAAGCATTTATACAATAACACACATATTCAACAAGACTATATTATTTAGGAAATCTAATTTCATAAAATGAGTATGCCAAAAAATATTATAAAACGTAGAACATAGCATGAAAAAAAAGCATAGCACTTGTTATAATTAACTAAAAAACAAATTAAATTATCTAAAAATTAAAGTTCATGGAACCACCTACCTCAACGTATAAAACCCCAAAATTGTGTGATAACTTCAATTGAACCCTAGTTGCACCACGAGGGATGGAAAGTGAACCCTAAAACCAAATATCGGACCACTCACATAAAAAACAATTCAAAACACAAAAAACTCTAAATAAAAAAATCTTCCAAAATTATGGAATAAACTATGGGAGGGAGGTGCATGCGATGGTGGAGTCACACGAGGGGGCGACAAGCTCACAACTGCTAGAGGAGGGAGTCATGGCCGATTCAGTGCTCTGTGCAAGGAGAAATATTTTCAAGCGCTCGTCCGAACAGGTCGCGCGAGGGGGGTTCGTGGGGGCGGCACAAGGTGGGGTGAGGGGAGCTGGGATAGTAGAGCGTGGTTTCTAGAGGGATTTGGGGCACCGAATGTGAGCGGAACAGGAGGAGACGCCGACCATAGAGGGGGCGGCGTGACGGTAGGGTTACAAGGGGAGGGGTGTGACAGGAGAACAAAGGAGGAGGGGAGAGAATGAGATAAAGTGAGGAAAAAGAAAAAATAAATAAATAAAAAGAATAATGTAATAATAATAATAATGTTAATAATATAATTAATAATACTAATAATTATTATAACAGTTAAAATAATAATTCTATAACTAATAATGATAATAATTCATTTATCTTTAAAACAATCCTTTTAAATAATTATTAAGGAAATTAATAAATACAAAATAATTCATCAATTATAATAATAATAATAATTGTAATATAAATAATAATAATATTAATATTCTTAACACTAATAATAATAAGTTCAATAATATTAATAAAAATATTAATATTAATTACACTGATAATAATAATAATAATATTCTAGAATAATGTTGTTATTATTATTAAAATAAATCATTAAATTTTTATTACACTACTCACTTTTATTTTATTTCAATTTCATTATTCCCTACATTTTGATTGATTGCATTGACCATCGGGCAGGTCGTGCGGTGAATCTGGAAAGGTCGCGCAGTGACTCGGGCGAGGCTGCACGGCTTTGATTGTGATGCATTGAACACAGAAAAGGCCAAAACAGGTGTTTTTAAAAGGGAACTCAATAATTTAAATCATGGGATCACACAAAACCTGAGGAAACAAACCAAGACATAAAATAATAAAATCAATTAATTTTAAAATGTTTGGGTGTGACAATCCCCCCCCCCCCACATTGTGCATTTCACCCCCGAAAAGCCACAACAATATTGAACCACAAATCATAAACTGATACCCCATTAAGGTTCAATGAGGATCTACACAAACAATAAGTGAAAAGAGGAAAGAAAATTGTGCTCAGAGAAATTGATTTAATGACAACCTCATGAAACCCATAAAAATACGTGCCACTAAGGGTCAGCCACCTCAAATGATAGAACACCTCCAGATGATTGATCAAGGAAAGGAACACTCTCACCCACAGAAACCAACTTCACAAACCAAGACACCCCAATCACCATTAATTGAAATCCACAACATTTGACTGGAAGGAACAAATAAGATCAAGCCACACCCAAATAAGACTCTTATCATCTACCACTAAGCCATATTTATGAACAAAACCCAAAGGACATAATGGGGTAGCCCAAAGGGGCTCCCCACTATTAGAAATATGATAGAATCAATTTACACATGTGGAATTTCAATGAGACCCATAGTGGGTCTCCTCACCATAAAGACCAACTAGCTTAATATGCTAGAATAGACCAACAATGAAGGACAAACATGAGCTTACCAAGGGTATTCCCTCACAACTTAACACCCCACCGCAAGGGCCTTATCAAGAAACTCAAAACCACAGAGAATTAAACACATGGTTCATCGCAATGAAGCAGGGTCCTCATGACCCCTTCATCCAACTGGACCACTTATAACATAATGGATTCACAGAAAACATAAATAATCTTCATTTCTTAAGATGAAAAAGGATACTGGAATGAGGTCCCTCACAACCTCAGGGTTTCCTGACTATGCGCCAGTGTTACTCCAAGACCTATGGATGGAGCTCGGAGGATTGATGTATCTCTTTCCTCACAGTAAGGCTTCAGAAACCCCTGGAATTAAACTTCTCCTTCTAATGTCATGAATGATCATACCACAATCCAAACGGCACCATCAAACTCATCCGACTTCGGCATCCATTTTTTCACATAGTACTTCAATGAAATAAAGGGCACACAAAAGACCCAAAGGCCCTTTTTAAAATACTAAATTATTCCTAATACAGTGTCAACAACTCATGAAACCTGAGAGACCAAAGTTTCTTCCAACTCCACTTTCATACTCTATATCTCTCTCTCTATGATAAGATCCACTACACCAAAAAAAGAGTGGTGAATTCACAATCTTATGTTCAAGAAGAAAAATTTCATACAATGATCTAATAGAGGATCCACCCTCTGATAATTACATGTGGTCTCACTTCAATCGTGCACTAACTAGTTACGGGGGAGAACACAAGCTGATATAGATACCCAAGAAACCGATCAAACCATTCCTATTTTATAATTTGATTCTCACACTTTTCAAATAATGATTTTAAAAAAAATTCGGGCCGAAGGAAACACAAGACGATTCTAGTAGAAACTAGTGTCGATGGGCGACTTAGACATATGGTTAGTGGCCATAGGTTGGTTACAACACCATCATGGATAGTATTCTAGGACAATGTCACCGGTTCCACATGGTCTTCCAGGCCCTGTGAGCTCAATGAGACCATTGACCTTACTCCTTTTTAATTTACCCCAAACAAGATTAACCACAATGACCAAAGACTCAGAAAACCTTAACTTCCCCAAGAATCTCATGTCCCACCATGAGTTGTGATGGCCAAGAAACTTACTCGTATATTGAACTTTTAGTTCCAACAACCATAACTCCAGTATACCCTAACTCTTCCCAAAGGGACACAAAACAAGAGACTCAACCTCTTCTGATACCACTTTGTCATGAACCAAGTCAGGTTTCCATTCAACCGGGTGCCCGACCCAGTCTGCGGAAAGACTTGAGGGGCGTTATCGATCCCCACGGGCTGACTTAAGTTCATGGGTATCAAAAATAATACCTAGGGACAATTTACTCGAATTAAACTAATTAAAATGACCAACAAATACTAAAAATTCAGATCTGAGAAATTCAGCCAAACATGCCCTTAACAAATTTCAAATATAATGATTTAAAATGTTAGAAAAAACCACAATATACTATGACAGGGGAGTAGAAAACTCTATAACAAACCTCTATGCAAAAATAGAGGTGCAACATCCGTAAGCTTTCAACAAAGACCTTCATGAGAAGGCCACTAATGACTCGAACCACCATCGCTGAGCACAATGCCTCAACCTGGGATACACAAGAAATAGAATCTACATACACAAAAAGGTTTATATAGGTTGTGAGCCAAGGGCCCAATAGGACACCACTATAAAAATAGATTCCATTCCACAACATCAAAAAGATAATTTAACATTTTTTTTCAAATTAATGCTTTTTAAACAATATTAAGGAAAAAATTTACTAACTGAAATGTAAAAAGGAACACTTGATGAAAAACCATTAAACAAATACTATTTTAAAGAGGAAATTAAAATTTATAATGTGCATGTGATGGTTGGTGTCCTGAGAACCAACTGTTTTGTACTTTTATTACATGAATTTTCACTTATTATATATTGTTCATTGTTCTGCATGAATATAATATAATAATGTCTTGGAATATTTTTTTCATTGATAAGGTCATGGAAGATCCACGCTATGATGAGAACCTTGAAATGCTATAACAATATTCTTAAATAAAGTTTTACGGTTGAATGACATACTATGATAGGACACATAGTATACATACCATCATCTGTGAGTACTGGTAAGAAGACGAGACTCCCTCTCATGGAGTTCGCACTTGGTAATCTCTAAGATGGGAGATTATGAGAACATACCTGCCAGTAACAATTCTTCATTTCTTGGTGTCATCGGACATTTCTATCTACGAGTGTGTGTACTGGTACTTAGACTATAAGATTATCATTGACTCATGTCATGACTTGCGCACTTAGATTTACTGATGAAAACCATCACGCAGACAGTTGGAGGGAAGTAGGGTATATTGGGTGTGTCACGACTGACATGTTGTTAATGGATAAGTCGAGGAAGAATTTGCCCCTTCCATTTAAAAAATTTGATGTCTCCACCCTTTGATTGAAATAGAACTGTCGCATTAAATTCCAAGGACATGGTGTAAATGACAAGTTTATTTTAGGAAGTCATATAACGATAGATCATGCATATAGGTTTATGACACTTCCATGAAACCATCTTTATGAGATATCGATACAAAGGGATTAAATTACACTGTAAGCATTCGTATGAGTTGATACATTAATGTGGCATCAACTTCTTTCTCTTGGGTGCCTTGACCCGTTGATAGACAGTAATCTATGTCTTTAGGAAAGCATGCATAATGCCATCAAGGAAGAGTCCTAGAGGGTCACACACTAAGTGTATTCAAGTATCTCAAGTAGAATAAATATTATTCTCATACGTGGTTTAATAATTATTCAAGGAAGCATAAATTTTTTTAATGATGCAGGAAGAAAGAAATGAAAAACAAGATATACACGTCGTGTATTAAATATTACACGCCATGTAGTTTTTCATGGAAAAATAGTACACGCCATGTATTAATAATTCCACATCGTGTAGTTTTCTTTATAGAAAGGAAATGAATAAATGAAATCAAGACATACATGTCGAGTACATTGATTTTACACGCCGTGTAGTTTTCAATGAAAAACAAGTACATGACGTGTATTTATACACGCTGTGTAGTTTTTCCAGTCGGGATTTTGAGGGTATAATTTTGTTTTAAATGATATTTTATTATAATCAGTGTGGGCGCATGTCAAGAAATAAATTATTCGACATGGGGGTTTTAAATAAGAGTCAATGAAATAAATAAAATGCATAACGTGTTTAGTTATTGTCATAAATCTACAACCTCAAACCTGATTATAAATACCCTCACAACCCCAACTCTTTTCCGACACACAATAGAATCATTGTGCACAACAACTCTGAATAATTCATTCAAGAATGAAAGAACCTCTTCCTCCAAGAACACTCTCAAGAATGAGAGAGATCCTATTCCATAGGATTAAGTTGATCTATAGCAGATAACGCAAGTAAATGTTTCTCCATGCTAGCACCTGGAGACTCCTTTGGCGATGTCCCGAGATACATGGTACACATGTGGATCCCCTATAGACGAAGTCTATACTTGGATTCTGTGACGCAGTGAAAAATCACATCGGAACGTGATCAAGAACATCAACGAAGAAAGAACACCATAAATGTATTTCTTTTCAATTGATTAAATTAATTATAATCAACCTGTAACAATCCTAATTTGTGGTTCCGGGACTTTTCTTTTCTTTCTACATTTCTATGATTCGATCTGTGGAGACTGGCGTTTATCATCATATTGATCCCAGATTGATCATTGTTAATGAAAAAAAGCCAAGTGGGCACATCCACCCATGAGATTTCGCTACGCCAAGAACCTTCTAATGGTATCAGAGCAAGGTTACAATGTTCATTATAGTTATTTAATTTTCATTGATAATTTATGAATTTATATTTGATTCAATACGAAATAAATCATTCTATAAATCTGAATAAATGAGATCTGTTCTTCCTCCTTCGTTTCTCGATTCATATCACAGAAATGACCTTTTAATTTAAATTTTTGATTAAAATAAAAATGAGGAACTCATCCTAAGGCGCCACTCATTCTGTCTGTACATCATGGGAATACACAGCGTATAATTAAAAACTATACACTGTGTACTTTGGTTCAACGAACCGGTACTGGTTCGCCAAACAACGTTGTATGAATTGATTACACAAAAGTATTTAACACCCCTTTTTTAATATAATTAAATGGAACATGGGAACCGGAATACACGACGTGTATGTTGGAGAAACATGCCATGTAGTCTGATCCATCCCAAGTGAAACCGTGTACAAAGGAAAATCCGCGTACCACCCACATGGGATCGCTAGGCCAGTTTCCATGTAACAAGGAAGTACACGCTGTGTATGATTTATCTACATTCCGTGTACTCGAAAATATCCACAGTATAGAGAACACGCCAAAGTCCCCAGTGTATACATTGGATAAAAGGTGAAAAGAAATACATGCCATGAAAATATAAACTACATGTCATGTACTTTCCAGAAATTTCACCAGGTTTCCTCTAAAAGTACAAAGACCTGTACAAGGAATATGGATGACAAGAATCTCAAGGAAATTCATAAAGAAATTTAAGATAAATAATTTATTAATTATAATATCATAATTAATTGAATTCGAGCACAATTTATCTTAAATGAAATAATGATTAATATAATTTGAATTCTAAATATGAATAAATGTCACTGCATGCTATGGATAATCATGAGCTAGACCAAACACCCTTTTTATGTGTGTATGGTTTCATTTAAATTTATTAAAATTTGTTGGCCTGTGAGCCTTATTCCAATAAAATGTAGGGAATGTGTGCCCATGGTTTCTTTAATGTAAACACGTGTAATGGGGGATCTCCCAAGCCAGAGGAGACGGTTCAAAACCTGAAGCTGAGGCGAAACCAACCCAAGAAGATACAGTGACGGACATGTGGGTGCTGAAAAACACAAACCATTGGTTCAAGGTGTTTCCCCTAGTTCAGGGTTATCTTGTCACACCTCTATATATGCTAACCAATATAATCTCATGATCATACCATCTTATTTTATTTCTTTCTGATTTCATGGTTTATTTATTATGTATGTGTTGTCATGATCACATAATTAATGAAATAATCAAGCATGCAAAGATGGAATAAAATAAAAAATAGACTATGCATAAACATTATCAGAACATGTTTAATCACTTAAGAAAGCATCACTTAATATTAACAAGCATGTGATAATGCGAAACTACTCATAATGATTAAAATCTATCAATACCATATTAAGTCAGACCAGGCCTTTCGTTACTTGATTAAGGGAAATACTCAATAAAACTATGTGTTTGACCAACCCTTGTTGGGACACTTACTTTTATAATGGAAGCCCTTATGAAAGGTTTTTGATAGACTTAACCACATTACATCAATAGGAGTAGACCTTTCTAGACTTTGTGTAATATTTGAGGAAAGAGTTGAGAAAATCCATGTCAGGATTTCAGGATTGGGGAGACCACTCAACAGATCAAGGAACTATAAGCTCACAGTTGGAAATGACCTGCCTACCTAAATACCTTCAAATAGCTTGACCAACCCTTGTTGGGGTTATGCAAAGGGGAATATGGATCCTTGCCACTATAATTTCAAAGAAACTAGAAATTCAGAGTTCAATATTGAGGGACATTGGTACTTGATAAAATAGTGGGCTACTTAATAAAATTTTTATTATTTCACATAAAATGTAATTAAGAAAGTGCTGATAAATCTGCTCTTTTAGTTTGTAGAATCGAAATGACAAACCCGTCAACCACATTTTCTCTTCGATCAAATCTAGATAAAGATAATATCCTCACCAGTAGTAACTTTTAGGAATGGTTTATGAACTTTTGGGATATCCTACGCCATCAACGAAAGATTTATGTGTTGGAGTCCTCAGTTCCTAATACGCCTTCCCAAGGGGTGAGTGATGAAGATTTAATTGTCTATGATCAACATTTGAGTGATGCACTCGACGTTCAATGTTTGATGCTGTCATCAATGTCTAATAAGCTCATGAAGTCTCATGAAGACATGTATGCCTACAACATGATTGAGAACCTTCGTGGTCTATACCAGGAGATTGCAAGAGAGGAAAGGTTTAAGATCTCCAAGGCTCTATTCCAGAGCAAGCTTGGAGAGGGTTCCCCAGCTGGGCCTCATGTTGTCCAGCTCATTGGCTACATTGAGCTCTTGGAGGTTCTAGGGTTTAAACTCCCTGATGAACTGGGTACTGATTTCATTATCGCATCACATCCCAATAGCTTCTCAAACATTGTTGTGAACTTCAACATGAACAACATTGAGTAGTCTCTATCCGATATTCTTATCCTTATTCACCAAGTGGACGATGACATGAAGCGTGAAAAGCCTTCGGTCCTCAGGGTGAATGAAAGGAAAGGTATAGAAAAGATCTTTAAGCCCAATGCTTATTCAAGGACTTCCAAGAAAAGGAAGATCAAAGGGGAGGAGATGGAACATGATGTTGTTTGTTTCACATGTGGCAAGAAGGGCCACTGGAAGAAAAACTGCACCAAGGAAAGGAAGCAAGGGGAAGCTTCAGGTGTGTTTGTTATCTAATGAAATCTATCTGTTTCTACTAATTGGGTATTAGATACTACTTATGGTGATCACAACTATATCCAAATACAAGAACCAAGTATATTCAAGAATATTGATCTAGGGGAGGTAGATCTACGAGCCTCCAACAGAACCAAACATTATGCTATAGCTATCGGGGACTACCACCTCACTTTGCCAACTAGAATGATCTTGGCATTAAAGGGTTGTTATTATGTTCCTTCTGTTACTAAAAACATTATTTCAGTATCCAGATTAGATACTGATGGATTCATATTCATGTTTAGAAATGATTGTTGCTACATTTATAAAGATAGCATTTGTTTTGGTAGGGAAACATTTATATAACGACCTTTATGTGTTAGACTACACAAACCAAGTAATGGAAATTGGTGACAAAGTGAATTCCCATGAATCATACCACACCCAAAATTGGCATCACCGGCTAGGTCATGTCAAGGAGAAACGTTTGAAAAATTTACATCAAGATGGGTATTCATATTCTTTCGAACTAAAACCACTTGTGTATGTCATGCATGTATACAATAAAAAATGACCAAAGCCCCATTTAGTGACAAAGGTTAAAGAGCTAAAGATATTCTAGAATTAGTTCACACAGATGTTTGTGGACCATTTATAGTTGAATCAATGGGTGGGTTCTCTTACTTCGTAACTTTTACTGATGATTTTAGTAGATATGGATATGTATTCTTAATGAGTAATAAGTTATATTCTTCTTATTGGTTCAAAGAATACAAGAATGAAGTTGAGAACCAGCTTGGTAACAAGATTAAGAAACTCTTCTTCGACATAGGAGGACAATATCTTAATCCGGACTTCATTGATTTCGTATAAGAGATTGGGATTCTATCTCAACTCACTCCTCCGTACACACCTTAGTGGAATGGTGTAAGTGAAAGGAGGAACCACACACTGTTGGACATGGTGAGATCAAAGATGAGTGACGCGGGTCTTCCATTATCCTTTTGGGGAAATTAATTAAAAACAGCAGCACACATTGTAAACCAAGTACCAACTAAATCGATAAATGGTATTCCATACGAGTTATGGAGAGGATGCAATGAGAAGTTGTCGAATTTACATGTGTGGGGTAGCAAAGCATTTATTAAAGCCTCTTCAGGTAAAAAACTTGTACCCCGAGGAACAAAGTGTGTCTTTATAGGATATCCCAAGGAAACAAGGTGATATTACCAGTACAACCACTCAGAAAAAAAGGTTACAGTGGAAAGACACAACATATTCCATGAGAGGGAGCACATCACCAAATGAGATAGTGGGAGTGAGGTAGACTTTGATGAATTCGAGGCTCAAGATACACAGGAGTTGGTATAAGAACATATTCCACAAAGCCTTGTGGAAGAAAAATCTGTTCCAGAGACACAAGAACTATGTAAGACCACGAGAGAGGTGAGAGAACCAGAATGATATGGTTTTCTTGTCACCGAGGATAGTGACTCATTACTGCTTGACAATGATGATCCTCTTACCTACAAGGAATCATTTTAAGGCACAGAAGTTTCCAAGTGGAAAGAAGCCATGAGTTCTGAAATGGATTCCATGTACCAAAACCAAGTCTGGATTTTGGTAGATCCTCCAGTTATTTTAAAGACTATTGGTAATAAATTGGTATTCAAGAAGAAACTGGACATGGAGGGGCAGGTCAGCACCTATAAAGCATGACTGGTTGCAAAAGGTTTTAGACAACATCAAGGAATTGACTATTATGAAACATTTTCGCCGGTTGCAATGCTGAAATCCATCATAATACTATTGGCCATTGCCACTTACCATAAATTAGAAATTTGGCAAATGGATGTCAAAACAACATTCCTTAACGAGAAATTCCAGTAAGATGTCTACATGACACAACCTATAGGGTTTGTGACTCCAAAGGATGCCAACAAGATATGTAATTTGCATAAATACATTTATGGATTAAAGAAAGAATCATGGTCATGGAACATTCGTTTTGATGAAACTATAACGAAATTTGGATTTGTTAAGAACGAATGTGAGCCTTGTGTCTACAAGAGGTTTAGTGGAAGTGCAGTCGTTTTTCTAATAGTATATGTTGATGAAATATTACTAATTGGAAATGAAGTACCTGTCTTACAGTCTTTTAAGGCATGGTTGCATAAATGCTTCTCCATGAAAGACTTGGGTGAGGCAGTATATATTCTTGGGATCAAGATCCATCGTGATAGATCCAAGAGAATGTTGGGCCTAAGTCAATGTACATACATTGAAAATATACTGAAGAGATTCGGTATGGATCCGTTCAAGAGGGTATTGTTTATAGTGTCACATGGCATTCATTTTTCCAAGAAAATGTGTCCCCAAACACATGAGAAATGAAAGAGAATGGAAAAGATCCCTTATGAATCCGTGATTGGGTCAGTCATGTATGTTATGCTATGTATGAGGCTAGATGTTACTTACGCATTAACTGCGGTAGGCAGATATCAAGCTAATCTAGGAGACCACCATTGGATGGTAGTCAGAGACTATACTTAAGTATCAGAGGTTTACTAAGGATATGTTCATGGTTAATGGAGGATATGATGAACTAGTCATAAGAGGACATGTAGATGATAGTTTCTATACTGATCAAGATGACATGAAGTCATAGACTGGATACATCTTCAGTTTGAATGGAGGTGCAGTGAGATGGAAGAGCTCAATGCAAAGTGTGGTGGCAGATTCTACAGCGTAGTCCGAGTATATTGCATCTTCTGAGGCAGCTAAAGAAGCAGTATGTGTGTGAAGCTTCTTCTAAGAGCTGGATTTAGTACCAAGTAGTAAAGATCTTATCACACTCAATTGTGATAATACTTATGTGGTGGTACTTGCAAAAGATCCAAGGTCACATCAGCAGAAAAAGAACAAACTTCACAAGTATCATCTCTCGAGGGATTTTTCTCAGAGAGGTGAAGATGCAGTGAGTAGTATTTCCACGGAAGACAACGTGGTAGATGCCATGACTAAAGCCTTGACTCAGCAAAAAACATGATCATTATGTGAGGTCTAGCAGACTAAAAGTTTTAGGCAGTTAGCTTTAGTTCAAGTGGGAGTTTGTAGGGGTTGGTATCATAAGAACCAACTATTTTGTACTTTTATTACATGAATGTTCACTTATTATAAATTGTTCATTGTTCGGCATTAATATAATATAATAATGTCCTGGAATATTTGTAGCATTAATAAGGTCATGGAAGATCCCTGCTATGATGAGAACCTTGAAATGCTATAACAATATTCTTAAATACATTTCTACTATTGGATGACATACTTTGATAGGACATATATTATACAGACCGTCATGTGTGAGTACTCGTAAGAAGATGAGACTCTCTCTCATGGAGTTCGCACATGGTAATCTCTAAGATGGGAAATTATGAGAACAGACCCACCAGTAGCAATTCCACATGTCTTTGTGTCATCAGACATTACTATCTATGAGTGTTTGTAATGGTCCTTAGACTGGAAGATTATAATTAACTCATGTCATGAATCGCGAACTTAGATTTACTGATGAAAACCGTCACGCAGACAGTTGTCGGGAAGTAAGGTATATTGGGTGCGTCATGAGTGACATGTTGTTAATGGATAAGTTGAGGAAGGATTTTTCCCTTCCATTTATGGAAGTTGATATCTCATCCCTTTGATTGAAATAGAACATTCGCATTAAATTCCATGTTCATGGTGTAAACGATGAGTTTATTTTAGGAAGTTAAAGAACTATTGATCAAGCATATAGGTTTATGAAACTGCCATGAAACCTGCTTGATGAGATATTGTGTCACGAACCGAATCGATCGCCACCAAAAATGGCACCAAAACCAGCCCATGACAAGTCCCGAAGGGCGTTCCCAATCCCCACGGGCTAGCACAAGTGCCCGGGTATCATAAAATGAAAATTGGGAATGATTTACCCGAGTTTATAAACATAAAACAACAAAAGAATCCAATGAAACAAATCTGGATTTTTAAAACCAAAAAATATTTTACAAAAATTAAGAACTGAATTACATGGATTAAAACAACTCAAAAGGTCTATACCAAAGGTAAAAATCCAAATAAGGACATCCCAAGAACCCTCATGGCAAGGGGCACCGCCCTCAAGCCACCTCCACAAGACTTCACCACCAAGGACTTGCTAGAAACCCGAACCACTGGAACAAAAAAAACTGTACCCAACCTGCGGCAACAAAAACAACCATGTCTACTTACACACAAGGGTGTAAGTAGGGTGTGATCCAATGCCCAGTAGGATACCACCACTAAGAGATTCCATGTGTTAAACATTTAAAGATGAAAATCATGAAAGTTTTCAGCTAGTTACAATTTCTAAAAGATGCAACTTTGAATAAAAACAGTTTTCAACTGGGATATCATTAAGAATCAACAATTTTAAAAATAATGTCAACACTACTGAATTTTCCAGCCAACTATACCGTATGTCGACGGTAAGTACAAAGTAAATAATGAGCATAAGAAATACGAAGTAACCCCTAGGCACTAGCTAGTTGTGGGTCCCAGGTACCTCGTATCTCGGTGAGAGTAACCATCACAAATATCCATTCTCATGCACGATCCACTAGTAGGGAACATACCCATAACCTAGTGGTCCCCAATCATCATCATCATAGTTTAGTTAGAGTTGTAAGCGTCAATCCTGCTAAGTGAAACTGAGGCCAAACCCCACGGATTCACTAGCATACTAGTACACGTCCACCCACCTAGATACCCAGGTTTTCCCCTTGTGGTCAAACAAGTTCAACAAGTCAAGAAATATACATTGAACACGAAAATATCATTTCCACATCACAAATTCACCAAAAATCCCATATGTATACCACACAAGTCACAAAAATCCATTTTTCATTCAAAATGATTTTGAAATCTGAATCACACCAAAATAGCCCACAACACGTTTCACATTTCTTCAACACTTCCAAAAAACCATTAAACAATTTTATAAAACAATTATAAGATATTTAAACTCATATAACATACCAAACACATGGAATATAACACTTCTTTCATAATCAAAAATTCAATTTTTCACATCACACTCACACAAAACACTCCACATCACTTTCACATCACTTTCACTCCTCAATATCTCCTTCAAAAAATTTAATAAAATATTTCCAGGATGATAAATATCACATAACAACATTTTCAAAAATTAAATGGACCTTTTAAAAAAATACTCCTACCAAAACAGTTTTCTGATATAGTTTCACCTATTACACAACCCAATAAACCATTCGAAACATTCATAAAACAATTAAAAAGAGTATGCCCAAACTTTGCACATAAAATCCATTTCAAAAACCTCTTTTTAAGCCAAAAAAACACCAAGACCCTACCAAAACAGAATTGGTAGCCCAATAAACATGTAATAATCCACTTTCAAATGTTATATAATCACCTTGAATAATATCACAAAAGATACCCATGAGAACACACAAATCCATAAAACACTTTCAAGGAGTATAACATGGTTATAAAAATAAAACCATTCAAATACACCCCTTTTTAGATAAACATGGAACTATATCATTGCCCAACCATAATTGTCAGCCCCTTTCAACAACTAATAAACCACTTCTACATTTTACAAAACTACCACAAAAGATAACACATGAAATACATTTGAAAAATACACACTTCAAGAAAAAATGTAACTTTAAAAACAAATACTTTACTATTGCTACCAAAAATGGTTTTCTCATAATTAAAAGCACATAAGGAAAATTTAAAATTATTTAATCAAGCAAACTAACTCATCATTAAATGGTTATCCACGGAATCACCTACCGAATGTGTCGAAACCCTTAAATATTGGGGCGAAACATCAACCGCATGACCGCCGCACCTCAAGGAAGTTAAAAGAAAACTAAAACCTCAATATTTCATCCAAAATAAAGTAATTTAGAACCTATTCACGAACCCTAACTTCTGGAATTTTTTATAATTCAAGAATTTGGGAAGAACCCCTAAGCAATTTGAAAGAGTAAATAAATAGACTCACCTACTTGAAGTATCCTGAATTAATCACTCCAAAAACAATAGTTTCTGAAATTGAAAACAGGTAAAATTCCGGGATTATTCTAACAAGATATATGAGGTAATTTTGGAACTGGAATGGAGGGAAAAGAGTAAGAATTGAGAGAGTTAAGAAGGGATGAAGTTACCTCTTCAATTCTGGCCGATTTGAGACACCCTATGAATATCATCCCTAATTCGCGATATCAAAGAGCTCCAATGATGGGGGGAAGGAAATGGGAGCACGTCTGGATTTCTTAGGGTCTAGTGGGAGGTGGAATCACTGAAAAAACGCAAATAGTGAAGGAGATATAAAAAATTTAAAAATTATTTTTAATGTAGTAAATGGGTCTTCGGGTAGACCCAATATCTTAAATAAAAACCCATATCCACCATGATTATGGATTTATAAAGGCTCCAAATTTATATTTTGGTGTTAATAGGTCAGAGGAGACCATTTAGGAATTGGAATGAAGGAAAAATATTAAAAAATGAAAAAGTTATAAAGGAAACAAATTTTATTTCTAAATCTGGAATTGGGCTCACAGTTTGGCCCAATTCATGAAAACTCATCTATTTCTCCATAAAACCTTTGGAAACCATCCAAAACAAAGAATAAAAGGAAAATAAATGAAATTTAACTTCAAAATAAGTCATTTATGTGAAAATAATCCCCACCATGAAAACTTTCCATCCCTGAAAAGCTACATAAAGTCCAGATACGAAAGCCAAACCGAACTGATAAACCAAGATGTACACCCTTTCCAGGTTTCGCCCCCAAAGGCCAAAACACCTCCAGTGATCAATTAAGGAAGGAATAACTCACAACCAAAACATACACCTCATTACTGAAATTATCATGAACATTCAGGATTTATCCTAAAATAAAACTCCTCAAAAACTATCTGAACAAGGCTCAAGCAATTTACCCAAATAAACAAGAACATCGAACAAGGTTACACTTAACTTGATATAACTAAACCACTGGGAACTCTCCAATCCCAACATTTACCCAAGGAAGATGTATGTGGTTATATAGCTCCGAAAGAGACTACCCACATCCAATCTAAGACCATGTACAAAAGTGATTTACTGGTACAAGGATACACAAATGGGCTCCCCAACCGTAAGAGACAACTTAAATATTTTTTTTTCCGAGAAAGAATCAAGACACTAACAGGGGAGCCCGAACAAACTCCCCAGTACAAGGGGTATAATACCATTAGGAATTTTCAAAGTAATATAAATGAGACTCATAGTTGGTCTCCCCACAATAAGAACCATCCATCTTAACAGACCAATATGGTCCGACATAGAAAAACCCCAAAACTTAAAGAGTTGGGATGACAACACGGTTAGCCCCCACAGTTTGGGAAACTGTGCGCTAACCCTGTGGATCCTTATACCTACATGGTTTTATAGGTAATGGTTACTAATAACTGTTCACTCAACATGTCTATAAATATCTAAAACCTTTCCCCCGAACCCAAAGGAAACCAAAGGGGAAAAGAAAGTCATTGGGAGATAACATGGGGATGAGGCCCGCCACCTCTTTCCACCGAACGTGAACAAATGAAGAAAAATGACAACAACAAATGTTTAAACTATTACCATATCTCATAATAAGAATAGTTCATTGTACAAGGTTAAAAACAACACTGGGATTTCCTCTGACTACGTGCCAGCTTCTCTCCGGGACCTATGGCTGGAGCTGGAATGATTGAAGCATCTTCGTCCTCGCAGTTAGGATTTGGAAACCCCCGAATAGAATTTCTTCTTCTGATTCTACAAAAAACTACATGAAATCCTAGATGGGTTCACCAAGACATAACACACCCCAGAACTCACTTTCCCCTTACTTGGGATTTCACTGAAATAAGGGTTTAGAGGATGCACTCACATCACACCATGTTTCTTCAGGTGAGAAACATCAGAAATCAAGGACACATATAAACACCTTCCTCTAAAAGAGAGGATATCAAGATCTCCTGAAAGGAGAAACACTGCTAAAAAAATATAATCACAAAATATTGTACAATTTCACCTTTACAATCAAATGAGCACGCAACATCACAACACGTTAACAAACATGACCAAAGTGACTGATAGAAATAATACAAGGAGGGGGCCTTATAAAACATCCCCAAACATAACAGCATTCCATAAAGTGTCCATAACAGCCTCTCGTGGCCGGATTTCCCACACAGGTGGTTTAACATAAACCCCTTCTTCGAAGAGACTATGAAGGACTTAGAGACCCTCTTAGACACTATCCATATTGACAACCCTAGACAACTTCCACCTTCGAGGCATCGGGTAGCTTAAGAAACTAAGGTCTCTTTAAACCATCCACGATCACTCTTCCACAACAAGAGGATCCGAAAAAAAACCAAGAATGTAAATGGTGTAGACTCATTCAACAAATCTCAAGAAAAGATTTCTTACATTGATCAACTGGAGGATTTTCCAACGGCGAAACAATCCGGGTTGCACTTCAGGTGTGCCCTAACCCTTAATGGGGGCGTACCCTATCCAACGGGAGAACCCAAGGACCCAACCAAGCTATTCCATTGGTAAAAACATGCCACAAAATAGATCCAATCACATTAATGGAACCACCATAAAGGTTTCCGGAAACATATCTCATAGGAGACTACTAACCTATCCTTCTACCCAGCTTACCGACCAAACACAAACCCAAAATACAGTTCGAACGGGAGGGGTTCTTGGACTCAAAACATCCCACAACATCAACATTTTCCAAAAACACACAATATACACCATCCCAAATAATTAATCAAGACATCATGATTTTATTTAAAACCAATTCTTTGAAAACAAATTGTTTAGCAGTAAACGTATCTACCAATGGTACCCCATTGGCCTCACACATGCATGTTTTTGTGCCACACCGGGCACCCTCCTCATATACATCCTAGCACTCCTCTAGTCATGCCATCAACCATCCATCATCCCATATAACCCCATGCATGTGGTCACTCACCGAAATACCAAAGGTTAAAACAATGATTATTTCCACTTTTCAAAACCAAAACGGTCAACCAAAACTTCCTTTTTCTCAAAACCAATAACCAAAAAACACCAATCAATCAAATGAATAATCACTTTAAATTCATATACATCAATTTTAAAACATCTCATCCCATTAAAACACCCTTTGATTGTTTATAAAACTATATTGGAAACACTTTTGAAAACCAACTTCAATATGGTTACGGCTTTCAAAAGAGGTGTAAGTATACTATTTTCCATTTCAAAACAATTCTGAAAATTTAGTTCCACCATTTCATAAATCAAAACAATCCATATTTATTTGAAAATAATTTCACAAAAACTTTATACTTCTTAAAACCAAGTCAGTTTAAAACCAATGTTCCAAGATTTCAAAACTAAAGAACACAAGACAATGTGAGAGGAAACTAGTTTCAGTGGGTGACATGGACATATGGTTGGTAGCCATATTCCAATCACTTCACTGTGACAGAGAGTGTTCTAGGGAATATCCCCAGCTCCACATGGCTTGCCAGGCCCTGCGAGCGTACTGAGACCATTAACCCAACTTTCTTTTCATTTCCCCTAATCATTGTTAACCCAAGAAAACCAAAGGACTCTGAAAGGTCCCAACTTCCCCTAGAAACTTGAATCATGCCAAGAGGTGTGGTGATCAGGCACACTACCCATAACTAGAATACCAAGTCCCTAGAATCTGATCTCCATATTATCCTGACTCTTCCCTAAATAACATGACCCAAAGAGAGTGAACCCCCTTTGATACCATTTTGTCATGAACCGAATCGATCGCCACCAAAAATGACACCAAACCCAGCCCGTGACAAGTCCCGAAGGGCGTTACCAATCCCCACAGGCTGGCACAAGTGCCCAGGTATCATAAAATGAAAATTGGGAATGATTTACCTGAGTTTATAAACATAAAACAACAAAAGAATCCAATGAAACAAATCTGGATTTTTCAAACCAAACAATCTTTTACAAAAATTAAGAACTGAATTACATGGATTAAAACAACTCAAAAGGTCTATACCAAAGGTAAAAATCCAAATAAGGACATCCCAAGAACCCTCATGGAAAGGGGCACTGCCCTCAAGCCACCTCCACAAGACTTCACCACCAAGGACCAGCTAGAAACCCAAACCACTGGAACAAAAAAAAATTGTACCCAACCTGCGACAACAAAAACAACCATGTCTACTTACACCCAAGAGTGTAAGTAGGGTGTGATCCAATGCCCAGTAGGATACCACCACTAAGATATTCCATGTGATAAACATTTAAAGACGAAAAGCATGCAATTTTTCAGCTAGTTACAATTTCTAAAAGATGCAACTTTGAATAAAAACAGTTTTCAAGTGGGCTATCATTAAGAATCAACAATTTTAAAAATAATGTCAACACTACTGAATTTTCCAGCCAACTATACAGTATGCCGACGGTAAGTACAAAGTAAATAATGAGCACAAGAAATAGGATGTAACCCCTAAGCACTAGCTAGTTGTGGGTCCCAGGTACCTCGTATCTCGGTGAGAGTAACCATCACAAATATCCATTCTCATGCACGAGCCACTAGTAGGGAACACACCCATAACCTAGTGTTCCCCAATAATCATCATCATAGTTTATTTAGAGTTGTAAGCGTCAATCATGCTAAGTGAAACTGAGGCCAAACCCCACGGATTCACTAGCATACTAGTACACGTCCACCCACCTAGATACCCAGGTTTTCCCCTTGTGCTCAAACAAGTTCAACAAGTCAAGAAATATACATTAAACATGAAAATATCATTTCCACATCACAAATTCACCAAACAGCCCATATGTATACCACACAGGTCACAAAAATCCATTTTTCATTCAAAATGATTTTGAAATCCGAATCACACAAAAATAGCCCACAACACGTTTCACATTTCTTCAACACTTCCAAAAAACCATTAAACAATTTTATAAAACAATTATAAGATATTTAAACTCATATAACAGCCCAAACACATGGAATATAACACTTCTTTCATAATCAAAAATTCAATTTTTCACATCACACTCACACAAAACACTCCACATCACTTTCACATCACTTTCACTCCTCAATATCTCCTTCAAAAAATTTAATAAAATATTTCCAAGATGATAAATATCACATAACAACATTTTCAAAAATTAAATGGACCTTTTAAAAATATACTCCTACCAAAACAGTTTGCTGATATAGTTTCACCTATTACACAACCTAATAAACCATTCGAAACATTCATAAAACAATTATAAAGAGTATACCCAAACTTTGCACATAAAATCCATTTCAAAAACATCTTTTTAAGCCAAAAGCACACCAAGACCCTACCAAAACAGAATTTTCAGCCCAATAAACATGTAATAATCCACTTTCAAATGTTATATAATCACCTTGAATAATATCGCAAAAGATACCCATGAGAACACACAAATCCATAAAACACTTTCAAGGAGTATAACATGGTTATAAAAATAAAACCATTCAAATAAACCCCTTTTTAGGCCCACATGGAACTATATCATTGCCCAACCATAATTTTCAGCCCCTTTCAACAACTAATAAACAACTTCTACATTTTACAAAACTACCACAAAAGATAACACATGAAATACATTTGAAAAATACACACTTCAAGAAAAAATGTTACTTTAAAAACAAATGCTTTACTATTGCTACGAAAAATGGTTTTATCATAATTAAAAGCACATAAGGAAAATGTAAAATTATTTAATCAAGAAAAATAACTCATCATTAAATGGTTATCCACGGAATCACCTACCGAATGTGTCCAAACCCTCAAATATTGGGGTGAAACATCAACCGCATGACCGCCGCACCTCAAGGAAGTTAAAAGAAACCTAAAACCTCAATATTTCACCCAAAATACAGTAATTTTCAACCTATTAAAGAACCCTAACTTCTTGAATTTTTTATAATTCAAGAATTAGGGAAGAAACCCTAAGCAATTTGAAAGAGGAAATAAATAGACCCACCTACTTGAAGTATCCTGAATTAATCACTCCAAAAACAATAGTTTCTGAAATTGAAAATAGGAAAAATTCAGGTATTATTCTAACAAGATATAGGATGTAATTTGGGAACTAGAATGGAGGGAAAAGAGTAAGAATTGATAGAGTTAAGAAGGGATAAATTTACCTCTTCAATTCTGGACAATTTGAGACACCATATGAATATCAGCCCTAATTCTCGATATCAAAGAGCTCCAAGGAGGGGGGGAAGGAAATGGGAGCGCGGATGGGTTTCTTAGGGTCGAGTGGGAGGTGGAATCACCGAAAAAACGCAAATAGTGAAGGAGATATAAAAAATTTAAAAATTATATTTAATGCAGGAAATGGGCCTTCAGGCAGGCCCAATATCTTAAATAAAAACTCATATCCACCATGATTATGGATTTATAAAGGCTTAAAATTTATATTTTGGTGTTAATAGGTCAGAGGAGACCATTTAGGAATTATAATGAAGGAAAAATATTAAAAAATGAAAAAGTTATAAAGGAAACAAATTTTATTTTTAAATCTGGAATTGGGCTCACGGTTTGGCCCAATTCATGAAAACTCATCTATATCTCCATAAAACCTTTGGAAACCATCCAAAAAAAAGAATGAAAGGAAAATAAATGAAATTTAACTTCAAAATAAGTCATTTATGTGACATATTGAGAAGAAGGGATTAAATTATATAGTTTTCATTTATATGATTTGATACGTCAATGTGGCTTAAACTTCTTTCTCTTGGGTTCCTTGACCCGTTTCTAGAAAATAATCTTGTACTTTAGGCAAGCCTACCTAATTCCAACGAGAAAGAGGCCTAGAGGGTCACACAATAAATGTATTGAAGTATCTCAAGTATAATAAAGATTATTCCCATGAGTGTTTTAATAATTATTCAAGGAACCCTAAATCATTTTAATGTTGTAGGAAGAAGGAAATGAAAAACCAGATATACACACCGTGTATTAAAGATTACACGCCAAGTATTTTTTCATAGAAAACAAGTACACATTGTGTATTAATAATTACATGTTGTGTAGTTTTCTTTATGGAAATAAAATGAATAAATGAAAACAAGTTATACACTCTGTGTACATTTAATTTACACACCGTTTAGTTTTCAATGAATAACAAGTACACGCCGTGTATTTATACACGCCGTATGGTTTTTATAGTCCGGATTTTGAAGATATAATATTGTTTTAAATTATATTTATTATAATCAGCATGGAAACATGTCAATTAATTAGTTATTTGACATGGGGGTTTTAAATAAGAGTCAATGAAGTAAATAAAACGGCTAACACATTTATTTATTATCATAACTCTACAACCTCAAACCAGATTATAAAAATCCTCACAACCCCAACTCTTTTTTGACACACAAGAGAATCGTTGTGCACAACAACTCTGAAGAATTAATTCAAGACTAAAAGAACCTATTCCTCCAAGAACACTCTCAATACTGAGAGAGATCCTCTTCCATCGGATCAGGACAATATAAGGAGTACAACACAAGTAAATGTTTCTCCATGCTAGAACCCAGAGACTCCTTTAGAGACGTCCCGAGATACGAGGTACACATGTGGATCACCACTAGAGGAAGTCTATACTTGGCTTCTGCGACGCAATGACGAATCACATCGGATAATGATCAATAACTTCAATGAAGAAAGAACACCCAAAAGGTATTTCCTTTCAATTGATTAAATTAATTATAATCAACCCGTAACGATCCAAATTTGTGGTTCCAGGACATTTGTTTTCTTTGTTCATTTCTATGATTCGATCCATGGATACTGGCGTTTATCATTGTATTGGTCCCGGATTGATCATTGTTAATGACAAAAAGAAAAGTGGGAAAATCCACCCATGAGCTTCCACTACGCCCAGAACCTCCAGTGCGCACACACACCTGTGTTGTCCATTGTATGTCGGTGGAAGGCACCATGTCATGTATAGTATAGCACCTTGGGTATATCACCAAAGGGTCATCTAGCTCGTGTGGGTCCCTAGATCCTCATACCTTAGTGAAAAGTAACCATAAAAAATATTTGTTCTCATGCATGAGCCACTATTATGGATAATACCCATAACCTAGTGGTTCAAAATCATCTCCAATATAGTTTTGTTAGTTTTTTCATGTCAAACTTGCTAACTGAACCATGGTCAAAACCCCTCTTCTCACTAGCATACTACTTTCGGTCCTCCCACCTAGATACCCAGGGTTTCCCTTGTGCTCAAACAAGTTCTATATGTTAAAAAATACCAATTTTACATAAATATTCTATTTGAAATCATAATTTATACATTGAAATAATACACATAAAAATTCTTTCTTCAAACACCATTTTCAGAACTTAAAAATGTCAATAATCCATTTTCACAATTAAACAACCGTTTTCACCATTAAATATAGCACTAAGAAATATTATAAGATAATTTAAAGAAATCCCACATGGCTTTGCAAACAAAAAAAACTCCCCCGCACACTACACAAAAAAACATAATACATTACAAACCCTTCAGAAATGTATTTTTCATTACTCGTGCAACTTAATAAATCATAAACACAATTTTTGAAACACTTGCAAGAAGCGCAACATGATATTACACCAAAAAGATACTCAAAATCACCTCTTTATGATCAAACACACATTACAATATATTTCAAAGAGGGTTCATATCACATTCACAATTCAAGAATCCACTTAAAAGATTTTCCAAACAATTTCAATGGTGCACAACAATCTCGACCCATCAAAACAATCCATTTTGCATCAAAAATCTCATTTAAATACACACACACCTAAAGTGCCTTCAAAACAAATTTCACACCAAACAAACAAACCCAATAGCCTTTACAAACATTTTTCACATTAAAAAATTAATTAAACAAACCATTTACACATTTTATAAAACACCCAAAAGGAACAACAAGATTTAACACAATGTATCACTAAAAAACACAAAAATCTTTACATGAAAAACCCATTTTAAAATAAAGTGCACATGAAAAAATATTTGTCATCTCTCAAAAAATTCATTAAACACGTCATGGAATTTTTACAATAACACACATATGCGACAAGAATATAATATTTAGGAAATCCAATTTCATCAAATGAGTATTCCAAAAAAATTAGAACATAGTTCGTAGCATGAAATTAAAGGGTAGAACATGTTAAAATTATCTAAACAATCAAATTAAATTATCTAAAGATGAAAGGGCATGAAACCACATATCTCAACGTTAAAAACCTGAAAATTAGTGTGAAAAAATCAATCACACCATATTCTCACAACGAGGTACGCAATGTGAACCCAAAAAAAAAGAAAAACACATAAAAATCCTAAATAAAAAATCTAAAAAACGATGGAATAAATTACCAGGGGGAGGCGCGTGTGGTGGCATAGTCACACGAGGGAGGCACGACTGTTTCGATGTGTCGTGAAAATAGGGAGTTCTCTAGGGGCTCTACTGAACAGGTCGTGCGAGAGGGGTTTGTGGGGGTACTGCAAGGCGATTCGAGGGGAGCCAGGATGGTGGAGCATGGTCACAGGAGGGGTGCAGAGCACTGGAGGTGAGCAGCTCGGGAGGAGGTGATAGCCATGGAGGGGAAGGTGTGATGCAAGGGTTATAAGGGGAATAATGTGATGGGAGAAGAAAAGAGGAGGGTAGAGAATGATATAATGGGAGAAAGAGAAAAAACAATAAATAAAAAGAATAATGTAATAATAATAATGTAAATAAATTAATTAATAACACTAATATGAATTATAAAAGTTATAATAATATTATTATTAATAATAATGATAATAATTCTTTAATCTTGAAAACAATCATTTTAAATCTTCATCAAATAAATTCATAAATATTAGAAAAATCATTAATTATAATAATAATCATGGTAATAACCATAATAATATTAATATTCTTAACACTAATAATAATAAGTTAAATAATAATAATAATAATAATACTATTATTTACACTGATAATAATAATAATATTCTCAAATAAAAATATTATTTTTATTAAAATAATTATTTAATTTTTGATTACACTAATCACATTTATTTTATTTCAATTTCATTATTCACTATATTTTGTTTTCATTTCTTGAGCATCGGGCAGGTCACGCGGTGAATCAGGTGAGGTCCTGTGGTGACTCTGGTGAGGCCGCATGGCTTCAATCCCGATGCGTTGAATGCAGAAAAATCCAAAACAAGCATTTTTAAAAGGGAACTCAAAAATTTTGAACATGGGCTCACCCAAAACCCAACAAAAATATAGGCAGAAAAATAATAAAATAAATTATTTTGAAAATGTTTCGGTGTGACATTAAATCTAACTTATTAGCTAAAAATATTCTAAATGGGGCTATGTAAATTTTGATGGAAAAGGACTAAAAATGTAGGTGGAATTGAATGCTGAGGTTAGAGGAGGGATTATAGTAGTCTAGAAAATGTTAGTCTACATCTAGAAATAGGGTGGTGAAATGTTATTAATTTAAAAAACCTGGTAATATTAAAAGTAATTTACTAGATTAGAATTACAATTATAATGAAAGCAATAATCATTCATTACTTGAAGATCTAAAATTTGTACTTCATATGTGTTAAATTTGTGTATAAGTACCATATTTGACGAGTGGTTCCTTTATTTGGGATCCACCTACAATGTGTGTCCAAATAGAGAATACATATCTGATTTGAGTGAGGTTGAATTTTGTGATGTAAATTTAGGGTTTAATAATAGTATTCCCACCACTGTCACTATTTTTTCATATAAATGCATTATTTAATGGTGAAAAATATATATGATATTTGGTGGCAACACAAATAAAAATGGAACCTCATTTACTTATGATTTATAGACTATAAGTGTAGAACCTTTTGGTAAGATAATTGTAGTGTTAAGATTAATAATGGATGTTTCACCCAAATGAAAAAATAATCTTCAATGAGTTATATGTATTTAATGGTAAAAATTATTATATGTGGTTTAATGACACCCATGTAACAGTTTATAATAATTCGATACTTTTGAAAATATTATTTTGTAAAATTAGTGAAAAGGGCTGGAATGAACTGAGTAATAAAAGATATTAATATAAATAACCCCAAACAACATTCCCTTTTCTGATGATCGTGTGTTTGGAAAATCCAAGCATGTGAGTTTTAATGGTTGGCATAAAAATCTAAGAACCCTCTGGAATATGTATATTCATGTCAGTAGGGTATATTTGTGATTTATTTCCATGATAGAGGGAATTACATTAGGAATTTTATTGTTTATTTCTCAAATAAAATCTATATTAACATGTTTAAACCTATTTCCTACATTTTATACAATTTTAAAAATTTTAAAAATAGTGTTGAAAATCATATTATAATGAAATTAAAAACACATAGAACTGATAATGGGTTATAGAACTTTTCTACTAAATTTACTTACAACTGTAACTCTAAAATTTTCTTTAGAAATATGGTTTTTTGTGGAAGACCCACTAAAAAATGGTTTTTCTAGGCATATAAATGGGATTATCCTATAGAGGGTGAGAAGCATTCTCTCACACATAAATTTTCCTCATTCCTTTTGGGTGGAATTTTTCTTATTATAGTGTATCTAACTAATAATTACCCCTCTAGTTTTACCAAATTTGAAATTCCTATAGAAATATGGAATGGTTTTTCCCTTATTTTAGAAACCTTATAGACTTTTGTTGTAGCACTTATTCTCATAATATAATAGATTGATTGGAATATAGGATGGTTAAGTGTGTGTTTATGTGCTATCTGGAGGGTATTGAGTGTTATAGTATATGGATCGATAATCATGGTTTCCAAAAGTGTAATATATGTCATAATATTGTATTCTATGTTTCTATTATTCTTATGAATAAGAATATAAATTATTATAATAATCAAATTCTTATACCTATAGGTTTTTAGCTCTTTTTGGAACCTTAGAAATAGTTTGAACTTGAGACCACCTTCAATGTTCCTCCCCAATCAGTTCATAGTGAATCTTATTTTGACATCAAGTCACGTGAAGAAGGAGATTGTGACCTTACAAACAATGGTTAGATACAAGATAATCTTAAGAAAACTATCCTACCATCATTTTTGTTCAGACATGCATATGTGGTGACATATACATTAAAAATTTCCCTAGATATTAATTTTGATAAAATGCACACCTTTATATTGGATATAAAATATAATTAATCTATGTACTATTTTGTTTTGTTAAAATATGAAATGGTTTCCCTTATTAAAAATTAAACTTATAAAGTTTTAACCAAACCAAAAAATGAGAGAGTTATAGGCTTCAAATTGATTTTAAAATTAAATTAGGATAACACTGAGGAAATTAAAATTATACGTAAAATCCATTTAGATGTTAAAGTATTAATTTAGTATAAATGAAATGATTATAGTGATATTTTTACCCCTAATTTGAAACATTCAACTTTTATATTGTTTCTAGACTTTTATTTCTATTATGAATTTAATATAGAGTAGCTTGATGTTAAAATAGATATTTTACAAGGAATATTGGATGAAGCAGTTTACATGATGAAACATGAAAGATTTTTAATGGATTAAAAATGTGATCAATTTTTTCTTTTATAGAATTCATTATATGGACTTAAACTATCCCTGAAACAATAGTATAATATTTTTATACTTTTATGATTGAAAATGTTTTCAATAAAAGAAAATATGATGCATGCTTTTATTTTAAGCCTATTAAAAATGAAATTATTTTCTTTCTATTATATGTTTATGACATTATTATTATTTTTATGGATAATTATAAACATAACCATGTAAAAATTCAACTTAATAGCACATTTTAATTTAAATACATATGTAGTGATAGAAATGTAATAATCCTTTAAATCATTAGAAACAAAGAGAGTATAGTCTTATTATTTGTCCGGAAAGAATATAGGGACTATAGGGGGTTAATCTGACTTATAAAATTTTAAAGTAATACATTTTTGGAAAATAAAATGATAGAGGGAACAAAACAATTAATAGTGATTCAATCCAAAGTTGGCCAAGTCTAATGTTACACCTCTCCACTAGGAAATATATGTGTTTACACTACTTGATTTTTAGTGGAATCCTAACTCGATACAACACATACCTAGTATAGTATATTTATAACTAGAAAGACACATTTAAATTTTTTATAGAGTCGCAACCCTTATATACTTTTGAGGAAACGCCAACCTATCATAAATTTTAGAATCCAGGAGTCAAAACAAGAATGTCATGACTTTAGAATCTGATAGTCACAAATTGAATAAAGAGAATTTTTTTGTTTGGGAAAATCATAAACCAATAGATAAAAAACGTGTGAGATATGGGAAGTATTATTATAGACACAAGATAACAGGAAGAAATATATATATAAAACTAAGAAGAACCAATATTAGTTCTTGATCATTGGATCAACTTGTCTCGTCAAGTTAGTATTTATCAATGTTTTTTGGGTAAAACCCTTGAGATATCATCACTAATGGTACATAATGTGTACTGTATCAGTTTAATGTTATTAGAGTTTAAGAAATTTGTTTTTATTCTAGTCAAAATATTTTATTGTCATGTGCAACCATATATACTCATATGTAATCATTGTATTGTTCCATGCATCATTCAAGTTCGTTATATAAATTATTCATTGTTTTCAATAGGTGAAGAACTCATAAAAATGATTATCATAATAATAACAGAGTGAACCAATTTTATCATAGAAAAAATAGATTCCATAAATATCAAAATAATCCAAACTAATTTAAATATGTCATTTTAGATATATAAAATTTGTCAAAAATTTAAATAAACCATTTAAAATAATCAAATAATACATAGTCAAATAATTTCATGAGTTTTGTAAGCAATTTAACTATGTTAAAATAATTCATAATTTCATACATTAATTCTTGAAATGAAAAATACACTTTAATGAAATTAAAACACATTGAACATATTTGTATAAATTTAACATTAATTCTATAACATTTAAAATAAATAAAACTCACAGTAAAAAGTATATTCAAATGTACATGAAGATAGATGTGAATATTTTCTATAGATATAAAAAATAGTTATTAATGAATAACTAGATATAATTTACAAAACATGAAAATAAATTAACAATGTCTATACATAATTTATAAATAATTTATAACCCAATAAAATATTGAAAACATAAAAACCAAAGTATATAAGAAATTTTAAATAAAGAAATAGACTTGGGAACAATAGAAGAAATTAAATTACCTAGTATTTGTGGTGATCTTATAAGTCACATGGTTTATGATCAAACAATTCATATTTGATGGTAGAATAATTTTTCATCGGATGCTAGAATTGTTTTTGAACTGATGGTAGTATAGTTTTTGAATACATGGAAGCATAGATTTTAAACATGGAATATCATAAATTAATATCCAGTGAAAGGAAAAATTAATAACTATTGGTATTAAGAATTTATAATGGATGGTAGCATAAATTTATAATTAATAGTAGTTGAAATTTATAACTGGTTTTAGAAAACATCTATAACTAATGATAATTGAAATTTATGACAAAAATTATCAAAAAATTATAACTAACAGTATAAAATAAATTTATAACCAACAATAACCAAAAATTATATTAACAATAACAAAAAATTATAACTAAAATAAAAAACAACTAACACATGTTTTTTAAAATTAAAAAATTAAAAAAAAATAAACATTAAGACATAATTATTAAGAACATAAGATAAATAATTATTATATAATCACATTAAATAAAAAATATCTCATAAATTAAAAAAAATGAATAACATGAGGATTTAAATGATTTAATCAAACAAAACATGAGACATAAAATACATGTGATGTAAAGGTATGAAAACAAATCATGAACCCAAAAATATCCCATGAACCTAACTATCTCCTGCATTTTTTTTGTTTTCAAAACTGAACAAGTAAACATTACATTTTCTCAACCTTTTTATAAGTTAGAAAAATGATAAAAAAGAAAATCCTCCTAAACACATGATGAGATAAAAACTATACATCTTCCAACATACCAAGATCAATTTTTCTTCAAACTAAGAATGTTCTAAATTATTAGTAAATTTATCTGAAAGATGATTCTCAGTGGGGATAAATTCTTGAACATCCTCACCCATATTCACACGATCTCTAATAAAATTAAATCTAACATACATGTTATTTATTCTATAATAATGGAAATTATTTTTATATATATAAATTTTAAATATATTATCACAATAAATAAGAATATTATTTCGATAAATACCAAAATCCCACAAAGTATAGACCCTCCAAAATTAGAGTCATAATATGATATTAAATCTAAATAATTAGGATTATACTAAAACAAACTATATTTAATATTTCCCTTAACATATCTAATTATTCTTTTCACATCATTAATATAACTCTCATTACAATCATCTTAAAACCATATTCATAAAAAAAAATATTGAACATGATATTGAGTATTGATGATGTTAAAAAAAGAAACATACCTATAATGCCTCTATAAACATTAATATCTATTGATTTTCCAAAACCATCAATATATAATTCACAACTAGTACATATATGATTTTTCAATGATTTATCAAAATCATATCCAAACCTATTATCCAACTCTTTAGCATATGTGGATTTATTAAGAAGGATGCCACCTTTCTGTTGAGGAATTTATATTCCAAGAAATAACATTAGTTCTACCATTAAGCACATATCAAACTCAGAATATATAAAAGTAAAAAAAATTATTACAAATCAATTAACTATAAGAGCCAAAAACTATATCATAAAAATATATTTTAATAATTAAAAATTCATTATAATATTTTTAATAAAAACATTATTAGGATATTTCTCATCTTCAAATCTAAGGGGTTTACTAACTTAAAATTCATTAGATATAAATCCATTTTACAATTCACTTTTAACATCATTTTCATATAACCAAAAACCTAAAAAATTGATTAAAATATAATCCAACCTAGAAATAGGCACCAATGGATCATCAAAAATATATACTTTATTCTTAAGAGTTTCCTTAAACAATAAGTTTGGATTTACTTTTGAAAATCTTTCCAGATTCAACCAACTTGTTTCTAAAGATCTATTTAGTTTATGTTACCAGCTTATCTTTATGTAATTCAACTAAAGAAAAAACATTATTTCTAACAAATTTATTAAGATCATATGTTATAGAAACAATCCAATTATGATCATTTAAATCATCATCAAATTTATTAGAAACAATATCAAAAACAAAAGTATAGTTAGTAGATAATTTTAAAGATCTCATGGTTTTCATAAGAGAATCCAAATTACCTAAAATATTATAAATAATATGATCCTTATGAATCCTCCAGGATCCATTATCATATTTATAAGCATATTGATCCCCCGGAATATATCACTACACCAAAATTTATATTTAGCGGCGGATTTTTCTTCGTTTAGCGGTGGTTTAAACTGCCACGAATTAATTATATGACGGTTTTAGAAAACCGCAACTAAATCACGCATCGGTAAATAATTAGCAGCGGTTTAAACCGCTGTAAATTCATATCTATTTTTTAATTTTTTTTTAAATTTTTATTTTTTTAATTATTTGTGGTTTAAACCGACGCTAAATCAATTTTTTTTTAAAAATTTTAAAATTTTTTAATTAGTTGCTGTTTAAACTGTCGTAAAGTCCTTTTTTTCTTTATTTTTTTTTATTTTCATAATTTATTTATTATTTGTTATTTATTATTTATTATTTATTATTTATTATTTATTATTTATTATTTATTATTTATTATTTATTATTTATTATTTATTATTTATTATTAAATATTTTATTATTATTTATTTATTTTTTATTTATTTATTTATTTATTTATTTATTTATTTATTATTACTTATTATTTATTATTTATTTATTATTACCAAGAACAAGCCCATCCATCTCCATGCATAAGTCTATGTCCATGCACGTGCCCATGCAAATGCCCATGCCATATATATAAATTATGTGTTGGGTGAGATTTGAACCCCTTACCTCTTGCTTATTCTCCAAAAACATTACCACTCCAGCAAGCTCCTCATGTGGTCAATAAATCGAATTTAATATACTTATATATATATATATATATATATATTATTTGGAAAAATAAGTAATACACAACAAATATAAACAAACTAAATAATTAATAATCAATAATCAGTAATCAATAATTAATCATATATAATATATAATATATAATATATAATATATAATATATAATATATAATATATAATATATAACAGATAATACATAATACAAAATACATAATATCTAATATATAATATCTAATATCTAATATCTAATATCTAATATCTAATATATAATGTATTATATATAATATATAATATATAATATATCTTATATAATATATATTATATATTATATATTATATATTAGGTATTATATAATATATAATATATAGTATATAATTTATAATCGATAATATATAATAGATAATAGATAATATACCAGAAAATCTAGGAGCCGGTGGAAGCCGGTCCTAATAAAATTAAATAAAGAAAATGAAAAGAGTCAAGCGTACAAGGGAATATTACATAAACGAGTGTGCGTCACCCCACACATATCTGCCTCCACCAGTGAGGCATAGTAATCTGGGGTCGTGAAAGACCACATCCCTCCAGTATCAGTTAGCGCCCGCTTTGCCAACGCATCTGCCACCTGATTAGCCTCTCGATAGACATGTGAAACCTCCACCCGCATCCGAGCAATCTCACTAAGGTAACCAACCCCCTGCGGTAGCACACACCAAGGGACCTGGCGCCTCTTGGTGCTCAAGGCATGAACCTTGGTCTGAGAATCAGATTCAATCCATATATGGTTCCAATTAAAACAGACAGTGTACCTGATGGCATAGATCATTTTCCAAAGTTCAGCTTCAAAAGAGGTACCAATTCCAATGGCGTGGTGGAAGCATCCTTTAACAAACCCACGGTAGGTGGGGAACACTCCTCCACAACCTGATGGGCATTGGGCACCCGACACAGCCCCATCAACATTTGACTTGAGGCAAGGTCCGATGGGTGGGATCCATCAGATATACTTTAGCATCTGAGGCTTTCGTGGCCACCTCGAAACACCAAGCGTTCACAAAATTTGAAGATCCGCAATTGGATTAGACATTGCGCCATCATGAACAAGAGAAACATCATACACATCTCTCTGAATCGCCATCATTCCATGCTGATCTGTGGGGCGCACACTAGTGAAAATAGCCTCATTCTGGGCTTCCCAAAGGACTGCAATAGTAGCAGCGATAGCGGCCAAAAACATATTATCAATCTGTTCACTAAATCTGGTATGAGAAGTAGTAGATAACATTTGGATAACCGATCCGTAGGTGTTAACAGCCACCCCAAACACAGAACTAAGGTATATAGATAATATATAATAGATAATATATAATATATAATATATAATATATAATTTATAATTTATAATGTATAATATATAGTATATAACATAATATATATAAGTTCTATATAAATAATAAATTAATTAACAAATAATTTAATATATCATAAATAAATAAATAATAAATAATAGATAATTAAATAAATAAATAATAAATAAATAATATTTAACATTTAACAAATAATTTATAATTTATAATTTATAATTTATAATTTATAATAACTAATAATTAATAATTGATCAATAAGAATTACGAATTAAGAATTAATAATTTATATTCAAAAATTTATAAATAATTTATTAATATTTATTATATAATTAATAAATAATGAATAATGAATAATTAAATAATTAAATTATAAATGAATAATCAACTAATAATAAATTAATATTTAGTGAATTAAAAATAAATTAGAAAATAATAAATAACAAATAATAAATAATAAATAAGAAAGAATAAATAATACATAAATAATACATAAATACATAAATAAATAGATTAATAAATAATAATAAATATATAATAATAATTATTAATAACCAATAATTAAAAATTGATAATTATAAAATGAATAATTATTAATTAAAAATTAATATTTCAATTTTAATATTTAAAATTCAATATTCATTATTTAATATTTAATAAATAATTAATATTTAATTAATAAATTATCAATAAAAATCAATAATAAATACATAAATACATAGATAAATAAATTATAAATAAATAATAAATAATAACAATTGATAATTAATAATTGATAATTATAAAATTAATAATTCTAAATTAATAATTAATATTTTAAAATTGATATTTTAATTTTACTATTTAATATGGAATATTTAATATGGAATATTTAATATTTAATAAATAAATAAATAATAATTAATAAATAATTAAAAAATAATTAAAATATAATAAATGAATAATAAATGAATAATAAACTAATAATAAATTAATATTTTAAAAATTAAAAATAAATAATAAGGAATAAATAATAAAGAGTAAAATTTAAAGAATAAAAATTAAAAAATATAAAATAAATAATAAAGAATTAAATACATAACTAAATAAATATACAAATAAATAATTACTAATTAACAATAACTGATAACTAATAATTTATAATTTATAATTAATAAATAATAATTAATCAATTAATAATTAATAATTAATTAATAAATAATGAATAATTAATAAATAAATAAATAATAAATAAATAAATAATGAATAATAAAATAATAATAACTAATTAATAACTAATAATTAGTTAATAAATTAATTAATAATTAATGTGTACATAATAAATTAATAATAAATACATAAATAAATGAATAAATACCTAATAATAAATTATATTTAAATATATAATAACCAATTATTAATTAATTAATTAATTAATATAAAATAAATATATAAAAAATTAATTAAATAAATTATAAAACGTTAAGAACCACTATAAACATTAAAAACACTGAAATGGTCATAAAATATGATCTGATGCTCATTTTCAAGTGCCACAACCAGTCAAATCAAATATCGTGAAATGAGTTTTGATCTGATATGTGGTATAGGCTAAATTTTTAATATGGATTGAAGGTTATAACCATTTGAATTTAATGAAATCGGTGTCTGCAAGTAAAACCTCTGTTTCATGGGCCTTCTAGGCCATTCTGGTGGAATAAAAAGGGGTACAATACTCAAAGAGTTGGTAATAGAGCTATGTGGGGTATAGCTCAACACAGACTTCGATTTGATATGTAGTAGAGCTCAAACAGACACCCAGATTAAATGTTATGGTCATTTGAAGTTCGACTTCAATTTTCGACTTGTGAATTTTAAATATATTTTTTTCCTTTGATTATCACTCAATTTAATTCTCACTTGGGTTTTTCTCATTTGATAAACTTTGATTTGACTGGTTATGGAGCTGAAAAGGACTCTCGGGTCAGAAATTACAGTCATATGATGTCGAAGTCTGTTCTTCTACTTATTTAAAATTTGCTTTCAGTTTAAAAATAGAATTAACTAATAATTATAATTATTAATTATTTTACAGATTATAAATATATAAAATTATAAATAATAAACTATATTTTATAGTAAATAACAAAAAAAATTAATAAATAATAAATAATAAATAATTTTTTAAAAATTTTCAAATTTATTTTTCTTAAATTTTGCGACGATTTTTAAAATACCACCGCTATTTCGTGGTGGTTTGTTAAGAAAACCACCTTTAATTGTTTTTTAATTTTTTTAGAAATTTTTTTTAAAAAAAATTAAATAAACAATTAAATTACGAAAATGAAAAATAAATATTAAATTAATAATAATAAATAAATTAATAAATAATAAATAATAAATTAAAAAAATAAATAAATAAATAAATTACTAATAAACAAAATAAATAAATAAAAAATTTAAAAATTCAAAAATTTAAAAAGTTTTAAAAAAAATAAAAAACAATTTATCGGTCGTTTAAACCGTCTCTATAAACTGCCGCTATTTAAAAAAAATTAAAAAAAATTAGCGGTGGGTTTTAAAACTGCTGTGAAAAAACTACCGCTAAAAAACCGTTTTTTCATAGTGTATAAATTATCTAGAGTTTTCTCCTCACTAAAACTAAAATCCCAAAAATCAACTTCAATAATTTCCAAAGAATATTTCTTTAACATTGGTAAATCTAGAACATATACATACATGGATAAATTATATATCATTTATAAATGATCATGTTTAATAATTCTATTCTAGAGAACATCATTTATTTTTATAGTATTGAGATTCCTAATATTTTAATTAGGCATGTTATAGAAACTAATAAAATAAATATTATCCTTTCTATACGTATAAAACAAAACTGATTTATATTTAAACACTAAACATTTATCATCCTCCTATATAACATGCATACTATAATCACAAAGATTATATATTCTAATTATATTATGTTTAAACTCTTGAACTTATATATCTTTATAAATTAAAAAAGTTAAAATTACCTAATTCACCAAAACCTTTAACCATGACCATAGAGTTATCTCCAAGAGTGAGAGAGCCTCCATCAAATTTAGTATATGTAAGAAAATTTAATATGTCATCAGTAATGTTCCAGGAACAACCATTTTCCATGTACCATGTTTCCTTGAGATTCATATAGTGGTTACATTTAAAAGATACATTATACATAGAATAACTTTGGTACCCAACTATTTTGGGTCCAATAGAGGTTGAAATAGAATTATTCAGTACCAAAATAGATTTAAAACATTTTCAATATGGTAATATTCAAGATATATTCTTTATAATAAAATATATTATATATACAAGAGATAAATTAAATCTAATAGATCATTCATTATCATAATGTCTATGCAACCTACACTTTAATCATGTAAGAAAATAAAATTTTCCAGTTGAAATTTTAATAAAATTTCTCTTGTATATCTATGGAATCTACAAATTATACACAAAAACAGATTTTTCTTTGTTTTCCTTAATAAAACTATTATTTTCTCATTTCAATACTTTATTCAACTCGGTAACTCTTAAAATATCTTTTTGATTTTATTTCATTTTCTTCATACAACTCATCAAATATATAACCATCACCCTCAGAATAATAACTAGAATTAGAATCATTACATACATCATTTGTATTTTTTCCCATCAATCAAAGGTAGGATAACTCTTTCTTAATTATAGATTCATCACTTAAATAATATTCTTGATTGAAACTCCATCTAGTATGATATTATCATTTTAATTATTTCTAGTACTTATTTTTATTTCTTCTTATTTCAACTGTGGAAAATCATTCTTGATATTTCATTCATTTATTTATTTATAATAGGTTATATCTGGTCTATATATAGTTCTCTTCATTTATTTTCAATCATTATTTTTATTTTACATGGTCTCATATTGTACTTTTTCTTTTACTTCATTGTGTTATAAATGTCTTTTCATATAATTTTTATTTTTCCTTTATCACATTCCTATGTCTTAGATTTAGAATAGTTGGGAGAAAATTTTATAAGGGATTTAAAATCAATGGCCTTATTTTATTTATGTCTCTTCTTATGAAATTTTTTTCCACTCAAGATCATATTTTAACAATTATCCAATGATTTTGTCCTGTGTGTAATCCTTGACATTTTTTACTTTCATCTAAAACTACATTATTTTAATTCCACTTCTCTGGTTGTACTCATAGAACTCTTCCAAAAATTACAAAGTTATCTAATATTTCTCCAAGTGAATTAATTTTATTTACTATGCTAATAAACCAATGAAATATTTTATTTACTGTCTCATCTTCATCCATTTTAAAATCGTTCTACGAGGCTTGATATATTCCATGTTTGGTTCTAATAAGCTTATCAGATCCATGATTTGTCACATATAAAAACATCAAGATTTCATGGGCTATATTATAAGTAGATACATGACCAAAAGCACTTTTTTTAATAGAATAGTATAAAATATTTCAAAACATATAACTAAAAATATATTTAGCTTCATCATTTACTTCTAAAGTATTAGGATTACAATTAGTTAAATTGTATGGTTTTACCATTTTTATCAATTGATCAATAATAAATTGCTTCAGATAAGATTCCATTATGGTGTTCCAGTAACCATAATCAGTACCCTCGAAATAAGGATATTTTTAGGGTAATCCACCCATTTTTATGATTTATTCTTAACATCTTAAAGAATATTTACCCTTAGACTGTAAGTTCTAGAAAAATGTTAGCACATAAATAATAAGATAGAAACTAAAAATTCCTAAAACGGTCAACCTTAGATACCAATTGTTTTGTCATAAAACATGCTATAAGTACTAGAGGGTACTGAATAGTACTTATGAAATTTTAAAGAGATAAATTAGTATGAAATAAAATTATAGATAATATATAGAATTTTTATACAGATTCAGTCAAAAAAATTTCCATTCTACTCTTACACCTCTCTACTCGGTGAGAGATGTGTTTTTAATTACTGATTATTTATGGTAATCATTACTCGATACAATGAATACATTATCTAGTGGAGGTTTAATTATAAAGACATAATAAATTTTATATGGGGAGTAATAACCCTTAAAACCCTTTCTAGGAAGCTCTAAATTATCATGAATTTTAAAATTTTGGAGTCACTACACAAATGTCCTGACTTTAGAATATGGGAGTCACAACCTGAATAAAGATATTTTTCTGGGAGGGGAAGACTAAATTCATAAATAAATTGTGTGTGGGAGATGATAAGTAGTGTTATAGACACTAGAGACCATGAAAAAATAGATTGATAAAACCAATGTAGCATCGATGCTAGTTCTAGAGTATTAGATCAACATGTCTCATTCTGGAAGTAAAAGTCAAAGTAGTTTTGGTACAAAACATAGTGGATCATCAATAATGGTAATGAGCATATAATCAATTAATGGTTTTAAAAGTGTAATCACATTGTATTACTTCAATTTATAATAGTTTATCATCATATGAAATCGTATTTACTCATATCTAATCATTGTATGGTTACATACATCCTACAAGTCTGTCATATAAATTTTTCAAAGCTCAAAATATCTATAGAAATCAAGAAAATGGTTATAATAAAAATAACAGAGTCAAAAAAATTATCAGAGAAAAAAAATATTCCAAAAATATTGAAATATTTGAAACTAATTTAAATATATCATATAAACAAATTGAAATTGTTCAAAGAAGTAAATAAATTGATCAAACTAATTACATAATACTCATTAAAATAATTCCATGAGTTTGATAAGAAAGTAGACTATTTAACAATTCTTCCAATATTTATGCATTAAATATTTAAATAATAAATATGCTTTAAATACATTAAAAACGCATTTAACATGATTTTAGACATTTAATATTAATTCTAGAACATTTAAAATAAAAAAAACATAAAACAAAAATAATATTCAAATGCACATGACATATGTTGCGAATATTTTCTATGAAGATAAAAATAGGTATCAAAGAATCACTAAATATAATTTGAAGTAATATAAAATAAATTCACAATGTATAAAAATAATTTATAATCAATTTAGAAACCAATAAAATATTAAAAAACTAAAAAACAAGGTATGAAAATAAATATAAAATTAAAATAATTTAGTCATTGGAATGATAGTAGAAATTGATGCACCTTGATTTTTTTTTCCTTTTGTAGTCACATTCCTGATGGTCACACAATCCATAATTAATGGAAGCATATTTTTTGAACATATGAGGGCATATTTATTGAGTTTATGGAAACATAGTTTTTTAACTGATGTTAGAATAGTTTTTAAACTGATGATAGCATAGTTTTTATAAATAAAAGTAGAAAGAATTTATAACATAACTAAACAATAGCACATTCATTTTATTTAAAATTAAGACACTAAAATATTATTAAACATTAATTATTAAAAACATGGGAAAAATAGTTATTATATAATCACATTAAATAGAAAAATATACCATAATTAAACAAATAAATTATATGAGGATTTAAATTACTGAATCAAAAATAACATGAGGCAAAAAAAACCCATGTGAGGTAAATGTAAGCAGATAGAATATGAACCCAATAATCTCTAATGAACCAAATAATTTCCCATTTTTATGTGATTACAAAAATGAACATGTAAACAGTGGACTTGTATTTTTCTTAATGTGCCTATAATAGGATGTTGTTAAATTAGTTCTTGTTTGAGCATCTTTAAAATGTTAATATTCTACTGGTTCATCACTTTAATTTATCCCTATCATAGTCCCCTAATTTTGAGTTTTATAGATATTTTATGTATAAAATTCTATATACTAATGTAATAGGAATACTTAGGTATTCCATGTAATTTTTTAGACCATATGTTACATTTTCTATTTTTTATTTTATTTGGGTTATGGGAAACCTACAGAATATCGATTAGCAGGCATTTACTTTATATTTTTCATTACCTATGGTGATCCTGTATTATGTAAATATATCATGGTGCCAATTTTTTCTTTTTCAACTTCTTAGGAAGAATACATTTCATTAACAAAATTTATTAAAGATACTATTTTTAAAAAGGTTGAATAAATGAACTATCCATATATATAAATTATAATTTTGTGTATTATGATAGTCATCCAGCCATGATTTTTTTTAAATCACATTTTCTATGGTAGTTCAATGTATATACACATTTAGTTTTATTTTTTTGGATAATTTTTTGATACTATGATGGTGTGTTTCTATAAGATATACACTTCCAATAACTTAGTTGAGAGTTTAACAAAGTCTGTTTAGTTATTGATGTATAGGAATTATTTAGGGTTAATGAATATATTTATTATATAATAACATAGGATGAGAAAAAAACATCAAAAAAAAATTAATTGTATTTTAAGGTCGATATTTGTGATATATTCTATGAATTCTATTTGAAATTAAAAAAAATATGGAATACTCATACGTACAAGTATTTTTTACCGTTAAAAATTATTTTTTACAGTTATTTATCACAGATATTAAGCCTTATGCTACTTAATTTTAATATATACAAATGTATTTATTCAGATGTACTGTATATTATTTCAATAGTATTATGACTTATTTTTTTCTTATTATATGGTATATTGGTTGGGGATCTCCGAGTGTTTTTTATCCTATAAACTATATCCTTGACTGTCCCCCTTGTACTTTTGTAGTGTGTTTCTGTCCTATCACTAGTTGGCTTGATTTGTTACTATTACATAATCAACTATTTGTAGTGATTTCATGTATACATGTTTTTCACCTGATTGGTCTTTCTAACTACATATTTCTTATACATCATCCAAGAATCATGTACCAAGACATCACCTTAGATAACACTATTGCATTGGATGAGTTTCATCATTGACTCGACCTTTTGGATAGTGGTCATTGGAATTATGGTTCAACAATAGAGAAACACTTAGTTTTTCCAATATAGAATCCAAAAGATAATGTAGGTGGGTAAGTTAAAATTTGGGGCCATACTAATTTTTTTTGAATTTTCTATGAACTAACATTTATTCTTGATATTAGAGTATCACTCTGGTGGAAATCGAAGGAGTATTGTTTGTTTCATTAAGTAGGATAATAAATTTCAAAAATCTGTATCAGAGGCTATAATTCCATTTTTCTACCCATAACTAAGTCTGGGTATTGAGACCCAATAATGTAATGAGTTTTTAATTTATTTTTAGGGGTTTTTTACTGTATCCTTTTATACTTCAAGTGCATAGCATGATTTCATCCAGGATAGAAGGATAATAACTCTACATGAATGGTGTGATCATTTCCACTTTGTTGATTTAGGAATACTTCCTCATATATTTACTTGGGTGTTTTAATACTCTCAGGTATCTGGTATTATGGTTTTTTAATTTTTTTGAGATAAAGATCAATGAGATGGTGCTCTCATTGTACATGAACTTCCAACTAATTTAAATCATGTCAGCAGATTGTGTTCCTTTTTATTTTTTATCTTTATTGATTAAATCATGATCATCTTGATCTTCCTAATCAATTTTTATTTACATTGCCATAATAAATTGGTTTGAATATATAAATCACAAATCATCTTAAAAGTTAGTGGATTCTAGATATTCAATAAAAACGTCAACATCAATAAAACTAATAAAATCCCAAGGGTTTGAACCTTCTATCTATCAACCTCAATGGCTTGCTCTGATTAAAGGCCTTGATACCTGAATACGGACTTTGAATTTTCTTCCCCATGTATATGGGGATCAAATAAAACCATAATATCTACATGAATCCATATCTATATTATAAATATTTCAATGGATTTCTCCCAACATCAGAGTTCCAACATGAATAAAAAAATCCATAAACCAAAACAAAAAACACCAAATTCCATGAAATCTGGTCCCCCAAAAATTATATATCATATGAACACAAAGAAATAATCACTCAAATATCCAAAACCCTTTAAATGCCTTCGAGAATCCCTAGAAACTATAACATCTTAGATAAATCATAATCCCTATCAAAAAATTCACATTCCCCATACAAACATTAGACTCCCGATCCATTATAAAGGAATATGAGAAAATAAGAAACAAAAATAATGATAAAAACTAGACAAAATAAATTATTTTATTCAAACAACTATCTTTATTTTTAAATCCTAGATCAAGGTAGACCAATGTAATTCAAAATATAATGAAACCTCAAACCACCATCCCATATCCAAGACACTAAACTCTAAGAAAAAAGGTATCAAGGATAGGATTTGAATAGAATTATCTAATAATATAACAATACAAACATAACTACGCTCAGCTCCAAACTTGGATGTGTGTGGGGGAAACCATTCCATATCTAAACGATTACCAATATATAAAAAATTAAGATAAAATTATATATACTTTAATAAAAATCCCAAATAATTGAAAAGAAAATCTAGGATTATTCATCTATAGGTAATTTATAAATATAATGAAAATAAAGAAATAAATTCATAAAATAGATGTTTATAGAAGCTAGTTCCTAAAATATGGTGGTTTTTTTGTAGGTTTGAAAATTTATTATAAATACTTAAATGAGAAATAAATTCTAAAGAGATTTATGTGAAATATCATTCCTAGTAATATGTATTCATAAGGAATTTTTTTTGAAATCGCCTTCTAAGAAACATCTAAAAGGATGAACTTTCACAAAAACCAAATTCTTTTATAAGGATTTGAGAAAGATGATTTCATAGAAATTTCCTTACTTTAAAACCTAAATAAAAATCAATCAAACTTATACCTGTCTTACATCCCCCTCACATCATCCTCACTCTCTAGTGTCCCCCTTCTACCATCCTCCCTCTCTAGAATCCCCTCACATTGCCATCCCTATTCTACATCCCTTGCTTTTAAACCATCTCTATCATAACCCTTAACTTCCACCAACTTTATCCAATTGACCTACATTTTATAATGCCTACCACACTTACTTCACCCCTTCTGCCCATGATTGACCATCCCTAGTGCTCAACCATCCTCTTTTGATGACCATACTACACTAATACATCACCTTCATACACTCAGACCCTCTCCACCGGTGGGTCATTATTTATTTTTTTAGTTTATTTTTTTATTTTATAAATTTAGTTTTATGGGTTATATTTTCAAAAAACAATTTCTATAATTATTAGGGTTTCTATAATTTAATTTTAATTTTTATAGTATCAAAATTTTGTTTGTTTTACTTTTTTTAGTAATTTATTTAAATTTAAAATTTTTATGAAAGAAAATATATTTTATTAAATAATAGTTTGAGATTTTATATTTTTATAGAAAAAAATACAGTTTAATATCTACAATATTATTATAATTTTTTATTTAAACAATATTTAACATATATAAAAAATTATTCAAAATTATTCAATTAAAAATAAGTTAATATGTTATTAATTTAATTTATCTAAATTAAATTTTTTTTAATTAAATTTTTTCATTAATAATGATATTTGGTGCACTGTAATTTTTCACCCAATCCTCCCCTCATTCCATGGTGGTTTAGATGAGTTCCCAACCAAGCTATGTCAATCCAGCACGGTACAACTCTCAGCAAGGGGGTGACATAAATTCTTTGATTGGAAGCACAAGTGAAATTACTCTAGTGGGGTAAAGATGTTTAATTGTACTTTTCATGATATATACTTCCTCTTGTGACTTTAGATCATCTCTTTATGTGTGTATTTTCTTGGACTCTAGGACCCTAAGTCCTTTGGATCATGTTTTCCTAGGTATTTATTCCTCTAGGCCTATAGTCCATATATTGGGTTCCCTCTTTGAATAGTTTAAAATGGGACTTCATATTCTTGTTTTAAAAATAGATGGCTAGAAAACCAACCTAATGAAAAATAGAATTTTATAGTAGAAAAATAATTAAAAAAACAATGTATTTTTTAGTTGAATAAGAAATATATTTTAAATCATTAATTAGTATTTTTGTTATTTTTAAGTAAATTTAATTTATTAAATATTTCATTGTATAAAAATGTCTATATAAATATATATATATCATTAACCACCCTCATGGAATAGTAGTAAAGACGGGTGTGACCCTTTGAATCCAGCCACCAATAGGATGTAGGTTGGACAATAACACTGAGGGTATATAATATATAAATATGAGCAGAATGTCCAACAATATTCCTAGTAAATATAAAACAACCAGCAATCATATCCATAATATGAAAAAAAAATTCCCAATATATTTAACTTTATACAATGTAGAAATGGAAAACTGAAAAATAACCAGAGACTGCGCCTATGGAAGTGTCCCTAAACTCTAACAAATCACGAAGAACCTCCACGGGGAAGTCGCATCCATTCTAATCACTATATCCATCACATAAACCTAAAAATAGTTATATATATATATATTCGAGAGAATACAGGTATACTCAGTTGGATCCTTCCCCAAACCTCTCGTGCTAAAGAGAAGAAGCATTCTAAATCCCCAATTAATATATTTAGGGACCAACTAGTCACAAAAATTAGAAAACTATATTACTATCCTTTCCAAGTATCTCTCACAAAGTAATGAACAAAATATAAGTAACATTTTAATGAATATGAGACCATAAAGGGAATAGTGACTTAAGGTTTCCTCTCATCAACGCCTTTCTTCTCATATTTCATTCAAATGAAGGCTCCTCCTTGGTCTTCCTGGCGTGCTCGTGGTGCCATGACTTCCTCCATGGTGAAGGGTAGCCTCACTCTGGAGGCTCAGGGTTAGGTCTTTTGTGGATAGGGTTCTCATATCATTTAAGGGTCATGTTCTGGAACTTCTGCGATGAGGGGTCAAGTTCCCATGCGGTGTCGGAGTTGTGGTATTTCACTACAATGAGGGTGTTTCTGATCTGGTGCATTGGATCTGTGGTTCGGTTCTATGTGGTGATGAGGTCTTGATCTGGTGCATTGGTTTCTTGTATCTATGGACAAGGGGCTTCTGATCTGGAGCGTTGGGGATGAGATTCATTTATTCTTCGGCATTGGGGACGTTCTTCGGTATGGCTTTGGGGTTGCAATTCAGTGCGTCGTGGGGTCGAGCTCTGGAGGCACTGGATCAAATCTTCTTAGGGATGTTGCCTTCTTTTTTTGTGGTTTGGAGTCTGTTTCTTCTTTAGTGATGTGTATCGTGATCCAGTCTTCCAGTGTCAGGGTCACGCTTCTGATCCATGGTGAAGGGTTCATGATCTGTCACCTATGCAGTGCTCTGATAGGGGGTACCTTGGTTGGTCTGTGGTGGTCTTTGTGTGCTGGATTTATGGCAGTGATAGGGAGTTTTCTTGATGGTTGTATAGTGGATATGCTAGTTTCATTCTGTGGGGGTTTTTGTGGTGTTGAATCTATTGGTTTTCATTGGTTGATTTGGAATGGTGGTAGTTGTATGTTTGGATGGTTCATTTTTTGAAGGTGGGACGCTTATGATACTGGACTTGGCTTCATGAAATAGTCTATGGATGATGTTTTGGAGCTAGAAGTTCATCATTATAGAGTTTTTTTGTATTTGGTTGTTTTAGAGGGTATGGCTCCACCCATCGGATTGAGCTAGTGCTTTGACACAAGACACATTCTTATCGAACAACGATGCAATGGTGGAGTGATTCATCATGATCAAATGCTATGGTGGAGTAGATTAGTGATATCATTCTGGTTTTACTCTTGTTATCCTTCGAGTGTGATTGTCCTATTTCCATGACACCTTCTTGGGTATCCACCCCCTTCATCCCTTAAAATGGGGATTTATTGTATTAAAAAAATTGAAGGCATTCAAGCTATAGGATTGTAATGAATAATGTATATAATAAGGTTACCCCACCACCACTTTATCAAAGAACCAGTCACCCTAACCACTAATGGCACACATCTTAGTGCTCCCATCCTCTCCATAATTCACATATTACATTGATGAAAATTCATCCCATCCACAAACAAGTAATCAAAATTATTTCACCATCACATCCACATAAGTATGAATATAGATAAATTATCGCCCTATGTGAATATAAAATATAACTCAATCCATTACAATTGATTCTTAATCACACATTTAATACAATTATGTGTTATAACCTTAAGATTCGATAGCCCACTCATGCAATTATGATATAACTTATATCCATTACAGATCGTATGGGTCCACATCCTATACCTAAATCCATGATATAATGGACAATCCCACATACTCAATCCATGGTTGTAGGAGATAATGGGGTAGGGGAAGTATTCAGCCATTTGTAACCTTGACAGCCTATATTTTTGGAAATATCATAAACCCAAGGATAATATGGGTGTCGACTTCCCCGACTGACTTAGGTGGTGGAATTTAATAAAACACATAACATAATGATATATATATCACAAAAATGAACTAAAGTAAAATACCTAATCCATGGACTTGTTCTATAACCAACAGCCCACATGACAACCAAGTTTACATTTATAAAGACTAGTAAAATAATTTTCTAACCATCAAGGGTTTAATATCTAGTAATAATTAATCATCTATTTAATATTATTCTATAATTAATGTCATATCAATCATATAATCAAAGGGATTATATTCATTACTCATGACTAATCCCATTTAATCATTTAGAAATCCATTATTTAATTTAAAATTTCATCATCATTTAATGTTTAATATTCACATATATATAATTAATGGAATTTTTAATTTTGGTGTATTTATCTTCAACTTGATTTCATTAATAATGACCCATTATAAATAGATTAAATGGATATAATTTTCATTAAATAGTATTCAATGTATTAATTAAAATGGGAACAAATATATATGGATACATTGAATATGGCAGATATGTTTCATTAAATGAAACATGTTTTGTGTGGCTATATAAGGAGAAGAGATCCCTACTATTGTATACATAAAATATTTGGAAATCCTCTTAGTGATATCCTTCTTCATGTAACTTATTCATCACCCTCGGTGAAGAAACTAGCACCTCTTAAAGTGAATGGAATTTCTCCAATTAATATCAAGATCTGCAAGCTGGTGTAATCCCTTCAATGTAGGAATAATTTTTTTGTTTCTCGAGTGATCTTCATCAAGAAAGCTCATCTAATATTACTAAATTAGTTGTCCATGTATGCATTTTCATGTTATTAATTTCTTGTATGTTGATTCTGTCAAAGAAAGATCATAGAAACTTGGGTTTTTCTTCCACTTCAATATTCATATGATGGAAAATGAAAACCAAATAGTGGTATCAAAGTGATTTTTCTTCGATGAATCAACATATTCATTTTATCATTTTTTGAAGAACATGTTTCAAAAATTGTAAAATTTTATTTTTCAAGCATATAAATAAATATGAAATTTCATATTTATATTTAATAATTAAATAAAGGTTTGTTTAATTTTTTATTTTATTTAAGTTTATAAAATTGTTATCAAATAGGAATATCATTAATAATATTGGCTTAGTAAAATTTTCGTTACTATAGACTTTTTCAAATATGAAATGTTCATATTTATTTCTCTTTTTTATGAAATTCAATAAAGTATTTATTTTAATCAATAAAATTAAATAATGACTTGAATAATATTATTTATAAATTTTTTATAAATTATGGAAAATATATATTTTAATTATTTAAAAAATTTATACAATTGTTTTATAAATCAATTAACTATAAAATGTTTATGGTTAATTGATAAATTTTTCAAATATTTATAGTTTTTAAAATGTTTATAAATCATAGAAAATGGTATTTTGGGAATATTTTAATTTATAAAATATTTATAAATTAAAAATTTATATTTTTTTATAATTGCATAAATTTTTGTGAAAAACCTATCTACAAAATATTCCAAATTTTAAATTTTAATATTTAAAATACCTTTTACTAAAGTATTTGCTATACTTTATGATCTATGAATAAAATATTCTTTTATAAATAATAATATGTAATTTATAGCAGGTTATGAATTATAAAGTAGAGACAAAATAAAAAAAAATTTATTTACATTTATTAGTCATTCGTAAATAATTTTTTTTATGTTGTTCAAAATAAAAGGGGCATTATTTAAAGTATTAATAAAAAGGTTATATTAAATAAATAAATTTTTATTTATTAAAAACAATTAATAAATGGACTCTATTATTTATAAATTATTTATAAATAATGAAAATGCTTTATAAAATTCTTATAAAATTTATCAAATGGGTTTTATAAATTAATTAATTATAAAATGTTTATGGTTAATTGATTTTTTTTGAAACATTTATTACAAATATTCCCTTAATAATACAAAGTTAATATTAAGAATATCTTTTTCACACTAGTATGATTTATAAAGGTTATAAATCATAATAAAGGCTATTAAAAACTTCTTACCAAAAATTATATGAAATCATTCTAGTCCTTAAATAACGTTTTTGTTCGAAGATTATAAAATTGATTTATAAAAGTGTTTATAAATCTCAAAAATAAGGTTGAAATATAAAATGATTTTATATTAATAATAATGAATTGTTCATAATTACTTTATTTAAAAAAATCAAATTAAAAGAGGGTTTTATTTAATGACATTTTTTAAACTGCATCAAAAGGGTTTTGTTTGATGATTGTTGAAATAATGAATTGAAATTCTATATAATATATAATATTAAAGAGTTAACATCTTATAAAGTACTAAAGAGTTTATATTCAAAATAATTTAATGTTTATAATGTTAGATAATTTCTAAAAGGGCTTATAATTATATTTTAGTTATAAATTATTTATATATAGTTGTCTAATGGTTAAATATTTGAATTAATTATTTATTTAAATTTTATTCCACAATTTTATAATAGGTAGAAATTTTTTATATTATAAATTTTTATTATTTATTTTAACTATTAAACTACTTCTAGGAGATATAGCCTTGAATTACACGCTAGTTATGACTTCATAAAATTTAGTTTTTATCTACCTTGACCTAAGTTTTAAATTCTAGTTGTTATCTTAAATTTAGTTATTGGGTATAGTTTGTGCATACTATGTTTCATAGATATCCTAAATTGAATTTTCACTTGAGTAAAGTATCCCCTGTTAGAGGTAATTGGTTTCGGACCACCTACCATCTTAGAGGCTCATGTCGGGTCTAGAAAAGTGATTAGGGTTCGCAATCTATGGCTCCCATCTTACTCATACAAATATTATCACGCATTTTTATATACCTTTATAAACAAATTTCTTCTATCTTATGTGTTTTATGAATTAGAATATGTATAAATATATTTTACTTCTAATTTTTAGTGAGTAATAAAAATTTATGGGTTGCGAAGAGGTGAAAATTAATTTTGTTTGAGCACATTAATTTAGTGGTGGGAATAGGGATTCCCCAACTAAATCATTATAAGTATGCATATAGAAAATGTAAAAAACATGAGAATTTAATTATTACATAATATGTGATTATTAAAATTTTGATATGCAAATTATTTTTATGAAACTCATGAGACTGAAAAAAACCCTTAGTTTTAAGTGTGATATTCCTTTTAAAGTGACAATTTTCAAGACCTCTATCATCCAACTAGGTAGGTCATTCCATAGCTGGGTGCCAATGGATTATCATTTTCAAGGAAATAATTTAATGGGTAACACTAGAACAACCTTGGGTAGGTCATTCCATAGATGGGTTCCCCTAGATTGACCCTTTTTAGCCTATTTTCTCATTTTATTTGGGTTAAATTAGAAAATATACCCTAATATAAGTGGGTTACTAGAGGAATAGGGTTGAGTCAATCCATATAATGGAATTGGATAATTGGTTTTCCGCTCAAATATCCAACAGTAACAACTATTGTGATTGAGATGATTCCCTTCCCAAATAGCTATGTAGTGAGAGAAAATTTTTATTGTACTAATCACTTATTAAAATATTGATCTTGGATCACTAATTTAATATAATTTACAGAGTCATATTTTTTAGTGGGAGCACTATCATTAAAATTACTTAATGAATTGATATAAAACAATATATTCTTATTGTAGATAAATGTGTCATCATCATCAACCTAAAATTTGAAATTAATCCTTTAAATGAGATTATTAAATTAAGAAACTCTTAATACTAGTGTATTAATAAAATTTATTTAACAAGTGAAAGATTCTATTTGTTAAAATAGTTCCTTCCTGAGTAACAAAGTGTTTAAGTTGATTTAAAAATAAATAAAATGATTATGGATTATGTAATGATTCTTTTAATGTATGAGTGGATCTAGATTCTAATTAACCGAAGGAATTTTTTTCTCATATACTCAATATGATTGGTTAGGTTAATAATATTCTAAATGATTGAATATTATTGGAGGGACTGAAGAATTCCTATAATGATTATTATGCTTCAGAAATTTATCCATGTCGTTGATGGAAATGTTCCAAAAATATTTATGCTTTCAAGAAAATTGTACCGAATATTATTATAATGCTGAAAATAAATGATCTAGGGATACATTTTCTATGGTTAGGTACTATACAAAATGTTCAAGGAGGTAAAACTTCAAAACCAGAAGAGTAAAAGTTGTAAAGTCCAATAATATTTATTTAATAATCCAGTTAAGTTTATTTCAAACATGAAGGTGTTATCAAGGAGTAATGATTCTATATGATGGTATTATTTAGAATGCCTAAAAGGGTTTTAGAGCATTATAAAATATACATGTTAGGTGTTAATGTTATAGGAATTGACTCATCAGGTTTGAATGTAATATGACCCCATGTGTATGTTTTACAAGTGTTGTAAATACACTGGAGCTCAAAATCATTATAATAATTGAAATAGATTATAATTTTCATGAATTTTATGAAGTAAATAGTTCCTAGAATACAAATTTCAATGTAGATATATTTATCATTCTTGGATGAATCTAAGTAAAGTAACTGTATGTTCATCTCACTTCTAAAATATAATAATAGGTGTTAACAACTGGTTATTATAAATAACGTGATATGATTAATTATACACATTGGGTTTATGATTCATTGTATTCTATAACCTACTTTTAAAAGAATATATAAATAAAATTGTTTTTTCCAAGATAATGTTTTAAACCAACTATTTGTTAAAATATGATGGAATTTGTTTCCCACCCAACAGTGGGCTATTTTAATTAATAAAATATTCTTTTTTATTAAAACACATTTAACACATATAATTATATATGAGATAAGTAAAAAATATTTTATTTGTTAGATATTCCTTCTAAAAATAAATAAGTGTTATTTCCTATAACATAATCTAGTTTGAGTTGTCTATTAGAAAGGCATTCCAAAGAGAATATAGTATCTAAGAGAGTAATTGGGGTATTTTTAAACATAGGGAAGTTAATAAATGAAATATTATACTAGTCTAGGAATTTAAATGATTCTATACTAAATATCCTAAAACTTTTAGGATATGTGATAATAATAAAAACATAATGATTTTTATTTAGTTATCATGAGAAATTGAATTATATTTTTTTTCCTAAAAGAATTTTTAGGATATGATAGTTAAGAAAATGTAAATAGTTATATGACGTTATTTTAATAAATTAAATATAATTGTTAATTACAAAGTGAAATTCACTTTATTTCCTAAATTGTTTAGGGAATAATGATAAAAAAATGTAAATGGATACTTGTGTTTACCACAATTATATGAATGTTAATTTATCCTAAAATAGTTTCGGATATGATGGACAAAAAATAAATGGTTACATTGACATCAAGGAGAAAAAGTAATTGAATAATTACAAAATTGGCAATAATATTAATCTTAGAGAGTGCTCTATGTATTAAAAAGAAGATAAAAGTAAAGCATTTGATGTTATAAAGTTATAAAGTTTGAATATAGGTTCAAAGAGTTGAAATTATGAATTATTATTCATATGTCTTCCAATTTTAAAACTATCTTGATTCAAAAATGTTACTCACTACGTGGATAGAGGGAGTATTTTACCAGATATTCACATAGTGATGTGACCTTAATTTTATATAGATATAATGTTTAAAAAACATTATTGCAACAACAACTTGTGATTCATTTATAATCATTAGATATTATACCCATAAGAGATTGGTTATAATTTTTATAAACTGATAGGATGAATATATATATATATATATATGTTTGATATATTTCATTAAGATCAATTGATTCATTATTAGATAATCCATTGGGTTTTTTTGTAGGAAATTGTAACTTAGTTCTCAAAATCTGATCTACTGTAAATTTATAATTTTCTTTATATTAAACATCTAGAAACCTATTCACAACATGAATTATTTAACCATTGAACACATAATAACCGATGTCATGCCTGTGAAACTGGTATAATTCATGAATCCTCCATGACAAATAAATACACGATGTGTATACATTACATGATGTGAATGTTTTGAATACTGTACCCCCTAAACATTCAAGATGTAAAATATGGGAGATACAAGATTTCTATATATTTTTTTGGATATGAGTACATGACATGAATTTATATTAAACATCATGAAAGCCTCAAAGGATAAGTAATTTAAATACAACTCATGTTGTGAAATATTTTTACAATGTGAGATTCATGGGATTATAAATATACTAATTCTCAAAAATAGAAGATGACAATGCATGAAAATTTTCTTTATTCCATATTTTATTTATCAAGGAATTCTAGACCTACTTTTGTTCCTTTTATTCCTTTCATTTAATTCTATTTTGTTATTTCATATCATCCCAAGACTTTTGGATTTCATGTTTTTAATCCAATTATTGTTTCAATTTTGATTTTTTATTAGGCATAAATTGCTTTTCCCTATGTTGTTATTTATTTCAAGTAAGTGTTTGATTGATTTTTAATTACTTTAGTCTTGGATTACACTAATCATAATTTCATAATAAACATATCAAGCATGTTGTCGATTTTTCCTTCATCTAATATAATGATTATCATGTGTGTATAATTATATGGGGTTAGGGGTCAATATTAGGGGTTTTTTAGACTTAATTAAACCTTAAATAAATAATTAGGTCACACTATTTCTAGTAATTAGGTTAAGAATTTTTTTAATCACATTTTGTTGCTTAACTCTAATTCGAGGAATTGCAGTAGAAGGACCCTAACCAAGTTTCCGTTGAGGAGTGTAGGACCAATACCCTATGAATATTTCTTCCTTTGAATCTAATATTATTACACCTAGGTTGTTTTATACCTCTAGAATAAAGAGTAGATTCTTACTTAGATAGATCCTAATGATTTGACCAAGTCCAATTGGTTACCTCCACACTACTTCGCAACCTAATCTATAATAATATCTCAAGATATATTTTGGAATGTATATTGCATGAGCCTTGAAATTTAACTGTATCCTTCTCTTTATCCAAAATTAACACTAAACAATGTATGTCTTAAAAAACCAACCAATTATATTCATGCAAACAATCCATATGTCTGGTTCTAATTACTAGGTTACTAGCTTTTCCATCATGTCCCACTAGGTTTGACCCCACATTACTATTATGTTATGCCTTTATATATAGTTTAGTGTTTTAAAATATAAATTTATAATTTCATTAATGATGATGTGTAATAAAATATGTTGTGTGGACCATTCATATTTTGGTGCAATTTCTGAGGAATAGCTATTGCTAAAGCATAATGACCTTCAATGAAAACCTGAGATTACCCCACACCCTCTTTTCTCTTTCCCATTTCATCTTACAAATATTTCACATGGATAATCAAATGTATCATCTCTCTCATATATTTCATGTTATAGGTCCATTGGACTCATTTAAAGAGCCTTGATTCTCAATAACGTTTTTCTTTCGATCAAGAGATCGAGAGATACCGGTATGTACACAATCACTTTATTATGAATGATTACAGTATTATTTCACCACATAAACCTCAAAATCATCAATATGTGCCACATGAACATTATGAAAAGCTTTAAGTGCTTCATGAGAACACTAATATAGGATATGTATTATCATCCATTAGTGGTGTTTCACCCAGCATTGTTCACCCTCCAATCCTAGAACAAACTTTCAAAATTAAATATGGAATCATTAACATTATCAAGAAAATATAGAAATTTATTATAATTCAGTGTGAATATACAAATGATAATATTATAGGTTTCCTTGAAGTATGGACACCTTCGAAATTCAGTGTGTGATGTATGAAAATATCATATTTAGTGTTTTCCCTTTATTTTTATTCAAAAGATGTAATAACCCAATTCTTTATTGAGGTGACGATACTTTAATTTCAATAACATTTATGTTTAAATACATAAATATCTACTAATGTTAATTCCCTTTGAGGTCAGGGATATATTGGGGGTGTACGGGGTTGGTTCTGTAGTAACCCCAGTTTCTGTTATGTAACCCTTACTTGATGTTTTTTTTGTTTTCAAAAGTTATGGGTGATGTATGGGAGAATCGGGAGATCCTAGAGTGAAGTTTGAAGCAAATGGAAAGGCGCACGGTCGGCACATGGTTTTTCAAACTGTGTGGCTAAACTGTGTGTGTTTGACTGAGGAGGTAGTGGCTTTCGCACGGTCATCACACGGTTAAGGGAAACCGTGCAATGAGGTTGTACATGAAGGATGGATGAGGCAGAAGCTAACGCATGGTTAGCGCATGGTTTGTCAAACCGTGCAGACTAACCATGCAGTCACTTAAAGTTAGATCCAAAAATTGTGGATCTAACTTGTTTTGCCTTTAACTTCATTTTTTAAACCTTCTAAGTGAGCCTAACTCGGGACTAATCTCCCTTGAAGGTTGGAAGACTCCTCCCAAGCATTCCGGAGTCTATCTGAAGGATTCTCTTAGCGAGTCAAATCTGGATTCATAAGGTATGTGATCATTCTTGAACGTTTTCTTAGATCTACTTAGATCTACTTATCCTCTTCTCTTGTTTTCATAGATCTACCCCCATTATGGGTAGATATAAGGGTGTGTATCACAAATATGACAACATTTGGTCGTGGTTGTGTTAGGAGAAGAGATCTAAGGATAGTTTTTGGATATTTGTCCAGGCTTTCATGAGCGTTCTTCATCCGTGGCTTGGTTTTGCCCAATTTTTTGAGGTAGGTGGATTCATTCCCGATTCAGATTTCTTAAAACTTGAAGGCATATTTTCAATTTTTTTCCTTGATTGAAATGGTTTGTTTATCTACTATGAAAGAATGGATTAAACCCTTTTTTTGTAACGGGTGATGGAAGTAGTTTGTTTTTGGGAAGTGGTTGTTGAAGTAAATTTTAAATGGGTGATTTTAAATTGGATATGGTTTTTCTACTGGAAAGAAATGGTTTTCAATAAAAAGGGTGATGCTTTATTGAAAGGTTTTGAACACACTTGGTTTTAGGCATGGATTTGCATGGGTTGTGGTGTGTGTTCATATGCATTGGGATGGATAAGGGTGAGAAGTACCCCCATAAAAAGGTTCGGATAGACAATGGAGAGAAGTCCCCCCATCATTAGGTTGGGACGGATAACGTCGTGAAGTACCCCCATCAAGGTAATCCACTATGTGATGGCTTAGTGGAAGGATAACTCACCACTCACGAGTATAGGGAGGTCCAGGTTGCATGCATGGTTGATTGTGTGGATTTTTTGAATGGAATGAATGTCCCAAAATGGAAATGTGAATGTTATGGGAAACCTTGATTGGTTGTTTTTCTTGAGAAAAATGGGTTTTGTTGGAAAATATTTTTAACATGGAACTTTTTATATTGTGAACTATTTTTTTAATTGTTTTATATAATTTGTTTTATATAAATGTGCTAACATGTTTTATCCTAGAGGAATGGGTTGGGAAGTCTTGAGGGAAAACCTGTTGAGTTTAATTACTCACCCCCTGCATTGGCACGTTGGTGCTTTTACAGATGTCATGTACCGGTACGTTGGCAAAGGTAAAGTGTCGAATGTTTAGAGCACTGCTTCGGGATACTTGGGCTGGTTCGTGATGTTGGAGCTTGGAGCTTGTGAAGAATGGAGTTGGGTTATTGTCTTGTAGTCATTGAGTTGTCTTTCCGCTATTTACTATGATGTTTGAGTGTTGGTTTCTGTTGTGGTACTCCTGGTTGGTTTTCGATAAAATAAATGGTTGAGTTGTCTTAGCTTTTATCATGCATCATTTAGTTGTTGGTTTCGTTACGGTTGTTGGTTCTTTGGATGTTCAAAAAGGTTAAACCATCCCCCACTTCTTTGAAACCCTTCGGCATTTATTTCCAGCCTTTGGAACCATGGGGTTGTCTCTTAAGGCCAAGTAATGACTCGTTGCGCTCTCAAGACAATGAGAATTGGCGGGTCATTACAAATGGTATAAGCTTGTTCAATCCTTGCCTAAAAAGTGGTCATCGATGTGTTTGGTCCTAGAGTTGAAATTCTTTCTTGTCTATTCATTGGGTGATCATCTTAGACAGGAGTAGGATTGTCAGAACATTAAATTTATAGCATAAAAGGATGTAGATAACCCGTTTATGCTGAACCTCAAGTTACCAGGGTGTTGGGTACATAAGTGTTTGGATACACTTTTAGAATGTTTCAAATCTCATGGTCATGGGTTTATCTAATGATATGATCATGACATGCATTAGAGGAATGGCTTCCCACTAGGATGATATATCTCATTGCGAAGAATTTTTTATGTTTTTGTGCAAGGTGAAATTTTTTGTAAAATTCTAAAATTGATTTTCAAATGAATGATTTTGAAAACATGATATTTAGTACATTTTGAAAATGGGTGGATTTTCAAAGAGTGTGTGGGATGTTTTCAAAAATGGTTGAACATGTGGATAAGATGGATGGTTGGAAAACAATGATGTTATAGTTGATGTGATATAAATTGAAATTATAGGCCTTTGGTAGATAGGAAGTGAGACTAACGGCATGCGTTGTGTTTATAGAAAATGGAACCTGTTAGGCATCGTAGAAACCAACCCGAAGAAGCTGTGGAGAATGTGGTTTCACCTAAACCATGTGTGATCCAAGAGCTGGTTCAGAGTATCATTCAAGCATTCCAGGCTGTGGACACAGGGAATCAGAGGGTTGAGTCAAGTCATGTAGACCATTCTATCCAGTTACGGAAGCATAATCCACCCATATTTCGGGGTTATGATGAACCAGAGAAGGCGGAGGTGTGGCTAAGCATGATGAATCATATATTCAATTTCATCGGCACACCAGTAGAGCTGGAAGTAATGCTGGCGATGTATATACTCGAGTAACATGCACGTCAGTGGTGGGATTTAGCGGTGCAGGAAAAATTGGATGAAGGCCTTCTGTGGGAGGATTTTGAAGAATTGTTTAACAAAAAATTCTATCATCACACGTTCAGGATCCAGAAAATGATGGACTTCTTTAGATTGAAACAAGAGAGCCTCTCTTTCCCAGAGTATGGGGCCATGTTCATGAATTTAGTATGTTTTTCAACAGAGGATGTTGCATGTGCTTCTTTGAAGTCACGCATCTTCGAATCGGGGATAAGGATAGAGATTCGATCAAAGATTGCAGTGCTCTGTATTACGGATTATACAGAGATGGTGAACAAATAAATGGTTGTTGAACGTGATATCTCAGGATTGATAGGAGGAAGCATGATGATACCCACGAGAACGGGTTGGAACTCCAATGCTGGGAACAAGCGGAAGAGGGACACCAACTTCCAAGGTGGGAGTGTGAATCAGAACCAGACGGTGGGATCATTCAACCTTCCACCACAACCCCAAAGTAAAGCAGGTTGCTTCCAATTTGGTTCAACTGATCACATGAAATGAGAATGTACAGCAACACCGAGAACATGCCACAATTGTAAGAAGATGGGGCATCTTGAGAGATATTATCAGAGTGATCCATGGTCAGGTGTTCGTGACACTTCTCAAGTGTCGCAAGAATATTATGCTTCGACAGGGCGAGGACAGCAAAATGAGTATCGCCAACATAATAGATCTAGTTAAGGTGATTCCAGGAATACCATTACCCCTCAACCTGGGAAATCTCATCAAGTCAACAAGGAAATCAGAGAACCAACGAAGAAATTGTATGGAGCTGAACTGATGATGATCGATTATCAGGCTGGACCATCTACGGTTAGATTTATGATTCTATTGAATTCTACCCCCATGCATGTGTTGTTTGATACTGGTGCATCACACTCCTTCATTTCTTCTCTTGATATAGACTTCCAATGTTTAAAACTGAAAATGATGCCTTCTGTGTTGAAACTACAAACTCCTCTTGGTGAAAGAGAATGTCTAGCCTTAGTGTGTCGAGCATGTGTTATAACTGTTGTTGGAGCTACACTGGAATGGGACTTCTCCATGTTGGATATGGATGTTTATGACGTAATCCTAGGTATGGATTGGTTGGAAAGGTGTAAGGTTCACATTAACTATTATAGGAGAATGGTTAGTTTCATGACTAAGGACGACATCAACCATCTCTTTAGGGGAGAAATGATAGTAAAGAAAGGTGAAAAGAGCTTGTTGGCACCAATGGTGGGAAATATTTCTTACCAATTAGCAGCATTGACTTTGACATCATTGGAAGATATTGCGGAAAATAGTTTTCCAGCTGTGGTGGATTAATTTCATAATGTTTTTCCTGAAAAAATATCACGGTTACAACCTGTAGGAGAAATGGATTTTATGATTGATCTCCTTCTGGGGACCAGTCCTATCTCACTTACATATTATAGGATAGAACCAACATAGTTACATGAATTGAAAGAGCAATTAGACGAGCTGGAAAGCAAGGGTTTCGCTCGGCCAAGTGTGACTCTATGGGCAGGACCAGTTTTTTTGTAAAGAAAGCAGATAAAACATTAAGGCTATGTGTGGATTATCGTAAACCTAACCAAGTTACGATAAAGAATAAATATCCACTTCCATGAATTAATGACCTATATTATCAATTGAGGGAAGCTCAGTGGTTCTCAAAAATTGACTTGCGGTCAGGATATCACTAGTTGCGAGTTCAGAAGGAGGATATTCTAAAGACAACCTTTAGAAGTAGATATGGCCACTAAGAATATGTAGTCATGCCTTTTGGTCTTACGAATGCACCAGCAGTATTTATGGCATTGATGAATAAGATATTTCAGTGATATCTGGATTCTTTTGTTATTGTGTTTGTGGATTATATATTAGTGTATTCAAGAATAAGGGCTGAGCATGAGAAACACTTAGCGATAGTGTTGGAAATATTGAGGGACCATCAGTTGTATTCCAAATTATCAAAGTGCGATATTTGGATACAAGAGGTACGTTTTTTGGGCCATGTCGTTTCTAAGAAAGGTGTTTCAGTGGATCCGGAAAAGATAGAATTTGTTCTTTCTTGGAAACTGCTAAAGAATGCCATTTAAATATGAAGTTTTCTTGGTATAGCTGGTTATTACTGAAGCTTTGTCTGGGACTTCTCACAAATATCATCACCTATGACAGTATTGACAAAGAAGAACAGTTCATTTCAATAGACCGAGGAATGGAAGAGATCTTTTCAAGAGTTGAAAGTTTACCTTACATCATCACCCATCTTGATTTTTACAGAATTAGGATAGGGGTATGTGGTGTATTTTGATGCTTTGGGAACAGGTTTGGGTTGGGTTCTCATGCAAGAGACCATGTGTTTGCTTATAGCTCAGGGCATTTGAGATTTCATGAGAACAATTACCCAACACATGATTTGGAGTTACCTACAATCATCCATGCTTTGAAAACATAGAGACATTATTTCATTGGTGAGAAATTTACTGTGTTTATAGATCGAAAAAGATTGAAACACATTTTCTGATATCAAGATTGGAATCTAAGGTAGAGGATATGGATGGAGTATCTTCTAATGTTCGAATTTTACTTAATTTATACACTGGCTAAGAGACATTCGGTGGATGATGTGTTAAGAAGTAATTCTTATGCTCTGTTGTCAAAGGATGCTTCAGATGAGTGGCAGTTGATGTTATTCCTAGCCGACATGTGTATGGAATATGAATACATAACCAATGTTGCAATTTTCTTTCCAGTTGTGCTTGTTCCTGATTTGGTGGAGATGGTAAAGGATGCACAATCATCCATTGTAGACTGTGTTGCAATGAGTTAAAAACTCAGTGGTGGAGAGACCATTGAGGGATGGAAGCTGGATGGGAGTTCAGTTTTGTGTTTCAGAGATCAGATGGTTGTACCTATGGTTTTCTAGAACAACTGCTTAATTCATACCACCATTCAAGATGGGCTGTACATCCAGGTACACAGAAGATGTATAAGGCGTTGAAGGTGCAGTTTTGGTGGAGCGACATGAAAAGGAAGGTGGCCGAGTTTGTCTCGTGATTCTTAACTTGTCATCAGGTTAAAGCAGAGCATTAGAGGCCAGCTGGTATGTTACGGTCTTTAACTATACCAATGTGGAAATGGGAGCAGATAGCAATGGATTTTGTTACAGGTCTCCCAGGAATGGTCCGGAGACACAATGCCATTTGGGTGAAGTGGATCGTCTAACCAAGTCATCTCATTTCATCCTAATTCGTGAAACTCATACGATGGAAGATGTTTCAAAAATATATATCCGAGAAGTGGTAAAAAGTAATGGGTTACTGCTGTCTATCATCTCAGATAGAGATCCGAGGTTCACATCTCGTTTCTAGAAATCATTAGAGCAAGCCCTTGGGACTCGGTTGACGATGAGCACGGCGTATCATCCTCAAACGGATGGGTAATCCTAGAAGATGATACAAACATTTGAAGATATGTAATGGGCTTGTGTAATGAATTTTGGAGGCTCATGGGAGGATCATATACCTATAGAAGAGTTCTCATACAATAACAGTAATCAGTCCTCGATACGCATGGCTCCGTTTGAAGCATTGTATGGGCGTCCTTGTTGTTATCCACTTTGTTGGGTGGAAACAAGTGAGACTTCACTAGTTGGGATGAGTCTTGTCCATGAAATAATAGAGATGATTCATTTGATTAGAAAGAGGATGGAGATGGCTCAGAGTATTCAGAAAGCTTATGTGGATCATCGCCGAAGACCATTGTCGTTTGCGGTGATTGATCATGTCTTTTTTAGAATCTCTTCAAGGATTGGACAACATCATTTTGGGAAGTAGGGAAAATTATCTCCTCGATTTATAGGCCATTTTGAGATACTGTAACATGTTGGGGAGGTGGCGTATCAGTTCGCATTACCACCAGGGTTCAGTGCAGTTAATAATGTGTTCCGTGTATCTCAGTTAATGAAGTATGAACCTGATCCTGACCATGTGATCAGATGAGATCACATTGACCTAGAGCTGGATTCTTAGTTGATACATATCACGGTACAGATAGTGGATAGGAAATAGAAAGTATTGCATGGAAAAATCATTGGCCTAGTGCGGGTTTTATGGTAGCATGGTCAGATTCAGGAAGATACTTTGGAACGCGAGAAAGAAATGAAAGAGAAGTGGTAAGAACTATTTCCGAAAAGCTCTGGTTTTCTACATTATGGGGACATAAAGGCCAATGGTGGGGAGAATGTAGTACCCCCGGTTACTGGTATGTAACCCTTACTAGATGGTTTTATTGGTTTCAAAAGTTATGGGTCACGTATGGGAGAATCAGGAGATCCTGGAGTGAAGTTTGAAGCAAAGGGGAAGGCGCACGGTCGGCACACGGTTTGTGAAACCATGCGGCCAAACCATGCGTGTCTGACTGAGCAAGTAGTGGCTTCCTCATGGTCGGCGCATGGTTAAGGGAAACCATGCGATGAGGTCATGCGTGAAGGATGGACTAGGCAGAAGCTAACGCATGGTTAGTGCACGATTTGTCAAACCCTGCGGACTAATCGTGCGGTCACATAAATTTAGATCCTAAAATTCATGATCTAACTCATTTTTCATTTAATTGCCTTGTTTAAACCTCCAAATCGACCTTAACTCAGGATTACTCTCCCTTGAAAGTTGGAATACTTCTATAAAGTGTTATGGAGGCTATCTGGAGGCTTCTCTTGGCGAATCGATGTTGAATTCTTAAGGTATGTGATCATTCTTGATCGTTTTCTTATATCTAAATAGATTTGCTTATCTTATTCTCTAGTTTTCTTATATCTACACCCGTTATGGGTAGATCTAAGGGTGTGGATGAAAAATATGGCATGATTTGGTCTTGATTGTGTTAGGAGAAGAGAACTAAGGAGAGTTTTTGGATTTTTTCCCCGGTGTTCTTGGGCGTTCTTCGTCTGTGGCTTGGTTTCACCCAATTTGTTGAGGTAGGTGGATTCACTCTCGATTCCACTTTTTTTGAACTTGAAGGATTAGTTTCAATTTTTTTTCCTTGATTGAAATGGTTTTTTATCTGCTGTGAAAGAATGTTTGAAACCCTTTTTTAGAATGGGTGATGGAAATAGTGTGTTTTTGGGAAGTGCTTGTTGATGTAAATTTAAAAATGGTGAATTTAAATTGGCTATGGTTTTTCTACTTGAAAGAAATGGTTTTCAATAAAAATGGGTGATGCTTTATTGAAAGGTTTTAAACACACTTGGTTTTGGGCATGGATTTGCATGGGTTGTGGTGTGTGTCATATGCATTGGGATGGATAAGGGCGAGAAGTCCCCCCATCAAAAGTTTGGGATGGATAAGGGAAAGAAGTCCCCCCACATCATTAGGTTGGAACGGATAAGGTCGTGAAGTACCCCCATCAAGGTAGTCCACTAAGTGACGACTTAGTGGAAGGATAACTCACCACTCGCAAGTATAGGGAGGTCCAGGTTGCATGCATGGTTGATTTTGTGGATTTTTGGAATGGAATGAATGTGCCAAAATGGAAATGTGAATGTTATTGGAAACCATGATTGGGTGTTTTTCCTGAGAAAAATGGGTTTTGTTGGAAAATGGATTTAACACGGAACTTGTTATATTGTGAACTGTTTTTTAATTTTCTTTATATAAATTGTTTTATATAAATGTGCTAACATGTTTTATCCTAGAGGCATGGGTTGAGAATGTAACAGCCTGAGATTTTATGAAAAAAATATTCTTTTTAATTTTATTAATGTCTTGTGTTGTACGCTACACCAAAAGGAGCTTGCACAACACACATCCTTGACTTGCCTTGCATTACACGCAATCGCGACCTTCCTCGATAGCGTGTGTAATACGCAATACTGAGTTTCATTAAACAACGATATGCTATTAAAATATTATTGAAACTAGCCGTTATGAATAGTAATAACCACTTTTTAAAATTCTATAAATCTTATTTTTTAAAATGAACTTCATTTTTGGATTCAGAATATCGAAATTAACTTAGTTTGAAATTTTGGTGATTTTCGGATAACTTTCATATTTTGATGAATAGTGAAAATTACTAAATTATAATTAAAAACAACTTTTTTAATCGAAATAGTTGATAGTGATAAATCATTAATTTGAGTGGTTTTAAAGTATATTTAGAATATATTTTTACAATTTAATACAATGTTGGTCATTGGATGTAATTTCACATTCAAACTAGACATAAACAAGTGTCAATCTTTTGATAGATATTGTTTCTTAAAAACACGCTATTTGTTTTAACAGCGGGATTTAATTATAAAATTAATTAATGCAACTTTTATGTTATGAATTTGGTAAAATAGACTTCATTTTTGAATTCGGAATATGAAATATAGCTTAGGATGAAATTTTGGCATTGTTCTGAAAAACATCAATTTTTGATGAATAGTGAAACTACTAAGTGGTAGTTAAAAAAACTGAATTTTTCATAAAACTTAATTTTGCCGCTTCTGTGAATGGAATTTCGAAAATCCGAGAGACACGGTTAATATCAAGGACTAAAATGTGGTTCAATGAGATGAAAATAATATTTTGGTGAATAGTAACTTTTTACATTTTTTTACCACGGTTAATAGTAAATAGGGTAACTAAGGGTAAATATGATATTACTATTACCCTAACACATGTCCTAATTCTATTGGACAAGTGTAATTCGACCAAAAACAAACTTAGGAATAAAATATGACCATTTAGGCCCACTTGGATTAGATTAGGACATTTATTATTAATTTATTTAAAGAAAGGTTAAAATAGTTAAAATCAAAGTTTAATAAGTAAATAATTTTTAATATGGGGTTATACATAAGATAAATTCGACTATAAATATTCATTAGAAATCTAAAAAGATTTCCTACATGATGGTATTTTATTTTTAATTTTTAGACATCAAATAATATAATTTATTTATGACACAAAAATGATGCAGTAATTATCTTGTTAATGAAATATTGACATAATTGATAATATAAATACCAAAATAAATGTAATTTAAGACTTTTTATGAATTCCACTAATTTTATAGGTTACTATGATATATTAGTGTTGATTTAATCAACTTGGTTCGAACATATAATTCTGTTATGACTTTCACAAAAATCATATATCAAATAGTGTCAAAATTGACACAAAATAGTTTTTAAATCAAATATTATATTATTAATTGTTATTTTATTCCTAAAAATCTAAGGTTCGACCAAATGACTTAAATAAGGATAGATGTATTAATAATATACAATTTGGGGTTCGTTTGGCATGTTATAGTAAGTTTATTAACCATATAGTGAAAGAAAACAAAAAAACACGGTAAAAGTTAAATTATTTAACTTAGAGTTAAATCTAATTGATAAGGTTAAAATAATACCCTAAACTTGTCTAAATCCTATTGGATGATAGGATTTCGACCCATCCCCACTTTAGCTTCGAAATAAGACCCTTTGGAACCATTATAAACCGATTTTGAATTTAATATAAAATAATATTTTGAGATATTCCTAAGGTGCCCCTCTCCTTCCCTATAAAAGGACACCTCCTCCCCCTCCTCCTCACACCAATTTGAGCACTCAAGCTCGGCCAACCCCTGCAAATTTCTCCTCTCCACTTCCCTAGCAACATCCTAGAGGTTCTGGTCTTACTCAAAGACCAATTTTAGTTCCCTAAGAGGAGGTCTCCAAAAGGCGCTTCAAAGAAGAGGTAATTACCGTTACCAATTCTTTCATCTTTATTTCTTCTTCCACTTCTTCTTCTTAGGTTGTTTCATTATGAAGTAATAACATCAGTATCACTCATATACTGATATGTTATTATAAGTATGAAACAACCCTATTTCACCATCTATCCATCCTACGTAAAAAGAAATCACCGCGCGTGCGTACGTACGGAATACCGTCTCCACGCCGTGGTGTAATCTATTTTCCACCACCACCTTACATGGATGGGTATAATGGTGTAAAGAATAACTATACATAGTTATTACAACATCATATTGATTCTGATATATTGTATAATCCACTCCAATTCAATTCAATATTTATAGAAATGATATCATCGCTCGTGCGTACGTACGGACTACCGTCTCCACGACGCGATGAGATTCATTCTCCATGTTAACCATTTAAGAATTATTATAATGTATATATAAGAAATAATAATGAAATATATGACATTATAAAGCTACTGGATTTATGTATATATATACATATGTATGTCATCTACTTACTTCCATTTCAAGACAATAAGGAAAGGAAAACAGCGTTCATGCGTACGTACGGACTACCGTCTCCATGAACGGTGTTTTTCATTTTATTTATCTACCTATTATATATATATATATACTGAATATATATGATATATAAATCATATTTTATATTCTGGAAGTGAGTAAATCATGATATAAGTAATAATGATGTCAAGAACAACAAGTCAAAACACCTACGATAAATGAAACGATTTTACCCAAAACGCTTCTTTAACATGGCATTTACAAAAAAACGGGTAATATAATGTCATAAGTGAACCATATATGATATCATAACAATGAATATGATTCTGGAAGAAGTCAATAACATTATTTAAACCATTATACAGGAGCTTCGGACACGAACAAAGCAAATCAGACCTAAGGAAAGGGAAATATCACAATCTCATTTTTATCCGAGATTGTTTTTACTTTGGTAATTACTGGGGTGTATTTTATCATCCACATCCATGTTTCCTCAATATGTAATGTTATTTACATCCACATACAATTGTTTAAATCCAATTTTACCCTTCGGTGAGTTTTTAGTAAAAGATATGAAAGGAATCTTTTGTCGTTTTTCATACGAGGTAATTTTTGACTTTTCCGACAAAAGTACGAGAAGAATGTTTTTTTTTAACTTATACGGCACAAACGGATTTATACTGTTTTATAAAGCCTTATTTTCATGAAGCTTCCTCTAAAAGATTTCATGACTATTTTCAATAAAATCTTTTTCATTTAAAATTGCATGATGTTTTGTGAAAATAAATTGATTTTGAAGAAAAAAGGATATTTTCCTCAAGAATTAATTTCAAGTGTTTTATCAAAATTATTTTCCATCTAAGATAATAAAGGGTTCTGTTTCTATCCATATTTTTACATTGATTTGACTATGTTGTGATGGAATTATGTTTATGAATTCCTTTATCTTATATGAATGGTTTTATGATGTCATGTTGTTTAAGAATCCCATTTTTATTACATGGGTTATGAAATGATGTATGATTTATGATTTTGTGGCACACATAAGAAAGGATTCATTATAAGATGGGTGGGACCTATATCTCCCTCCAATTCATTGGGTAAAGATTTTATATCTCATGAGATAGACATGGCTGGAATGGTAGGTTATACCGGTTCAGTGAAACAGGATTGAAACGAGGATTACTCGATTCAGAAAGGGACTTTGTCCACTAAGATAGTCTTGGCAATGAGTCTTGACTAACAATAAATGATTCTCTATGATTATGTGTGTATGCCACAATGAGTAATGTTTTAAGTTATGATTTCATTTCACTACTATGATTTATCCCATGTTATGATATTATGAGCTCTTTTGCAGGCTAAGATTTCCAAAAGCTATGTTCTTATGTATATGATGTGATTGATATTTCTTTTGTTTACCCTTACTGAGCATTTGAGCTCACCCTTTTATGTTTTCTTTTCCCCAGGATATAAAGAAAGGTTCTAGGTAAAAAAAAGGAAGATCTTTATGGGAGATGTTGAAGATCTTTCACCACGATTAGAAGATTATGTTCCGAGTTTCCAAAGACACTAAACTATTACGATCCTTGTGTGTGTGTTTTTGTTATGTATTAAGTATTCCGCAAATGTAATGTAATGTTCATGTACGTTAGGCTTCGGGTCTCTATAGATGGTATCAGAGGCAAAGGAGGTAGGAATGTATCCGATCCTTGGGAACTCTCACATGTGAGCGTTGGACGAAGCATGGCTCTCCGCCCAAGGGCTTCATGAGGAAATGGCTGCCACTGGGGATGGTGGTGTGTCCCGCCCAGGGGGTGTAGCCGCCCATGGAGTGCCCTGATAGGTATCAACTATAGTCCACTAGAAGTAATTCTAGACCGCTACAGTTGGTATCAGAGGAAAGGTTTAGTCAACCTTTGGAAACTAGGATGCGAAAACGTTAGTAAGATCCCTAGAGATATTTCTAAGGTATGTCTAGGGATGCCCCTAAGGATAAGTATACGTATAGGATATATTCCTAGAACTACGGTAACAATCTTAGAATTTAACCTAATATGTTAGATATTGAGGGTGCTCCCCCTTTACTATGTTGTCTTCCCTAGCATGATTTCGCCTCTCACAAAATTCTTTTTGTGTTTTAGTTAATGGAGGGAACCAGAAGGAATTCGGTTAACATTGAATCCAATGGACAAATTTGTGACTATGAGAAACAAAATTGTGTGATGCCTAGAGATAAAGATATTGTGATTATGCTGAATCAGTCATCACGATATATGATTAACAAGGTAAAATTTAGTGGTATGACTAATTCATCAAAGAAGAGGAAGATAAACTATTATGCATGTTCGCATGTTGAGGATCATAAAGAAAGGAAGATTGAGATTTCTAAAGAAGGGAAGAAGAACCTTGAGGAATACCTCAAATGGAGGGACCGATGTTATCTGTGTGGAGAAAAGGGTCATAGAGTGACAGATTGTTATGGAGTTCAATGTCTTATTTGTGGAGAACATGGGCATTACCCAACTCAATACCCTGACCTAAAAAGATACTTCTAAATCAAGGAAGGACTTATTCCATGACAGTCATTGAAGTGGATGGACTGAAGTGTTTATGTATTGGTATTCAAGAATAATGTTGTTGAGGTACTTTTATGGTGTATTGGAATATTTATGTATTGCTCTAATGTGGTATTCGAAGTGATTGAGGTATTTTTGGAAAAAAGATGATATGCGCATAATGAAGGGAAAATAAGAAAATGAAATATTTGACAGTATTCATGAGCTCATGATTAATATAAGGACTAAGTGATATCATGGTTTGAGTATATAGAATTTTGAGGATTTTGGTATGTGGAAAGTGTTAACTTTTAACTGCACTCATGTTTTCACTAAGGTATTCAAGAGAATACACAATTAAGGACTTTGAGTGTTTGGAATGTGACCAACAAGACATATCTTATGATATGTGGGCATCAACGACAGTATTAAATCTCTGGTAATCGTTGTCACTATATTATGAGAGTGGACTGCAGTATTATGTATAAGCCTAAAGATTAGACTAGATTATGTTGGACATAAGTTAGTATTGTTTAAGGATAGAAGATTTTCGATATTATTGATGAGATGTTATAATAATATAGTTTTAGAAAAAGGACAACCTACAGGACGGGCGACAGCCCATCGCTTCGGACAAGGCTGTAGGAATCGAACCCACAACCGAAGTGCGACTGGCCTTTATCGCCTACCACTGGCCTACAGGAAGTCCATGTTTAGTAGAAACTAGTTTTATTATATTAAGCAGTATGATATATGAAGTATAAGTCCATTTTAGAAACCATATGTGATTAATCTCACTATAGATCGACTTATGTATATAATTTTGCTAACCTTTTGTTTGAAACAGATGGAATGACCCGTCATTCAATCACATGATCTTCTAACACTTCACGAATAACAAATTCAACTTCATTTATTTAAGAGATGAAGTGGAAATTGTTAAAGGCACGAACAACAGTGAGATTGTACCAAAATAAAGTAAGTATTTATTCTAATTCAAATTTTCAACTTTAGGGAAATGATCTTGAAAACCAAAAATGTTGTCCTAGTGCCCTTATATCCGATGAATCAGATGGTACCCTAGATCATCACAAATTTATGGCTTTGTGATTACTGTATTTTCCATAGCCATGTTCTCTACCACTCTCCATCAGAACATGATGGTTAGATTTCTCTTCCATATCCATATTTTCACCTATGTGGAAACCCAGTGATTAGTTTATTTGGGTAATCGTTACATTTCATACTTTAGTTATTAAAGCCAAGTTTTGGTACTCCTTTTTATGATGTGGGATTCTATTAAAGAAACTTTAGAATAGTAAACCATTTATAACCCCGACGAATTTCGAGGGCGAAATTCATTTTAAGGGGGGTAGAATGTAACAGCCCGAGATTTTATGAAAAAAATATTCTTTTTAATTTTATTAATGTCTTGTGTTGTACGCTACACCAAAAGGAGCTTGCACAACACACATCCTTGACTTGCCTTGCATTACACGCAATCGCGACCTTCCTCGATAGCGTGTGTAATAGGCAATACTGAGTTTCATTAAACAACGATATGCTATTAAAATATTATTGAAACTAGCCGTTATGAATAGTAATAACCACTTTTTAAAATTCTATAAATCTTATTTTTTAAAATGAACTTCATTTTTGGATTCAGAATATCGAAATTAACTTAGGTTGAAATTTTGGTGATTTTCGGATAACTTTCATATTTTGATGAATAGTGAAAATTACTAAATTATAATTAAAAACAACTTTTTTAATCGAAATAGTTGATAGTGATAAATCATTAATTTGAGTGGTTTTAAAGTATATTTAGAATATATTTTTACAATTTAATACAATGTTGGTCATTGGATGTAATTTCACATTCAAACTAGACATAAACAAGTGTCAATCTTTTGATAGATATTGTTTCTTAAAAACACGCTATTTGTTTTAACAGCGGGATTTAATTATAAAATTAATTAATGCAACTTTTATGTTATGAATTTGGTAAAATAGACTTCATTTTTGAATTCGGAATATGAAATATAGCTTAGGATGAAATTTTGGCATTGTTCTGAAAAACATCAATTTTTAATGAATAGTGAAACTACTAAGTGGTAGTTAAAAAAACTGAATTTTTCATAAAACTTAATTTTGCCACTTCTGTGAATGGAATTTCGAAAATCCGAGAGACACGGTTAATATCAAGGACTAAAATGTGGTTCAATGAGATGAAAATAATTTTTTGGTGAATTGTAACTTTTTACATTTTTTTACCACGGTTAATAGTAAATAGGGTAACTAAGGGTAAATATGATATTAATATTACCCTAACACATGTCCTAATTCTATTGGACAAGTGTAATTCGACCAAAAACAAACTTAGGAATAAAATATGACCATTTAGGCCCACTTGGATTAGATTAGGACATTTATTATTAATTTATTTAAAGAAAGGTTAAAATAGTTAAAATCAAAGTTTAATAAGTAAATAATTTTTAATATGGGGTTATACATAAGATAAATTCGACTATAAATATTCATTAGAAAGCTAAAACGAGTTACTACATGATTGTATTTTATTTGTAATTTTTAGACATCAAATAATATAATTTATTTATGAAACAAAAATGATGCAGTAATTATCTTGTTAATGAAATATTGACATAATTGATAATATAAATACCAAAATAAATGTAATTTAAGACTTTTTATGAATTCCAATAATTTTCTAGGTTACTATGATATATTAGTGTTGATTTAATCAACTTGGTTCGAACATATAATTCTGTTATGACTTTCACAAAAATCATATATCAAATAGTGTCAAAATTGACAAAAAATAGTTTTTAAATCAAATATTATATTATTAATTGTTATTTTATTCCTAAAAATCTAAGGTTCGGCCAAATGACTTAAATAAGGATATATGTATTAATAATATACAATTTGGGGTTCGTTTGGCATGTTATAGTAAGTTTATTAACCATATAGTGAAAGAAAACAAAAAGACACGGTAAAAGTTAAATTATTTAACTTAGAGTTAAATCTAATTGATAAGGTTAAAATAATACCCTAAACTTGTCTAAATCCTATTGGTTGATAGGATTTCGACCCATCCCCACTTTAGATTAGAAATAAGACCCTTTGGAACCATTATAAACCGATTTTGACTTTAATATAAAATAATATTTTGAGATATTCCTAAGGTGCCCCTCTCCTCCCCTATAAAAGGACACCTCCTCCCCCTCCTCCTCACACCAATTTGAGCACTCAAGCTCGGCCAACCCCTGCCAATTTCTCCTCTCCACTTCCCTAGCAACATCCTAGAGGTTCTGGTCTTACTCAAAGACCAATTTTAGTTCCCTAAGAGGAGGTCTCCAAAAGGCGCTTCAAAGAAGAGGTAATTACCGTTACCAATTCTTTCATCTTTATTTCTTCTTCCACTTCTTCTTCTTAGGTTGTTTAATTATGAAGTAATAACATCAGTATCACTCATATACTGATATGTTATTATAAGTATGAAATAACCCTATTTCACCATCTATCCATCCTACGGAAAAAGAAATCACCGCGCGTGCGTACGTACGGAATACCATCTCCACGCCGTGGTGTAATCTATTTTCCACCACCACCTTACATGGATGGGTATAATGGTGTAAAGAATAAATATACATAGTTATTACAACATCATATTGATTCTGATATATTGTATAATCCACTCCAATTCAATTCAATATTTATAGAAATGATATCATCGCTCGTGCGTACGTACGGACTACTGTCTCCACGACGCGATGAGATTCATTCTCCATGTTAACCATTTAAGAATGATTATAATGTATATATAAGAAATAATAATGAAATATATGACATTATAAAGCTACTGGATTTATGTATATATATACATATGTATGTCATCTACTTACTTCCATTTCAAGACAATAAGGAAAGGAAAACAGCGTTCATGCGTACGTACGGACTACCGTCTCCATGAACGGTGTTTTTCATTTTATTTATCTACCTATTATATATATATATATACTGAATATATATGATATATAAATCATATTTTATATTCTGGAAGTGAGTAAATAATGATATAAGTAATAATGATGTCAAGAACAACAAGTCAAAACACCTACGATAAATGAAACGATTTTACCCAAAACGCTTCTTTAACATGGAATTTACAAAAGAACGGGTAATATAATGTCATAAGTGAACCATGTATGATATCATAACAATGAATATGATTCTGGAATAAGTCAATAACATTATTTAAACCATTATATAGGAGCTTCGGACACGAACAAAGCAAATCGGACCTAAGGTAAGGGAAATATCACAATCTCATTTTTATCCGAGATTGTTTTTACTTTGGTAATTACTGGGGTGTATTTTATCATCCACATCCATGTTTCCTCAATATGTAATGTTATTTACATCCACATACAATTGTTTAAATCCAATTTTACCCTTCGGTGAGTTTTTAGTAAAAGATATGAAAGGAATCTTTTGTCGTTTTTCATACGAGGTAATTTTTGACTTTTCCGACAAAAGTACGAGAAGAATGTTTTTTTTAACTTATACGGCACAAACGGATTTATACTGTTTTATAAAGCCTTATTTTCATGAAGCTTCCTCTAAAAGATTTCATGACTATTTTCAATAAAATCTTTTTCTTTTAAAATTGCATGCTGTTTTGTGAAAAGAAATTGATTTTGAAGAAAAAAGGATATTTTCCTCAAGAATTCATTTCAAGTGTTTTATCAAAATTATTTTCCATCTAAGATAATAAAGGGTTCTGTTTCTATCCATATTTTTACATTGATTTGACTATGTTGTGATGGAATTATGTTTATGAATTCCTTTATCTTATATGAATGGTTTTATGATGTCATGTTGTTTAAGAATCCCATTTTTATTACATGGGTTATGAAATGATGTATGATTTATGATTTTGTGGCACACATAAGAAAGGATTCATTATAAGATGGGTGGGACCTATATCTCCCTCCAATGCATTGGGTAAAGATTTTATATCTCATGAGATAGACATGGCTGGAATGGTAGGTTATACCGGTTCAGTGAAACAGGATTGAAACGAGGATTACTCGATTCAGAAAGGGACATTGTCCACTAAGATAGTCTTGGCAATGAGTCTTGACTAACAAGAAATGATTCTCTATGATTATGTGTGTATGCCACAATGAGTAATGTTTTATGTTATGATTTCATTTCACTACTATGATTTATCCCATGTTATGATATTATGAGCTCTTTTGCAGGCTAAGATTTCCAAAAGCTATGTTCTTATGTATATGATGTGATTGATATTTCTTTTGTTTACCCTTACTGAGCATTTGAGCTCACCCTTTTATGTTTTCTTTTCCCCAGGATATAAAGAAATGTTCTAGGTAAAAAAAAGGAAGATCTTTATGGGAGATGTTGAAGATCTTTCACCACGATTAGAAGATTACGTTCCGAGTTTCCAAAGACACTAAACTATTATGATCCTTGTGTGTGTGTTTTTGTTATGTATTAAGTATTCCGCAAAAGTAATGTAATGTTCATGTACGTTAGGCTTCGGGTCTCTATAGTTGGTATCAGAGGTAAAGGAGGTAGGAATGTATCCGATCCTTGGGAACTCTCACATGTGAGCGTTGGACGAAGCATGGCTCTCCGCCCAAGGGCTTCATGAGGAAATGGCTGCCACTGGGGATGGTGGTGTGTCCCGCCCAGGGGGTGTAGCCGCCCATGGAGTGCCCTGATAGGTATCAACTATAGTCCACTAGAAGTAATTCTAGACCGCTACAGAGAAGTCATTGGGAAAACCTACTCAGTTTAATTACTCACCCCCTGCTTTGGCACATTGGTGCTTTTGCAGATGTCATGTACCAGGTCATTGGAAAAGGTAAAGTGTCACATGTTTAGAGAAATGCTTTGGGATACTAGGGCTGGTTCATGATGTTGGTGCATGGAGCTTGTGGATAATGGAGTTGGGTTGTAGTCTTGTAGTATTTAAATTGTCTTTCCACAGTTTACAATGATGTTTGAGTGTTGGTTTCTATTGTAGTAATATTGGTTGGTTTTTGATAAAATAAATGGTTGAGTTGTCTTAGCTTTTATCATGCATCATTTATTTGTTGGTTTGGATACGGTTGTTGGTTCTATGGATGTTAAAAAAGGGTAAATCTTCCCCCACTTGTTTGAAACCCTTAGGCATTTATTGCCAGCCTTTGGTGCCATGGGGATGTTACTTAAGGCCAAGTAATGACTCGTTTATCTCTCAAGCCAACGAAAATTGGGGGGTTATTATAGGTCTGGATCCCATAACCCAACTCTTGGAATAAAAAAATTCTACCGCATGATTAGTGAAAACCATGTTGAGAGAGCCACAAGGTTATTTCTAACCATGAGAGGCTGGAGAAAGGGAGGCTACCAGATGCACAATTTGATGAACTGTGTGATTTGAGGTGCATGACCATGTATGAATGTATGAACTTTTGACAGTGGATCTTTTCATTTTTTTCATACATTTAATTAAACCATGTGATCTTCCCCTTCTCTATAGTTAACCAAACCCGATTAGTACAAGGTTTGTCCAACCATGTGTCCAAACCATGAAACCTTGTGTTTTTGGATGAATTTACAATTTTAACCCTAATTAAATATATTTATAACAAAAATATTTCTTTTCCTCAATAGAGTGAAACTTCTCCATTTTGAATCCATCTTTTGAGACTATTCTTATATTTGCCTCCAACTCACTGTCCAATCACAAAATCAAGAACTATTTATATCATTGGATCCATAATAGTATGATCTAGATTTATTATGTGTCATTCCACCTTTATTTTGGTATCATATACACTATTTAGGTGCAAGATAATTTTACCTATTATTAGGTTCTCTGTCTGTTCTTCAATTTTTTTCTTGATCTGAGTTGAATTAGAAGATCATAGAAGACAAGTTATCCACTACAAACCTATGGTTCATTTTCTCATGTCTATCATTTAATGTCATGTTTTTATATATCTGGTTGCGTCATTCTCCCAATTCTCATAGCATATCCCTTGAAATGAATATGAATACTTGAATTTAATTGATAGGTATGGCCTATGTAATTAATGAGGCATGTTGATAAATGAATTATTGTTATGAACCTAAAATTTGACCCTCCCCTTTGGTGTTTTGTTAAATAAAATGGATAACCTTGATGGTTTTTGAGTTGGATCACCATGAGTTTTTTTCATTTCCCCTTTCCAAGTGATTTTAATTGTTGAAATATAATTTGAATAATGAATTGGATTGATTAATGGAAAGGTATTGATGACCATGCCCTTAGATTTGGACATATAATTACTTTTTGATTCTTTAGTTTCATTTTTAATGAAATGGCCATGTGAGTTGTTAAATGGAAAGACTTATAATCTAGTATAGTTCCTTGAGTCACCTTTTGAGGCGAGATTGAATTGAAATGTTCTTGGTCGTGACCTTCACATGTTTGAATAAAATTGATAAAATGAAATTGATATTTATATATATTGATTAAATTATTATGTTTCTTGGGTGGCACATTGATTCATATAACAATTCCATGGGCATACTCGTCTAGATTATTCCTTGCTTGCACCCGAGTGACACTTAGACTCCTTATATGGAATGCCTAGGAACGACTCATAATAGATAACTATTATATGTCAAGTGACACTTCAACTCGATAAGGATTTCCAAGGAAGGACTAAGAGGGAATTTGATCACATATGTCATGGGTGATTCTTGGGCTCCCTTAGTGGAACTCCATAGAGAAACCCTAGTGGTATTGATGGTATACCACACCTAGAGAGATACCTAGGTTCTTGAGACGTTCCCCGTGGATGGGATTGTATGGTGCTGGTTAATATTACACCTAAAGAGATACCTGGATTCCAAATTAGGGATGTCATGGATGGTATCAGGATCCTAAATGAATTATTAATGGAATGGTTTATAAGATGCATTTTCTAAGGCAAAGTGCATTAATGGATTCTATCTTTTTCATACACCTTATGAACATTATGTTTAGGAATCCTTTGATAATATCAATATGGGGGATGTTCGGATATGTGCTAGGTCTCGATATATAATAATTAAATGAGATCGACTTATTAAATAAATGTGATTACAAATGAGAACTTTGAATTTGTACAATGTTTACTTCCAATACTTCTTTAACATATTATATTGTTCTCTACACACTATGAATGTTACATAATCACTAGCTATATGGAACTAGACCTTGGGTGGTTTCCTAATGGGATTATGTCTCACACCCTGTTTGTGCTATCTTAGGTACTCGAATGGACTATATGATTGCACGTATGTATAAGGGAAAGCAGCACACTAAAGGTTATTGACCTCTACTTAGGAGTAGGATAGCACATGACTGAGCTGAGGCACATGATATGAATTGGGATACTCTTTGCCTTTTTGTACTTATGATACATGTATTTTATTGAACTGTTGTGTACCTATTTTTCCTATTTTTTATAGACGGGTATCATCATCATTATATATGAGTTCTTTTTAGAAATGTTATCTATTCCTGATGTTTATCTGTCATCTGTATGATTTACTACTTACAGTACTTGTATTTTATTAATATTCCATTGTTCTACACTCATTTCATAAGGTATTAGTATCCCCATGAACACACCCACGCTATCAGTTCTATATGGAACCCTCTGGTGTTTGGGGAGATGTTCTTGATTCCATGTAGCAAACCAAGCACGGGGCACCTTACAGTGGAATTTGTGTTGGGGATGTTACAAATTGGTATCATAGGTTGTTATTCTTTGGTTTGATTTATCATTTTGAGACAATATAAATTTATATGAAAGAATATGAACTTGGTAATGATTTATAGTTGGGCGTAGCTAACCTACATACAGGAAAATCAAAATTACCTTGAATGAAATTATTATTTTCTGGATATTTACTATTACAGTTTATTTGACTCCACCATTGGGTGATGCACTTGAATAGTGATGTTATCATTGATTTAACTGTGGGTTATATTTTTTTGAAACATGATGATATGGGGATATTTTATCTCATGTATCATATTATTAACTTTATCGAAATAAAATTATATGCCCCATTTCATTCTATTTAGGGTATTGTACTTATTTCATATTGTTGCGATAGGTGTCGTGATATACATATAACTACCATGGTGATATAAATTCTGGAACATGCTATGGTTTGAATTAGGTGGATAAAATATATTTATTAATGAGGTGTATGGGACCTTATGGATCAGAATTTGGTAAACCATTGGTTCAACATTTTAATGTAAATTGTGATATAATGTGATTTCAAATAAAATGAGGATTGAATCTGAAAATAAAATGGAAACTAAAATTACTTATAACAGGTAACTTGACCCAGACTCAACCTTAGTGGTGGGAAGTAGGTAGTATCTATTTCTTATACATGGTTAGTATGCCAAAAATAACTGACTCATAGAGTAATAACAGGGGTGTGTTTCTTATATAGGAAGGCATGTACCTATCATATTTTTGTATCTATGCTTTTGAGATTCAAACATTGATAATTATATTGATATGAGGTGTGTGTTTTTCATTTATAGTGGTATTCCACAATAATTTCCTTTAGTCATATTCCAGGAAGTTGGAGACGACCACACTCCGGAGGTGGTGGTCCATGGGCTACTAGTGGATCATCTAGTAAATCTACTAGAGGCACCAGGGATAGTAATAAACCTAAGTGATGATGAATAGTTTCATAAGAGATTATTACGCTTTATACAGACCGATCAAGGGCACCACAACCTACACCGACTATAGAAGAGTTAACTCATGAGTTCCTGTAGTAGAATCCACCCACATTTTCAGGGGATGGAAGACCATAGTCAGCAGATTCATGGATAGAGGTCATGCTATCGATCTTTTATCATTGAGAGATTCGTCATGAGTGGAGGGTAAAGATTTATAGGTATATGTTGTTTGATTACTCTAATAGATGGCAGGATGTTATTATATAGATGGATTTTCATCAGTAGATGGATTGGAGGGATTCTTACATGTCTTTATATTACTACATTTTTCTAAGATGTCGAGGGAGGATAGAGCCCTAGGTTTCATGCATTTGGAGCAAGTAGAGTTGTCACTTGTGGATTATTTGGCTCATTTTATATAGCGTCATCACTTAGTACCTATTAGTATGGGTGAAAAGTTATCTAAAGTTTGGAAATTAATGGATGGTCTCAGGTATGACATCTAATCATTGGTGAATTTATTTCAGATTAATATCATTTATAGAATTGTGAATTATGTGATTATCACATTGTGTGTCCTAAGAGAGGTTAGGGGTGTGATCCATAGATGTTTGATATCTAGATCTGGTATAAAATTTACTGGTAGTATGAAGCATCATTTGGAGATTCCACGTGATAAAATTAGTAGTTATATCACATAATCATGTAGTTGGATGTGGTGTTACCTGTGTTGTAGGATGGGACATATATGGCCTTGGTGTACGAGTGACCCAGTCAAGTATTGATCTTTCCAAAAGATGGTTCTTCTATATTGAATCTACATAGCCTTCACTATGGTAGCTAGTGAGAGCAGGTCTTAATCAATTTCACACGCATGAGTGGGGTCAGCAACTTCTCATCAGTTAGGGAGATGGAGTACAGCTAGTCGATTAGGCCGAGGTGGTGGCCTTGGTCTTGGTAGTCAGATGCCCATTTTACAATGACGATATAGTGGGTTTGCTCAGGGTATCCAGGTAGTATAATAGGGTTGTGGTGTCCTTGGGCTCATTTTTCAAACTTCTGATGGTTTTATGATGCTTGATACTCCATTAAGGATTAGAAAAGAGGATGTACATTGGTTAAGGGAGTTTCCCCTTGATATTGGTAGGTGTCACATTTTTTGGGAACTCTTTTTCCTCAAGATTACTTGTTTTTACATCATTCATGGGATGTAATTCTTGGCTCCTTTTCAGGATTTCAATGATTTCTATTATAGAAGGGTGACCTTAACATCACCATTTGGTGGATAGTTTATTCTCAAAGTTGAATGGGATGTCCAGGAGAATCGAGTTGTACCCAAGCATCATGGGATGGTAGGGATGATAATGAAAATTGAGATTTTATATCTACATGATCTTGGAACATGTCAGTCATATTTCCCAAATAGGTTAATCATCTATAGGATGTTTTCCTGGAGAACTATTCTGGATTACCTCCAGTGAGATAGGTAGATTTCTCTATCGAGATACTGTCAGGATATGTACCAGTATACATTCCTCCTTATAGGAAGGATACTATTGAGATACAAGATCTCAAGAGGCAGCTATAGGATTTAGAGTAAAAGGGGTTTATACAGCCTAGTACTTTTCTTTGGGGTTCACCAATCCTTTTTGCAAAAAATGTGGATAGAACACTCAATCTATATGTGAATTACCAGAAATTGTACCAGATGATGGTTAAGAATTGGTATCATCTTCCATGGATAAATGATCATTTCAATTAGATCTAAGGAGATCAGGTATTCTCAAAGATTGATTTGAGATCCAAGTATCACCATGTGTGTGTTAGACCATCAAATATACCTCATACAGCTTTTCATATTAGTTATGGTCTATATAAGTATTCAGTTATGTCTTTCAGACTCACGAATGTGCCAACGGTCTTCTGGGAACTGATTAACTGTGTTTTCCATCATTATCTTGAGTCATTTTTGGTGGTTTTAATGGATAAAATCTTGGTGTATTCTCACATTTGAAACAACCATGCCAAACATATTGATATCGTATTGAATACAAAAAAAGAGCATGATTTATATCCAAATATCACAAAGTACCACTTATGGATGGATCAAATTCACTTCTGGGGTCACATCATTTGAGAGACTAGAGTATCAGTGAACCAAAATAAGGTGAGAGTTATAGTTTCATAGGATCATCCAAAGAATGTATTTGAGGTATGATGTTTCTTAAGGATAGGAAGATTTTAATAGTTTTTATATAGTACTTCATGCATCTACAAGCACTTCTTATAGGCGTGACTAAAAAGGGTGTGAATTTTTTAAGGTCATATTTCAGTGAGACAACCATTTACGAGATGAAAGGGATATTGACTTTATCACTGATACTAATTTTAACAGATCCATGAAGGATTTAAACTATGTATTGTGATCTATTGAGTATCAGGCTAAGGGAAAACATTATGCAGGGGGGATAGGGTCATTGCATATTGGTCTTGGTAGTTTAGGACACATTAGAGGAACAAATTGATGCATGATATTGAGTTAGATATTGATGTTCATGTATTACATTGTTGGATACATTACTTATTGGTAGATCATTTTGTGGTGTACACAGACCACAAAAGACACAAGTATAAATATACACAACATGATCTAAATTTAATATAGTAAATGTGGTTTCAATGCCTATAGTATTTCAACTTAGAACTTTCCTATATGCCTGGGAAGGGCAATACAGTGGTCAATGCATTGAGAAGTAGGACTCGGATATAGACATCTCAGCAAGACAGTGGCGAGTGGCAGCTTATTGGTATGTTATATGAGATGCACTTAGAGGTTTATGACATTTAGCAATAGACTTTTCTATCATCCTTATCTATGACTGCTACCATACCAGATAGAGTGTGGATGAGGCGACTATTAGATTTCGAGATCCTATTTATATGGGAGAGTGTGGTAGGTGAGAACTATCCTCCTTGTTGTACCATAAGTGAGGATGAAAATTTTCATAATCATGGTCATGTATAGGTTTTAAAAGACATGAATGAGGATATGATGTGATACTTTCATGCTTCAACTTGGTCAGTTCACCCTAGTGTCACTAAGATATTTTAGGATTTACATCATCAGTATTGGTGGCTAGGTATGAAAAGAGATGTAGCCAGTTTTGTCATGATATGTTCCACCTTTAAGTATGTGATTTTGGAACACTAGAAACCAGGTAGACATTTACAATATCTACCCATTCCCGAGTGGAAATGTAATGTTGTCACGATTGATTTACTTATAGGTTTAAGAAGGTCACATTGAGGTAATGATGTCATATGGGTTTTTGTTGAAAGGATCATAAACGTTTCACATTTCTTATTGATCAAGGAAACCTTCATTATGGACGTGCTTAGAAATTTGTATATCTATTAGATAGTATGACTTCACAGGGTCCCAGATACTATCATTTCTGATAGGGAATCTTGTTTTACTTCAAAATATGGGAAAGTTCTATATAGGTAGTTAGTTACACTGGTTTTTCTGATCATAGCATACCACCCTCACACCAATTGCCAATCAAAGTGCAAGATTTAGATTCTTGAGGACATGTTGTGTGTAATGACCCGAAATTTTGAATAAATCTTGTTTCCTAATTTTATGTGTTATTTTATTTTTTTTTTATACTCAACAAAAATGTTTCATTTGATAACATGAGTATAAATAAAATAAGACCATTGGGTTTTGACTGTTATATAACCATTGGTCAATATGACCCCTAGAAACTAAAAGTTTTGATTATTGTCTCTAAATACAAGTAATCTTGGTTAATTATTATAGAAAGATGATTCGATGGCCTCACCCAGTAGTCTTGGACCGATCGAATCCCATCTAATAGAACTTGGGAAGGAGGTAGCACCACTGGGCTTTGGTCTTGACCAAACCCATGCCGAACTTCATCGTGTGAAGCTAGAACGGAATCACCTTTGCGATAAGTTCAAACTGATAGAAATTACTACTCGTGCGATGTTAGCCGAGCCTCCCTCAGATTCTCTCACCTTAGCACACCTTACACTTAGTTCCTAGGATGGTGTGATAAGGGGCTACGTAAGGAGACCATAACTTCCTTGTGTAATCCTTTGTTTTAAATAAAAATTTGGATTTCTTCTTATGATGATGTTTATGAATTTTCAAATGACCGGATAAATATAGTATGCATATTTTTGATGAATTTTAGAAAAATGATATTATAAAAATGTTTATGTAAACCTTAAATAACTAAAAATGTGTAATGATATTCAAAAAATGGTCTTCTACAATTATGCTCAGTAGGAAATTTAGAGTCTAATAAGATAAACTTAATTTTTGATGAATAGTAAATTATGAATAGTGATTTTATGATTAGGATTAGTAATGTGTCCAAATGGATTAGTAATCTCACTTAAAGAAAGTATTAATATAATCTAGGCACCTTGAATAAGTAATGTGATTCAATAAAATGGTTAAATAACAATTTCATAAATTATTATTCAATTATTAGTTTTTTCGAGTGAATAGTGTTTTTTAATTAAAAAATAAATTAATAATATTTAAAAAATTAGTTTTATAAAATGGATTTCATTTTTGAACTCAGAGCACCGATATTGTGTTATGGTAATTTTTTTGGGTTTTTTCTGAAAAAAATCAATTTTCGGTGAATAGTGTTTTTATTTAAAAAAATAAATTAAAAATATTTAGAAAATTATTTTTATAAAATGGAGTTCATTTTTGAAATCAAAGCATTAATATTTGGTTAAGGTGAAATTTTGGGATTATTCTGAGTAAGTCGAATTTTCGATGAATAGTGAAACTACAGTTTTTATGTTACGGGTGTTTAATGACATCATTAAATGATGTATTAAGTATGTAATAAATATGGTCGACTTATGAATATGAATATAAGGTATGAGGTGTCCCAAGTGGCCAATACCATGGGAAAATACCATGGGCAAGCCCATGGTTTTTCCAAAACCACTAATAAGGTGTCCCTTGGCCATTAATGCCTTGTCCCCTCACTTTCTCTATAAATACCAAGCCATCCTCTCATCCATTCGACTCCCCACTCTCCCCCAACAATGTTCTGGTCTCATTACCCCCCAAGGAGTCCTCCCAAGGTGCCCCCAAGCCCTCAATGTCCCAACCTTTGAGTTTTAAGAGTTACGTTTTAAGGTAAGGGATCTGATCTCTCTCTTTCTTTTCAAGAAATCTCTTTTATGTAATTTATTTTTTGCTCCATGTTATTAGGTTAAAAAGTGTTCTTTTATACTCCGCTTACTTCCCTTTTCATGTTCACATAATGAGAGATCCCCTCTTACTCTCATTATTTCGTTTCATGAAGTTTTAAGTGGCGCCGTTGAGCTGCCGAAATTTTTTTAACGGATTCTTTCTCCTTTATCATTTTTCAAGATCTATTTTCATGTAAAGTATTTAAAGTTCCTTTTTATTATGTTGGGTCATTATCTCTAAATTTATCATACTTATCTTTTATGATCATATGATTAGAGACCCCATTTGATCTCTTTAATTCAGTATTTTGAAGTTCTAAGTGGCGTCGTTAGGCTGCCGAATTTTTTAAGTGGTTCTTCACCCTTCTCGTTTTGAAGTTCTACTTTCATGTCAATTCTTTCAAGTTCCTTTTTGTTATGTTGGGTTATGATCACTATATCTATAATATGGATCTTTTATGACCATATGATTAGAGACTCCATTTGATCTCTTCAATTCAGTATTTTGAAGTTTAAGTGTCGTTGTTAGGCTGCTGAATTTTTAAGTGGTCCTTGCACCTTTCTCCCTTTTCAAAGTTCTAATTCCATGTCAAGTCTTGGAAGATCCTTTTTATAATGTTGGGGTATGATAACTATATCTATCATACTTATCTTTTATGTTCATATTATGAGAGACCCTATTTTATCTCATCAATTCATTTTTGGTTGAAGTTTATGTAACACTGTTAGGCTGCCGAATTTTCATAAGATAAATCTTATTTTTTTGTCTTCCTTTCATGTTCTTCATTTCATATGGTATATTTTCAAATTTCATTACAATGTTCTTAAATCCATTATATTCTGTCCCTCTACTGTTTTATGGTTCATTTATGAATGTTTGATCCATGTCCCCTCTCTTTTCAAGGTTTTCTAAAAACCTTGTAACATAGCCATTATGCTGCAGAATTTTCGTCTCAAAATGTCTCTCTCTTTTTTCTAAAGATATTTTATTTTATTAAGTGAGTACTCAAAGATCTACCTTCTATATGGGTATTCACATATATACCAGGATTTTCTATTTTAAATTCTGGGATTTACATACATGAAACCCTCTTTCCCTTTTTGTGGTTTTAAGTGACATAAAGATCATGTCTTTAAAGCAGTTTTTAAAACGTTATGATTATGAAATGAAACACATTTATTTTATGCTATATGGGTCATTTATGAAATGTTTGATGATGATATATGTGGCTCACATGATAATAAAGGCGAATTTAAGGGTGCTCCCTGATAGCGCTCTAATGCATTGGGTAATGATGTAACCACTAGAGATTACAATTTTTACGATATCTTGGTGAATAACCTTGGTAATTTTCAAATGACACCTTGGGGATGGACCTTGGTGATATGCTCATGATTTTATATATTAAATTTTTCAGCCACATCTTCAAGTTATGAAAAATTTTATTTTTATTATGATATGCCTCATGATGTCTTTCCCATGCCTTAATGTTCTTTTCATGACCTTATTGAAGTATCTCAAGTTCACATGTAAAATGTTTCTCTTGTTTTCCTTACTAGGCCTTCTGCTCACCATTTCTTTTGATGTATGTCCCCAGGTTATGAGATGCAGTAATGATCCTAGGATGAACATGAAGAGAAGCCTTTCAAGTGTTTAAGAAGAATCTTTTATGTTTTCATGTTTAGAGTTCCTGGTTTCCAAGACACTAAACCTTAAAGATCCTCGGTTTTGTAAAATGTAATGAAAGTTTATGTGATAAAAAGGCGGGATTCTATAGTTGGTATCAAAGGATGGTTTAGTTATTTGTGGAAATTCGGATATGAAAAATCTAGGAAGAACCCTATAGAAAAGTTTAAATATAGGAAATCTTCCTGGTATTTGGGTGATTATTGAGTAAGGGGTTGCCAAGCAAATACATCCCTGTCTGGATACGAGCAGGTAGAGGTGGCTCTGGCACAGATGTACATAGGGGTAAAACCCGAAAACAGCGCTTTGAGCTAGACTCGAATGGGAACTGGTACATGACAACGGGCCTTGCTGCACTCTTGGTTACGACACTCCCGGGGGATATGCTTTGGTAAATTCATAAGCTTAGTGTGAACCATTGTTAAAGGAACAAAGATAAAATAAAATAAAGATTCACATAAGAATATATGATCATGGATAACCTAGATGGGAACCTAGGGGATCACAAGTTAGGGTATACTTTTTTATACAAGTTATCCTTATATGTTTTCAGTTCCTTTTCATGATTATTGGCTAAGTACTTAAGCCCCTAATTATTCTTTATATTCTTAGTTAATGGTGGGAAATGGAAGAACATGTCCCAACAACCAATTTGATAGGAAATGCGACGATCGTCGTATTAATATGACGGGGATGATTAGGGGATTAAAATATGATTATTATTTTGGAAGATGTTCACTATTTTGGGGACCCTATATGATCGAGGTAAATAGATTACTATGGTATTTTCATTGAGGAGTAAGTTTGACTTATATTTTGAAGAATCGATGAATTTAAGGTGGAATTATAGTAATTTAGGTTACTTATGGGAATGATTAACCTATCTTGGGTAAAATATGTTTAGGTTAGATACTTTTGTTATAAGATGTTAGGAGTGGTTGATGTTGTTTGGAGATTAACAATGAAGTTTATTTTGGAAGACTATGCTATCAAATCCTTATTATATTTGGATTTCAATCTTAGTTTGGTTAATTTTGAGGAATTTTAAGGACTGTTATTTATGGAATGGACTATGATGAACTTTGGGTAGTACCATGGAACTTTGAATATTTAAAAGTAGTTTCCATTCCTATGGGATTATTTCTTTTTGAAGAGTTGTTTTACCTTACCCTTTCTGTTTTTGGGATAATGTTTAAAGATAGAAGAAATAGATTGTTAATATTTTGTGGATTATGTGATTCTCTAGAAGATGATTCTTGTGTTTTGATGAGACCAAGTAGTTTTGAATGCTCATAGTTTGGAGAAAAGATTTTTTTTGGGTAGAAACTTATTAAAGGATGAAACTCTACATGAATATAGGTATATTTTCTTATGTTTTTGTTTTATGTTGTAAATGAATTCCTCAAAATTATGAAAAGGAACGTAAAACAAAAACATTGTTGGTTTATGTTTCCTACTGGGTAATCAAAGACTGTTTACACACATCATAAGTTTGGGATTTTCTTATGGTTAAATTTCTCCTAATCATGTTTTCTATCACTCTCCCTCAGAACTTGACCCTTTGTTTTCTCCTCCATGCCCATATTTTCGTACATGGAATCCTAGTGTGGGATAACTTGGGTGACCTTTGTACATACCTTTTTTTATTTTAAATTAATAGTTTTACTGACTCCTTTTCCGATGTGGTATATTCAATGAAATTTCAAAATCCAATTTTAAAAATTTTGAGGATGCAATTTCTTAAGGGGGGAAGATTGTAACGACCCGAAATTTTGAATAAATCTTGTTTCCTAATTTTATGTGTTATTTTATTTTGTTTTTTATACTCAACAAAAATGTTTCATTTGATAACATGAGTATAAATAAAATGAGACCATTGGGTTTTGACTGTTATATGACCATTGGTCAATATGACCCCTGGAAACTAAACATTTTGATTATTGTCTCTAAATACAAGTAATCTTGGTTAATTATTATAAAAAGAAGATTTGATGGCCTCACCCAGTAGTCTTGGACCGATCGAAGCCCATCTAACAGAACTTGGGAAGGAGGTAGCACCACTGGGCTTTGCTCTGGACCAAACCCAAGCCGAACTTCATCGTGTGAAGCTAGAATAGAATCTCCTTTGCGAGAAGTTCAAACTGATATAAATTACTACTCGTGCAATGTTAGTCGAGCCTCCCTCAGATTCACTCACCTTATCACACATTACACTTAGGTCCTTTGATGGTGTGATAAGGGGCTATATAAGGAGACCATAACTGCCTTGTGTAATCCTTTGTTTTAAATAAAAATTGGGATTTCTTCTTATGATTAAGTTTATGAATTTTCAAATGACCGGATAAATATAGTATTCATATTATTTATGAATTTTAGAAAAAGGATATTTTAAAATTTTTTATGTAAACCTTAAATAACTAAAAATGTGTAATGATATTCAAAAAATGGTCTTCTATAATTATGCTCAGTACGAAATTTAGAGTCTAATAAGATCAACTTAATTTTTGATGAATAGTAAATTATGAATAGTGATTTTATGATTAGTATTAGTAATGTGTCCAAATGGATTAGTAATCTCTCTTAAAGAAAGTATTAATATAATCTAGGAACCTTGATTAAGTAATGTGATTCAATAAAATGGTTAAATAACAATTTCATAAATTATTATTCAAGTATTAGTTTTTTCGAGTGAATAGTGTTTTTTAATTAAAAATTAAATTAAAAATATTTAAAAAATTATTTTTATAAAATGGATTTCTTTTCTGAACTCAGAGCACCGATATTATGTTATGGTAATTTTTTGGGGATTTTTCTGGAAAAAATGAATTTTAGGTGAATAGTGTTTTTATTTAAAAAAATAAATTAAAATTATTTAGAAAATTATTTTTATAAAATGGAGTTCAGTTTTGAAATAAGATCATTGATATTTGGTTAAGGTGATGTTTTGGGATTATTCTGAGAAAGTTGAATTTTCGAGGAATAGTGAAAATACAGTTTTTAAGTTACGGGTGTTTAATGACATCATTAAATGATGTATTAAGTATGTAATCAATATGGTCGACTTATGAATACTAATATATGGTATGAGGTGTCCCAATTGGCCAATACCATGGGAAAATACCATGGGAAAGCCCATGGTTTTTCCAAAACCACTAATGAGGTGTCCCTTGGCCATTAATGCCTTGTCCCCTCACTTTCCCTATAAATACCAAGCCATCCTCTCATCCATTCGACTCCCCACTCTCCCCCAACAATGTTCTGGTCTCATTACCTCCCAAGGAGTCCTCCCAAGGTGCCCCCAAGCCCTAAAGGTCCCATCCTTTGAGTTTTAAGAGTTACGTATCAAGGTAAGGGATCTGATCTCTCTCTTTCTTTTCAAGAAATCTCTTTTATGTAATTTCTTTAATGATCCATGTTCTTATGTTAAATGGTGTTCTTTTATACTCCTCTTACTTCCCTTTTCATGTTCACATAATGATAGATCCCCTCTTACTCTCATTATTTCGTTTTATGAAGTTTTAAGTGGCGTCGTTAGGCTGCTGAAATGTTTGTAACAGATTCTTTCTCCCTTCTCATTTTTCAAGATCTATTTTCATGTAAAGTATTTCAAGTTCCTTTTTATTATGTTGGGGTATGATCTCTAAATTTATCATACTGATCTTTTATGATCATATGATGATATACCCCATTTGATCTCTTCAATTCAGTGTTTTGAATTTTTAAGTGGTGTTGTTAGGCTGCAGAATTTTTTAAGTGGTTCTTCACCTTTCTCGTTTTGAAGTTCTACTTTCATGTCAATTCTTTCAAGTTACTTTTTGTTATGTTGGTGTATGATCTCTATATCTATCATACTGATAATTTATGACCATATGATGAGAGACCCCATTTGATCTCTTCAATTCAGTATTTTAAAGTTTAAGTGGCGTCGTTAGGCTGCTGAATTTTTAAGTGGTCCTTTCACCTTTCTCCCTTTTCAAAGTTCTAATTCCATGTCAATTATTGCAAGTTACTTTTTATTATGTTGGGGTATGATCTCTATATCTATAATACTGATATTTTATGTTCATATTATGAGAGACCCTATTTTATATCATCAATTCATTTTTGGTTGAAGTTTATGTAACGTTGTTAGGCTGCCGAATTTTCATAAGAGAAATCTTATTTTTGACTTCTTTTCATGTTCTTCATTTCATATTTTATATTTTCAAATTTCATTACCATGTTCTTAAATCCCTTATATTTTGTCCCTCTACTATTTTATGGGTCATTTATGAATGTTTGACCCATGTACCCTCTCTTTTCACTGTTTTCTAAAAACCTTGTAACATAGCTGTTATGCTGCAGAATTTTCGTCTCAAAATGTCTCTCTATTTTTTCTAAAGATATTTTATTTTATTAAGTTATTACTCAAAGCTCTACCTTCTATATGGGTATTTACATATATACCAAGATGTTCTATTTTAAATTCTGGGATTTACATACATGAAACCCGTTTTCCCTTTTCGTGGGTTTAAAGTGACGTAAAGATCGTGTCTTTAAAGCAATTTTTAAAATGTTATGATTATGAAATGAAACCCATTTATTTTATGCTGTATGGGTCATTTATGAAATTTTTGATGAATATATATATGGATCACATGATAATAAAGGAAAATTTAAGGTTTCTCCCTAATAGCGCTCCAATTCATTGGGTAATGATGTAACCACTAGAGATTATAATTTTCACGATATCTTGGTGAATAACCCTGGTAATTTTCAAATGACGCCTTAGGGATGGACCTTGGTGATATGTTCATGATTGTCTATATTAAATGTTGTAGCCAAATCTTTATGTTATGACAAATGTTATTTTTATTATGATATGCCTCATGATTTCTTTCTCATGACTTAATGTTCTTTTCATGACCTTATTGAAGTATCTCAAGTTCACATGTAAAATGTTTCTCTTGTTTCCCTTACTGGGCATTCTGCTCACCCTTTCTTTTGATGTATGTCCCCAGGTTATGAGATGTAGTAATAAACCTACGATGAACATGAGGAGAAGCCTTTCAAGTGTTTAAGAAGAATCTTTTATGTTTTCATGTTTAATGTTCCTGGTTTCAAAGACACTAAACCTTAAAGATCCTCGGTTTTGTAAAATGTAATGAAAGTTTATGTGATAAAAAGGTGGGATGCTATAGTTGGTATCAAAGGATGGTTTAGTTATTTGTGGAAATTAGGATATGAAAACTCTAGGAAGAACCCTATATAAATGTTTAAATATAGTAAATCTTCCTGGTATTTTGGTGATTATTGAGTAAGGGGTGGCCAAGCTAATACATCCTTGTCTGGATACGAGCAGGTAGAGGTGGCTCTGGCACAGATGTACATAGGGGTAAAACCCGAAAACACCGCTTTGAGCTAGAATCGAACGGGAACTGGTACACGACAACGGTCCTTACTGTACTCTTGGTTACGACACTCCCAAGGGATGTGCTTTGGTAAATTCATAAGCTTAGTATGAACCATTGTTAAAGGAACAAAGATAAAATAAAATAAAGATTCACATAAGAATATATGATCATGGATAACCTAGATGTGAACCTAGGGGATCACAAGTTAGGGTATACTTTTATTATACAAGTTATCCTTATATGCTTTCAGTTCCTTTTCATGATTATTGGCTAAGTACTTAAGCCCCTAATTATGCTTTCTCTTCTTAGTTAATGGTGGGAAATGGATGAACATGTCCCAACAACCATTGTGATAGGAAATGCGACGATTTTCATATTAATATGACAGGGGTGATTATGGGATTAAAATATGATTATTATTTTGGAAGACGTTCACTATTTTGGGGACCCAATATGATCGAGGTAAATATATTACTATGGTATTTTCATTGAGGAGTAAGTATTACTTATATTTTGAAGAATCGATGAATTTAAGGTGGACTTATAGTAATTTAGGTTACTTATGGGAATGATTAACCTCTATTGGGTAAAATATGTTTAGGTTAGATACTTTTGTAATAAGATGTAGGAGGGGTTGATGTTGTTTGGAGATGAACAATGAAGTTTATTTTGGAAGACTATGTTATCAAATCCTTCTTGTATTTGGGTTTCAATCTTATTTTGGTTTATTTTGAGGAATTTTAAGGACCGTTATTTTTGGAATAGACTATGATGAACTCTGGGTAGTACCATAGAACTTTGAAGATTTAAAAGTAGTTTCCATTCCTATGGGATTATTTCTTTTTGAAGAGTTGTTTTACCTTACCCTTTATGTTTTAGGGAAAATGTTTAAAGATAGAACAAATATATAGTTAATCTTTTGTGGATTATGTGATTCTCCAGAAGATGATTCTTGTGTTTTGATGAGACCAAGTAGTTTTGAATGCTCATAGTTTGGAGAAAAGATTAGTTTTTGGTAGAAACTTATTAAAGGATGAAACTCTACATGAAGATAGGTATATTTTCTTATGTTTTTGTTTTATGTTGTAAATGAATTCCTCGAAATTATGAAAAGGAAGGAAAACAAAAACATTGTTGGTTTATGTTTCCTACTGGGTAATCAAAGACTGTTTACACACATCATGAGTTTGGGATTTTCTTATGGTTAAATTTCTCCTAATCATGTTTTCTATCACTCTCCCTCAGAACTTGACCCTTTGTTTTCTCCTCCATGTCCATATTTTCGTACATGGAATCCTAGTGTGGGCTAAATTGGTTTACATTTGTACTTACCTTTTTTTATTTTAAATTTATAGTTTTGCTGACTCCTTTTCCGATGTGGTACTTTCAATGTAATTTCAAAACCCAATTTTAAAAATTGCACGGACGCAATTTCTTAAGGGGGGAAGATTGTAACGACCCGATATTTTTAAAAAATCTTGTTTCCTAATTTTATATGTTGTTTTGTTTTGTTTTTTATACTCAAAAAAAAAATGTTTCATTTCATAACATGAGTATAAATAAAATGAGACCATTGGGTTTTTACTGTTATATGACCATTGGTCAATATGACCCCTGGAAACTAAACGTTTTGATTATTGTCTCTAAATACAAGTAATCTTGGTTAATTATTATAGAAAGAAGATGAGATGGCCTCAGCCAGTAGTCTTCGACCGATCGAAGCCCATCTAACATAACATGGGAAGGAGGTAGCACCACTGGGATTTGATCTGGACCAAACCCAAGCCGAACTTCATCATGTGAAGCTAGAACGGAATCACCTTTGTGAGAAGTTCAAACCGATAGAAATTACTACTCGTGCGATGTTAGCTGAGCCTCCCTCAGATTCTCTCACCTTATCACACCTTACACTTATGTCCTATGCTGGTGTGATAATGGTCTATGTAAGGAGACCGTAACTGCCTTGTGTAATCCTTTGTTTTAAATAAAAAATGGGATTTCTTCTTATGATGAAGTTTATGAATTTTCAAATGACCGGATAAATATAGTATGCATATTTTTGATGAATTTTAGAATAGGATATTTGAAAAATGTTTATGTAAACCTTAAATAACTAAAAATGTGTAATAATATTCAAAAAATGGTCTTCTACAATTATGCTCAGTATGAAATTTAGAGTCTAATGAGATCAACATAATTTTTGATGAATAGTAAATTATGAATAGTCATTTTATGATTAGGATTAGTAATGTGTCCAAATGGATTAGTAATCTCACTTAAAGAAAGTATTAATATAATCTAGGCACCTTGATTAAATAATGTGATTCAATAAAATGGTTAAATAACGATTTCATAAATTATTATTCAAGTATTAGTTTTTTCGAGTGAATAATGTTATTTAATTAAAAATTAAATTAAAAATATTTAAAAAATTATTTTTATAAAATGGATTTCATTTTTGAACTCAGAGCACCGATATTATGTTATGGTAATTTTTTGGGTTTTTTCTGAACAAAATGAATTTTCGGTGAATAGTGTATTTATTTAAAAAAATAAATTAAAAATATTTAGAAATTTATTTTTATAAAATGAAGTTCATTTTTGAAATTAGATCATTGATATTTGGTTAAGGTTAAATTTTGGGATTATTCTGAGAAAGTTGAATTTTCAATGAATAGTGAAAATACAGTTTTTAAGTTACGGGTGTTTAATGACATCATTAAATGATGTATTAAGTATGTAATCAATATGGTCGACTTATGAATAGTAAGATAAGGTATGAGGTGTCCCAAGTGTCCAATACCATGGGAAAATACCATGGGCAAGCCCTTGGTTTTTCCAAAACCACTAATGAGGTGTCCCTTGGCCATTAATGCATTGTCCCCTCACTTTCCCTATAAATACCGAGCCATCCTCTCATCCATTCGACTCCCCACTCTCCCCCAACAAAGTTCGGGTCTCATTACCTCCCATGTAGTCCTCCCATGGTTCCCCCAAGCCCTCAAGTTCCCAACCATTGAGTTTTAGGAGTTACGTTTTAAGGTAAGGGATCTGGTCTCTCTCTTTCTTTTCAAGAAATCTCTTTTATGTAATTTCTTTTATGCTCCATGTTCTTATGTTAAAGGGTGTTATTTTATACTCCTCTTACTTCCCTTTTCATTTTCACATAATGATAGATCCACTCTTACTCTCATTATTTCGTCTTATGAATTTTTAAGTGGCGTCGTTAGGCTGCCGAAATTTTTGTAACGGATTCTTTCTCCCTTCTCATTTTTGAAGATCTATTTTCATGTAAAGTATTTCAAGTTCGTTTTTATTATGTTGGTGTATGATATCTAAATTTATCATACTGATCTTTTATGATCGTATGATGAGATACCCCATTTGATCTCTTCAATTCAGTATTTTGAAGTTTTAAGTGGCGTCGTTAGGTTGCCGAATTTTTTAAGTGGTTCTTCACCCTTCGTATTTTGAAGTTCTACTTTAATGTCAATTCTTTCAAGATCATTTTTGTTATGTTATGGTATGATCTATATATCTATAATACTGATCTTTTATGACCATATGATGAGAGACCCCATTTGATCTCTTCAATTCAGTATTTTGAAGTTTAAGTGGCGTCGTTAGGCTGCTGAATTTTTAAGTGGTCCTTGCACCTTTCTCCCTTTTCAAAGTTCTAATTCCATGTCAAGTCTTGAAAGTTCCTTTTTATTATGTTGGGGTATGATCTCTATATCTATCATACTGATATTTTATGTTCATATAATGAGATACCCTATTTTATCTCATCAATTCATTTTTGGTTGAAGTTTATGTAACGCTGTTTGGCTGCTGAATTTTCATAAGAGAAATCTTATTTTTGTCTTCCTCTCATGTTCTTCATTTCATATGGTATATTTTCAAAACTCATTACCATATTCTTAAATCCCTTATATTCTGTCCCTCTACTGTTTTATGGGTCATTTATGAATGTTTGACCCATGTCCCCTCTCTTTTCAATGTTTTCTAAAAACCTTGTAACATAGCTGTTATGCTGCAAAATTTTCATCTCAAAATGCCTCTCTCTTTTTTCTAAAGATATTTTATTTTATTAAGTGAGTACTCAAAGCTCTACCTTCTATATGGGTATTTACATATATACCAATATTTTCTATTTTAAATTCTGGGATTTACATACATGAAACCCTCTTTCCCTTTTCGTGGGTTTAAAGTGACGTAAAGATCGTGTCTTTAAAGTAGTTTTTAAAACGTTATGATTATGAAATGAAACCCATTTATTTTATGCTATATGGGTAATTTATGAAATTTTTTATGATGATATATGTGGCTCACATAATAATAAAGGAAAATTTAAGGGTGCGCCCTGATAGCGCTCCAATGCATTGGGTAATGATGTAACCACTAGAGATTACAATTTTCACGATATCTTGGTGAATAACCTTGGTAATTTTCAAATGACACCTTGGGGATGGACCTTGGTGATATGTTCATGATTTTCTATATTAAATTTTGCAGCAACATGTTTAAGTTATGAAAAATGTTATTTTTATTATGATATGCCTCATTATTTCTTTCTCATGCCTTAATGTTCTTTTCATGACCTTATTGAAGTATCTCAAGTTCACATGTAAAATGTTTCTCTTGTTTCCCTTACTGGGCCTTCTGCTCACCCTTTCTTTTGATGTATGTCCCCAGGTTATGAGATGCAGTAATAAACCTAGGATGAACATGAGGAGAATCCTTTCAAGTGTTTAAGAATAATCTTTTATGTTTTCATGTTTAATGTTCCTGGTTTCCAAGACACTAAACCTTAAAGATCCTCGGTTTTGTAAAATGTAATGAAAGTTTATGTGATAAAAATGCGGGATGATATATTATGAGCATGTGTCCTAGATATTGGGGGAACATGGGAGAGGCATATACCATTGGTTTAGTTAACCTATAAAAATATATTTTAATATAGTATAAATATGGTGCATTATCAGGCTTTGGAGGATAGTCCATGATGATCACCCCTATTTTGGTTAGAGGTTGGAGAGTCAGTTATGCTAGGACCTTGTATTTTTCAAGAAACCACATAGTATGATTAGTTGATTCAGAAGTAGATAAATATTGAATAATATTGACATAAATCTTATATCAATCACCATAGATGGCCTCTAGATTTTGAGGTTGGGGATTGGGTTTTGTTACATGCCTCGCCAAGGTTAGAATAAAAATGAATCAGGCGACAGGGTAAGCTTTCATCACGGTACGTAGAACCATTTGATATTCTAGAGAGATTTGGGCTGGTATCCTATTTGTGGATCATAGGACGAAGGTTCTCTTTGTCTGGTCAGCTCCTCAAATAAAAGTGTAATAGAAGCATGGATTTTTATGGGATGATACCTTGGATTGGGAGGATAATGTATGATCATAGTGGCTAGAGTTATTCTTTAGTATTTCTGAGCACCATTGATAATGAAATTATTGGATGAATTTCTTTAAGGGGGAAGTTTGTATGAAACTGGTTTTATCTTGATGTATGGATCCTTTAATTTCCATCAAATTTCCTTTTAAATGATTAAATATATGATAATGTGAATTCCCATTGAGTTCATTGATATATGGGGGGTATTTGAGGCTGGTTCGGGGCCCAAAGCACAACTCTTGGGTTGAAAAATGTCTAGTGCAGAGTTAGTGAATACCGTATGGGGTATGCCACACAGTTATTTCTAACTATTCAAGGATTGACATAAGAAATTTATAGGTCTCACGATTTGATAAAATGTTTGATTTTCGATTGATGTGAATATGGGAATATCTGAAATTTTGACAGTGGGGTTTTGAACATTTTGTGAATGGTTAGTCAAACTGTGCAAAAAAATCATGCAAGGTGCCCCTTCCCTATAGTTAAGCATAAACAGTTAGCACACAGTTCGGCCAAAAGTTAAGACAAACCATGAGAGCATATGTTTTTGGGTGAATGTACAATTTTACCCCTAATTAACTCTATTTATAATGAAAATCTATAATTTCTTCAATAGAAATAACCTCCTCAATTTTGAATCTCTCTTCAGTGACTACTCTTAGATTTTACACCAAATCTCAATCTAGTCTCGTAATAAAGAATTTTTTGTATCATTGGATCCAATTAAAAAATATCTTGATTCCTTTTGTGTCATTCCTCATTTGGGTTAGTATCAGCTATGATATTTAGGTGTAAGATAATTTTCTCTATTATTAGGTTCTTTTTCCATTCTTCTATTTTCTCCTGATCTGAATCTAATCGAGATTTGATATTGGATGATAAATTTACTATGATCCTATGGTAGGTGGTCCCATGTCTTTCATTTAAATTAATGTTTTTATATATTACATTTTCCAATGCAGCCAATTCTCGGAGCATCACCCTTGAAATGAATATGAATCCTTGAATTGAATTTATAGGTATAGCCTTTGAAATTAATAATTCTCACTGATAAATGAATTATGGTTATGAACCTCAAATTGGAACCACCCCATTAGGTGTGTTGTTAAATAAAATGGACCACCTTGATTGTTTATGAGCTAGATAACCTTGAGGTGTGTATTTCCCCCTTTCTAAGGGATGTTAATTGTTGAAATGTAAATTGAATTTTTAATTCGATTGAATAATGGAAATGGATGGATGATAATGCCCTTGTGCATGAATATGTAGTATATTTTTGAATCTTGGGTTTCCTTTTTAATGAAATGCCCATGTAATTAGTTAATAAGTAAGACTTTTAAGCTTGGAAAATGCCTTGAGTCACCTTCTGAAGAGATATTGAATTGAAATGTTCTTGGTGGTGACTATGAAATGTTTAAATTAAATTAATTAAATGAAATTGATATTTATATTGATTGACTAAATGATTATATTCCTTTCCTGACACATGGATTCATTTAAAAATTCCATGAATTGAATCATTTGTCCTATACCTTTCTTGTACTAGAGTGGAAGTTAGACTCCTTATATATTGATTTCCAAGGAAGGACTCATAGAGGATGACTATTATATTCTAAGTGACACTAGGACTCCATAAGGATTGAAAAGGATGGAATCATCGGGAAGTTGATCATATATTCCGTGGGTGATACTTGGGCTCCATTAGTGGACCGCCAAGGATGGACTCGAGTGGTAGTGACGTTATACCACACCTAGTGTGATACATGGGTTTTTAAGAGGTTTTACATGGATGATCTTGTAGGTTGTTGGTTTATGTTATACCTAATGTGATACCTAGATTGAACACTATGAATTTCAAGGACAAACATAGGTTTCAAAATGAATAATTAATGGAGTGGTTTATAAAATGTTTTTTCCAAGCCAAAGAACAAGTGTAGATTTAGTCTTTCTATTACACCTTATGGATGGATTTTTTATGCATCCTTTTAGATATCGCTATATGGAATTCTCAGTTATGCGCTAGGTCCTGAGGCTTAATAATTAAATGCGATAAAATATTTAAATGAATTTGATTATAAATGAGAACCTCTACCTTGTAGGAGGCTTACTGCTAGTACTTCCATTACATATTATATTGATTCATACACACTGTGGCTATTATATAATCCCTAAATAGATAGTGCTAGACCATGGGTGGTTTATTACTAGGATTATTTATCACACCCTATTCGGTTTGTCTTGGGTACATGTAGAGACCCGTATCTTGACGTACATGGACATTACATTACATTTGCGGAATACTTAGTACATAACAAAAATACACAAGGATCGTAATAGTTTAGTGTCTTTGGAAACTCGGAACGTAATCTTCTAATCGTGGTGAAAGATCTTCAATATCTCCCATAAAGATCTTCCCTTTTTTTTACCTAAAAACCATTCTTTATATCCTGGGGAAAAGAAAACATAAAAGGGTGAGCTCAAATGCTCAGTAAGGTTAAACAAAATAAATATCAATCACATCATATACATAAGAACATAGCTTTTGGAAATCTTAACCTGCAAAAGAGATCATAATATCATAACATAGAAGTGAAAATGAGATCCCCATAATCATAACGTAAAACTTGAAACTTTGTGGCATGCACACATAATCATGGAAAATCATTTCTTGTTAGTCATGACTCATTGCCAAGACTATCTTAGTGGACAAAGTCCCTTTCTGAACCGAGTTCACTCCTCGTTTCAGTCCTGTATCGCTGAACCGAAAATAACCTTCCGTTCCAGCCATGTCTATATCATGAGATATAAAATCTTTACCCAATGCATTGGAGGGAGATATAGGTCCCACCCATCTTATAATGAATCCTTTCTTATGTGTGCCACATAATCATAAACCATACATCATAGCGTAACCCATGTAATAAAAATGGGATTCTTAAACAACATGACATCATAAAACAATTCATATAAGATAAAGGAATTCATAAAAATAATTCCATCACAACATGATCAAATCAATGTAATAATATGGATAGAAACAGAACCCTTTATTATCTTAGATGGAAAATAATTTTGATAAAACACTTGAATTGAATTCTTGAGGAAAATATCATTTCTTCTTCAAAATCAATTTCTTTTCACAAAACATCATGCAATTTTAAAAGAAAGAGATTTTATTGAAAATAGTCATGAAATCTTTTAGAGGAAGCTTCATGAAAATAAGGCTTTATAAAACAGTAGAAATCCGTTCGTTCCGTATAAGTTAAAAAAAACATTCTTCGTACTTTTGTCGGAAAAGTCAAAAAGTACCTCGTACGAAAAACGACAAAAGATTCCTTTCATACGTATTACTAAAAACTCACCGAAGGTTAAAAATGGATTTAAACAATTTTAGTTGGATGGAAATAATATTACATATTGATAAAACATGGATGTGGATGATAAAATACACCCCAGTAAATACTTACGAATAAACAATCTCGGATAAAAATGAGATTGTGATATTTCCCTTACCTTAGGTCCGATTTGCTTCGTATGTGTCCGAACCTCCTGTATAATGATTTAAATAATGTCATTGACTTATTACAGAATCATATTCATTTTTATGATATCATATATGGTTCAATTATGACTTTATATTACCCGTTCTTTTGTAAATTCTATGTTAAAGAAGCGTTTTGGGTAAAATCGTTTCATTTATCGTAGGTGTTTTGACTTGTTGTTCTTGACATTATTATTACTTATATCATGATTTACTTACTTCCAGAATATAAAATATGATTTATATATCATATATATTCAGTATATATATATATATATAATAGATAGATAAATGAAATGAAAAACACCGCTCATGGAGACGGTAGTCCGTACGTACGCATGAGCGCTGTTTTACTTTCCTTATTGTCTTGAAATGGAAGTAAGTAGATGACATACATATATATATACATAAATCCAGTAGCTTTATAATGTCATATATTTCATTATTATTTCTTATATATACTTTATAATCATTCTTAAATTGGTTAACATGGAGAATGAATCTCATCGCGTCGTGGAGACGGTATTCCGTACGTACGCACGAGCGATGATATCATTTCCATAAATATTGAACTGAATTGGAGTGGATTATACAATATATCAGATTCAATATGATGTTGTAATAACTATGTATAGTTATTCTTTACACCATTATACCCATCCATGTATGGTGGTGGTGGAAAATAGATTACACCACGGCGTGGAGACGGTATTCCGTACGTACGCACGCGCGGTGATTTCTTTTTCCGTAGGATGGATAGATGGTGAAATAGGGTTGTTTCATACTTATAATAACATATCAGTATATGAGTGATACTGATGTTATTACTTCATAATGAAACAACCTAAGAAGAAGAAGTGGAAGAAGAAATAAAGATGAAAGAATTGGTAACGGTAATTACCTCTTCTTTGAAGCGCCTCTTTGAGACCTCCTCTTAGGGCACTACAATTGGTCTTTGAGGAAGACCAGAACCTCTAGGATGTTTCTAGGGAAGTGGAGAAGAGATTTTGGCAGGGGTTGGCCGAGCTTGAGTGCTCAAATTGGTGTGAGGAGGAGGGGGAGGAGGTGTCCTTTTATAGGGGAGGAGAGGGGCACCTTAGGAATATCTCAAAATATTATTTTATATTAAAGTCAAAATCGGTTTATAATGGTTCCAAAGGGTCTTATTTCGAAGCTAAAGTGGGTATGGGTCGAAATCCTATCAACCAATAGGGTTTAGACAAGTTTAGGGTATTATTTTAACCTTATCAATTAAATTTAACTCTAAGTTAAATAATTTAACTTTTACCGTGTCTTTTTGTTTTCTTTCACTATATGGTTAATAAAATTACAATAACATGCCAAACGAACCCCAAATTGTATATTATTAATACATATATCCTTATCTAAGTCATTTGGCCGAACCTTAGATTTTTAGGAATAAAATAACAATTAATAATATAATATTTGATTTAAAAACTATTTTGTGTCAATTTTGACACTATTTGATATATGATTTTTGTGAAAGTCATAACAGAATTATATGTTCGAACCAAGTTGATTAAATCAACACTAATATATCATAGTAACCTAGAAAATTAGTGTAATTCATAAAAAGTCTTAAATTACATTTATTTTGGTATTTATATTATCAATTATGTCAATATTTCATTAATAAGATAATTACTGCATCATCTTTGTGTCATAAATAAATTATATTATTTGATGTCTAAAAATTACAAATAAAATACCATCATGTAGAAAATCTTTTTATATTTCTAATGAATATTTATAGTCGAATTTATCTTATGTATAACCCCATATTAAAAATGCTTTACTTATTAAACTTTGATTTTAACTATTTTAACCCTTCTTTAAATAAATTAATAATAAATGTCCTAATCTAATCCAAGTGGGCCTAAATGGTCATATTTTATTCCTAAGTTTGTTTGTGGACGAATTACACTTGTCCAATAGAATTAGGACATGTGTTAGGGTAATATTAATATCATATTTACCCTTAGTTACCCTATTTACTACTAACCGTGGTAAAAAAAAGTAAAAAGTTACTATTCACCAAAAAATTATTTTCATCTCATTGAACCACATTTTAGTCCTTGATATTAACCGTGTCTCTCGGATTTTCGAAATTCCATTCACAGAAGCGGTAAAATTAAGTTTTATGCAAAATTCAGTTTTTAACCTACCACTTAGTAGTTTCACTATTCATCAAAAATTGATGTTTTTCAGAACAATGTCAAAATTTCATCCCAAGCTATATTTCATATTCCGAATTCAAAAATGAAGTCTATTTTACCAAATTCATAACATAAAAGTTGCATTAATTAATTTTATAATTAAATCCCGCTGTTAAAACAAATAGCGTGTTTTTAAGAAACAATATCTATCAAAAGATTGACATTTGTTTATGGCTGGTTTAAATCTGAAATTACAACCAATGACCAACATTGTATTAAATTGTAAAACTTTATTCTAAATATACTTTAAAACCACTCAAATTAATAATTTATCACTATTAATTATTTTGATTAAAAAAGTTGTTTTAAATTATAATTTAGTAATTTTCACTATTCATCAGAATATGAAAGTTATCCGAAAAGTACCAAAATTTCACCTTAGGCTAAATTCGATACTCCGAATCCATAAATGAAGTCCATTTTGAAAAATAAAATTTACAAAATTTCAAAAAGTGGTTATTACTATTCACAACAGCTAGTTTTAATAATATCTTAATAGCATATCGTTGTTTAGCGAAACTTGACGTTGCGTACAACACACGCTATCAAGGAAGGTTGTGATTGCGTGTAATGCAAGGCAAGTCAAGGATGTGTGTTGTGCAAGCTCCTTTTGGTGTAGCGCACAACACCAGACAGAAATAAAATTAAAAGGAACATTTTTCATAAAATCTCGGGCTGTTACATTCTACCCCCCTTAAAATGAATTTCGCCCTCGAAATTCATCGGGGTTATAAATGGTTTACTATTCGAAAGTTTCTTTAATAGAAACTCACATCGTAAAAAGGAATACCAAAACTTGGCTTTAAAAACTAAAGTATGAAATGTAACGATTACCCAAATAAACTAATCACTGGGTTTCCACATAGGTGAAAATATGGATATGGAAGAGAAATCTAACCATCATGTTCTGATGGAGAGTGGTAGAGAACATGGCTATGGAAAATCCAGTAATCACAAATCCATAAATTTGTGACGATCTAAGGTACCATCTGATTCATCAGGTATAAGATCACTAGGACAACATTTTTGGTTTTCAAGATCATTTCCCTAAAGTTGAAAATTTGAATTAGAATAAATACTTACTTTATTTTGGTACAATCTCACTGTTGTTCGTGCCTTGAACAATTTCCACTTCATCTCTTAAATAAATGAAGTTGAATTTGTAATTCGTGAAGTGTTAGCAGATCATGTGATAGAATGACTGTTCATTCCATCTGTCTCAAACAAAAGGTTAGCAAAAGTTATAAGTCATTCTATAGTGAGATTAATCATATATGGTTCCTAAAATGGACTTATACTTCATATATCATACTGCTTAATATAATAAAACTAGTTTTACTAAACAGGGACTTCCTGTAGGCCAGTGGTAGGCGATAAAGGCCAGTCGCACTTCGGTTGTGGGTTCGATTCCCACAGCCTTGTCCGAAGCGATGGGCTGTCGCCCGTCCTGCAGGTTGTCCTTTTTATAAAACTATATTACTATAACATCCCATCAATTATGTCGAAAAAACTTCTATCCTTAAACAATACTAACTTATGTCCAACATAATCCATTCCAATCTTTAGGCTTATCCATAATACTGCAGTCCATTCTCATAACATAGTGAAAACGATTACCAGAGATTTAATACCATCGTTGATCCCCATATATCATAAGATATATCTTGTTGGTCACATTCCAAACATTCAAAGGCCTTAATCTCGTACTCTCTTGAATACCCATTGAACCTTAGTGAAAACTTGAATGCAGTTAAAAGTTAACACTTTTCACATACCGAAATCCTCAAAATTCTATATACTCAAACCATGATATCACTTAGTCCTTATATCAATCATGAGCTCATGAATACTATCAAACATTTAATTTTCTCCTTATCCCTTCATTATGCGCATATCAACTACATTCCAAAAATATCTGAAAAACCTTTCATGGATACTGGTAACATTAATCATACACTTTCAAAACACAAGGAAAGACAACAGTGTAACAATCCATAGATGTCTCTTTATTCCAAAATTACACATGATAAACATGTAATCATTCCACTACATTCTCAAACCATTGACCGAGCTTCAAAAATTCTTTCATCTCACATATCATTTGTAGTCTCTTCATCATCATCCACATAAATACTACCCATATGACCATACTGATTCTCTTCATGAGTCTTTCCCTTAGGGCATTTGTTTGCATAATGCCCATACATTCCACATTTAAAACACTTAACCATTTTTGATGTCGTAGCATTACCATTGTCCTCATCCATGGTGTTAACCGACCCTTTTCCTTTGCACTTACTTGCTTTGTGTCCTTCTTTTCCACACTCAAAGCATCTTCCAGTTCCCTTGAAACATTCTCCTTGATGCCTCTTCCCACATGATTTACATTAGGGAAATTGAACTTTCTTTCCTCTATGATCATCATGGAACTCCATCTTTCTCTTATTAGTCGAGTCAGGAAACTTACCAAATTTTACTTTATTGATCATATTATGAGATTGCTGATTCGGCATAATAATGATGTTTGGACTTCCAAATCCCATTTCATTTGGTTTCTCATGAAGAATATCATTCCATTGTCCATCATATCCTCCATTATTGTGAATCATCTTGTTTCCAGCCATTTTCTAAAACCCAAACAGAATAGTGTTAGATGCAAAAATCATAATAAAGGGGGAGTAACTTAAATATCTATCATCTTTGGTTTAATCTAATATCGTTACCATAGTTCTAGAACTATATCCTATACGTATACTTATCCTTAGGGGCATCCCTAGACATACCTTAGAAATATCTCTAGGGATCTCACTAACGTTTTCGCATCCTAGTTTCCAAAGGTTGACTAAACCTTTCCTCTGATACCAACTGTAGAGACCCGTATCTTGACGTACATGGACATTACATTACATTTGCGGAATACTTAGTACATAACAAAAATACACAAGGATCGTAATAGTTTAGTGTCTTTGGAAACTCGGAACGTAATCTTCTAATCGTGGTGAAAGATCTTCAATATCTCCCATAAAGATCTTCCCTTTTTTTTACCTAAAAACCTTTCTTTATATCCTGGGGAAAAGAAAACATAAAAGGGTGAGCTCAAATGCTCAGTAAGGTTAAAGAAAATAAATATCAATCACATCATATACATAAGAACATAGCTTTTGGAAATCTTAACCTGCAAAAGAGATCATAATATCATAACATAGAAGTGAAAATGAGATCCCCATAATCATAACGTAAAACTTGAAACTTTGTGGCATGCACACATAATCATGGAAAATCATTTCTTGTTAGTCATGACTCATTACCAAGACTATCTTAGTGGACAAAGTCCCTTTCTGAACCGAGTTCACTCCTCGTTTCAGTCCTGTATCACTGAACCGAAATAACCTTCCGTTCCAGCCATGTCTATCTCATGAGATATAAAATCTTTACCCAATGCATTGGAGGGAGATATAGGTCCCACCCATCTTATAATGAATCCTTTCTTATGTGTGCCACATAATCATAAACCATACATCATAGCGTAACCCATGTAATAAAAATGGGATTCTTAAACAACATGACATCATAAAACAATTCATATAAGATAAAGGAATTCATAAAAATAATTCCATCACAACATGATCAAATCAATGTAATAATATGGATAGAAACAGAACCCTTTATTATCTTAGATGGAAAATAATTTTGATAAAACACTTGAATTGAATTCTTGAGGAAAATATCATTTCTTCTTCAAAATCAATTTCTTTTCACAAAACATCATGCAATTTTAAATGAAAGAGATTTTATTGAAAATAGTCATGAAATCTTTTAGAGGAAGCTTCATGAAAATAAGGATTTATAAAACAGTAGAAATCCGTTCGTGCCGTATAAGTTAAAAAAAACATTCTTCGTACTTTTGTCGGAAAAGTCAAAAAGTACCTCGTACGAAAAACGACAAAAGATTCCTTTCATACGTATTACTAAAAACTCACCGAAGGTTAAAAATGGATTTAAACAATTTTAGGTGGATGGAAATAATATTACATATTGATAATACATGGATGTGGATGATAAAATACACCCTAGTAAATACTTACGAATAAACAATCTCGGATAAAAATGAGATTGTGATATTTCCCTTACCTTAGGTCCGATTTGCTTCGTATGTGTCCGAACCTCCTGTATAATGATTTAAATAATGTCATTGACTTATTACAGAATCATATGCATTTTTATGATATCATATATGGTTCAATTATGACTTTATATTACCCGTTCTTTTGTAAATTCTATGTTAAAGAAGCGTTTTGGGTAAAATCGTTTCATTTATCGTAGGTGTTTTGACTTGTTGTTCTTGACATTATTATTACTTATATCATGATTTACTTACTTCCAGAATATAAAATATGATTTATATATCATATATATTCAGTATATATATATATATATAATAGATAGATAAATGAAATGAAAAACACCGCTCATGGAGACGGTAGTCCGTACGTACGCATGAGCGCTGTTTTACTTTCCTTATTGTCTTGAAATGGAAGTAAGTAGATGACATACATATATATATACATAAATCCAGTAGCTTTATAATGTCATATATTTCATTAATATTTCTTATATATACTTTATAATCATTCTTAAATTGGTTAACATGGAGAATGAATCTCATCGCGTCGTGGAGACGGTATTCCGTACGTACGCACGAGCGATGATATCATTTCCATAAATATTGAACTGAATTGGAGTGGATTATACAATATATCAGAATCAATATGATGTTGTAATAACTATGTATAGTTATTCTTTACACCATTATACCCATCCATGTAAGGTGGTGGTGGAAAATAGATTACACCACGGCGTGGAGACGGTATTCCGTACGTACGCACGCGCGGTGATTTCTTTTTCCGTAGGATGGATAGATGGTGAAATAGGGTTGTTTCATACTTATAATAACATATCAGTATATGAGTGATACTGATGTTATTACTTCATAATGAAACAACCTAAGAAGAAAAGTGGAAGAAGAAATAAAGATGAAAGAATTGGTAACGGTAATTACCTCTTCTTTGAAGCGCCTCTTTGAGACCTCCTCTTAGGGCACTAAAATTGGTCTTTGAGGAAGACCAGAACCTCTAGGTTGTTTATAGGGAAGTGGAGAAGAGATTTTGGCAGGGGTTGGCCGAGCTTGAGTGCTCAAATTGGTGTGAGGAGGAGGGGGAGGAGGTGTCCTTTTATAGGGGAGGAGAGGGGCACCTTAGGAATATCTCAAAATATTATTTTATATTAAAGTCAAAATCGGTTTATAATGGTTCCAAAGGGTCTTATTTCGAAGCTAAAGTGGGGATGGGTCGAAATACTATCAACCAATAGGGTTTAGACAAGTTTAGGGTATTATTTTAACCTTATCAATTAGATTTAACTCTAAGTTAAATAATTTAACTTTTACCGTGTCTTTTTGTTTTCTTTCACTATATGGTTAATAAAATTACTATAACATGCCAAACGAACCCCAAATTGTATATTATTAATACATATATCCTTATCTAAGTCATTTGGCCGAACCTTAGATTTTTAGGAATAAAATAACAATTAATAATATAATATTTGATTTAAAAACTATTTTGTGTCAATTTTGACACTATTTGATATATGATTTTTGTGAAAGTCATAACAGAATTATATGTTCGAACCAAGTTGATTAAATCAACACTAATATATCATAGTAACCTAGAAAATTAGTGGAATTCATAAAAAGTCTTAAATTACATTTATTTTGGTATTTATATTATCAATTATGTCAATATTTCATTAATAAGATAATTACTGCATCATCATTGTGTCATAAATAAATTATATTATTTGATGTCTAAAAATTACAAATAAAATACCATCATGTAGAAAATCTTTTTATATTTCTAATGAATATTTATAGTCGAATTTATCTTATGTATAACCCCATATTAAAAATGATTTACGTATTAAACTTTGATTTTAACTATTTTAACCCTTCTTTAAATAAATTAATAATAAATGTCCTAATCTAATCCAAGTGGGCCTAAATGGTCATATTTTATTCCTAAGTTTGTTTGTGGTCGAATTACACTTGTCCAATAGAATTAGGACATGTGTTAGGGTAATATTAATATCATATTTACCCTTAGTTACCCTATTTACTATTAACCGTGGTAAAAAAAAGTAAAAAGTTACTATTCACCAAAAAATTATTTTCATCTCATTGAACCACATTTTAGTCCTTGATATTAACCGTGTCTCTCGGATTTTCGAAATTCCATTCACAGAAGCGGTAAAATTAAGTTTTATGCAAAATTCAGTTTTTAACCTACCACTTAGTAGTTTCACTATTCATCAAAAATTGATGTTTTTCAGAACAATGCCAAAATTTCATCCCAAGCTATATTTCATATTCCGAATTCAAAAATGAAGTCTATTTTACCAAATTCATAACATAAAAGTTGCATTAATTAATTTTATAATTAAATCCCGCTGTTAAAACAAATAGCGTGTTTTTAAGAAACAATATCTATCAAAAGATTGACATTTGTTTATGTCTGGTTTAAATCTGAAATTACAACCAATGACCAACATTGTATTAAATTGTAAAAATATATTCTAAATATACTTTAAAACCACTCAAATTAATAACTTATCACTATTAATTATTTTGATTAAAAAAGTTGTTTTAAATTATAATTTAGTAATTTTAACTATTAATCAGAATATGAAAGTTATCCGAAAAGTACCAAAATTTCACCTTAGGCTAAATTCGATACTCCGAATCCATAAATGAAGTCCATTTTGAAAAATAAAATTTACAAAATTTCAAAAAGTGGTTATTACTATTCACAACAGCTAGTTTTAATAATATCTTAATAGCATATCGTTGTTTAGCGAAACTTGACGTTGCGTACAACACACGCTATCGAGGAAGGTCGTGATTGCGTGTAATGCAAGGCAAGTCAAGGATGTGTGTTGTGCAAGCTTCTTTTGGTGTAGCGCACAACACCAGACAGAAATAAAATTAAAAGGAACATTTTTCATAAAATCTCGGGCTGTTACAGTACATAATTAGTATGATTACATGTATGGAAAATGGAAAGATCACCACTTCAGGTTCTTGACTACTGCTTATGAGAAGGAGAGTATAGGACCAAGTAGAGACTTATAATGGCAGATGGGATAATTTTTACCTTTTTTACTTTTTATGCATTACTGTATTCTACTATTCTATACCTATTTTGGATTATTTGTGGAGACTTGTATCATCATTATTGTATTTCTGTTACTTTGGGTATTGTTATTTATTCTTGTTGTTTAAATAATTTTTTAATGATTTATTACTTCCTATAATTATATATTATTTATATTACAGAATGATACACTCTTGTGATGATATATGTGTCTCCCCATAGACACACCTAGGCCCTCACTGCTAGTTAGAAGCCTCTGGTGTTTAGAGAGATGTGCTTGAGGCCATGTGATCAACTAGGATCGGGGCACTATACAATGGCATCTGGGTATGATGTATTACAAAAGAGTTAGTTATTTTCTCAATATACATGATCCTAAATCAAAAATGACTTGGCAAAATTTTTTGACAATGTTTTTAGATAAATATTTCCCACCTATATAGACTAGGAAGCTCGAAAATTAGATCCAATAATTTTCCTAGGTAGATAGAGAATTATCTTGGGAATCTTGGGATCCCTAAAAAGAGATGACTTTCAAGTGACCACATCCCTATCTTTTTGTGTGGTCATAGCTTCAAAAAAATTATAATGATAGAAACTATATTCTCGTATTATAGTAGAATCCCTTATTGATAGATGACTCATTCTCAAAATACCATAAGATGAAAAATCAATTTTAGATGAAATCTCTCACAATATCGGCCTATGGTATAGTGATCATGGACCACCTTGAAGTAGAGTTCAATAGTTGGAAGAGAATAACTACCTTTAAAACCAATATAAACCCCTATGAAAGAAGATAAAAGCTTTTCAACTATACTCTCCACCGCTCGACCTCCTTCACTTGTTATGGAAATTCAATCCTCTGAAATGTTCAAAGACATGCACCCATACCAGGACTGTAGAGTAGGAATAGAATAAACCAAAAATAATTATTGTAATGATTTAAATAATAATAAGAAATTTTAATAACCCCAGCAATATCAGTAGCCTTATTATTAATAAAGACTGGCTAAATAGGCATTGAAAATTAATCAAGGTTAATACCAATAGAGGTGGGTTAAAAAATAACCACAAAATCATGGAAAACCTTAGTAAACACCTTAGAATCAAAGTCTGTGACCATAATGAAAATTCACTCAACAAAATATTCCACCTAGAGTCCCTAAATTTCCACCCCAATAATAATTTTTGCAATCTCTATTGAGACATACACAACAAGCCCCAACTCAAAAATAAAATATTGAAAACAAGGATGCAATATTTGTTTAGAAAGTGGATCAAAGGATGCACTCCCAAGAAAATGAGATGTAGAATCCAAGGAGTTCCCTCTGAAATTTTAATCACCATGTGGTATAAATATCCATGAATATATTGTATTGTTTATCAATTATTTTTCCTGATAATTCTGATATACATACGAGAGAGGATTCTAAGGATGTGGTCCTTAAGAGTGTAAAAATAATGAATTTTTTAAAATCCATACATAAGAGTGGGAAATAATGTAGATGAACTTGAAATACATGTGACAGTCATAAGTAAAGATAGTGATGATATCCCACATAAAACTAGTAAAGAATGAAATATAGAATCAGATCCAACTAAAGAAGATCCAATTAAAGAGTTTCCTAAAAAGGAAGATGTTTTTATGGCACCACCACCAAACAAACCCATTCTTACCTTACCATAGTGAATCTGACAAGGTAAGATAGAGGGGAAAAAATAAATATTTTTAAGCAGTTACACATCAATATCCCATTTACAAAGCCATCACTCAGATGCCTACTTATGAAAAATTATTGAAGGAGTTTCTATCCAATAAAAGAAAAATGGAAGACCTTGGATTCATATCCTTGAATGAAGAATGATCTATAGTAATTTATGAGAATCTCCCACCAAATATGCAAGACCTCTGAAGCTTCATGATTCCCTACACTATCGAAATGTAAAAATTTAGAAAATCATTGTACTACCTCAATGTAGGTATCAATCTCCTACCTATTAGGGTCTTCTTGGAAGTAGGATGTTGATGATTTGAAACAAAAATAACTATTTTCACTTCAACTGAATGATTGATCAGTCAAGTACCCTCAAGAAATTATTAAGGGTGTTTTAGTCCGTTTTGGTAAATTCATTTTTCCTACCTATTTACGTATCTTGAATATGGAGGAAGAAAGATATTTCCCCATCATTATAGGGAGACCATTTATCTCCACTAGAAAGGTGTTGTTTGATGAGAACTAGGGAAATATGATTTTCAATGTTGGTGGTGAAAAAATGGTGTTCGAATTTGTTAATGTCACAAAACAAGGTGGTGATTCATTTTATTTTCAAGCCATATTTTTTATTGATGAGGAAGATTATCACATTAACATTGATTATGAAATAGAGACCATGTCTCTGGATTAAGATGAGTACAATGATTATGAGGATGCTAATTTCATTGAACCTCTAATGATTGATTCCATTAACCCATATATACACTCAATCATCATGACACCATCATTAAAATTAAAGTCCCTATGAAACCCATTAAATTACTAATTTTTTGAAATGGTATTTAAAATAAAATTTATCATTAGTTCAGAGATGAATAATGTATAAGAACAAAATTTAATTTAATTTTTTAAAAGGAATTAAAACTCAATTGTATGGGGGTGGATGATGTTAAGGGAATTAGTCCCAATATTTGAACCCAGAGAATTTTGTTAGTGAAAGGTTCTAATGTGAAATATCAACTACAGAGGTGACACACTCAACTGATGAAAGAAGTACAAAAGAAGGAAGTACTGAAACTTTTTAATATTGGTATAATATTTTCTAATTATGATAGAAAGTGGGTGAGTTTGATGCAATTCATCCTGAATAAAGACATCTTGATTATTATTAAAAATAAGGAAGGTGATTTAACCTCAAGTCGAACCATTAATGGATGGAGTGTATGTGTTCACTATATAATTTTTAACATAGAGACTCTAAAATACCATTTTCCACTAATATTAATAGATTAGATACTAGAGATACTTGTTGGGAATAAATTCTAATTTTTTATAGATGGATATTCTACATACAGTCAAATTATAATCGAACAAACAAAATTTTCAAAAAACACATTCACAAGTCCTTTTGGATGATTTTCCAGTCAAAGGATGTTGTTTGGATTGTAAAATTCACCGAACAAATTTCAATGGAGTGTGAAAACATTTTCCATGATATGAAGGAGGAGATTTTGAATATTTTCATGGATGATTTCTTTGAATATGGAAAATATTTTGATGCCTTCCTAAGAAATATGAAGTTAGTTTTTACAATGTTGTGAAGAGAATTTTCTAGTGTTATACTAGGAAAAATATCATTTTATTATTCGAGGAATAATCATTAGGTATAAAATATCAAATATTGGCATGGAAATTGGTCCTAAAAAATTTAGTTGATTAGCGATTTACCTAACCCAGGACAATGAAAGGTATAAAGGGTTTTTTGGGCCACGCAGTATTTTATCACCATTTTGCCCAACATTTTTAAAGAATATCCCACCCACTAACACACCTATTTTATAAGGAAACTCCACTAAATTTAAATGTTGAGTGTTGGTAGATATTCTAAATTCTGAAAAATAATCTAGTGACTCCTCCTGTCATAGTTCCACCCAACTGGGATCAGTACTTTGAACTTATTTGTGATGGTAGTGATTTCACTGTGGGCTCTGTTTTAGGAAAGAGGGTTGGAAACATCTTCTTCCCTGTATATTATGTCATATATACCATATATAATGCACATGTCAATTATAATACCAAAAAAATGGATCTTATAGTAGTGGGATTTTCTTTTGATATATTTCACTCCTACCTCATTGTTTCCAAAGTAGTGGGGTATATAGATCTTGGAGCACTAAATTACATGTTCAGAAAAAATTATACAACTCATGGATAATATGGTGTATCATGTTGTTGTAATAATTTGATATAGTCATCAAAAACATGAAGGATATGATAATGTCACTGCTGAACAATTATTTATACTTCCACTTCTAATTATTGAGGGTGATAAAAATATAATTATTGAGGATGATTTCCCGGATGAACAATTTTCCATATAAATTTGCAAGCAAGAACATTATTTTTATATTGAAAGATTTGTTTTCACAATATCTCTTTACTCTCACATCTCATATCAATAGAGTAAGAAGCTATAGGTTTATGAATCACGCTATTATTGGGAAGATACAATTTTATCCAAGAACTTTTTTGATATATTGATGTGATGTTTCATCCCATAGGTTGAAATTGAAAGAGTTATTTAAATTTTTCACAAGTATCCAATTTGAGGTAATAATGGGATTGAATGCACCATGGATAAGATCCTACAAAGAATACTATTTTTTCCCATACTCCATGTGTATATTGGGAGATTTATAGTGATTTTTGATTTGTTCTAGTAGACAAGCCCTGTTAAAAAATGTAATGAAATTCCCCAGAACCCTGCCCTTGAAGTCAAAAAATTAAATGTATGGGGAGTTGATTTCATCGACCCATTCCATAATTCTTATAGATAGTATTACATCATGGTCATAATGGACTATGTTAGAATGTGTGTGGAAGCCAAAGCCACCATCCATGATAAAACCAGGATTCTCATGATATTTCTATGTAAAAATATTTTTTCTTGATTTGGATTTTTCCAATTACTCATTAGTGATTGGGGAACACACTTTAAAAATAATATAATTAAATGCCAACCACAAAAATATGGAATTTGATACAACATTGTAACTCCCTACCACCCATAAACTATTAGGAAAGTCGAATTGAAAAATTATGGAAAAGATAGTGAGTACATGTAAGAACGATTGGAGTCTTGAATTGAATGATTCACTTTAGAAATATCACACATCATAGAAAGAACCCATCGAAACTACACCATTTTTGAATTTATAATGGTTATTCATGTCACCTACAAGTTTCATTAGAGAATCATTCTTATTGGGAAACCAAAAAATTAAACATGGATGCTAAAAAATTTGGACAAAAATAATTTCTAAAAATGGCTGAGATGGAAAAAATTAGAAGGTAAACTTATGAAAATTAACGAATTGATAAATAAAAACAAAAAAATGGAATGACCAATGAATTTTAGTGATGGGTATTCACACCAAGGGATATGGATTTTCTCTTTAATTATTATTTGAAACTATTCCCTAGGAAAATGAAATCATGATGGTTAGGTCCTTTTGATGTTTTCAAATTTTTCCCATTTTGGATGATTAAAATACAAAGAGGTTAAGGACCACCCATTTAAGGTTAATGGTAGTGGATTAAAAATTTATCAGGGACCATTTCAAGTGGCATGTGTTCTTTTATAAAATTAATTTCATTTGAATCATGTCTAGCTCTTGATGTTCAAAAAATATCTAATTGGGAGGAAACCCATGATAGGTTACATATGTTAGAATAGATTTTATGGTGTTTTGGAATGATCGAAAATGATAGTGGTTGGTTAGTGGTTCTAAGAAAAAAGAGGTACAAATGTAGTAATTCATGTTTTGTAAACATTACACAACGTTAAAATGTCAGGGTTATAAAAAATTAATAACTATGTTTTAAAGGTCATGAATAAGATACATGACATGAAAATCAAGGGTTTACTATTTAATCCATGAGTTTACGGCTCATGGGTTTTCCCCTCTCCTGCAAACTCTCCCCTCAGACCGCCAATGTCCCCCTCTCCTGTGTGATCACCCATCGATCATCCTCCTATATTCCCCATTTTCTCCTCCCATACAGACCATTATCTCATTACACTCCATTCCATACCCGTTCAATCTCATTTCCATGGCCCTCACTAATACCATAGGTGAAACATCTTCAAAAAGAGTGGACTAGCATGACGAGCACCCTCCACTAAAGAATCCCGCATTGGATCCTCCCCTAACACCCATAGATACATTAAATTCAACATTTTTATTGGAATATACCCCTCTAATGGACTCTGAGCACTCACACTCTTATTCAATCTAGCCACAGGGTGTAGTCCAACACTCACACCTACACCCATACCACCACATTTCTAAGCTTGAGTAGTAGGTTCTCTTGGTCCATCTTCAAACCAATCCCATGGGGAAAAAGATGACTATTAACCTAGTAATTCTTGAGAATATCCTCTCAAATTAGGAAATCCTAGATCTCATTGGATAGATGCACCTTTCAAGAATCATAAAGGTACATGAGGAGATATACCAAGATATCTTCTTTTAGTTCTTGGCCATGATAAAGCTTCAAGTTGGTAAATAACCTTTAATATTGGTGGGAGGACTTGGGAGATCAAATTAAGAGAGTTTGAAAGTGGGATGGGTATTTATTCTGTTGATTTAATTGCTTCCCTTGCTTAAGAAGCCTTTTAGATTGATCCAAAAAAGGAATATGTTTGGCAGAAATCCCTCAAGGTAACATTAAATTATTTTTTGGTTAATTGTGTTTGTCAAAAAAGCATGTTTCCATGGTGAATTATCATGTTCCAGAGATTTTATTGACAAACAATGTTGACAAAGAACCATGAAAAAGGAATGGATGATCGGGAGGCAGTACAAAAAGAGCAGTACAAAGTGGATATCCTTGAAGATCTTATTTAAATATGGAAAGGCGTGATTTTCTCAAAGATAGGTTTCATAGATTGGATATCGAGAAGACCAGAAAAATGATGACGGTGATACTTCGTGATTACGTCAAGCTTCTTGAACGACAAAGTTGAAGAGCATTGCGGCGGCAAAGGGCATTGCGAGTTGAGCATTGGGGCGAAGGAACGAAGGAATTGATGGGATGCTCCACGATTAAAACAAGCTCCATGATCAGAAAATTTCCATGGTGCTTCACGATTTTGAGAGATTTTCAGAAGAAACATCATAGCATCACGGTTTTCGAAGATGTGGTGTTGACTTCGTGCAAAAGAGTTGAGTGTTGGTAGAATCGCCTATGAATAAGACTCGAACCCCTCGAGAGAGAGTTCAGAGAGAGTTTTCGGAGAAAATATTTTTCTCTTCGTTCACAAAGTTGGTTTGTGAAGGCAGTGTTCTTTGCGAAAGAAGAGTTTCGCAGAGTCTAATCTAGCTTTGTGAAAGTCTCGAGCTCTACATTTCCTAATTGAGCTTCATGAGGGAAGTCTCTCTACGACAACTTGAGCATCGTGAGAGTGATTCACAATATTTCTTTGCTTAAAGGGAATAGCTTCGCGAAGGCTTGATTGAGCTTCATGAAATTGGGAGCCTCACCAAGTAGGGTTCTATGTAAAGGTGTTTCCAAAGTGAGTTTCTCGTTGTTCATTAGAAAAAAAGGTATTCATTAGTGGATGAACTTTGAACATCAATAAAGAATCTAAGTATAGTGAAAGATGTTTTCATTAGTGATAAAAAAGAGACCTATAAGTCTATAAAATATGGGTGGATCTTATGAAGATGTAGTGAGATCACTTCTGTTGAGAGAGCTGTGAGTTCTCAAATTGTGAGTTGTTGTAAACCAGGAGGGACACTGAGACTACTTCATACTTGTAAACAATAGTGCGCTTATAGTGGAATTGGTACACCGACACACTTCCGGTGTATGCTCCTTGGACATATCCCAGTGAGGGTGAACCATGTAAAAATATCTATGTCCTATTCTTTCTTTAAGGTTTATACATACTCTGCATCGTGAAGGAGATAGAATATGGTTTTGTCTAAAAGCAAAACAAGATCAAAAAGGGGTAGTTGTTTTAATATGTCATACCCTAATTCGCCCCTCCTCTCAGGGTATCTAGCCTAGAAGACCTAGTAGAAGACTATCCATAGAGCTATGCATTGATATCCCAAGACCCTCATCATTTTCATGACCTGTGTACGATAAAGAGTACCCAATTGTATGGTGCATCCATGTGGATTGTTTCTTATACCTTGGACCATTCCTATATAGCTTTAGGTTTTTCACATAGATGTATCATCTAGACAGTGTTTATCATCTTATCCTCTTCCATGGGTGGCCATGTCTTCATCATGGATCACCAGTTCTCACTCTACTGTGAGGCCTAGGAGAGGAGGGCTCATGGTACGTTGATGGGGGTAGTTTTATTACACATGTAGCATGTCATCTCATAGTTTTTGACACTTTTATCCTCTAAAATATCTAGTGGGGTTGTTATGGAAGATTGTGAGGCACTATGAGTGGGTTCCCAATTATGTTGAGGCCTCTCATGAGGCCCCTAAGGGTACTCTAGCTCCCATATATTCCACCCATGATACCCACACAACTGCTTCTGATCCATCCCCCAAGATTCCACCACTGTATTATCCCACCCATTTCCCCCTACTTACCCCACTACAAAACCCTATTCCCATTCTTCACCTACTCAACCATTCCCCTCAGACATATGGGATGTTCTATATTGTATTATTGAGATACAGATATGGATTGTTCTTTATTTTTGGCATCCCCTTCTCTGAGCACTACCATTTTACCACCACTTCACAACCACCAGCCACTTCACCTACCTTCCCACAACCTATAGCCAAATAATCCACTTCGACCTCCACTCCCACCCTATAATAAACCCTTATCAACCTTCCTCCAAATATTATAGACCCTTATTCATAGTAGGAGTTTTTGATGGAGTAGGCTCAACGGGCCAAGGGCCCTACCATACCTTCTTCATCTGAGGTTCCTTTCATAAATCCAACTACCATACATTCAACACCAATATGGATCAGTACCTCCCCTTCACCTGTGATGACCAATCCAGCTTCCAGAACTAAAAAAACTTATATGCAAGAAGATTCACCTACCTACTCCTTTATTGCTACCATAGACATGGCGAGGTGGATTCATACATCCAATATTTGGTAGGGGATATCTGATGATTATAGCAGCGAGTATTCACAAATTGTTTAGTCTTTTCCATGTATAAACCTCCCCCAATGTGCCCTGTTTGGGATGTATTTTTTACTCTATATACTCCATATTCCCAGAAATTTCATTTATTTTATCTATTGGATGAGATATGATTTTTACCAACATATATTTCTTACATTCTCATTCTTATTTACAAATTAATTTAGATATGTTTTGATCTAATGAATCAACTATAGTTATTGATGAGTCTATTAGAAAACCATATATCATCCCACATGAGGTATTTCATTAAGTGGTTGATATATAGTTAAGGTTCTAATAGCATCATCTTCAAACATTATCAGATTCCCCTCCATGACTTACATGAATTCTCCATCTACCATATAAAATATTCTTTCAGCCCATTCTTGAGGTGGTAAACCCCACCATGTATCCCGATGAGATCGAGGATATAGATACCAGTTACTGTAAGAGGCATATAATAGCTGATTTGATGAAATCATCCACCTGATATTTTTCCATCATCCAGTTGATGACGTCCTTTTAGGACTTTATGGGAGGAAATACATTTTTTATATGTTGCTAAAATTTTTAATTTATTTTTATATATTCTTTTCCATCATTCCTTTATTTTTCTATTGTAATTAGTTCCTCTCACTGCTATTTTCACTACTCTTCATCATTGAAAAATATGTCCACCTTCTTCTATACTTCTTTAATTGTGGTCATGTCTTTTTTGTTGATGGATTATCTAGTGTAGGTATGTTTCATTCTAAAAAAATTAGTAGGAATCCAAGTGTGCATCTTATATCTATCATTTTCCCCCATGTCATTACCTTAATTATAAGTATATCTTGATTCCCTATATTAAATTCCCAATTTTCATATCTCGCAGATCTATGCTTATATTTCTTTCTCTCCCACATCACTTTCCTAAATAGTGCGTAAACTCTTTCATTTTAATTGTGGGGGGTATATTACTAAGATTTTTTTTTGTGTTTTTAGCTATATTATTTATTTTTTCAAAACATAGGAGTCATTTTTCACTGAAATCATGATTTAACTTGAAATATCATTACACCCATTTAAATAAAAGAAAATATTTGGTTGTAAAATGTTGAAATATATTTTTATTCTGGTTTAACATTTTAGCATGACTGTTGAGTTGAGAAATTTAATTTTGATTCTTATTTCTTTCATTTTCTTTTTATTGATTACCATAGTTTTTTATTTACATTTCTTAGAGGATTCTGTAGATACATTGTCTTATCCTTTTCTATGCATATTCCATGAGAGATACGTTGGGAATACAAACCTATTATAAATTTCATTGGAATCTTATCGAGGTTATGACTGAATAAATAAACTATTAAAATTATTTTTGAAATCCTTTTCAATCCATTTATCCTAAAACATTCCTATAAATTTATCCTTCATAATCCCGTAGAATCCATGACTGGCCATGTTAGGATTGAAATATATTATAGGCCCATTTTATCCGTTCATACCCTACTCTTGAAATAATTTCATGATTTTCACATAAATAATTGTGGGGGATATGTTCATTAATGATGGATATGGGATGCTTACTATTGAGAAGATGTGTGGTGACTTTTCCACATGATCCATGGGAAGTGGTCCATGGGTCATTTGATGTATCATTAATCATTGTTATATTAATATATATATATATATATATATGGGTAAGGTATTATAAAGGTCAAAAATCACCATTACTTGACCGATGAATCTTATGATGTATCATATGTGGTTAAGTAATGGATGTGATATTAGTTCTAGACATGAATTTAGAAAAAATTAAACAAGATACTTTCATTTCACTTTTATAACATGTCCCTAGACCATCCCTGAGCTTTTGGGAGTGTGGAGATAAATATTTCTTGAGGATATTGTATATTCCATTATTACTAATGATCATGAATTATACTTGAGTGTTTACCCACCTCTTGAGATTTATTTTTATCATCCACCAATCAACCCTTATCAATAGTGTCATTTGAACCTTATTTTTGAAGCCCTCATGATTAATTATGTGTTTATCTTTATAGAGTGGAGATTTTAAAACCAAATAAAAAATATTTTTAGGAATATGTATTCAAGGTATGATCATAAAACCAAATTCATTTTAACTTGAGTGATGATCGAAAATTCATTGTGAGGTAAATTACACTCTGGGTATAGCATATAAGGAGTGGTTAATTAATTATAATTATAGGGAGAAAGGATATAAATAAATAAATAAATTAACCATTTGGAATGACTAGTTTTCTATATTTGAGTTATTCTAGAGGATTTTATTTTCCAACTAACACTTAGTTTTATTTTCTTATTTTTAATGCGTGTTTCCGGTTAAAATTTGTTTATTAAAGAATCCATATTGAGATGATTTTTTCTTGATGATAAGAAATTACTCAAGTTTGGGGAATTTCATATGAAAAAATATATATCTATGTGTTTTGGATACATTTATTTATGATCTAATCATTCCTTAATCGATAATTCATTCAGTTTTTTTGCAGGAAATAGGAACACAATTCTCAAAAGAGGGGTTGATGTAAATTCAAAAATTTCAGATATTACATGTCATGAAACTCATTCAAGATATTAATTCCTTGACCATGGTATCCCTAAAATACAAATTCAAACTTGTGAAATTTGTGAAAGTCATGAATCCTCTAGGATAAATAATTACATGATATGAAGATATTACATGATGTGAGAGTTTTGAATTTTTAAACTGCTGGAGATTCATGCTGTGAAATACAAAAGATACAAGATTTCTAGAGATTTTTGTGTATATGAGTCCACAATGTTTCATAATGTTAAATCATTAGAAATCATGTTATTCATGGGCATATAAATATACCAGTTCTTGGTGAGAGAAAAGGATAATGGCTAGACATTTTATTTCTTATAATTTTTCTTTATTTATAGTTTCTAGACCTACTGTTGTTTCTTTTCTTCATTTATTTACTTTCACTTTTTGTTGCACATCAACTTGAGACTCATGTATTTATTATTCATGATCTAATTTATTTTCAATTCTGATTATTGTTTCAACCTAAAATTTTTCATTCCCTTTCTTTTTTATTCACTCAAGTAACTATTTGATCCCTTTTTAATTAATTTAATCATTGATTGATTTAATCAAGAATTATTAAAAAAATAATAATTTTATTGATTTATCCTTTGTCTAATACCATTTTTATCATGCATGGATAATCCACAAGGGTTATGGGTTACGATTTGGGGCATTTTAAACTTAATTAATCCTTAAATAAAAACATGGGTAACCCTTTAGATAGTAATTAGATTTGGATTTATTTTAATCACATCACAACTAACAACCTTGATCTAGGGAATTACAATAGAAGGAACCTCAACTAGTTGGAGTTGAGAAGGTTTTGACTAATATCTGCTAACTCTTTCATCAATTTAAGGTAATCTTATTTCACCTAGGTTGTTGAATACCTAAAGAACAAATATATTTTGTTTTCTTAGGTATATTTAATTGGTTTGATCAAATCCAATTGGTAAACTTTTCACTACATCACAGCCCATGCCATATAAATATCCCAATCTATATTTATGAATACCTCTTGCATAAGCCCTGAAATGTTCCTTGATACATCTTTTTATATTGAATTAAAACCAAACTACATATGTATTAGAAAACCATCCTATGAGATACACAAGAGGAATCTATATGTCAAGTTCCAATTTCTAGGTTACCAGCTTTGTCAACATGCCCATGTGGGTTAGACTCCACATTGCTGATATGATACACCTTTATAACTAGTGCAATTTGGGGTAATATAAATTTCTAATATTATAAATGCCTATTCAAAATAAATGATGTTGTGTGGTCCGGTCATAAACATATAATTTAATATAAATAAAAGAAATATCAATTTATAATTCATTCATATGTGCTTTAATTTAATTTAAATGAACAAGTTAATGATAAATGTCCCCTCTAAGAACAAACATTGAGTTTTCCCTAATCGATGATCACCATGGAGTACTATGGGCTGTGAATATATGTTAATATGATCTTGAATATATTCTTATACTAATTAGAAATACTAGTACCTATGTTAGGATGAATGGGTTCATGAGGTAAAAATTGGAGACTTATTACATAGATTGATTCACTAAATTATATCTAACGGAATGTCATAAAGTCATAGATATACTTAGGGTTGTAAGAATTTTTACTAATAATTATTACCTAAGGTTAGAGAGATACCTAGAATGAGAACCTTCATACATTGATACCCAACTTAAGCAAGTAAAAATGTGAACATAGCTAATGATTGGATGGTTGGGTATGTTGTTGATCATGGAATCAGTTGGAGTGCAACCAAGATGGGATTTTTTTCAATTATTTGAAAAGAAAATATATATGTCCTATGATTGAATAAGAATGACTAATTTTATGACCATTCTTAGTTGAGTCACATATAATTTTATCAAACTTCTTTAATGAGGGGCATGTGATGTGATCATCTGTTGAATGAATGATATGAGATGTGTTCATCAACTTGGACGGTTTTTTAGATTATATAGAAAATATGAGATAAATATACTATATTGGCATGTTTCATGTATAGAGGTCAGTCAATGTCAGAGAAAAAAAGTTTTATAGATATTCATATGATAAATATTATATATCTAGTGGTAAAAATGTTCATATAGAGATATGACTATGTTTGATGGATATCACACTAAAACCCTTAGTAGCTTGAATAATAATGATTATTTTCTACAGGATACTATTTTCTTACAACTATGAAATATATATATCATATATTTTGTTAGCACTGCTAAGCCCTATAGGGGAACACAGTTAGTACTTTAGATGAGGATTAAGTTTTGGACCAAATATGTGTTCCAAAATAAATATATTATGAAGAAATTGTATTAAAAAGGTGTTTTGGATGGATTCATAAAGATTTGTGATTTTCTTTCCAAAGTCCTTATAAATTTTAGTGCGATTATGAGATTTTTGAATATTCACTAAAATAATTAATGGAATATTTACTTTGGGTTTATTTATCTCTAACTCAATTTCATTTATAATAAAACTTTATGAGTGGATTAAATGTATTTAATATTTATTGAATATGATTTAATGAATTAATGATAATGAGAATAAATGTATATAGATACATTAAATATGGTCGATGTGTTTCATTAAATGAAACACATCATGGATGGATGTATAAGGGGATGAGATATCTCTAATTGTATAATTTTCAAAAACCCTTTCAAAGATTTATTCCTTATCATAGCTTATTTATCACCCTTGGTGATGATGATATCACTTATTCAAGTGAAAGAGAGTCTATCAATTGTGATTAGGATCCATATGTTGGTGTAATCCATCTAGGGACTGAAGCATTTGTTTTCTTCTCTAGTGATCTTCATCAAGAAAAATAATTAGAGATTAACACATTGGCTAGCCAGGTATGCACGTTTTTGTAATTTATTTATTTCAAATTGATTCCATCATATATTGACAGTATATGTTTGGTTTTTTCAATCACTTCCATATATATATATGATGTAAAATTAAAACCCAACATTTAATTCATTTAAATCATTCCATTTTTTAATTAATTCATCATTTAACTACCATTCTATAATTCTGGGTACTAATATATATATTTATATATCTAGGATTATATAAATATTCTAGAGGGGAAGTGAATAATAAGAAATAAAAAAACACTACAAATGATGAATAAGTGTATGAAAAATAATAATAATGCTCTCAATATGATTCATTCATATTACATCATCCCCACCAATTATATTAATTTTCTACAAAATCCATAAAATCCCTCCATTAATCACATTAAGCTACCATTGAAAATAAATTTCTACATAGCTCAACCCTCACTGTATCAGGAACCGATAATTGGTTTTCAAATACCAAGCAATAAGGGTTTTAAATTTATAAATATATATATAAATGTAAGTGAGTTGTATATTTCAAATGATAAGTAATTAAGAGAATCAAGGGTTAATGTGCATTTAATATGACCTGAAATCCCCATAGTACGTGGACCAAATGCCCAAAATACATGGAATGAATTTCTAAAATGCCAAAGACCAGATCTGCAGTAACCCCTCTTTTTATCCTAATGTCAATAAGCCTAATTATTTGATGCTTCATGTGTGGCCTTATCATCTCTATCTTCCAATAAGGTCTATGAGGCCCAGGTGTGATCTAAAATCCATCCACTTCATTATAGAGACAAGTCACATTGATGAATTTCCCAGCTTCTTAGCTTATTCATTGGCCATTATTTAACTATTTTTTCTACTAATATAAGCTTCTCTAAATTTCGTAGAGACCCAAAAATGATGGATAAAAATTTAAATGGTTACATTAAACTCAAGGAGAATGTTTTACAGAATAATTTCATAATTAATGATGATGATATACTTCTAATGATTTTTGATTGAAAAAATATATAATATTATGACATTTAATGTTTTGATGTTTACGATTTTGAATATAGGTGCAAAGAATTGAATGTAAGTAATATGATTCCTAAGCCTTTTCATTATTCAAAATATCATGATTTATAAGTTTTACTCAATAAGTGGTTGATGGGAATATTTTATCTGATAATCACATAGGGATGTGGAATGAATTACAAATTAATCTAATGTTCAAAAAATTATTACTACCAAAACAACATGAGATTCATATAGAGTTCCATGATATTAAACACTTAATAGATTTGGTAAAATGGTTGTAAAAATGTAATGTAATTATAATAAAGGAAATCTTCTTTTATAATTCATTCATGTGTGCTGAAATTTACTTTATATGAACATTAAAATGATATATATCCCCCCAAGGTATAAACTTTGATTTGTCCCTATTAAATGGTCATCAAAAATTGTTATGGGTTGTGGTGATAAGATAAGATTTGGTTGAATATATTCTTATACTCATTGAAAACATTTGTACATGAGATTTGAAGAATGGATTCATGAGGTAATAAGTAGAGACATATTACTTAGATTTGTTCTCTATAGTTTATATCATTGAATGTCATGTGATCATAGATATAATTAGGGGTGTATTCTTATGATTAATCCTTCTTACCTAGGGAAGGAGATATACCTATCATGAGAACCATAATTCTTTGATACCCAGAATTTTCAAGTCAAAATGAAAACATAGCTAATTGGGGTGGTTGGGTATCTTGTTGACCATGTTGTCCGTTGGAGTGTGACCAAGATAGGATTTGTTCACTTGTATGATTAGAAAAGTATTATGATTCATGGTTGAATAATACCATGGAACTAAATAACCATTCTTAGTTGAGTGACATATGATTTGTTCTAACTAATTTGATAAGGTGAATTTGATATGATCAAAATTAGATGAATGACATGAGATGCATTCATCAACATGGTTAATATTTTTTGAAGAGTAATGAAAAAATTAATGAATCTACAAGTTTGACATATTCCATTTGTAGTGGTCAATAGATGTCAACGAAGAAATGTTCTTAGAGGTATACATATTATGTATATGATACAACTAGTGGTTGGAATTTTGTTATAAATATATTTCAATGTTTGATAGAGATCTCCCTAGAACCCTTATTAGCTTGAATAACAATTATTTTTTATAGAGTCTATTCATTGCTTGCAAATATGAAATATATATTCCATATATTATTTCATCACTTTTAAGGATTGTAGGTCCACGCGGTTAGGCCTATAGAGAAGGGTTAAGTTTTGGACAAAATCTTGGTTCCAAAATGAAGAGATTCTGATGAAACCATAACTAAAAAGAGTTTTGGATGGATTTAAAATGAGTTTTAATGTTTTTCACAGAGTCCATGTTGATTTTACTGTAAGAAGAAGATTGTTGAATATGCACTAAAATAATTAATGGAAAATTTACTTTAGGGGTATTTATCTCAAACTCAATTTAATTGATATGAATCCATTATGAAAGGATTAAATGACATGAATATTCATTGAATATGATTTAATGAATTAATGAAAATGATAATAAATGTATATAGATACATTGAATATGACCAACATGTTTCATTAAATGAAACACGCCATGGAAGGATATGTTAGGGGATGATATCCATCATGTTGTACAAAAAACTACTACAAAAGTCACCTTTAACAAAACTAGAATAGTCATTTATCAGTGCTAAAAAATTGCTACATTTCGTAGCGTAGTTAAAATCCCTAGGTTTTTATCAGTACTATAATGGAATTGATAAATGGGTCCTTTAATAGTTTTTTAGCACTCTTAAAGAACCCTTTTAATATCAGATGTTTTAGCACTATTAAAGGACCCCTTTAACAGCACTTTTTTAGTGCTATTAAATGACCCCTTTAACAGAATTTTTTAGCGGTAATAAAGGTCCCCTTTAACAGTGCTAAAAGAAGTGTAGTTAAAGGGGTTAAAATTATATTTTTTGGAGATCTGTGAGCCCAACCCCTTTTATAAACACTTCCACGACCCCTTTAATAGTTCTCTATCCCCCCTATTAATTATTTTCATTCCATCACCCCTTATCAATGCTTTGTGAATTTTCAGCCTCTTGTGCCCATCTTGATTTAAACCATGCACATTTCCATTGAATATAGAATGCTTTTAACGTAGCACCATGTTGTTTTGTTTTGTTTTTAATGATATTTTTGTTTATTTATATACGTATATTTACAAATTTATTTTTTAGTCATATATATATATATGATTATTTAAAATTCATTTATAAAATATATGTGCATGTGTGAGAGGGTGATATATATATATATATATATATATATACTTATATTTATTTAAATATGTTATATATTATATTCATTTACAAATACTATAATATAATATAAATATATATCTATTTTATAATACACACATATATGTATATATAAATAGTATATATATTTGTATAATGTAAAAATGGTTAGATGTTTTTTTAAATAAATTCATTGAATATGTATTTATATGAATATATTTGAATATACATATACCTATATGTTTTTTAATTATTAACACCAACATGTTTATGTATAAAAATTAATTATATAGGCATATATATAAATATGAATAAATTTTTATAAGGTAAATAAAATGGAATAGTTTTTATTTAAATAAAATGAATAATAAATATTTATTTTACACATTTAAAAATACATTTCTATATAAATATTTTCATATAATTATTTATAAAAGTGATTTATTATATGTAAATATAATAATGTATTAATATATTTAATTATAAATAAAAATAAATTATGAAAAATGATAAAATTTCAAAACCATAATATCAATATGAATGTAATACCTGTGAATAAATTCAGTATTCACTGAAAACGGGCAAAAACGAATCCTGAAATGAGGATAAACTTCCATCGAAGTTAAAAAATTAGGGTACCCCAACTAAAAACTCAGTTTTGGAGGTCTTTTGTGCCTTCTTTCCTCAAAAACATGGAAATTGGTTTCCCCATGTCACTAGGGCGCAGAGCTCATCACATGCTTTGATTTGATATGTGGTAGAGCTCAAACGTACACCCTAATCAAAATTTATCGTCGTTTGATGTTTGACTTATGTTTTCAACTAATTTTATATTTTTTTTATTTTTTTTATTTTTTTGTATCTTTGAATTGTTATCGAATGAATGTTACTCTATAATAATTGGGAAATTATTAATTAAAAATATTTTTTTAATCATTTTATATTTCATTTTCAGTACATATCTTATATATTAATTATAAATACATTTTTAGCCTTATCTAAAACATATTTCAAAAAATATTTATTATATTTATATCAATATAAATATATTTATATATTAATATATTATTTTTAATGAAATAAAATTTATTTTTTTGAAATATACCCTTTATTAGTTCTTTTTTAATAGCGCTGATAACCCCCCTATCTGTTCTTTTTTTCAAGTGCTGAAAAAGGGAACCCTTTATCTAGGTATTTTTACTAGCACGGTTAAATACCCCTTTCAACATTGCTAATAAAAATCATTGTTAAGGACCACCTTTTACCATGCTTTTCATAGTTATGATAAAGGGGGTCTTTAATAGCGCTTTTAGCTAACGTTGTTAAATCCTTAGTGCTAGATAAAAATGGTTCCATAGTATTGCAACCAATTTTTGGCAAGACTCTCAAAGCTATATTACTTCCCATGCCTTTTTTATCACCCATGGTAAAGACACTAGCACCTTTTCAAGTGTGTGAGAGTCCTCCAATTAGGATTAGGATCCACATGCCAATGTAATACCTATGAGGCATGAATCATTGGTTTAGTTCTTTAGTGATCTTCATCAATCAAACTCGTTATAGATTTCTACATTTACTATCCAAGTATGCACATTTATGTTTTTCTTTATTCTCACATTGATTCCATCAAATATAGATTTTATATATTTTGGTTTTTATTTTTCTTCTACATATATAAGATGGACAATGAAAACCCAACATTTAATCCATTTAAACAATTCCCTTTTCCAATTAATTCATCATTTAATTACAGTTGCATAATTTTGGGCACTAGGAAATATACTCTTATATCGATAAAGATATAAATATGCTATAGTGGAAGTAAAATGTATGTAATAAACAAGAAATATAAATGAAGAAAAAGTATAATAAAAACAATAATAAGGATCTAAATCTAATTCATTTATCCAACATCATCAACATAAATTCTAATACTTTTCTACACCATCCATGAAATCCTACAATTAATCACATTAAGTTTCCATCAAAAATAAATTTCTATAGAGCTCAACCTTCAGAATAACATCAATCAATACTAGTTTTCCACATACCAAGTAATTAGGATTTTAATATTCATCATATATATAAAAATGGAAGAATATCATACATTAGAAATTATACCTAACAAAGAGAAACAACGGTTAATGTATAATAAAGGAATAAAAGTTAAATATAAAATAGGCATGGGAATAAAAATGTTCAGTAGACCACCACCCTTCTTTCCACATGCCAACATTTGTATTTAAAGATATATTTAAATATATTTTTGAAATACAATTCTAAAATAGATTTTCTATTTTACTTCAAACAAAATCCTACATAACAGTCATCAAAATGTCATAAACATTTATTATTTATTTTTAATAAATGAATAAAATCACATAAAATACATTCCCTCTTTCTAAGTCATTTTTAAACCAAAGTACACATTTTAAAATCAGTTTGAAAATCTAAAATAAAATAATTTGTCTTAAAACCATTTCCAAAACCTACTTAAAACCATTTAATTGAAAAATCAACCAAAATCTAGAATAAAGTATATGATCCCATCTTTTTTTAGGTACAAACCCTTTGATTGTTTTTGTTAAACATCTTTCATTGGGTTTTAATTTATCTTTAAACCTTGTTGCTCAAGTCTTGTCTGGAGATAGGAATCTTTTTTTTGAAGAAAATGACCTGATGTTCGGGGATGTATGTTTTTTTAAATTAATTAATTACAGATGTAAATGGGTAAGAAATGGTTTTTGAGGGATTTCTATATGTTTGGAAGGCTTTAGAGGTAGTTCGGGATCTTTTTTAGAAACTGATCTCAACTATTATCTACAAAACATTTACACATTGTGTAATTGTATGATATACTGTGTAAATGTCACCATACACATGTCGTGAATGGTTTTAGGTCATTAACTAGTTTATGAAATGAAAAGAATACCTTAAATGAAATCTAATTACACGATATGTAAGAGTTGATTAGGGTAAATATTAAACTGCGGTGATGGTTTTTTCATAATATCCATTAAATAAGAAATACATAATGTAAAAACTTATTACACACTATGTATTTATTAGATCTAGTGGTTTTAAGGCCATCGTGTGTTTGATTATATATATTATTTTGGGGAATCCCTTCCTCCTCTCAAACCCTAAGGCACTCCCAAAAAATTTTAGAGTCTCTTTTCCTTTACAAACATCCTGATCACACATCTGATTCTTGGTGGGAGGTTCTTCTTAGTTTTTCCGATCTATTCTATTGTTTTATGTTCTAATGGTGGGATCTTTGGACCAAAGTTGGATCTGTTTTAACCAATATTTTTTGTGATCTAGTTTTTCTTTGTTGATATCTATTTCCTTCATTTTTGTTGTTATTACCCATTATAGGAATCATTTATTAGTCAATGTTTTAAGGTATGGGGTCTACAACCTTATCATATGGTCTTCTTAATTTTCAAGTTTGTTCAATATTGTGAATCTTCCAACAAGATGAGAACATTAATTAAAAGAATGATGAATTAAAAAATTACTTGGATCTCATTAGATCCAATTGATAGTGACATGGCTTATAGATATCCTTTATGAGAGAGAAACCTTGAATTTATATATATATATATATATATATATATCAATTGGTTAATGGATTAATGTGTCTTTAGCATGACATGAGATTCTAGTGATTAATTGATACAGACTAACCTTGATAATGGATTTTTTTATTGAAATAGCAGGTATGTTAATGGTTTGAGAAAAACATGAAAACAAAAGGGGTAATATAAAGATGAATGATAAATTGATGAATTAAACACTATGGTTTATGATGTGATATCCACACGGTGTTATCACTTGTTGTGAAAAATGTTGTAAATCTTATATTGAGCGGGCTTCACCTAGTCCCATGCCTAAATGATTATATAGCATGCATGTCCCATATTTTTGGGGTTATTTCTAAAGATATATGGTAATTACTTAACATGGTGGGGCTATATGCTCATATATATTTTGGAATGGTGCTAAAGTGGATTGATTGTTATATTGTGTTAATTGATTAATTAATACCCCTATTTATATATTATTCCATCAATTAATTATCAGATTGGTTTTGTTTTGAAATTTTGGTTTCTACCTAGTAAGTTTTACTCACACCCTACTAGGGCCACAATTTGCTACCTGAGAAGATTACATGGATACGATTTTGGATAAGGGTAATAGAATTTTTTTCTAATTAGATTCTTATTGGAGGGGTTGGAGTTTGGATATGGGACTGAAATAGGGTTTGGTAATGGGGCCTTTTGATATTAGATTGTGTTTACCAATTCGTTCATTAATGTCATTTTTAGTTTTACATTTAGATACATATCATCTTGTCATTACATGATTCATCATTATTAGTTTATTATATTCTTCTATGATGTATGATATATGATTTTCATTTTTATCCATTACTCTAATATTTATTATTATTTGATTATATTTCTATGTTAGAACTTTATACCAGGGGGTATAGTCTCTTCAATATACTTATCACACCCCCATTGTTAGTCGGCAGCCTCTAGTATAAGGGGAGGAATGATTGAGGTCATGATCGAGCTGGTCATATATAACCAATTTAGTATTTATTGGATTGTATCATGGCTCAGAAAACCAATGTTTCTATAGATGATGGTTGAATGTAGTCGGATACTTTTCCTCTAGTGGTATGATTCCTTCAGGATGTATTTATCGATGATTTCTACATCTTAGTACTCAACTGAGTGATTTAGTTCATGATCGAGTTGGTACTGAGAGCAGAGCTAGTTTATATTCCACCTTATATAATGACACTAGAATAGATTCACAATTTTAAAGTTCACATGGAATATCTTGAAGATAATGATTTCATTTGGCCAAGTATATCTCCATGGGGGTTCTCTAGTTCTTTACTCTAATAATACTGATGGAAATTATCACTTATCTAAAGATTATTAGAGATTATACCAGATGATGGTCAAGAAATGATATCCTCTTCCACAAAATTATAATATCATAAATCACATGAGATGTTCTAATATATTCTACAAGATTTATCTTAGATTATAATACCATCAATTGAAGATGAGACCTCCAGAAATACCTTAAACTGATTTTAGGAGTAGGTATATCTTGTATGGTTTTTTGGCGATGTTTTCTGAGTTGACGAATGCACTAGTAGTATTCATGTACATAATAAATCATATATTTCAACCTTTTCTGGATCAATTTTCAGTGGCTTTTCTCAAAAAACATATGTGTTTACTCTTAGTTAGTATATGATCATTCCCAATATCTTAACACAGTATTGAGTACATTAAGATATCATCATATTTATGCCAATTATCAAAATTAAGTTTATGGATTGATAAACTGCACTTATTGGTCAACGTCATGTCATATACCAGAGTTTCAGTGGACCTAAAGAAGGTTGTATCCATTGTATCTTGGGAGTGTCCCAAGAATTTATTTTATATCCAGATATTTGGGGGTTTAATAGGTTATTATCATCAATTTATCCATGACTTATCCTTTATGGAAGCATTGGTTTCTATACTAACTAAGAAGGGGTGATGTTTTTTTGGTCAGATACTTATGATAATTATTTTCATCAGCTTAAAGGAAAGTTGACCTCAACGCCTATCTTAACTTTACCTATAATGGGTAAAGCATATAATGTGTACTATGATGCATCTAGAGTTGGACTCGATGCATTTTTGATGCAGGAGGATTGAGTGGTTTCTTATGGATCCAGATAACTGAGGCCGCATGAGAGGAATTACCCTACTCATCATTTGGATTTTGCAACAGCGGTATATTCACTTATATTATGGAGGCATTATATCATGGGTGAGAGTTTTTTGGTGTAAATGGACCAAAAATTCCTCAGGTACATATTCTCTCAATAAGGCCTAAACCTTCATGTAATGAGGTGGGTCGAGTATCTAAAATCTTTCGACATTGAGTTGGCTCAAACACTAGGAAAGGGAAACATCATTGCTAAGGATATAGCTGGAAGACACAGAATGTTGCATTGAATAAATCTTGTGATTAGTGGTAGGTGATAGAACTATTTTCAGACATATATCTATATGTTTAGGATTATTTGGATTGAGTAGACCTATCTTCAATATCTATTATACCCATTATTCTTGACCATATGAAGACATATCATTTATCTAATCTGTAGAGATTAGTTCTGAGAGACAACCTATATAGCAGGGAGCCACCAATGGGATGGTATATTTGAAGTGGTAATTATATTATTTCTGATGGCTGATTATGGGTTACTATGTTCTTTCCTGGGGAGATGATGAGAGAGTTTCATGATTCTATATGGTTGGCACATCCTATTTTTACAAAGACATATCATGATCTCTATAGATATTAATAGTGGACAGGAATGAAGATGGAGGCAGCATGATTTGTGGATTGATGTTTCACTTATAAATAGGTGAAATTAGATCATTAGAGGATAGCTGGGATTTTTCATCCTTTTCTCATTCATTAGTAAACATGGGTTGATGTAACTATGGATTTTGTGATATGTTTACCTAGGTAAACCCATAAGAATGATGCAGTATGGGTTATTGTGGATCGATTAATGATGGTCACCCACTTATTTTCTATTATGGATACCTTCACCATTAATGATATGGGTAGTCTTTACATGTGAAAAATAGTTTGATTTCATGGTGTTTCAAGTAGTATCCTATCTGATAGAGATCCTTGATTAACTACGTGATATTGGAAGGGTCTTCAGAAGGCTCTAGTATCATAAGTTTTTTTGAGAAACACCTATCATCCTCATACTAAAAGTCAAATTGAGAAGAGTATTAAGGTTCTAGGGAATATGTTACAAGCACATGTTTTTATTTTTGGTGGATTGTGGGAATGAACTTTGGAACTCAATGAGTTTTCATATAATAAAATATTCTACGAATAGATCAAAATGGAATATTTTGTGGCTTTGTATGGAAGGAAATTTCATTCACCTATTCATTGGTTGGAGATAGGTGATTTATCACTTGATGGACCTAGTTTCATGAAGGATATATTTTACCAGGTTTTGTTGATTAGGATGTGATTGGTTACCACATAGATAAAGCTGCATGATGGCAGTTAGAGACGACCTCTAGAGTTTGAGGTTCATCTTAATATTTTTTCTTTAAGTGTCACTTTCACTAGGGAAACAACATATTAAGAAATAGGAAAATCTATCTCTTAGGTCTATTAGGACATTTGAGATGTGGAGAGGGTGGGTCCAGTGACATAAGAATTATCCCTTCTATGGTACTACAGTTCCATGAACGATATTTATAACATTTATAAGAATTATAGATATTATCCTGAACATTCTCATATGGTAGATATTGAGGATTTCATACTTTTTGATGATGCCTCCTTTGAGGGCCATCTAATATGGATTATAGATCATAGTGAGAAATATCTCGAGGGCAGTTCTATTCTTCTAGTTTGAGTATAGTGGTAACGCGAGCCTGTTTAGGGGGATACCTAAGAGAGGTAGTCTGATATGTGAGCTCAATGGCCATAGTTTTTATTCAAGACCACTCAATGACGCTTAGCATAGATCAAGGTTGAGATGTTATATGGTGGGGAGTGTGTAAGATCCCATATTTTTCTAGGTACACCCCCCTTTTATTTTTTCGTTGAGTGGATATTTTTTATTGGGTTTTCCTTTTTCTTTAAACCTTGTTGTTCATATCTTTTTTGGAAAAAGAGATCATTTTTTTTGGGAAAATGACCTATAGTTTGGGGATGTATGATTGTTCTAATTAATGGAGTCTAGGTGTAAATGTGTAGTAAATAGTTTTCAAGGGTTTTCTATATGTTTAGAAGTATTAAGAGGTATTTAGGGTTCTTTTGTAGAAACTATGAATAAAAAATTCCAATATTACATTTACAAACAAGGTAATGGTATTACATGATATATAAATGTTGGAAGACACATGTCATGAATGGTTGTAGGACATGAACTGCTTCATGAAATCAAAAGAATACACTTGATGAAAAAGAATTACATGATGTATAAGTGTAAATTAGGATAATTATAAAACGATGGTGGCGGGATTCTTAGCATATCACTTAAAAAAGAATTACATGATGTGAAAGTTGATTAAATGCTATGTATTTATTACCTCTAGTGGTTTTATGATTGTTCTGTGTTAGATTCTACTCATTATTTTTGTACATACCTTAGTCCCCTTGAACCCTAAAGTTATCTTGGTGATTTTGGGAGTCTCCTTTTCTTTTCAGACATCCAAATCATGCATCTGGTCTCTAGTGAGTGGTTCTATATAGGTTTTCTACTCTCTTCTACTATTCTCCATTCTAGTAGTGGAATCATTGGACCGAAGTGGGATCTATTTTAAATAGGATATTGTTTTATCTAGGTTTTCTTCATTGATCTCTATCACCATCATTTTCATTGGTATTACCCATTAATGGAAGAATTGATTAATCACCGAATTATGTTTGGGGGTTTAAAATCTAACCCTGTGGTCTGCTTAATTTCCAAGTATGTGCAATATTGTGACGGATCCAACATAATGTTAACATTAATTAATTTAATGATGAATTGGATTATTCCTTGGGTATCATTGGATCTAATTGATAGCAACAAACTTTATAGATACCGATTGCGTGAGAAAACCCTTGAATATATATATATATATATATATGAATTGTTTAATGTATTAAAGTGTTTTTATCATGACATAGGATTTAGTTGATTTCTGGATATAAACACTAATCGAAAATGAAATTCTCTATTGAAATGGCTATAATTTTAATGGTTTAAGACCATCTTGATATAATAAAGGGGTAACTGATAGATAAATGGTAAATTGTAGAATTAACTGTTGTGAATTATGTTGTGTTATCATTATAGTTATGTATTTTTCCATAAAATGATTAAATTATTATATTGAGTGGGATATACCCAGTCCCATCCTCTAATGATTATATAGTGGGCTTGGGCAAGATTTGTATGATTTTTTCCATGGATATATGTATATCGGTTAGCATGGTTGTGATATATGATCAAAGATATTCTGACATGGTTCCGAAGTAGGTTTATTATTAAATTATATTAATTTATTAATTAATACACTTATCTATAGATTATTGAATACTCTTTTTATTATACACTATTTTTTTAGATCTGGTAATTTCAACCTATTGAGTTTTACTCACACCCTACTCAGGTCTCTATTTGGTACTCGTGCATATTACATGGATGAATGTTTGGAAAAGGGAAAGAGAACTTTTTTATGATTAGATTCTTACTGGAGGGGCTGGATTTTCGATATAGGGTTGACAAGGGGTTTAGGATCAAGGTATTTTGAGAATATATTATTTCTGTTGATTATTTTATTTGTATTTTTTTCAGTTTTACATTTAGATACATCTTAGCTTTTTATTACATGATTCATCATTATTTCTTTATTTGATTCTCCTTTACTTCCCAGTTCTATGATATATGGTTTCTAATATTATATATTAAATTGATATTTATTATTATATGACTATTCCACTATGTTTTAACTCTATGACAGTGGTATAGTCCCCCCACTATACTCATCACAACACCAATTATAGTTGTCAACATATGACACATGGGGAGGGGCATTTCACATCCCATAACCAACCCTTTTTCGCCACATTAGAGAGTCCCAGATTAGGGGAAACTACATAGAGGATTATACAAAGTAGGCACTACAGGTCAATGATAGATAATAGCAGTAAAAAAGATAGGGTTCCATAATCAATACAAACCAGAGAAAAACTAGTCAAGCATAAGATACAAATTCCTTATATAATCCATCAATTAAGGAGGTTTCATCAGATAGAACCTAGAAACTCATGTAACACAACCCAAAATTTTTTATAATAAATTTAGTTCAACCTCAATTGACATATCTATATCGATATTCCTACCAAACTATCAAGGTCCTATACCATCTCAGGAGAATGAACCTGCAAATGGGAACTGACTAAGCACACTCAGCAATCTAGTACTATTATGGATAGACACAAGATAATCTATAGTTTTCACTCATCCATTACTCTACATAGTAACCTAGAATACCCTTGGATAACATAAGTGTGCGTGTGAAAAAAAAATAGGATTAAATTAGGAATCATAATAAAAATAATAAATTACCACCACCTTGAACTCCCTCACATAGATCAACCCCGATCCACATCACCAAATAATCAAAATATAAAAAACCCCCTCAATGAGTACAATAAGAACAATGGGAAAAAAATGGGTGTCAGAAGAAATAAAAAACCCATTTAAAAGTGTTAATCTATCCTTATAAAATAAATATACTTGGAAGGACCATCATCTTTTCATGTTCGAAATCTCATTTATAAAAATGAAATTCTTAAAACGAAGAACTTTAAAATAAAATTTAAAATTCATTTATAAATCACCACACTTTATTTTAAAATTACCAAGGGTCGAGAACACCACCCTTTAATTATTCCATGAACCAAATGGGTTCAAAATATTCTCAAACCACACATCTTACTTAAAACAATTCTTAAAATAAATAATAATACTTGAAATTTCATGCTCCAGACTAAATGTTAAGTGAAAAATTTAAGGAATTAATTTAGAACCCCAAAACATCATGAGTAGCTTCAATTTAATATTGAATTATCCATTTAAGAAATATCATAACCAATTGGTGAGAATAGATAGATAAAATAATATTTCCAACATGTTTCAAAATTTATAAACACCCCAATCCAGTACTCCCTCAAGTAACCATGCCTAGTAGGATATGTGAAATCAAGCACACATACCCATATGTCAGAGGAAGACAACTAGTAGTGAGAGTGTATGAAATATAGTGGGGATACTCTAACCTATATAATAGAGAAGCAATATTGAATAAAATAATAATAGAGAGTCCAAAATAGTGGAAACCATATAATTAACAAACATGTATCCATATAAGAATAAAGAACAACTAAAACATATAAACAATAATAGAATAATGTAAGGAAAAGATATGTGTAACTAAATGAAAATCTGAAATGTTGTTACTGAGGAGAACATTGCATGTTAGTGGGTCGAGGATTTAAAAATTTTCATTTCCAAAGTAAAAGAAACTTCATCTTCTCCAATGATCTAATCCTTCATAAAGGTTTGAGGATATCATATGAATTATTTAACATAAAAATAAATGAATGATTACCTCATTAAAAAAGGAAGTATGTTCGACTACAGTTTATGCCTGATGATGAATTCTCTAAGGATCTTATGATGAATCACTATAAATCATTCAAACTCACTTCAATACATCTCACATATGATGATCATTGATTTTTTTTCTAGAACATAGACCTGAAAAATCTTTTGATGTCTCAATGATCACCATGATCCCTCTCATATGATCTATGATAGTGATCAGATATTGAATGCTTGGAAGGTAACATTCTCTCTCTTGGATGAGTAATAAAGAGTGACAATATCTAAATTCCAAAAATATGAATAATACATGGAAAATAACTTTTCTTATATTTATATAATGGGAGTAAAATTATATAGAAGGGGTTCTTCAACCCTCACATATCCAATTCCCACTAAATAAAATATAATTGACTAGTTATGACAAAATAAATATTTCATAAATATCATTTATATTTTCTTACATACTTGTAATATATAATAAATATATTATGTGATAAAACCGAGATAGTTAATCAACTCATAATTCTTACTAATATTAAATGAACCATGAATATTAAAATAATATCCATTCATATAATATTTTTTCATCTATTCACATAATACCTTGTGAATATTTTTAATAAAAAAATTCAACACAATTATTATATACATCGATAATAATGAATTTATATTTTTTGGAATTTTGTTATTCTTATAAAAATCCCAAACTGCATTATGGGGCCTACCATGTCCTATATTCTTATTCACTAGAATTGTGCAGCACTTGAATACACTATTGTATGAGACCATCTATGCCCTTATCTAAACGGTAGTGAATACTATTCACAGACTAGGATCAGGGTCTAAAACCCATCATGGACCCTAAAGAGATAAGGAATAGTCACAATAAGAATAACATTCCTATGAACACACTCTGTATAATATAACCTCTTTATCATTAGATATATCATAAAGTTGGATGCACACATTATGTCATTATCCAATCTTACTTTATTATTTATTGATCTACCTAGATATATTTTTATTCTTCTACCATGGACATGGATCCAATGAGTGTACAACCATCCTAATAAAATTGGATAGGGAAATCGCTTCCACAATCCAGGATTGAAAAAATATATCTTGATCATTCAACCAATGCCATACCACTAAATACATACATAACACAAGATAACTCCCCATAACATCAATGTCATGGTTTTATCTCTTTTATCAAAGAGAATGATCAAATGTTTTAAAATTATAAAGATCTCAAGTCATGAGCCAAATACATATGTTTATAGGTAGGAACAACCAATGACCCATGAAACATGTGGGGTTTTTATTGGGGTCCAATCCTCATGATCTCATCTACTCGAGATCACCAAGTGAAAACTATATAAAAGGAATAATCAATTCTTAAGATCTTCTAGCACTAGATGAACACATATCAAATATGTCCTTTTAGTATGATGTGTTTAGACTATATGAAATTACATTAAGATAATTTCCATGGTATCTATAGGTTCTAATTATAGCCTGGGAACTATTATAACCTTTTTATATGACATGTAATCTAAGTACATTACCATAAATATAGGGGATGTAGAAGTATCAATACTATTAACATATGACAAATACATGTATATATCAAACTATATATATATATAATGGTAATAAGAATTATATATAGTATGTTGGTCTAGGGAAACCACTCACAACACTCCCACTTTCACTAGAGACAAATGCTAACATGTTTCGACATTCTAGATCTCACATGAGAATCATGTTTCTGATGAGATATGGATTTAGTCTAGGGTTATGTGACATTATCCTCTGTGTATACTTCTCTAACCGTGACTTCACCTCTCTTAGTAAAATTCCTCAAGAGAAAAAACATTCAATGTATATTCTTTTTACTCTAGAGTGACTTGTGTTCCTTGTCAAGAAACACTACTAAAATATTATCAAAATAATCCCAGACAAAGTATGCAATTTTTATTACAACACAAATGTCTTGGAAAAATATTTTTATACAATACACTTTCTTAACTATATTGGAACCCATGATATACATATTTTCTTTTTTTATTTTGAATCCACATATTTTTTCAAGCTTCTCCAGCTCACTGCACAACTATTTTGGCAAAAGAAATAGCCTAACTACGATTTTAGATCATCATAATCTATCTAGAAACTAGAATCAGTGCATCTTATCACTAATAGTTATTCATCTCCTCCATACACCAAAAACATATCCTTTGTACATCTCTATTACTTTAAGATAGTTTTCCAAACTACCCAATGTAGCTCTCTTGAATTTTATTTATATCATACCACCATCATTAACGTAAAGACAACATTAAACATAATACATAACATGGAATTAATGATAGATCCCACTACTGAGGAATAAATAATTTTACCTATCATTTTAATCACATCCAATGTTTTCAAGAATATTTTCTTAGATAGATTGATACCATGTGACATTGGAAACAACCCACTCTTGGATTTTTCTATATTGTACCTTTTTTGTGCCTTGTTAATATATATAATTTGACATGTCCCTAGTAGCCTCTGAGATATATCTTGAAAAATATTGATCCCTATAATGTATACTAAATGATCTAATCCTTTCATAGAGAAACATTCATTTAAACATGTCTTAACTAATGGTGAGACTTGTACTTCATTTCCCATAATTAATAGGTTATCAATATATAATACATGGGAAATTATGGAATTCCCATTGAACATATTATAGATACATGGATCACTTTCATTCTTGAAGAATCCAAATTATCGTATAGCCTCATCAAAATGATCATTCCCTGATCATGATGATTACTTCAACCAATAAATGGATCTCCATAACTTAAAAACATTGTTGGAAATTTGTTACTTAGTAAACCCTTTGTGTTGAATTATATAGAGATGTTCAACCAAATTCCCATTTAGAAAATAAATTTTTATATCTATTTTCAAAATTTCATAATCATGGAAGGATTTTATTGAAAGTAATATTCTGAACGAATTTATCATCACTGTTAGTGAGATGGTTTGATCATAGTCTATGCCTTGATGCTACCTAGAATCCTTCATAACTAGTTATTATTTTTATGTATTTAGATTACGATATAATTCTAGATTTATCATGAATACCCATTTACACACAATTGGTTATACATCATATGAATGGTCTACCAAAATAAAAAACATATTTTGGTACGTGGACTCCATCTTAAAATGCATGTCATATTTGCATTTAGAATCATCCTTTCCTTATACTGATTCCTTATTGGTTTAAGGTTCATAATTCTCTAAGATTAATGTTTCACTTGAAAAAGTGATAATAAAATCATAATAATTCGGTTCTCTAACATCTCAAGTTGACCTATGAAGTACTTATGTCTTCGGGACATCTTCTTCTCCCATTTTCCCTTATGAAGATTGTGCATGTACCAACTCTTGTGCATCTTAGTAATTAACATCATCAAATTCAATATTTCTCACACTTTTTCCATTGAAAATGTGTTCAATTTAAAGAAACGTGTCATGTATTTCCACAATAGATTTCTTGTATAAAGGGTTATATAGGTAATATTTTTTAGTTAATTTAGTATAAACTATAAATATGAACTTTGTTCTTTGGGATTCCAATTTTTCACTAGGTATATTCTTAACAAAATCCTCGCATCCATATACACATATGTGTGATATATTAGGTTTTCTTCCACACCAAAAAACATATGAAATTCCATATGTTTCTTTAATTGGAACATGATTTAGGGTATATACCACTTTCTACAACACATATCCCCAAAAGTATAATAAAGGAGTTTTTCGACTCATCATTGATCTAACCTGGGCAACTAAGGTCTTAGTCCTCATTTCACTAACACTGTTCCACTAAGGTGTATAAAGAAGAGTGAGTTGAGGTATATCCAAAAATCATTTAAATGATCAACGAAATATTGTTTAAGATACTCTATACCTCAGTTTGAGTGAAGTTCCTTAATCTTTATACCAATCCATTTTTTCTACATCATGATGGTATTACTTAAACATCTGAAAGAAATATGACTTATACTTCATTAAATATATATAACCATAACTACAATAGTCATTAGTAGAAGTAATGAATTTAAAAAACCAACCCCTTTACTCTACTATAAATAGACCACATACAACAATATAAATTAATTTCAGTAATTTAGTTACTCTTACGTCCTTCCCAGAGAAGGTTTCTTTGGTCATTTTAACTTTTAAACAAGTGTGACATGCATACAGGGGTTTTAAATCAATTGAGTCTAAATACCCGCCTTGTTTTAATTTCTATAAATGATTATCATTTACATGACCAAGATTGATGTTCCATAAGTGGGTGTTATATAAGTCATTTTCCCTAGTTATTCCATTGATTTTTGTTATAAGGTTTTTGAGTTCAAGTATATAAAAAAAATATTAATACGTGTCATATCATAAAATATGTTATCCTCATAAAATAGAATAAACTTATTTCAAAACATGAATTAAAATTCCATAGTATCCAAACTCGACAAAGATATTATGTTTCTGATAACTGAAGAAACAAAATAACAATTACTCAATAAAAGAACTAAAACACTAGGAAAAGTTTGGTGATAATTTCCCACTTCTAAGGCTACTAGAATCACCCCATTTATGGATTAGAGATATTCCTTACCCTTTTCATTCTTATGTACTCTACTTGGTTCCTATATATGAATACAAATGCATGAGTCACATGTTGTATCCAATACCCAACTTATAGATAAAGATATATTTTATTCAATTACAAAAAATACATGCTGTAGAACCGTCATCTTGCTTCCTTTTCTTAGCTCTACAATTCTTCTTCTAGTGTCCTTTCTTACCACACAAAAATCAGATATCCTCCTACTCATTTCTCTTTCTCTTTATCTTTAGATTTTTGGAAGGATGGTGAATTGGTGTCTCCAGATTGGGATTAAACTTAAACCCCTTAAACTTTCCCATACTCCTCTTGTTCACTAAAAAAACTAAAGAATCGGGTATTTTATTAAGTTAATAGTAAAATTCAATAATTTTAGTGGTAGAGAGGATATAATGGGATCAGCCTCTAGTTCTTATTTCAGTTTGAACCTAAGGAATTCAATTCCCCCAATGTACCCGATCATCTTGAGTACTTGAGGTTCTTCATGATTCCCTTATACTAGACTACACCTACATAGTGCATTTGGTATCTCATACCTTTCTTTACATGTTCTCACTTAGTATAATTGTTAGAGATGACTAAGAATCTTATAAAAAATTTTATCCTCATTAATTTTCTATAATTTAGTGTACATAAATGAAAACATGATATATTGTACATCTATTTCATCATCAATATGATTTTTATACCTGACTTTATCCACCTTGCTTACATCCTATGGGGGGTCGCTCAGCAAAAAGTGGGGACTCAAACACATAATGCTTTAACTTTTTGAATAGTACTATGTGCAATTTTTTGATCAACTCATGGAAGTTATGACTGGTAATAATATTTTCTTTATCCATAATTGATCATAATGATAACACACTGGTGGTGTTGGGGATTTCAATTTTTATCTATAATAAATAAATTTATCAATTAATAATATTTATTGAATTCCTTTTAGACGTTATAAATTAAATCATTAAATGTCAACCTCTATTTGATCAAACCTTAGTATCTTTCACTACTAGATTCATAATACTCAGTATTTTTTGAATTCTAGTGGGAAGGATTCTTGAAACCTCTACTCATAGTTGAAGACTTTTCTATGCCAATACATAGATTGTTTCAAGGTAGAAACTAGATTGACAAACTGCATTAACTTGTGGTTCCTTGAATTATTGAGCTAAGTCCTAGTTTCTTGAAATCGTAATCTTGATTCCCTAGATGATTTTCCTATAAAATGGTATAAATCTATCTTTAGCCTCTTTTTTCTACCAGATTTAGTTAATTCAATCTATTATTCTTAAAAGAACTCTTTGGTAGTAGGGTTATCCATCAACTAGGGTTAACAAGATCCCCAAGCACCTGGTTTTCTTCAAATTTGAGTGATGAATGGTATTCATGACTTAATATTACTTTAAGGGTCTTTTATTTTTCAGGAAAAATGAAATAATTTTATATTAAATATGTTCAAACAATATTTTCATCCTCAGAACTGAACATGTGTTAACAGAAAACATTTATTTCATCTTTATACATTTTCTATTCACAATTTTATGGGTTTCTTGCTAACATGCACATTCATAAAATAATAATAAAAATTATAAATAAAAAAATTATCTAATTGGTCTTGAACATATAATATTGTTTGATCCATTTAAACTCATTGGATCAAATATGACCTAGGGTTATAATAATTGAGTCTAGTCTTGACGGGTATTGCAGTTCACAGTATGCTCTAGTGTTTTCACATCTCATTTGGGATATCACCTCTTCTTGTCAAAAACCAAGATTTACAGTATCATCGTCAACATTACATGAATACTCAAACAAAGGAGATAGGGTCTTGGGAAGTGACATATATATATATATATAGATAAGGATGGACATGCATACCCTTATACATGTTGAATAAATAATGATGATATGCAGACCATAAAAAAATAAATAATTATTACAGACATCACATAGAGTAGTAATAACTAAATAAAAAAAACCCAAACATTCAATGGGTTGGTCATTGCTTAAGACCATTCTACGAGTAAATTAAAATCCTGATAAAAATTAATATGTGATAAATTTATGTTCAAGGTTAATTAATAAATTAAATTAATTATTTTAAATTCAAATAATTTAATTCAATTAGTCCCGTTATTAATTAAATTTTTTATTCCAACATAAATTTAATTGATTAATTTAATTTTATGCCAAAATTAAATTAATTTTTTCAGAAAAAAATTATTATTATTATTTTAATCTAGAAAATAATAATTTATTTTTTGATTCTATTAAAATTTTCTCGGACCTCAGAACACCACTAAGGCCTATTGTGGGTCAGGTAAAACCCACTCTAGGGGGTTCTAGATTGGGTAGACCATTTTAGCCCTATTTCAGGTTAGGAAAAACTTATCTAAGCATGTTCTTGTTCGAGATGGTCTTTCCCTGACACACTTTGGGCCAGCCTAACCCGTATAAGGCTTCCAAGGGGAGAGGTGATGGCCAAGGGGTTTCTACTGAAAGTTTTGAATGTGGCTGGATAGAAGGGGATCCTCGAAGGGGGCTCACGTGTGTCTGGTACAATAAAATTTGTTCCAATGGAGGTCGCGAGATTGGCCAATAGTGGTAGTGACATCTGGTGAGACATTTCAGCAGGGCCCTAGGAAGGTGGCGGTGGTCATGGGTAAGCTAGGAAAGGGGGTGTCAGCATGGGAAAGGGTGATACATAGGCCGTTCAGTGGACTAGAAGAAGAAAATATGATGTGAGGGTAGGGACTCCCGGGGCTTCCTTCATAAGCTTCATTTTTTAATTTTTTTTATATTTTTATATTATTATTAAATCCTTGTACTTTTGACCCATATGTTAATCCTTTTGTTTCTTGTGTGTATTTTCAACACACATTTCACCCCACCAATATAAAAGTATTTTTTTTTTGTGTTTGTCTATGTAGAAATGAGAACACCTACAACCCAAAATTAAAACCCCCTTTTTTATTATTATTTGGTTATAAGAATTATCAAAAGACTATTTATTTAGTCTCTATTTGTTTTTTATTTGGAATCAATTTTCTATAGTCTCCAAGGTCGGCCTTAGAGTAAGCCCTAAGTTCCCCTCAGCAAGGGAAATGCTCAAGTAAGGAAAACTTTTACTAATTAATGGAGTCAATTTTAACTTCTTACTATATATCTTAATGTATTTACGGAAAATTTTCTGATATTAGGCTATCGCAACTAAATTTTCTTAGTCGTTCTTGATAGTAACCCACCATCTAGATGAATTTTGTACATTGAAAAAAATTCTATATTTGGTTGGAAAATAAAGGGTTATCAGAATTAAATCCTGCCTATGTGTTGGGATAGAATAATCCTTATTAAAATTTTCATATAATGGTAACTTTACCACCCGATATCAGATAAAAGTTTATGAGTTTTTTGGGAGAGAAATAAATCCCTATACTTATTTTTTTGTAAATTAATTTTTTCTTGGATCCTAAAATTCTCATGGCCTATATGATACCGATTTTTGGTACTAGGGAGTACAACAGAAGCTGGTGGGCTAAGGATTTAAAATATTTAATTGCTACAGTGATGAAACATCATCATCTCTAGCAATATGATCCTCAGTAATGGTCCAATGATTTCACAAGAATTATTTATGAAAAAAAATAAATGAACATTTACCTTATATAAATTGGCTTCACATTTGATCTCAACTCATCGTCAACAATCATTACTCAAAGGATTCAATTTCAATCCCATATAGATCATCCAGGCACACGTCAAGAGTCAACGTGTATGTCGATCGTCAAATTATAGGTCCTATCATGGATATATGAAGATTCCATCGATGTCAAAACAATCCCCACGATCCTGCTCTTATGATCCACGATGGTGATTGGAGATCAAATGCTTGGATGAGACATTTCACTCTCTTGTGTTGGCTAGAGTATGACACTCAAGAAGGGGATGAATTGAGTTCTTATAAAAATTTATGTTAAAATTTTATTTATGAGATTCCCTCAATAAAAAATAAATCTTTCTAGTTAACCAAGGTAGTAAAATTATAATATCTTGACTGTTCAAATTGTTTTTTAAAAGATTGATTAATTCTCAATTATAACAATATGTGATATTTATACAACTTTTGAAACTACTATAATAAGGAAATACAATTATAACTACTATCAAAGACTAACTATCAAATTAAAATTTAGTTTTCTGAAATATGAGTTAAAATAGAGAAAGACTAAATTGAAAGAAACAACAGATAAAGAAGTGGTTCTCTCTCAAGATGAGACCTAATCCACTCCACTTAGTGATCACCTTCCATCAGGCAATATATATATATATAAATTTTTGATTCACACCCTGTACCGGGATTAACAAGAGTACACAAAACTGTCCAAGTCACAAGACCTCTACCACTATTCAACATGGGAATACTAACAGCCAGGTCATAAAGGACCTCTTCCATATTTATGTGTGGGTGAAACAAGGTGTAAAAAGATATTTGAGTAATGATATCTTGTATCCTCCACTTCAATGCAGGAGACTGTGTCTGTTTTAAATACAAACACACACACTGATTAATGAGTAATAAATTAGTATAAAATATAGAAAATTTTAATGATATAGATTCCAAAACACTTTTTATTTTCTGAAATGAAGGTCTAGACTCTTTAGATGCAGTTGATGCAATGTTCTAGTCCTCTTATGAAAACATAGTGTCATGAGTCGAGTGTTCAAGTTTTATGTTTAGTGAGATATTATTCTTCTAGTTTCAGTTTCTGCAATGATTCTTTTAAGATGGATCCCAATAGGTTCATCTTTTTTATACAGAAAACATGAATTGAAAATTTCTACCTTTGGTGTATTCTTTCATGTATGGGTGTTCTTTTCTTTTTCATGCATTCCACTACAACCTTTTTTTGTTGAGTGTTGTGCTTTTTTATTTTGGGTTATTCTGTTAGAGCTGACAAGGTGGATGATCTCCACACCTCATACCATGTATGGTCTACTGATAGGAATACAAAAAATCATTAATTATATCAATTTCATAAAATGAATCAAATATGATTATTAGAAACAACTTTTAAATTTAATTAGAAAAGATGGAGAAATGGTTAAGTATGGAATGATGTCATAGCTATAGTGAGACTATCACAGTGCCACAGTCATGGTGAGACTGTCACGGTGTAGTAGTTACAGTGCCAAATTTTTGGTGAGATTTGGAACTGGTAGCAAAGATACGGTGTCTGGTCCATTGCGAGTTCTGGAACCGGTTCCACGGTTACGATGTTAGGGAAATGGTGTATCATGTGACGTTGTCTAGACCTTCATCAATGTTATGAATGTTGTCTTATTACTATGTCTTGGAAATGGTATCATGGAAATGATTTCATGTCCTTTGTGAAAATCTGGAACCGGTATCAAGCTTATGGTGTCTCAGACATTGTGAAAATCTGAAATAGGTAGCAAGCTTACAGTTTCACTAACATAGTTAAATATATGTAATCGTTCTTAAGAAAATAATTTCAAAAAATGGATTAAGATTATACATAATCATACTAAAACCTAATAGAATAAGATTAAACATAGTTCATAAGATTGAAATATAATTTGAGAGATTTTGAACACAATCTTGTGAGTGTGTAAAAACACAATTTATTAAAGTGTAAAACATGAGTAGTCCAACAATATCCAAACATGATATGTGAGGATTAAAACATGAAGAGTATAATAATATCCAAACATGATTTTTGAGTATTAAAACATGAGGAATCCAATAATATCCAAAAATGATTTTTTGAATTAAAACAAGAGGAGCCCTACAATTTCCCAACATGATTTGTGATCATTAAAACATGATGAATCCAACAATCTCCCCCTTTTAAATGATCACAAATCATGGAATTTATAAGCCAAATATTTTAGAAAGAAAAAATTATATTACTTATCATATCAAGATATTAAAGCATATATGGAAATAACATAAAGGGTAGTTCATTTCCATTATATATTCCCCTTATTATTTTTTCCTTTTAAAATGCCAATATTTTCTCCCCCTTTTGGGATTATTAAAAAGAGAAGAGAGATAAATAGAAAACCAAATAAAAAAATAAAAAGTGAAAAAACAATAGAATGCCAAATTCTATTACGTAATAGGATAAATTCCATTAAATTCAAGAATTAAAAGACAACTGATCCATATCAAAATCAGCATTCACTTATCTATAGAGTCATTAGACTTCGATTTTCTTTTGTGAGAGAAATCCGATGGAGAAGTAAGAGGTATATAAGTGTTGGTGGTAGATATATTGGATAAAGAAGGAATTGGAACTCCTTTAATGATAGAAGGTTCAAAGTTATCTCTAGTGGAATAAAAAGGAAAAGGTTTCCCAATAATGATAGGTCTGATCTAACTCAGAGACTGAGCAATAGATATAGTCACTGGTGAAAAAGATTTGGAGGAAGAAGGATAGGTAGCTGGAGGTAGACCAAGCCTCAAAATAGAAGCTATAGGAGTCACAATTTTAGTACTTTGAACACAGAGATAAGGTTTCAATAGGTTGATAAAGTTCATGATGATCTCTCCACCATACTGCAGGTTCTTCTCAAAGTCATCCTTATTTTCCAAAAACATCTCCAGAGTGGTCATGAATTTCTTGATCTTACACAATTGATCCTTGAAGGATTTAGTGATTGAAGGTATCTTCATATTCTCCAAAAGATACTTGAAGTGATTTTTCAACTCATTCTAATAATAAATTATCTTAATGTAGTAGTCCACTTTCATAGATATCTATTATTGAGCATTAGTGAATTTTTTTTAATGTATCCTCACCAAATCATGCACATGGTCAATTTTTTTGATAAAAACAGAGAGACTTTCCTTATAAACACCACTCAATATGGAATAAATCACTTATTAGAAAACAGAGTTGATCAAGTCACCATCCATAGGCTGAGAGGGTTGTCCAGAGGAAGATAGAGATGAAACAGCTATTGTGAGAGTCATAAGATGATTTAGAATATTTATTAAGTAACCTTTATATTAATTGGTTAGCTTATTGAGTAAAGAGAAAATCCCATGAATATCATTGGATATCTTGGTGTTGTTCACAACCACCTTTTCATACATAGTAATCAAGTTTGGTTGAGTCATAGATAAAACATTTTGTGGAAAATTTTTGGCATCATTCTCACTAAGATGAGAAACATGTGCATGAACAGTTTTCAAGGCTTTATAAATATAATCAACAATAGATTTTAGAGACTTCACATCATCACTAAAATTTCTATTCTAAATGTGATCTTCCGGAATTTCAGGAAGCATATTGGGTTGTATTTTCCATATAATCTTCTCTAACAATACTGCAGTATCCCTTTCACTAAGATTTGTCACAGGTACAGGTTGAGACTGTAGCAGCTTCCCAAATCTAGAAAACATGTTGTCTACAAAAAAAATTGAGATAACTATTACTTACAAAATCAAAATATTCTTGAGTAGGTTAAGAAAAAAACTAAAACAGGTTTTTATTCCATATCAAGGGTTACTTATTTGGAAGACATCAGTTTCAAATGAAACATCGTTTAAAGATAAATCCCTTTTACCGAGGCCTATTGGGTATCATCAACATCCAAATAACTCGGAAACATGTACCAGGTATCCATAGATGATGGTTCAATAGGATTTGGATGTTGAACACTTTCTAAGATGGGGTGCTTCTCCCCCTCAATTGGTGCATCTCTAGTAGGACTTAGAGACTCAATATCTATACCAATTATCATACTTTCAGCTCAGTCGGGCTCACCCACAACTCTAGCAAGCTGAAAGGACTATTCCATACTTTCTTTAGTAGTTTATATTATTTCATTTTCAACATGTTCTTCAGACTGTTCCACAACAATAGACTCTTCCTCAATAGTAGGTTCTTCCTCTACAAAAAAAAACTTTCTTTTAGAAGCATCTTCATCCTTTCTACTTTCATCAACATCACCCTTAGAGAGATATGGTATCTTATGAGATCCTCCCACAGAACCTTCACTAGAATCATCATCTATTTCTTGATCTTAATATTCCACAATCTCCTCTTCTTTTAATCCAAGATCTGATACATTTTTAGGTCTTGAGGTATTTTCAACAGGATAAAATACTCATACAACCTATCATTATTCTCAACCCATGATCCATTCCATGCATTCCAACTTCTTTTCATTATCCTTTATTTTTCCTTATAGATATAGATATCATATTTCTCAAACATTTCTTCATTTTGGTAAACCACACTTTTGGATAGAAGAATATAAAAATGAACCTTGAATAGAAAAGGGAGGTCATCTTTGACATAGTTTTGATCATGTCACATATGTGAAGTATAATATACTTACACAAGTTGATTTTTTTCCATTATTCAGAAGATGAATCAAAAATATATCATGATACATAAGATTCAAAAAATCCCCTTTTATTGGGAAAATGAGATGTTTAATGAACTTGAACAATAACCTTGACTCGCAATAAATCCTAGTAGAAATTGTCCTTCTTTTCTTCTGATTTCTTCTCATGCTTCCAAGAGCCTCTTTTAGGTTAAGAACATCACTTGGTGGAGGATGACCTCCTTGATAATCCTCAAAATACCTTTTTGAAGTATTCCAAGATTGGCAGTCCATAACCTCGATGAAAAAGTGCATCTTTGACCATTTACCCAGCTCCTTACCACAAAATCATCCATGGAGTTGAAGGTAAATTGGATATACTGATAAAACTCAAAAACATGATTTGGATAAATGAGTCTCTTTTATTTGTTAAACCAATCCATCCACCAACTATTCTTTCAGAACATTTAGAATAAGATTCTTACTAGACAAGATCCACTTCATATAGATTATCTTTTTTAGGAACGAATTTGTGATCCCCAAGACCTAGGATCAGTGACTTCTCGATAATTACAACATGGTACTTTTTTAGTTTCTTCCAATACATGTGATTATTAGGAGTCAATGGGGATGGATGCTTCATCCTGGGCATTCATTGTGGGCTCAAGAAATATGTTAATGAGGGAAAGTGGTTTGAGAGAGACATAGGGTTTCAGTTTCGAGATATGTGAGCTCGAGAGAAGTGCACTGATAGGTATTTAACATTTCGATAGTTCAAACATAGTAAAAACAAAAACATGTTAAAAATAAATAAAACACACAATATAAAAAGAAATATTTAAACAAAATTGAGTAATATAATGAGACCAGTATAGGCATTCACATTGTCAGTATTATAGTGTGACTAAAAATGGTGTGATCGTAACGAATGAGACAACAAACATAAGTAAGAAAGCTGTGAGTCAGTAGGTTGATATTGCAATTCTGAGACATTAAACTGAGATTATAATACTAAGACATTAATCCTGTGATAGTACACTATTCACTCAATATTAATCATTCCAACTCCATGTATGATGTAATTCATCCATTCAGAATTTAATGGATTAGTGAAAATATAAGAAATATGATGTTATTTGCCAATGAATTCTAAAGTAATATCATTTTTTTGTTAATGATCTCTCAAAAAGTGTTTTCTTACATTAATATTCATTGTTCTAGAATGAGAAACAAGATTCATTGATATATTAATAAAACTTATGTTATCACAATTTATAGGGACATGCCTGGATTGATATCCAAATTCTAGCAAAGTGTGTTTCATCCAAAAAAATCTGGGCACAACAACCACTGGCTTCTATGTATTCAGCTTGAGCTATAGAAATTGCAATATAATTTTTCTTTTTACTACATTATGAAAGAAGTGACTTTCACAAAAAATGACTTGTTCTAGAGGTTATTTTTTTATCTAACATACAACCACAAAAATAATCATCATATTATCTATCCAAGTCAAATGATTGATTTCCAGGATAGAATATTCCTAATTTGGTAGTATGTTTAAGGAATTTAAAAATCCTTGTAACAGTAGAAAGATTTGAATCATTACGAATTTCCTAAAAATTAGCACACATACACACACTAAATATAATATTTGGCCTACTAGCAGTTCAGATGAGTAAACTCTCAGTCATTCCTCTTTAAGTGGTTTGCTCAACAAATTTACCATTGTCGTCAATATCCAAATTATAGGTGGTAGTCATTGGAGCATCACTACTTTTAGTACTGGATAAACCAAAAGTTTTTAGAATATATTTATTATATTTACTTTGATTCAAAATAATACCTTCCTTATTTTGGATGTTTTTAAATCCATGATAGAATTATATTTCACCCATCGAACTCATTTCAAATTTATTTTGCATCATCATTGAAAAAAGAATAGAAATTTTTTTAAGATCCAAAAATAATATCATCAACATAGATTTTAACAACCAACAGATCTTTAGAAATTCTTTTAATAAACAGAGTAGGATCAACTATACCTTTTGTAAAACATTTTGAAATATGAAAACTACTTAGTCTATCATACCACGCTCTTGGAGCTTACTTTAAACCATAGAAATATATTTTTTTAATTTAAAAGAATTATTTTGAAAATGAGGGTTTGTAAAACTAAGAAGTTGTTCAACAAAAACATCCTCAACTATATACCCATTTATGAATGCACACTTGAAATCCATTCCATATAGTTTAAAATTTATATGTGTTTCATATGCAAGAAAGATTATAGTGGCTTCAAGTCTATAAATTGGTGAAAATTTTTCCTCATAGTGAATCCCTTCTTCTTGACTATAACCTTGAGCAACCAATCTAGCTTTATTTCTTATTACGGTACCAGATTCATCTACATTATTTCTAAACACCCATTTCATGCCTATGGTCAAGATGTATTTAGTTCTATCTACAAGTTTACCGACCTTATTTATTTCAATCTGATTTAATTTTTCTTTCATATCCATAACCTGAAATTCATCATTGATTACCTCTTAGATGTTATTAGGCTCAATCTATGATAAAAGTACTTGATGTTAAAACTGATATCTTAGAGAATCTCTAGTCTATGTTCCTTTATCTAAATCTACAAAAACAACATCTAAAGGATTGTTCTTAATAGTTCTAATAGAACTAAAAAAGAAGGGTTGGTCACTTTAAATTCTTCAGTAGGTTCATGTTCATCATAGATCGAATCTATAGAATTTACAAAATAGGATGTTTTAACAGGTTCCTTTATAGTATGGTCATAAGATTTAACATTGATGTCTATATTTGACATTTCATCCTCAAGATTTTCTAGAGGGGACTTTGGCTCATTTCTATCTATCTCATCAAACATGACATTTATATATTCTTCCACACATATGGATCTCTTATTAAAGACTCTATAGGCTACACTAGAGATTGAATAACATAGAAAAATTCCATAATCACTCTTGGAGGCAAAATTTTCCATATTATCCTTAGTGTAAAGATTATATACATTGCAACCAAAAACATTGATGTATTTAACATTGGGTTTTCTATTGTTCCAAAAATCATAAGGATTTATTTTAAGAATAGGTCTAATAAAGACTCTATTGATTACATATCATGTTTTATTGACAAATTCTTACCAAAATTATATAGGTAGATCATATTCTTTAAGCCTTATTCTAGATACTTCTTGTAAGGTTCTATTTCTTTTTTCTACGACACCATTTTTTTAGGTGTCCTAGGATAAAAAAAGTTATGAAAATATCCATTTAGTGAGAAAAATATTTAATCTATTAGATTTAAAATTCATGGCCATAGTCACTTATTAATAATTTAATTATAAGACCACTAAAATTTTCTACAGTTCTAGAATACATGGTAAAATGAGAACAAAATTTAATTTTTTTTATCCAAGAAGAAGGTCAATAATATCTAGAGTATTCATCTAGAAGAACATAAATATAGTGATTCCCTTTTAGAATTGAATCTCTATAATGTATAACAAGTCCATGTGAACCAAATTGAGAGTTTGAGAAGACGAAACTTATTTCTTTGGTTTGAATGAAATTTTGAGTCATTTACCCTTTTGAAAAAGATTACAGACTTTGTGTTTTGGAAACTCAAGTTTGGGTAGATCCTTGACTATGAATTTTCTTGTAATTGTAATAAGGGAGTGTATATTGTAGTGCTCTATTATTCTATACCAAATCCATGAATCATTTTGAAAGGCACTCAATCAAGAAATAGTTTGAGAAACTAAAGTATATATGTTAACAACATAATGATTTTTATTTCTAAAAGTAGAAAATACTAATTATTTATTATAATAAAAAACATAGAAAGAATTATTTTTAAATTTAATATGAAAACAATCATCACAAAATAATAAAATACTAAACATGTTATATTTTAGTCCATCAACAAAAATTACTTTAGAAATAAAAATTGAGTTAGAGTTACCAATGTGGAAAATGCCAATTATTTTCCATTTTTCATTGTCACCAATGTTGACTTGTACACCATCAATATTTATTAGTGTCTTGAAACTTTAGTTATCTCCTATTTGTTGGGACCAAGTTGGATGGAGAAGGAATTTTGAATAGTTAGACTTTGCAGAGTATTGTTTTTGTTGTCAATTAAGATAAATCAATTCACTTTATAAAAGGACCATAAAACAGACGATTATTTTATGATTTGTATTTCACAAATATCATAAGTTTAGACAACTTGTGATATAATCCATATGATGAGTAGAGAGAGTAAAGAATGTGGTGCTCAAGTCATGAGTGGTGCGCAAGTATTGGTGTGCAAGTTTATGTTTCGCTCAAGTCATATTTCAAGATCATCACATAAAAATATGACAAAGGAAATAAAGTGGTGAACAAGTTAAAGATTGGCGTGCAAGTCAAAAGGTGGTGTGAAAGTATAAGTGGCGTGCATGTATATGTCGCGCACAAGTGAATGTCACGTGCAAGTCATATTCCAACATCATCATATAAAAATATGACAAAGGAAAGAAAGTGCCGCACTAGTGATGGAAGATCGTGTTAGTGATGGTAGGGTGAAAAATTGATGGAAAGGGTCTGCAAGTGATGGAGAGGCACACAAGTGATGTAGCGGTGTGCAAGTAGAAATGGAGCACAATTGTATGTGGTGCACAATTCCCCAAATTACCTATAAATAGATGACTAGCCTCCTCATTTTTTCAATGCTCAACTCTTAAGAGAATATTTGATCTCTAAGCGCACATGTAGTAGAGGCTGCTCTGATCGCACAATTAGTAGAGGGCGGCGTGCAAGCTAAAGAGGTGTGCATGATGAGGGTTATTTATAAGTCACGCATGTAGGGTGTCATGCAAGTTTTGTTGCGCAAGTTTTTCCACACAATTTTTTTCATGCATGTTATTCTGCGCAAGTTTTGTCGCTCCAGTTTACAGAGGCGCACAAGCAGGGAGGTGCTTTAAAGAATTGGGTTGTGTATAATTCGGAGGTGGCGTGAAAGTTGTGAGTGGTACTCAATAGTGGTGTGCAAGAAGTGAGGTGCGCAAGTAGGGAGTGACGCGCAAGTTGTTTGCACTAGGAGGTTCTTACCAGCTTCTGGGTAGGAAAGTGAAGAATTGTTTTGAATGATTTGATTTATTAAAGTTCATTAAGAAGAAAGGAATCATTACATTACACTATTTGTTCTAATAGGGAGCACACACACTATTTTATTGTTTTCAATGTTCTACATTAGTGTAAGGGTATATCCTACTCATTGTATTCCACATCAAAGGATTGTTTTCCAGTGGATTATGTGGTACTAGATTTTTTCTATACCATACCAAGGACATAGCTACTCTTGTTGAGTAGTAAACCTTGTAAATCTTGTGTTCTTGTGATTGTGTGTGTTCAGCAAGGAAGAATCTCTTTAACAGGAGGAAAAGTTTGGATAAAAAACAGGAAACATAAAAAGAAAATGATATCACAAATTCACCCCCCCCCCTATCTGTGATACTTGGATCCTGACTGGGAACCTCAACTGGTATCAGAGCTGATAGGTTCCCTTCGTTTATTCTTTGCTGAAGTGGTTGAAGTGAAGTTCTGATGGAAAATCCAAATTGTGTGAACAGTAAGTGGATTCCAATTTTTTATGGAAAGAACTATCACATCTGGAAGGACAAAATGATTCCTTATCTTATATCTATTATATATGAAGTTCTTGAAACTACACCGGATGGATTTCCTGCTACTGATGACGAGGTTCCTCTTACTCCTGTTGATAATAAGAACCTCGAGAATGATGGAAGATCTGAAAATGTGTTACTCTCATCTCTTTCTAAGAGTGAATGTTTAAGAGTGAAATGTGTTTCTATAGCCAATGGAATATGGTAAAAACTGAAGAACATCTATGAAGGAAATACAAAAGCGAAGAAGGATAAACTACAAATCTAGATAATGACATATGATGATTTGAAAATGGTAGAATCTGAATCTGTTGGGAACTTCATTACCAGAATAAATGATATTATCAGTACAATCAGATGTCTTAGTGAAATGTTGGAGGATTTTATAGTTGTCGAAAAGATCTCGAGAATTCTTCCTAATTTGTTTGATGCTAAAGTGTCTTAATTAGAAGATAAAGACCCTGAAACATTATCTATGGATGATTTTCATAGAACACTTTTTACTTATGAGATGAGAAGAGAGAAGACTATGAAAGGAAAAACAAAAGCTGATATAGAAATGTCATTCAAGGATACAATGAGAGAGAATTCAAAGAAGACTCTTATTGAAGATGATGCTATTGAATATGATTCTGAAGATGAGGTATGTAAAAATTTTGATGAAGTTTTATCCTTGTTATCTAAGAACATGAAAAGAGGTGCAGGGAAATAAATGGGTAAACTTTGAGAGGACCATTTTGGGATATGTCTAACACTAAGAGGGGGGGTGAATCAGTGTTGGGGACCTTTTAAACCAATTCCAACTTTTATCCCCGTCCCTCATGACCTGTTGGGATCTTGATTCTCTTATTCTCTTTTCCCTATCGCATGCAATAATAGAAAGAAGTAAAAATATGCACACGATATTTTTACAAGGTTCACCACTCAATAAGAGTAGCTACATCCTTTCCATGCATGTGTATGACCACTGCATGGATTCTCCATTATAATGTGATATGATTCTAAAATGGAGTGGCTAGGAAAACAATCCTCTAGCCCGTGTGAGTCCCTACTCTTTGGAGGGGGTGGGAAACAACCCTCTTCCCTGGACTGGTGAAAGCCAAGTCCAACATGCAGCCTCTAGCTGGTTCATTATACTTCTTATGGAGACAGTCTTCTTCCTTCTTCAGTAATATAGGTTCTGCTCTTGATCTTCTTCAGTGCTCTTCACATGATTACTTGAAAAGCAGTAGGCAATCAATTATTTGTGTCTCCTTCTTTTCTTCTTCACTAATGAAAAACCAGTTGCACCAGGACTTCTTCTTCTTCTTTAGTGAAATAACAAAATGCACTAGGACTCCTTCTTCATTATTAGTAAGAATCACATATACCAATGTGATTAATCAGGAAATGAAGACCATATTACTTGGCATAATAAGAGTGAGTTCTCCTCTTTCTCATAAATTCATGTGATCATGCATATGGAATGTAGTTGAATTATTTTCCTTCTTCTTCTATCCTCTCTAGAAGATGGAAGGAACTCCTTGAACAAAACATCTTGAGTGCCCACTTCCACTTTCACGCCCTATACTTGCGCACCTTCAACTTGCGTGCCTCTTCTTGCACGATGATAATTGTGTGCCATAACTTTCATGACAAGACTTTCCAAAAAGACTTTCATGGCTGACTTGAGCGGCAATACTTGTGCAGCAGACTAGCGTGACAACACTTGCGGGGCAGACTTGCGCGACAACACTTGTGAACCGTATAAATAACCCTCATCTTGAGCGCCACTTCAACTTGCACACCACTTTCTACACTTGCGCGTTCAGAACTCAAAATGTTCTCTTAAGTGTTGAGCCTTAAAAAATGAGGAGGCGAGTCATCTATTTAAAGGCATTCTGGTGACTTGTGCAACCTAGACATGCACGCCACCACTTTCTTGCATTCTTCTTTCCTTTGTCATTTTTGGATATGATGATGTTGGAATATGACTTGCACGACACACATGAGTTCCAATACTTGCGCACCAAATACTTTTGCGCCATTCTTGACTTGCATGCCACTTTCTTTCCTTTTCCATATTTCTAAAATAATTCTCTTTTGAAATATGACTTGCATGCCTCTACATACTGGCGCGCCTACTGCATACTTGCGCGCCTTCTGCATACTTGCGCGCCTACTTCTTTCATTAGCCATATTTTTGATCTGATGATATTTGTGATATGACTTTCCCAAAAACACTTCCTTTTCTCTCCCTTTGCTTCATAAGGCTTACATAATACATTCTCCAAACTTATGATATTCGTGAAATACAAATCAGAAAAGCATCATCTGGTTTCTCCATTCTTTTTGGAATATGAATTCCAAAGTACTTATTTCATCCTAAATTCTTCTTCAACAATCCTTAGATAGATGATACTTCACCATTATGCTCAAATCAACCTAAAATGGATGATACTTCTCCATTCTTCATTTTTGTAAACAATGTGTCACCTTTGACACAAGTTCATTGATCTTAGGATCAGTTCAATAATTGTCTGAATTTATCTTCTTAGAGAATTACTCAAGTATGACATCCAATGCTATGATTTCATAATAATTCCACAAGAATCCTTACTTCATCCGATCTCCATTAACTTTGGAGTAATTCTTTATCTCCTTCTTCATTTTGACCAGCATTGACAACTATTAACAACAAATAAAATCTTCACACACAAAGTGGTCCCAACAATCTCCCCTTTGTATTTTGTTATCAATACCACAAAGTCTTCTCAAATGAATGTGTCAATGTCAAAATGAGAATCTTGTGTCTCCCTTTTACTTATGTCTCTCCCTTATACATTCATTTCATTTATCTCCCCCTTATTGACAAGAAATACAAAGTTCATGGTAGAGAGGGTATCATTCTATACTTAAGAAATGTACCATCAATCATTTCACTCAAAGTCTACTTGATCAATGCTCGGCGTAGAAAACAAGAGGATTTGATTTAGACAACAAAGCAGTCCATTACCCACATAATATGACACCTCATGAGATGAGAACTCATACACTTGTCATAAAGGGTTTTAACTTTCATTCCAGGCCAAAGATATTGAGTGTGAAAGAAATAATCAACCTGAAATTCTTTCACTCACTTCAAAAAATGGATCAAAATCATTCATGTGCAATTGGCAGGATAAGTGTCCTTGGATCACATTCACTCTTCTTATGTCATTGATTATCTTTGTTACTATCCCTTTGTATAATGATATTTATTTTGAGTAACCAAGGATGAGATATTTAGAAATAACATACCTTTCCCAATGACATGATCTTCAAAAAATCTTCAGAGTAGTTGAATTTTGTACAACTGAAATTGATACTTATTGTGATAATGACTCTGGAAGCTTCTTTATGTGTATCCCTCTATAGAGAACACTTATCATCACTGAATCTCAGGTTCTCCCCCTGAGATCTTGCATCACCTTCAATTCCCTGTATTTAAATAACAAATACATTACACAATGATTTATGGGAATAGGGTGGATCCTCCATGCTTCTTCAATGTGAGCAGGAGGGATGAGATGATTTTCTCAACCAGGATGATCCATTTTCTACAATCCTCACACTTTCACATTTGATCTTTAATTTTGAATGTAGCTGTGTGGATCTCAATACTTATTCTATCTCTTTGTGTGTGAATCTTCTTTCTTCAGGAGAATTCCAAACACTAGATTATCTCGTTGCAATATTCATCCTCTTAATGAATTCTTGTTGGGATGGAATAAATTCAAAGCACTTTCTGACAGCGTGACCAGCCTTGTTGCACCTCACACAAAGAAATTCTTTCTATTCATGTAGAATCTTCTTTTTTTAGCACTACCAATATCTTGTGCATCTTACATCATTCTCATTCTTTCCAAATCTTCTAACCAAATCACCAAAATATCATTAGGGACTGAGTAATAAATATTGGATCTTCTACATGGATTCTTCTGAGTGGATTCCTTCATATTAGTTCTTTTGGATGCACCACCCTTCACCTTCTTGGACCTGGAATCCAAGGACTTCTCAGTTTTCCTCATCGTAATCTTCTTGGGATCATTTTCATTTGCAACATACCTATGATTACATCCCATGATAGATTCTTCATTATTCTCTAGATTTTGTGTTCTTTTGTTCTTATTAGGTTTGAATACATTCTGAGATATCCATCCACCATTCTTGTGACTACTCCCATTGCATACATCACAGATGTTGTCCAGTATTCTAAATCTATTTGCACTATACAGATGTTTCTGGATCTGTGGATGTTTCTTCTTCTTCTCTGGAATTCTCCCCCTTGATATGGGCTTTCTCTGTGCTTTTACATTTAAGGGATTGTACCAACAATCCAGTGCACAATGCCCAAACCTGTTGCAGCACCAACATTGACCAACAAACCTTAACTTCTTGTGATCTTCTTGATAAGTTTGCTGAGTCTTCTTCTTCTTGGTATGTTGTGATTTTTGTGGGGAACTATCTTCCACACTCTTTCCCCTATCCACCCTATCCATGGTGATAGGTTTCATCTCACTTTTCTTCATCCAAACTTGTTTATAATTTTTCTTCCTACCTGTACTATTTCTAGGAGCATTTTTAGAAACATTAATAAAAGTTGGTATGGATGATGCCTTTACTTTATCAGCTACTTGTGATAGATCAATGAGTGAAGCCATGATCTTGTTATCACATGTTGGAGGTAATTTGATAGTAAAATCCTCCAGTGAGCATTGTGTACGGGTAACAACTACTTCCTTATTTTGTGGAGACTCAATATGTGCCTTCTCAAGATTGGTTAGTTCAGCTTCCAATTCTAGACATATCATATTGAGGATGACTTCCTGGTTTTCAATCATAGTCATCTTCTCTTCACAAGCCTTCTTTAATCTTTCAACTTCATCTTCATGCATCTTTACTTTGTTTTGTAACAAAGAGTCAAGTTCATTGATCTTCTTGGGGTTATCTTCCAAATAAAACTTCTTGACATCATTGCCCCTTTTCATCTCATCTTCTAGTGCATGGATCTTCTCTTCTAGAGTCTTGTTGAATCCCTCCTTTTCTTCAACATCTTTTACCCACTTTTAATAACTTTCTTCAAATCCCCTATTTGTTTCTTAAAAGGCTCCAACATGTCTAGAGAGCTTTAAACATTCGTCAATTTTTTCTTATAAGCCTTTCTCTAAAACATCAGTTTCTTCTTCCAGTTGAGTGATATTTTCTTGCATGCATTGAAATAACCTGCAAACCAGGGATGCACTCTCTTAAAAAATACCATGAAGAATCATTCTTAATCTATCAACTGATATTTCTTGAGATATTGTAGATTGTTCATCACCACTTGTGCTAGCATTTTAATCATGAGGGTAATTTCCAAATGTACTAACACATACCTCTTGATCAGTTGAGGTAGGAAGGTTTTCCATCCTCTTGGTGGGCACTTGAGCCACCTTCTCATTACTTTCCAAATCTAGTGTGTCTTCAATGTCATCCAAATATGGAGAACTAGATGCTTCCTCTTCTTTAGATACGAGGGAATTCTTCTTCAACTTTCTCTTCTCTTTCTTTTTCCTGCTCATCATGGTCTTGGTAGATATAACTAAATCTTCACCAACACTGCTCTTCATTTTTGACTCAGGAACGGAACTCAAGTTCTCAAAAGAGAATAACTTCACCTTAGAGAATCCAACAGAGTTTAACCTGTCCCTCTAATACCAATTGAGAGGACTAGTTTGGGATATGTATAACACTGAGAGGGGGGGAGAATCAGTGTTGGGGACTTTTTAAACCAATTCAAACTTTTATCCTTGTACCTCGTGACCTGTTAGGATCTTGATTCTCTTATTCCCTTTTCCCTATCGCATGAAATAATAGAAAGAAGTAAAAAAATATGTACACGATATTCTTACAAGGTTCACCACTCAATAAGAGTAGATGCGTCCTTTCCATGCATGGGTATGACCACTTCATGGATTCTCCATTATAATGTGATATGATTCTATAATGGAGTGGATATGAATAAAATCCTCTAGCCCGTGTGAGTACCTACACATTTGAGGGGGATGGGAAACAATCCTCTTACCTGGACTGGTGAAATCCAAGTCCAACTTGCAGCCTCTAGCTGGTTCTTTATACTGCCTATGGAGACAGTCTTCTTCCTTCTTCTGTAATATAGGTTCTGCTCTTGATCTTTTTCAGTGATCTTCACTTGATTATTTGCAAAGCAGTAGGCAAGAAATTCTTTGTGTCTACTTCTTTTCTTCTTCACTGGTACAAAACCAGCTGCACTAGGACTTCTTCTTCATATTTAGTGAAATAACAGAATGCCCTAGGACTCCTTCTTATTTCTTAGTAATAATCACATATACCAATGTGATTAATCAGGCAATGAAGACCAGCTTACTTGGAATCATCAGAGTGACTTATCCTCTTTCTCATAAATGCATGTGATCATGCATATGGAATGTGGTTGAACTCTTTTCCTTCTTCTTGTTTCCTCTCCAGAAGATGGAAGGAACTCCTGGAACAAAATAGCTTGAGCGCCCACTTCCACTTGCGTGCCCTATACTTGCGCGCCTTCAACTTGCGCGCCTCTTCTTTCACGATGCTACTTGCATGCCACAACTTGCACGACAAGACTTTCCCAAAAGACTTGCACGACAGACTTGTGCGGCAACACTTGCACAGCAGACTTGCATGACAACACTTGCGCGGAAGACTTGTGCGTCCCCAATTGCGCGCCACCACTTGTGAGCCACCACTTGCATGCCTTATTCTTTCCTTTGACATTTTTGGATATGATGATGTTGTAATATGACTTGCGTGACACACTTGAGTTCCAATACTTGAACACCAAATACTTGCATGCCATTCTTGACTTTCACACCACTTTCTTTCCTTTTCCATATTTCTGAAAAAATGCTCATTTGAAATATGACTTGCGCGCCTCTACATACTTGCGCGCATACTGCATACTTGCACGCCTACTGCATACTTGCGCACCTTCTACATACTTGTGCGCCTACTTCTTTCCTTTTCCATATTTTTGATCTGATGATATTTGTGATATGAATTTCACAAAAACACTTCTTTTTCGCTCTCTTTCCTTTATAAGGCTTGCATCACAAGTTCTCCAAACTTCTGATATTTGTGAAATACAAATCGTCAAAGCATCGCATGGTTTCTCCATTATTTTTGGAATATGAATTCCAAAGTACTTCTTTCATCCTCACTTCAAATCCTCATTTCTTCTTCAACCATCCGTAGATAGATGATACTTCACCATTATGCTCCAATCATCCTCAAATGGATGATACTTCTCTATTCTTTATTTTTGTAAACAATGTGTCACCTTTGACACAAGTTCTTTGAACATAGGATCAGTTCAATAAAAATCTGAATTTATCTTCTTATAGAATTACTCAAGTATGACATCCAATGCTATGATTTCATAATAATTCTCCAAGCATCCTTACTTTATCTGATCTCCATTAACTTTGGAGTCCTTCTTTATCTCCTTCTTCATTTTGACCAGCATTGAAAACTGTTGACAACAAATACAATCTTCACACACAAAGTGGTCCCAACAAACTTCCCTTGAAATGTTTTGAGTGTGGAACCATTGGTCACATTGCGGCTAAATTTATTCAAAAGAATAAAGAAGAATCCAGGGGTGATGATAATAAAAGGACAAGAAGGTTGAGGAAGAAACAAGATGACAAAGATAAATATTTTTCAAAGGGGAAGGATAAAAAATTATTCAAATAAAAAATGAGTAGCTTTTTTTTAAAGATGAAGATGAATATGATAAAAAAGATTAATTCGAGAAATTATTTGCTGACAAATCTAGAGAGAATATCATTATTACTATAGTAAATAATGAAGAGTATGAGAGCAATAGTTTAGAAGAAGAAGAAACTCAACTTGAATATCATCTAAAAGAAGAGTTGAAAGAATGATTGAAGAATATCAGAAGGCTTGATAAGGAAAACAACAAGCTGATAAATGAAAATTCCACATTAAACAATAAAGAAGGTTTTACTAATGAGAAAATCATGATGGAAAAATAGATTGATGATCTGAAAATTTCTATTGAAAATAAAAAGAATCATAATGATCATCTTGAAGTAAAGTTGAAGGTAAAAGAAGAAGAGTTGGAACTTGTTCAACAGAAACATTATAAAGCTAATGAAATGAATATCAGTTTAAAAAATTCTATCTCATATGTTGGTGAATGTTACATTAAGAAAGAACCAAAAAAGGATCCACAAAAGTTACCTTCAAAGGAAGAAATGTAAGAAAAAACTGGTTCTGATAAGAACAAGGCTAGAAAGATCATGTATTTGGTCAAAGTCAGCAATGGTGATAAATCAGAAGTGCATAAAAATCACGAGTCAAGGAAGAGTACTTATACTTTTGGTGCTTGTAAATCTTAAATGAGAAAGGGAGTTACAAATGAAAACATGAAGGTTGATATTCAACATAGTTCTATTAAGAATTTTGTTGAGAGACATGTTCACAAATCAGGTCAGTATGGAAGTTTCAGAGGAAAATATTATTTCTATGGTTATTACTAGTATTGTGGAGGATTCAGACACATGGAAAATATGTGTTGGTTTAACCAAAAACATTACAACTATTACAAACGTTTTGAAAGTCAAGTATTGAGGGTGAGTAAATCCTTTCAAAATATATAGTCTCCAAATAAATTTCATTAGATATCTGAGAATACTGGTTTAAATGTTCAGAATAGGTTCTAACCACTGGAAACTATTTGTGAAAGATGTGATCTACCTGGACATCTTGCCAAGGGATGTCTTAGTGTGTTACGATAGCCACAAAATATTCTTAATAATTCTCAAAATCCATAGTTTTTAAAAAGCTATATGGGATATGTGTGATATGTCCGAAAAGATTGAGTTCATGGTTTTCTGGACAGAACACATTGACCTGGCTGGGAAATTGGAGTAAGAACAACAGAAAGTGAAGGAAAAGGAAGAACAAAAATCTCTGGTTGTCGAAACTGCTTTGAAAGCTACAAAAGGATAACATCCATGGATTCTTGATAGTGGATGTTCTTCTCATATTAGAGGAGACTTAAAGTTTCTAAATAATATGAAAGACTTCAAAGAATAAATTGTTACATTTTGAAATGATGAATCTCTAAGAATAAAAGGTGTTAGATCAGCCATCATCGGAAAATAAAAATGAAATCTAATAAAGAATTATATTTTGATGGGTTAAAATATAATCTTCTGAGTGTTTGAAAACTCTGTGATGAGGGATAAAAAGTTATATTCGGAAAATATGGACTCTTTGTGAAATGTGAAAATGATGTAAATTTAGTTACAAGAATCCAATGTACAAAAAGAAACTTGTTCAAAGTTAGTGAAGTAAAAAATTCATGTTACATGGTCAAGGTGGATGAAAATAAGTTATGGCATAAATGGATGGTGCATAGGTTTCAGAGAAACATGTGTAATTTATCAATGCGAGACAATGTCCGAGATATGCCTGATTTATCTAGAAGAAGAGATTAGTGATACAATATCTATGAATAAGGGAAGATTACAAACACTTTTCATAAGAGAGTTGAAATTAATTCTAAACAACCCTTGGAATATATACATTATGATAAATGTGGACCAATGAGTAAGAAATCAAAAAATGGAAATAATTAATTCATAACTTTCATTGATGAATTTAATCGCATTACCATTACTTTCATTAATGACTTTACTAGCATTACTTGTGTTATGAACATGAGACATAAGTCAGATGCTCTAAAAATGGTTAAGAGTTTCAGGAGGAAATAATAAAAGGAATGTGTGTATTCAGGGAAGAATTTGAGAACTGATATTGGCAGTGAGTATAAGAATGAATAGTTTGAAAGTTACCTTGAGAAACATGGAATTGATAATTAGTTCAGTTCACCATACACACCTTAACAAAATGGGGTTGCTAAAAGAAAGAATTGATGTTTGGTGGAAATGGGGAGAACTATATTACATGAACATAGTCTCTCACATTATTATTGGTGGCAAGACATGAGAACTACTGTTTATATTCAGAACCGATGCTTCTATAGGACAAAATCAGATATGACTCCATATGAAATGTTCTATGGAAGAACCCCATGTCTGAAACATTTAATAGTATTTGTGGGTCCAATCATTATAAATAAGAAAGGTGGAAGCCTTGGAAATTTTGAGAAAAGAGGATATGATGGAATTTTTCATGGCTATGCTCTAGAAGGAAGAGAATAAAGATGTATCAATAATGAAACATGAAGAATTATTAATTCTTCATATGTAAAAGTTGTTGAAAATATTGATAAAGAAAATCAGGTATATGTTGATGTGGAAGTTGAGTAGGATAGAGAATCTTTTTTTCATGATTCTAATAATGCTACAAACTATGTTAATCCTACCGGTGAAGAGGAATCTGACTCAAAATTTTCTAGTGATGAGGATGAAGTTCAAACAACTCATCCTAGGTTGTGGAAACAAGTTGAGGCTCAAAATATTATTGGAGATAAACATCAGAGGGTTCAAACAAGAAGAACAATTAATGATATATCACATACTTCTCTTTTTTCTAAATCTGAAACGAATGATGTAAATGAATAATTTGAGCATCCAAAATGGGTTCACGCAATGAATGAAGATATTGATCAGATATATATGAATGATACTTGGGAACTTGTACCCAAGATAGACAACAAGAACATTATTTTTACAAAGTGAGTTTTCCGGAACAAGTTGAATGAAGATGGAAAGTAATAAGAAACAAAGAAAGATTGGTTTGAAAAGGGTATTCACAAATTTAAAGAATTTATTTGGATGAAACCATTGCTCCAATGTCAATATTAGAAAAAATTATAATCTTTCTTTCTATTGCTGCATAATGAGGTTACAAAATCGTTCAAATGGTTGTAAAATCTGCATTCTTGAATGGTGACCTTGACAAGGAAGTTTCCATTGATAAACCTTGTGGATTTTTTACTGTAAAGGATGAATGTTATGTGTAAAAATTGAAGAAGGATTTGTATGGTCTAAAACAGGCTCCAAGAGCATGGTATTATAAATTAGATACATTCTTAAATAAGATGAACATTAAGAAATGGAGAGTTCACAACAATCTCTACATCAAAGAATGGCAAGAGTTTTCACTGATCGTAATTGTTTATGTTGATGATATTATATTTGCGGGAAATGATGAAAGAACATGTGAAAAATTTGTTGAGGAGATGAAGAAGTTATTTTAGATCTCCATTCTAGGAGAAATGACGTATTTTCTTAAGATACAAATTTCACAAAAGAAGAATATTGTTTTTCTATCTCAAGAAATGTATGCTAAGGAACTTTTGAAGAAGTTTGGCATGGAAATTTACAAACCAGTTTGCACACCAATTTAATGGGAACCAAGTTCTCTAAAGATGGAGAAGGCGTGGAATTTGATCAGAAAGAGTTTTAAAAGCTGATCGGATGTCTTTTGTATTTTATTTCCTCAAGACCAAACATCATCTATGATTTCACTTTATGTGCAATATTTCAGAGTGCTCCTAAATAATCACATTTGACTGTTGGAAAAATAATTCTCAAATATATCAAAGGCACAAAAAATTTTGGAATCAGGTATGATGGCTAAGAAATTATTGATCTATTGGGGTATTCTGATACTGATTGGGCCGGAAATGTTGATGATCGAAGATCCACATCTGGTGGAGTTTTCTTTCTGGGGAAAAGTTCTGTTAGTTGGCATACAAGTAAATAGAATTCAGTAACACTTAGCATAGCTTAAGCCGAGTATGTTGCTGTTACTCAAGCTGCAACTCAACTAATGTGGATGAGGAATCAGTTAGAAGATCTTCTTGTTGATGTAAAGATACCATTGCTCTTGGGTTGTGATAATCAGACTGCAATCAATCTTATATGAAATCCGGTACAACATTCTTATTCAAAACACATTAACATAATTTACAACTTCATCAAATATCAAGTGGAGAAGAATTAATTAATCCTTGAGTATGTTCCTACATCTGACCAAGTTTCTAATATATTCACCAAACCTTTACCGAAAGAACCATTTTCAAAATTGAGTTAAAATATGGGTGTCCAACCTCCTTTTCATCAAGGTAATGGTATGTTTTTCAGTCTCCACTCTCATCTTTCCTTTGGATAGTGTTTTGAAAGGGGATAATTGTTTCATAAATATATCCTTATAGATGAATTAATAAAGGGGGAGTTGTGGGTAAGCTGTGAATCCATCATGTATGTGTGTGAACTATTCTAACTGATTGTTGGAGTGGTTGTATGAAAAAAAAAATTTGTATTCCAGGAAAGTTGAAGAAGTAATTAATTCTTAAGTAAAAGCTTGAAAGATGTTTTAAAGAAGGTTGAGGAGATATGATCATGAGATTACATAGTCACTGCCTTTGGACTACATGGTTTTGGCTTTCAATAATTCTTGTTTCCTACAATGAGTAAGCTCACATAGTCGTAGAATTATTGATATGTAATCCATTGCGTAAGGTTACAAAGTTCAGTGATTTATGAATCTGGGTTGATAAAAAACCAAAGGGAGAGATTGTTGGGACCAAGTTGGATGGAGAAAGAAGGTTGAAGAGTTATCCATTGCAGAGTTTTGTTTTTTGTTGTCAAAGAATATAAATAGACTCACTTCGTAAAATGACCATAAACCAGAAGATGATTTTCTGATTTGTATTTCACAAATATCATAAGTTTATAGAAATTGTGATGAAAGCCTTATGAAGAGTAGAGAGAGTAAATAAAGTGGCGAGAAAATCAAGAGTGATGTGCAAGTGTTGGCGCACAAGTGTTTGTTGTGCACAAGTCATATTTCAAGATCATCACATCAAAATATGACAAAGAAAATAAATTGGCGTGCAAGTTAAAGATTGGCGCGCAAGTCAAAAAGTGGCGCGCAAGTATAAGTGGCGGAAAGTATAAGTGATGCAAAAGTTAAATATTGGCGTGCAAGTCAAAAAATGGAGTGCAAGTATAAGTTGCGCACAAGTATAAGTGGCACACAAGAGTATGTTGCGAGAAAGTAAAATTCCAACATCATCATATCAAAATATGACAAAGGATAGAAAGTTATGTGCAAGTGATGGAAGTTCGCGCTAGTGATAGAAGGACGCGCAAGTGATGGAAAGGGCATGAAAGTGATGGACAGGCATGAAAGTGATGGAGCGATGCGCAAGTAGAAACGGAATTCAAGTGTATGTAGCGCGAAAGTCTACAAAAGTTTTATAAATAGATGACTAGCCTCCTCATTTTTTTCATGCTCTTCACTAAAGATAAAATTTGAGCTTTGAGAACGCAAGTAGTAGAGGGTTATCTGATCGCGCAAGTAGCAGAGGGCGGCGCACAAGCTGAAGTGGTGGAAAAGCTGAGGGTTACTTATAATGTGCCCAAATAGGGTGTCATGCATGATTTCCCGCGCAAGTTTTGCAATGTCAGTTTTTCTGTGCAAGTTTTTTCGTGAATGTATTGTCGTGCAAGTTGATAAATGCACACAAGAAGGAGGTGCTTTCAAGAAGTGGGTTGTGTATAAGTCAAAGGTGGTTCACAAGTTGTGATCTGTATGCAATGGTGGTGCACAAGTAGTGTGTAGGCATGCAAGTAGGTGGCGCACAAGCAGTGAGTTGCACGATCAGGGAGTGGCATGCAAGTTGTTTGCACCATGAGGTTCTTACCAACTTCTAGGTAAGAAAGTGAAGAATTGTTTTGAAAGATTTAATTTCTAAAATTTCATTAAGAAGTATAGAATCATTACATTACCCTATTTGTTCTAAGAGGGAGCACATACACTATTGGATTTTTTTCAAAGTGCTACACGAGTGTAAGGGTATGTCCTACTCATTCTATTCCACATCAAAGGATTGTTTTCTAGTGGATTGTGTGGTACTGGATTTTTACTGTACCATACAAAGGACGTAGCAACTCTTGTTGAGTAGTGAACCTAGTAAATCTTGTGTTCCTCTGATTTTGTGTGTTAACCTTGGAAGAAACTCTTTAACAGGAGGCGAAGGTTGTTTAAAAAAATAGGGAACATAAAAAAGAAAAAGATATCACTGATTCACCCCCTCACCCTCTCAGTGATACTTGGATCCTGACTGGGAACTTCAATATTAGGAATCTTCAACATCCACTACCCAAGTACTATATAATTTTATAGGATATCTTCAAATAGATTTCCTACATAAGGATCAAACAAAAGAATATTTTGGTACTCAGATTTTTTTGGGTCTAGAAACATTAGTAATAAGTGCTTTGGGGACCCATACATTCTTCATTGATTTCCTATAAGAAAATTGTATTGAATTTGAAAAATAAAATCTTTTAGGTCTTGAAAAACATGAAGTATTAAAATAGTTTATAGTACTGGAACTTGTAAAATATTTATCAGTTTTAGGCACAAAACTAGTTTTTACAGATTTTACCGCAAGGTTTATTTTTACAGTTTGATATCCTATACCAACATTTTATCTAATAGGTACATTTTTTCCAAGAATTTTTGTTAGATCATTCTTTAAATTGGTAAATTTTTCTATATCCTTTCTCAATTGATCATTAGATAATTTAAGTTCATTGTTTTCTTTAAGTAATTTAGAATTCTACACTTTTTTTATTGTAAGCTCATATATGACCATAGAAGTAAGAGCATTATATTTCTCCAAATCTCTATATTTACCTTTTAATTCATTGCAGGTGTCCTTAAGCATTCTTCATAACTCAAAAATTTCATCATGAGTGATATTTTTAGAATCACTTGTGTCTATAAAATAATATGAATTCTATAAAGGAGACTCAAGAGATACCTCTGATGTGGTAGTCATGATACATATATTGGATTTTTAAAACTTTTCATCATGTGAAGATTCTATTTCACTTAATCTATCCTCATAAGCTCTCCATAATGCTTTCATTTCCTTTTTATACTTTCAATATTTTTCATCATATTTTATTTTTTAATATTTCATCTTGCGATAATAAGCCTTTACATGTCCATTTCTCTTACAGTTTTAATAGATTATTTCCATGGATGTTTCACCTTTCTTATTGTCATTTTTTGTAGTATCCCTTATTTTCATATTTACCTTTTTTGTTCGGATTCCTAAAAAATTTCTTCATTTTGTAAAACTTCTTAAATATTATGGATAATTGATCTATTTATTCATCAATTTTAGATAGTGAATCTTCATTAATTGTACTATTATAATGAGTTTTTATTCTTTCTTTTTCCCTTGTTTTGGAAGTATTAGTTTTGAAAGCCACTGACTTTCTCTTCGGTTCATCTTCCTCTTCCTTGTTTAATTTTAATTCCTCCCCATACGTCATTATCTTCCCTATCAACTCTTTTATTGGAAACTTTTGGATGTCACAAGATTCTATAATTGATACATAATTCCCTATACATCTATATAGAAATCATCTAAATATTCTCATGATTTTCTCCTTGGATGTAACACCCTATCCCAGAGAGATTGTATTCAAAATTTCATTAAACCAAAGATACATTTTTGAAATAGGCTCATCAAGCCACATTTTAATGTTATCATATTTAATATTATATGTGTTAAGATACATTTTTTTAATACTAGAGGTTCCTTAATGTGAAATAGATAACATGTCCCAGATTTCATGAGTTGTTTTACAAACAGAAATTCTATTAAACTCTTCATATCCTTAATAATAGTATTGAGAAATTCAAGGATTTTAAATTATTGTAATATGTATCCTTAGTTGGGTCATCCTAATTATATCTTTCAGTAATAGTAATATTATATTCATCTATAAATGAAGACCAAATCTCAAAACTCATACTTTCTATGTGCATTTTCATCTTAATTTTCCATTGTCCATAATTTTTTCCATTAAATAATGGAGGTTTGTTGATAGAAACACCATCAAATATATTATGCATGATAAATAAATAGTATTTTCAAGAACATTAATTTTAGAACTAATAGAAACTTAAAGATCTTTAAAACACAACTAAAATCACAATTGAAAGAGCTTTTAAAACAGATTTAAAATTTTGAATACAACAAATTAAAGACAAACTTTGATACCAAATGTTGTTCAGATTAGGAAACATAAGGGGTGAATTGAGTTTCTATAAAAAAATTGTTAAAAAGATTATTTAAAATATTCCCTCATTGAAAAATAAAACTGGCTAGTTAGCCAAGGTATTAAAATTATAATAGCTTGACTATTCAAATTGTTTCTCATAAGATTGATTAATTCTCAGTTATAAAAATATGTGATTGTGATTCAACTTTTTAAACTACTCTAACAAGGAATGATATTTATAACCAGTATCCAAGACTAAATATCATAGTAATTTTTTTTTGAAATTTGAGTTAAAACAGAGAAAAACTAAATTGAAATACACATCGGATAAAACAACTAGTTCAGTCTCCAGACAAGACCTAATACGCTCCACATGGTGATCACCTACAACCACTATAAAATAATTATATTTTTACAACATGGGTATATCTATTGGTGAAAGTGAATTATCTGTTGATAAAACATTTTACCAACAAAAATATTCCTTTAACTAAGCTGTTTGTAAAACCTCTATCGCTAAATGTTATTGCAACATAGATAATTGTTCTGTTGTAATTATAATAATGCCAACAGATAATATAAATTTCGTTCAAAATAATTAGAAACATATTTCTATGATAAATTTATCTGTTTTTAATATTATTACTAAAATATAATATCTATTTATAAATTACATTTAAATAAAAATTATACAAACAAATATTGAAATATTTTCATATTATACTTATAAATTTATTATATATAATACACCTTTTTTATTTATCAAACCAAAAACAGGTCTCATACATTCTCAAACTTAAAATAAATATTAATTATATATGATAAAAAAATCAATATAGAGTTGAAGTTTATTGATATGTAAAATGATCATAAAAACATGAAAAACGGGATCTATCTATCCTGCCTCCCCTACCACCCATGAGAAAAGGGCATGTCGTCACTTGACTAAACCCCCCAAATGAAAAAAGGTTATGCCATCTTGACTCTTCAAGCAACCACCATGTTATATGAACACCCACCATGGTATAAGAATAGTTACTCTCACCAAATATATTTCATCACCCCTCAAGTAGGCCACTAAAAGAAAGACACAACATCAACACAAGTCACTGATATGACACATTAGCTCAAGTCGATGCTATGCCACATCATTTAGCATCAAGATCTACATCAGACACAGCCAAAGAGCATTTCCACAAATAAGTGAAAAAATTATTCCATAATTGAACCAAAAATAAAAATAAACGAATGTTTAAATAATTATTTAGACAAAATTAAAATTTTTCATCATTCATTTTGACATATGAAGAAATGATAGTCCAAATGAATGCAACACCCTTCAGTTACAAGATCTACAACACACTTCAAAAATAGAATAATACTTGTAAATTTCACTATTAGTTACATTTAACCCTAGGTCCATGTGGGTCATTTAGAGAACACTAACACAATATCAATACTATACAATAAAAAAGGAAAAATGGAGAAATAACTTCATAACAAATGCATGACAACAACCTATTCAAACATTGTGGTACTTTTACTTCTGGTTGAGGTTAAACCAAGTGATACTAGTGTCAAACCCATTAATTACAAGGTTCCTCACAGCTTCGGAACCCTGCTCTATCCCCACATCCATCTATTCTTGTTTGGCCCTCCTAAATCTTTGGAGGAGGAATTCTTTCTTGTATGTGGTCCCAGGTGGGTTCCCAACAGCTAAGCACAATTGAGGATCTACCATCCAAATTCTATATCACACTCTTCACTCCATTATGATAGCCATGACCTCCTTTTGGCTGTATCCTTATGACAGTATTTGGAATGCTCATTTCATCATAAAATGAAAAGATATAACACAACAAAACTTAATAATATGCTTCATGGGGGCCAACATTATCCCCATTGTAGCTTATGTAGCCCTGAGATTTTTCCTACAAAATTGGCACCACAACAATGAAATCGATGCTAATCAATGCCTTCGACTGTATTGTGTTCATAATAATGTATTCCTTTTGGGAAGTGTAGTCGATCGTCTCAAAACCAACATTATTCCTGGTTTCATGATACTTGTTCCCCGGATTGCCCAAACCAACAATCAGCCAAGGGGTATACTCTAATTTAAGCCCCTTTGAATTGAAGGATGAAGCATTCAAAGATATAGTCTGAGGGTATGGATCCAAGTTCATCTGATGAAAAAGTGGGATCCTTGGGTAGGATATGCAAGATTTATGGGCATAAACGACATAAAACCAATGAGTACACCTACAATTCAGTGCAAAAAAGCTGTATGGTTTGAAACATAAATAGAATTAAATGAAAGTGTATAAAATGCACGTAAAAAGTTTCAAAATATACCCTCTTCATATTGAAATAGAGTACTAGTGTGAAAATTAAGTAAACATCCCACAATTTTACCACCCTCATCCCACCTGGTTTTGATGAATCACCAACCTAATGCCTGATATATGATGGAAAGCCACCAACAGATCCAATACCATCCATTGCCGCTACAGGGAGAGAAGATGCAAAGGACTTGCTCATCTGAAAACCCTGGTACGCCCCTAAACCTTGGAAAGCAGCCTGAGAAACATAGTTACCAATCATTCTAGGACTGAAACTCTTATTCCCCATTTGTGCACTAAATCATTAACATAATCCAATATGATTAATGACACCCCTGCTAACATGTTGGGAAATTCTACCTGGAAGAGATGGTGACATCACTGTCTGAGGAAGCAACCCACCCATACACATAATTGGACTCAAAACATTCAGCCCAAGATTCTGGTTAACTAGGATATCACCTTGGTTTGGATTCTTCCAAATCAACCCCTGGTTCAATCCAAACGAATATGTTAGAAACACAATATTACTTAGAGAAAATTCAGTAACCACATTTTCATAGAATTATGGTTTTTTATCATTCTTGTTGACATCTCAAGGATTGGTAGTCCGAATGAATGAAACCTAGGCATCAGTGAGGAACCACAAGTCCCACGCCCTTCAACCCCAAGATATACAACACACAATCAAAAAAGCATACCCACAAATTTGTAAAAAATATATTCATGAATTTAACCCAAAATAGAAATAAATGAAAGTGTAAAAAATGATCTGCATGGAATCAGCATTTTTCATCATCCTTGTTGACATCTCAATGAATGGAAGTCAAAATGAGTGAAATATAGTCATTGTTTCTACAATAATATTCCAAGATCCCAAACACTATATTATCTAAAAATATTATTTACACCTTGACTTTGTAGTGATTGAATTTATTATAAAACGTTTTACTTCTTATCATTAACCAAAAAGTTTAAATTTAAAAAACTACCCATGGAATAAAATCCATGCTCAGATATACCGGTCAGATTTGTATGGGCCTTAGAACAACCATACCTTCTCCACAATAACATTCTATCTTGTATAGGTTCAGAGGGAAAACAAGCAAGCTAAAGCACATGAGTGAGCCCAATAACAAAGAAATCATGTTTAATGATGAATGGAACATGTGTAAAAAGGAAATAATAATTCCCCAAAAAATAAGAAAACAACAATTTATGGGTAAATAGAAACCCAATAGGCCTATTAATCCACCTTAATGAAGAAAATAGCATCCCAATAGGCCAATTACAGCTTAGCATGCCCATTAATCAACCTTAAACACTTTCCCATTAACCCACCTTAAATACATGCCAATTTTGACGTAACATTTAACACATCTAACATTAATTTTTTAAGAAAACAACCTATTCCCAATAATTTTCAGAAATTCCATCACCTAACCCACCTTAGTGAGAAAAATAGCAACCCAATCTTCCAATTTCATCTTAACATGCCCATTAATCCACCTTAAACACATTCCCATCAATCCACCTTAAACACATGCCCATTTCAGATTAACATGTAACAAACCAAACACTCTAATTTTTTACCAAACAACCCATTATGAGTAGTTTTTTGAAATTTCAACACTTATTACAACCAATTATTTGTTAATAATAGTTTGAAATTCAATATGATCGTTAATAATACTTTATGAAGGCTTTGAACAACTCTAACATAGTATTTAAACACATATGAATGATTAAATATGTAGTTGTTTTCATGTTTTTCATTACAGGAAACATGTTACCTTCAATAACAAATAACCACCCATTTTGAGTAGTTTTTAGAAATTCCAGCACTTATTACTACCAATTATTTATTTTAAATAGTTTAAAATTCAATATGATCATGACTAAAACATTACCGAAGGAATTGAACAACTCTAACATAGTATTTAAACATAGATAAAAGTTTAAAAACATAATAGTTTTCATGTTTTGAATTAATGGAATCATGTTAATTTCAATAACAAATAACTACCCCTTCTGGATTGTTTTTAGAAATTATATCACTTATTATAAACATATATTTGTTTAAAATAGTTTAAAATCCCATATGATCATCAAGAAAATATTACCAAGGCTTTGAAAAAACTATAACATATTATTTAAACACATAAATTTTAAATACAAAGTTGTTTTGAGGTTTTTCATTATGAAAATAATGTGACATTCAATAAAAAATTACCATCAACACAGAGACAAAAATATAATGCTTCAATGTAAATACATCTGAATCGCATCCCCAAAATTTTAAAAATTGGTTTTTAATCTATGATGAGGACACTGCTATTACTAAAATGATTTTATAATGAAATTATTCACATGAACCGCTATTGTAATTGGATAATTTATCTACTAAAAAGTCTTACATTTAATGTTTTTTGTTTCATCTATAGAATATTTTAGGTAGAGTGGAATCTGTTGGAACCGAGATATCAGTTGATAGATTTAGGTAATGAATGTTCTATAATCTGGCAGGTCATGATGTGTTTATTTGAGTTACATTGGTAGGGGTTTGGTTGGTGTTGGTGGTTTATTGGTGAGGAATCATAGTGTATATGGGTGTGTCATGGTGTGTGGGGTTCAAACTGAGTATTTAGGAAAACACATACAAATATGTCTTGTTTATAACCCATAAATAAATAATATTTAAACACTTGTTTCATCCATTACTGATTTAATAGTTATGGAATGAATGGTTTCGATCATGGTATATAAGAGGATTCAAGAAATATGTATATTTTCCATTATTTAGAATCCAAAGTGTTGAGTTTGATTCATGGGAAAAGGGTGACCTTGGGAGTTTTGGTGTATTTTCTCAAATTTCCATTACTGCATGGTCAGGGAAGACGTGCCATGGAGACCTGAGTTGAGATTCTAGATTCTATCCACCTATAAGTTATTACCCTGTCAAGATTTGTTTGTGAAATGTTCTTCCCTTCTATATTATAATTATTTTTATTTCTTTTTTAGTTATAATACAACAATTTCCATCACAACATGAGCCATGGGTGGTCTGTTCTAAGAGATCACAACATTAGTTATATGGTCATCTTATTATAATCTATCTAACACAATGATCATTGAAGAACATGATTTAAAAGAGGATCCAAGATCTCTCTATTATTTATTTATATAATGTATTGATGTTTTCTACCTACATTTTCATTTGCAAAATGATGAGGGTCAAAATGTAATGAACAGTTTGAATGTAATATTCATATTCATTTAAATAATATACACAGATTGTATAAAAAATAGTTTAAACTAATAGTACTACAATGCATTGAAAGTACATGTAATAATATAAATATATAGTTAAGAAAGTCTATGTAATTTGTTTTTAATATAAAGTAAAAAAATATAGGAAATAAATAGTTACATACCATTGTGTGTGAAAATGACATTATTTTAGAACATGATACAGTTTGATGAGAGGTTTCATCATAAGTCACAACCTACAAGGAAATGAACAATATAGAATTTTTATTGATAAATAATTGTATATTTTATGTGAAAGATGTATCAAGGACGTACTTTGAATTCATTTGTAGAGTTCTTGAAATCTATGGTTTTTTCTGCATTATCTATTATAAAGAAAAATTTAGATGAATTATGTTATAATGGTGAGTTGGGCTTGTGCCAATGTGAACTAATGACATGTGAAACTATGATGTCGCTATTCATCGTAATATCAAACCTCACGTATCCCCCATAGAGGAACTGTAAGAACCTGGGATTTTAGAAAAGGTCAAAATCCCGACCCTGTTTGAATTTTTGACTTCTTTTTGGAAAAACTGGAGAAACTGGGTAGTTTCTGGAAAATTTCAGATGACACGCCAGGTAATCCTGACCGTGTGTGAGGGTCATACATGGCATGTGGGCTTGTTGGATGAGTAGAAGGATTTTAGAAAGTACACAGCGTGTACTATTTGTACATGTCGTGTAGAGGGCCCGTGTATGGGGATATACAAGGCGTGTTGGGGATGTTAGATGGGTAGAGAAGTACACTCCATGTACCCCCTAGGTATATGCTCTGTAGTCAGTTAGTAAGTCCTCGTCAAAATATCTACCATCATATCAATATTAAAATGATACACACGGCTTGTAGTCCTATCTACACACCGTGTAATTTCTTTTTTTCACTAAAATGGGTGTTAGCCTCATTGTGAGGTATAAACGCAAACCCTCGACGGGTTTCAGTGAGGAGAGTCGTCTAAAGCTCATTTTTTTCTCTTAGATCTTCATCTAAAATCCATTTTGAACATTGTAGGATGTGTTTGAACCCCCTAGGTAAGGCCTTGATTTCACTTGAGTTATCCTTCTTGATTTATGTGTTAAACTGAGTTATTGGGTTTTGAGAATTTTTTATTCTTTTTTAGATCTACATTGTTTTAGACCTATTATAGGATGTTATCATAGGAGTATCATTGTACTAGTACGAGGTTTTTGGTTCATACCATCTTTTGTGTTTTCATAGACTTTTGGGTGGTGTTTCTAATGGCGCATATTTCGTCATTTTTAGAAAGATAGTTTCATACCTTCTTTAATATGTTAAATGGATTATGAGACCCATGGGATGCCTTTGGGTATGCCCTTTTTACCATTTTTCTTGAGCGGGGTCAGGTGAGGGGTTGTTGATCATTTAAAGAATTTTGGCTAGGGGTTCCAAAATGGTATAGGTTGTTTTTTTATTAAACTGCTGAGTTTAATTCGTTATGTTATGATATAAATTCTTAGAGGCTTACAAGACCTTAGTTCTAATATGGGACATCACATAGCTAGTGGAATTCTACTGTTTAGTTTATTTTGCCTATATAAAGTAATTATTTTGATTAAATATATGTGATGTATGATATTTCATATTCTGGAACCTTCGGGTTGTGTTGGGCGTAGCCCAAATATTCTTAATTGATGATGATAACATGTTGGGCTTGGCTCGGGTTACATTGGGGGGATCTAAAATGGGAATTGGCATTATGAACGTCATTTTGATGTAGTTTGACTGTCAGGTTGGGCATGGTCCAGGTTACTTGGATAGAGAGGCCATCAGACTTGAGTAACATGGTCATAGGGAACTAGGTGTATGAGACTTTGTGACTTTGTTACTATTTTAGTGATTATTGCTCACCTAGGAACTTTCAGTAGTGTGCACACATTGAGACTCCGTGATGAGGTGGTTATGACCACTCTTGTGGGTAGAGGCCCCCGTTAGTTGTTGTGTAGGTACAATTGGTTTGGGGGTGCCTTCCGTAGGATTCTACCTGGATGGTGAGGAGCCTTAATGGGATTTCATTGAGGCAATTGGGTTGGGAGTAAAGGCTCACTGTGGTTTGAGGGTAGACATCGATTTCCCTCTAGTTGTTTATTTGATGGAAGACATCGATGTCCCTCTAGATACTTATTTGAGGATAGACATCATTGTTCCTTTGGGTTACTAGTTCTTGGTTGTGCCTTTAAAAGGTCGATACCTTGAGGCACGAGTTATCAAGAGGCACATGGTATCGTGTTACATGACAGAGATTCCGGTGTTGGATGAAGTAGGTGACACTTCACTATGGCTACTGAGAACCAATGGATAATATTTTTATTTGTACATCATACTTTTTAATTCTTTCCTTATAAATGTAGTCTTTCATAAACACTTATATTTGGTACACACCTTTGGGTGGAATCCTACTGAGATTCATCACACACCCTGCACGGGCCCATTTGGATGCGTGTAGACTTTATAGATTTACGTGAAAAAATAGGTTAGCATCTGGAGCTAGACTGTATTAGTTGTTCCATGGAGATGGTATGGACCTTGAGTCCATTTCATGATGGAGTTTAATTTTTTTAGTTTCCATTATGTATCAGCATGCTTACTTGTTATTGTAGCTACTATTGGTTATCCATTAACACCCCTTTTTTGTATATAGAATTTCTATGGATGCATAACCTGTCTGTTCTAGTAGTTGTTACAAGTTTTCAACAAGCTGTTGTGTTTAATTTTCACTGCACTTGTATATGTATTGCATTCATTGTTTATTTATATTGATTGTGCTTCCGCTATGTGGGTCTGGTTTGAGTCTGTTGAGTCATTTATTTCTATTGCATGTTATATCATATTACTCAGACCAGTACACATATTTTTCCTCCATCAAGTGGGTATTGCCTCCCCACTATACCTATCATAACCTCTCTACTAGTCGGTAGCCTTTGGAGTTTGGGGAGGTGCGTCTGATGTAGTAACACCGACCCATTTAGCACTGTTCTGGAGGCTATTCGGGTCCGGGTCATTAAAAAGTGGTATCAAAGGAGTTCTTGACATGGATTTAGTAGTAGTGTTTTGTTGGAAACTAATGAGTTTGAGACTTATCTTTTTTATTTATGATGTATTTACTATTTGAGATATGGTAGAGTAGAGATAGGTTGTTACTGGAACTGGGTTTCTAGATTGTGCATGGGTGCCTACAGCCCCATGTACGAGGAATGGACCAAGTTGACATGGGTGGGAATTTTTGTTTTTCTTTTTCTCAGGTTGTAGTTTATCTGATTTCCAACTCGGTGTCTCACTTGGTGTGTGATGTTATTTATTGTGATATGTGGCCCTTTACTTAGTGAGGGAAAAGATGAATTAGAACTTGGCAGAACCTAGAAAATCTTTTCTTCTTGGCTTTTGATAGTCATATTTTTAGGGTATATCAATTTCATAACTTCATGTATGCTTTGTGAAGTTATAATTCCATGTCAACAATATAAATTGCCATGATTTTTATGCTTTAAAATGTGAAAAGGTGGAATTTCGGATATAATTTCTTGTTTATTGAAATGTGTTATGCCATACTTTGTAAATTTTTAGAATTGAATGTGGAAGGATTTTTGGGTCTGGCTCTTATAAGAGCTGGTAGGTACTATGGTTGAGGTGATTTTGATCATCAAGATTCGATGACTTGGACTTTGGTTTGAGGCTACATTGGTCGTCAGGATGATCATGGCTTGAGGAACTTTTGATACATGGCTCTGTTGAGGGTGAGTAAGGAGGCCATGAGGTTGGGATGCTATGGGCATGGGTTGTGGTTGGGGAGAGTAAAGGTAGAAGTTATGTGCTTTTTTTTCTAATTTACTTATCTATGATATATATATATATATATATTGTTATATATGTGGTTTGTCAGGCAATTTATGGTATTTAGAGGGTTCTTCCTAGACGATTCAGATGGAACGTTATGAGGGTGATGGTACAGTGCCCCAGGAGAATTATCAAGTTCAAAATCCTAAGGGACATGAAGAGCATGAGCCATAGGTACAGGCTCAAAGACATGATCAGGTTTAGTATCCAGTGCAAGCAGGACAATAGCTGGGTTTGTCAACATTCAAACTGTGGCTCAACGAGAAACTTCAAACTAGTCTGGTACATGTCTTGCAGGGGATCGACAGAGGCGTGTAGGGTACAGAGTCATCTATGTAATATCAAACGCGGGAGTTCCAGTCACAACACCCACCATTTTTTCTGGGTGAGGGTGGTACACAAGCATCTAAGAACTAGATAGAGAGCATGCATATGATCATTTATTTGCTTGAGACACCTTTAGGGCGGAGGGTCAAGCTGGCAACGTACATGCTGAGACGACCAGCGAAGCATTGGTGGGATGTACAGGTTCAGGCTCGCAGACATAAAGTACCTGCATGGAAGGAATTCAATGATATATTATTTAACTAATTTTTCCCAAATAAACTATGGGAAGTAAAATCTCAAGAGTTATTGAGCCTTCAGTAGGGAGACATGTTCGTCCTGGACTACACAACTACTTTCACTGGACTGTCCCATTTTTCACTTGGTATGGTAAGCGATGACTCGGAAAGGGTAAGACGCTTCGTGTATGGATTATGACATGAAATTAAGATCCATGTAAATATCTTCATTATGGTTTCATTCTCAGAGGAGGTCAATATGGAACTCATAGCGGAGGGCATCCAGAGGGATATGCCCCAGGTTGGTCAGGCGACAACATTAGGTGACTGTTCAAACAACAAGAAGTGAGGACGAGATGAGTTTCTGTAAGGCAGTCAGGCCAAGGACTCTGCTAGACCACCTCATGGCAGTTTAGTACTGTTTTGATTTTAGTGTGGATAGGCAGGGTATGTACGGACATAGTGTGATAGGCCTCCAAAGGAGTGTCGTCCATGTGGGCAGGTTGGGAATCCTGAGAGGTTCTATATGAAACCTTCTCATATGGCATGAAATCAGTAACCAAAACAAACTATGGATTCCTTAGTTTTTTGAGGATCAGTACTAGGAGAGGTATCTGAGTTTCAGCTGAACGTGGAGGAAACAGAAGAGATAATGGCACCCAGCTGAGGGGTCAGTGGCTGGTGACGGGAGCAGCACCGCAGAGATGTTAGGCATCAGGTAGATGTACTTCAGGCCATGTGCATGTTGTGGAACTACCATTTTCTGAGTAGGATGGTGAGACGACAATGGAAAGAGGTACACCATGAGAGTTTCTGTGATCTATTTAGTTTTTTCTTATTCTGGAATGGATTTTTGGGGTATGTCTGCTTTTAGTGCACAAGGTACATGAGATTTATGTGGATTTCATATATTATGGTCTGTGGGATTGACGCTATATTGGGTGTCAGATATATTCATATATATGTATGAGATGCGTGGAATCAATGGAATCAAGGTTGTCGGGTGCATGAGGTTTCTTGAGAATCGGGGTATCGAGGATGCAGGTTACTTGAGGTGTTGTGGGCATCGGGGCATCGAGGATGTGGGTTACATAAGGTGATATGCACCAAGATCATTTTGAGCATCCATGGGATACATGACCTCATGGAGGTAGACATTGATTCAGTGTAGGATATGTTTGGGAGTCAGAAGCGACATGGGAGCACCAATGAGGCGTAAGAGTGATGATGCATCATGAGAGGACCATTGGTCTGGAAACAAGTTAGTTATCCATTGCTTGATTTGAGTTTTATAGGGTTGATACTAAGTTAGGAAATTCATAAGGTGGGGATCCAATTGAAGAATTTACCTAGAACCTTTCATACTAGGGTTTTCCAGGTTACTCTGATTGGAGTGGAATGTTCAGTTCCACCTCCAGGTTTCGTTAGATAGCTTGGGGATGATAAATGTTAAGTTGGGGAGAATGTAAGAACATAGGATTTTAGAATGAGACAAAATCCCAAACCTGTTTTAATTTTTTACTGATTTTTGAGAAAACATGAGAAACTGGTTTGTTTCTAAAAAATTACATATTACACACTGTGTACCTTCAGTAAATATCATGTACTTCGGACCCTGTGTGAATTCCATACATGGCGTGTAGGCATGTTGGATGTGTAATAAGATTTTAGCAATTAAATTTAGTATACTATTTGTACACACTAGGAAGAGGGGTCGTGTATGGGTATATACGTGGCGTGTTGGGGATTTCAGCTGGGTAAAGAAGTACACGCCGTGTACCCCCTAGGTATACGTCGTGTAGTCAGTCAGCAAGTCCTCGATGAAATATCAGCCATCATATAAATAGTAAAATGATACATGCGGAGTGTATTCCTAATTACCCACTGTGTATTTTCTTTTCTTTTTTTTCTAAAATGGAAAGTAGCCTTTTTTGAGATAGAAACCCAAACCCTCAATGTGTTTGAGTGAGGAGAGCCAACCGAAGCTCCTTTTTTCTCTCGGGTCTTCACCTTAACTCTATTTTGATCATTTTCAGATACATTGGAACCCCCTCAGTAAGGCGTTGATTCCTCTTGATCTTTTATTCTTGATTTTAGTTAAAATATGACTTATTGGGGTTTCAAAAAAAATTATTCTTTTGTAGATCTGCCCTGTTTTAGACCTAATTTGAGGTTGTTATCGGAGGAGTATCATCGTACCAGTACAAGGTTGGTGGTGCATACATTCATTCTTGTTTTCAAAGAATTTTCTGTGGCATGGCCAATGGTGCGTATTTGGGTATTTTGAGAAAGGTCATTTCATTCCTGCTTTAATATATTAAATTAATTATGAGACTTATGGGTTGCATTTGGGTATGCCCTTTTTACCATTTTTCTTGATCGGGGCTAGGTGAGGGGTCATTTCTCATTTAGGGAATTTTGGCTACGAGTGCCAAAATGGTATAAGATGTTTTTTATTAAACTGTTGTTTTTAATTTGTTAAGTTATGATATGAATTGTTAGAGGCTTCCAAGACCTTGGTGCTAGTATGGGACAACACATAGCTCGTGCAATTCAACTGTTTAGTTTTATTGTTCTGTTTAAAGTATTTATTTTCATTAAATATATGTGATGTATGAAATTGCATATGCTAGAAGCTTCGGGCTTTGTTGGGCATGGTCCGAATATTCTTGAGTTATGCTAATCAGAGGTTGGGCTTAGCCCAAGTTACATTAGGTGGATATGACAATGGGATTGGGCATTATAGATGTTGACTTGAGGTAGGGTGACTGTCAGGTAGGGCTTGGACTAGGTTACACGGATGGATATTCCATCACACTTGAGCGACATGGTCACAAGGGAACATGGTTTAAGAGATGTTGTGTCTTGGGTACTATTTTGGTGATTACCACTCACCTGGAAACATTGAGTAGTGTGCACACAGAGGGACTCCATTATGAGGTGGTTTTGACCATTCATGTGGGTAGAGGCCCCCGTTATTTGTGTTTTAGGTACAATATTTTGGGGCTCCCTTCCATAATAAGTGACATGTAAGGTGACGATCCTTCAGGGGATAGTGTTGAGGATATTGGTTTAGGGGCCGAGGCTCTCCATGGTTTTAAGTCGAACATTGTTGTCCCTCCGGTTATTTATTTGAGGGCATCCATCGTTGTCCCTCCGGTTAGTTATTTGAGGAAAGGAATTGATGTTACTCCTGGTTACTACTTCTTGGGTGTGACTTCGGGACGTAGGTGCCTTGAAACACGAGGTTTCATGAGGCACATGGTGCCGGGTTACATGACAGTGATTCTGATGTTGGCCGAAGTAGGTGACACATCATGGTGGTTATTGAGCACCAGTGGATTCTATGTTTATTTTTGCATCAAACTGTATACTACTTTTCTTATAAATACATTCCTACTTAAACACTTATATTATGATCGCAACATTGGGTGTTATCCTACTGAGATTCGTATCACACCTTACACGGGCCCTTCGGGACACATGCAGACTTTATGGACTTACATGCAGGAAAGAGGTCAGCTTCCGGAGCCAGACTATATTATTAGTAGAATTAGGATGGTATGTACCTTGATGTTATGCCAAGATAGAGTTTACTTTGTTTAGTTCTCATTCTATGTTAGCATGCTTACATGTTATTATAGCTACTATTGGTTAGCCATTGGCGCCCCTCTTTTATATATTGACTTGCTATGAATTCATGACTTTTCGATTCTAGTAGTTGTTACAAGTGGTCAGAATGCTATTGTGTTTAATTTCTGCAACATATGATTATTTATTGCTTCTGGTGTTTATTAGTATTGATTGTGTATCTGCTATATGGGTCGTGTTCAAGTCTGATGAGTTGTTTATTTTTGTGGCATGTTATATATTATTACTCAGACCAGTACCATTATTTTTCCTCCTCCAACAGGGTATAACCTCCCCAATGTACCTATCAGGCCCTCTCTATTAGTCAGCAACCTTTGGCATTTTTGGAGGTGCACATAAGGTAGTAACACTGACCTGTTTAGCTCTGTTCGGGTGGCTATTCGGGTCTGGGTCATTACATGACCGAACTCACATACGTATCCTTTTCTTTAATAGATGATCAATGGACCCAAGGAAAGTCTCAACAATAGAAACAAGGAAGTAATCTGACCACCAAAATGAACTTACTTACAAGATGGTAGTGCCATGGACCACTTCAACTGTACTGAACCAACCCCCTTTGCATTGATCCCCTTTGCAGCCCCAACTAGCCTCCTTGGAATTGAAGATGACCAACGGGATGAACCAAATCAACATGAATCTAAATCCATCATCTTTGAAGGAATCTTTAGTGAATAGAAGATCCATACATTAATTAAAATCACGGAACCCTTTAAATCTATAACACCACAAACCTCCTTTGAATAGACCTAATCTAGAACAGCCATGGCAGCATCATGACCCTTAGTGAGCTCCCCCCATCATGCAATCAAGAACCTATGGTTTCAGATATAATTTTATCACCATCATCAATGGAACCATGGACCTCCATAAAAAATCACCCAATCCTCAAGGAAATAGTGGCAACGAAACCATGGAATCCTTGCAATGCGAACAACATCGCCCTTTTTGCAGCATCACCCTGTGATTTTAGCAGAAAACAGAAACCTATGGAAAGTAAGACTTAACCCCTAGCTAGACCCGATTCTAGAAAAGGCCTCCTAAACATGCAACTCGGACCTCAAATTACAGCATCCCAGCAAAGCAGTTTCTTAACACCTTCAAGGTTATAGCGGACAGCAATCGAACCCACTAGTACTTGTTATAGTTCTTCCCAACTCCCACAGTAGTGGTACATATTTAGGAATCCTACAAGTATAAGAAATATCTCTTATACGATCTGACCACCTATAGACCCGCATGGACCCTCAAATCCATTGTTCATAGACCACCCAGCAGTGATTTTCCCACCTCATTGTGTGAGGATGTCGGACTGGGATAGGGAGGGGGTTTGTGCGATGATATTGAAGGGGGATATTGTTCGTGAATTGGGAGAATGTTCACAAGATGTTGTCGGAGGTAGAATAAGGACGAGAATGAGGAGGGTCCGATGGGGAATAGGGTGGTAGAGTGTGGGGAGCAGGGTCACCGGGAATGAGGGTAGGGTTTGGTGGAGGGGGACATGGGGAACACATGGGGTGATTTGGGGAAAACATTCGGATTTTTTTTTTCGCACACACACACACACACACACACACATATATATATATATATGATGAAAAAAATTTATGAATTTATATAAAAAATAGATTGTATAATGATTAATTATATATATATATATATATTTAATAAATATTAATAAATTGTGGTTATTTTAATTAATCATATATAATATATCAATTTTTGGTAAAATGTTTGATATTATTGAATAATTTATTGGTAACGGATTTTTATAATGGTAAAATATTTTTTGACAATAATAATTAAAAACAACATATTCATTTATCAGTAAATAAATTATTGGTATTACTATTATAATGAGAAAATATTAAATATTAGTAAAATAATTTATGTCTTTAAACAACTAATATAAAAATAAACATCTGTTGGAAAAAATAATTGTTGGTACCTATAGTTATTATCATTATAATTTAATATATCTTTGAATTAATTTTTTTCCAATAAGTATATATTATCGGTCGGTAATTTTTTGTTGGTAAATGTCACTTTTTTGTAGTACCCCAAGATATATATATATATATATATATATATATATATATATAATGCTTTGATCCACACCTCAGAACAGGGATAACAACAGTAAACAAGACTATCCAGGTCACAAGACCTCTACCGTTATTATATGTGGGAAAAATAACATCCAAGACACACATGACCACTTCCAAAGTTATGCATGGGTGAAATAAGGTGTAAAAAGATATTTTCGTGATGATATATTATATCCTACCGTTCAATGTTGGAGATAGTGTGTATTTCAAATACAAACACATGCATTTATTAAAGAGTAATAAATCAACATAGAATAGCGAAAAATGTAATGAGATAGAGTTTAGAAGGGTCTGTATGTATTCAAATGCATCTCTAGAATATTTATATGCAGAATATCCAATTTTTAAGTCCTCTTCTGAAAATAGAGTGTCATGAGTCAAGTGTTTTGTTTTTCCGTGTAGTGATATGTCAATCTTCTCCTTTGAGTTGCTTCAAGGATTATTTCAAGATAGTTCGCAATAGGTTCTTTGTTTACTTCCATTAGGAATTTAAAAGTACTTCTTTTGGTGTATTCATTCATGTATGGGTGTTCTTATCTTTTTCATGAATTCCACTACCACTGTTTTCTACTAGAGTTCCATGCTTTATTTTATTTTGGTTGATTGAGTTAGAGATGAAAAGGTGCCTGATCTCCACATCTCATACCTTGGAGTGTATGTTGACAAGACTAAAAAAAATCATTAATTATATTAGGTTTATGAAATGACTCAAATATAACCATTAGAAACAACTTTTAAATTTCATTAGAAGTTATAGAAAAATGGTTAAGTATGGAATGGTGTCAAAATTGAGGTGAAAAAGTGACGATTCCATAGTCATAGGCAGACAGTAACAGTGTGACAATTATAGTGCCATAGTTATGGTGAGATCTAGAACTGGTAGAAAAGTTACAGTGTATGTCCCTTTGTGAATCCTGGAACTAATTGCACAATTATGATGTTAGGTAAATTGTATCTCTGGTTATAGTGTTTGTTCCTTTGTCAAAAATCTGAATAGTGTCTTGTTACGGTGTCATGGAAACGATGGCACGGAAATACTGTCAGGTCCATTATGAAAATCTAGAACCGGTAGCAAGTTTATGGTGTCATAGACATTGTGATAATTTTGAACTGATAGCAAGGTTAAGGTTTCACAGACTTATTTAAATATATGTAAGTTTTATTAAGAAAACATTTTCACAAAATGGAATAATATTAAACATAATCATACTAGAATAAAATTGAACAAGTTTAAACATAGTTCAGAAGATTAAAATATAATTTGAGAGATTTTTAACATGATCTTGTGAGAGTTTAAAAACCTTAGTTATTAGAGTATGAAACATGAGGAGTCCAAAAATCTCTGAAGATGATTTGTGAGGATTAAAACATGGGGAGTCCAATAATCTCCAAACATGATTTGTGAGCATTAAAACACGATGAGTCCAATAATATCCAAATATACTTTGTGAGCATTAAAACATGAGGATTCCAACAATATCCAAATATGATTTTTGAGCATTACAACACAAGGAGTCCAACTTCATGGATGTGAAAGAAGGATAGGGAAGCTCTCAATTTTGAATTGATAAATAGTACATAAAAAAAATTCTCATTTTCTTATATGGTGGGATTTAAAATACCCAAAAAGGGTTCCATGATCCTTGTATATCCAACTCCCTCTAAATAATTTATAGAAAAACTTGTTAAGATGAACTAACTACATCATAAACATCATTTAAATTTCAGCACATACTGGTAATATATAAAAAATATATTACATGATAAAATGGATTTATTCACTCATCTCATAATTCCTTCTAATATTAAAGGAACCTTGAATATTAAATTAATATTAATTTATACAATATTAATATGTGTAGTCACTTAATACCATTTTAATACTTTAATAAATATATTTAAATAAGTTATTCTATAATCAAATATTAATAAATTTATTTATTTGATGGAAATCATTTATTCTCAGAAAAATCTCAAACCCTATGGTGGTTCCCACTATGTCCTATATTCATATTCACCTTAATAGGGGAGACACTTGAATATTCTATTGTGTGTGACCATCTAGGGCCTTATCTTGATAGCATGGAATACTATTCATAGAATAGGAGTGTAGTTTAGATACCCATCAAGGCCCCTAAAGAGATAATGAATAATCATAGTAATAAAAATCCTTATATAAACACACACTATGTAATATAATCTCCTTTAATATGGTATCTTATAAATTTGTACACACACTTTGTGACAACATCCAATCTAGATTTATTATCATTTGTATGTAACTAGGCAGAATTACATTCTTCTACCATAACCATGGATTTAATGAAGGTACTACCATCTTGATCTACTAGGCCTAAGACATCACTTCCTCAAATCAAAATCAAAAAATTATATCTTGATCGTTCAAATAATTCCATACCATCAAAGATGAACCCAACACATTCTACCCCACCACAAATTCAATTTCATGGTTTTTACATTGCACATAATTGTACAAGAACAAATTCTACACACTAATAACGATCTCAAGTCAAGGAACAAATACACATTTTCATAGATAGGAATAACCAATGACAAATGAAATATGTGTTTTCTTATTGGTGGGTATGTCCTCATGATCTCATCTACTCGACATCACCAAGAGTGAGATTCATGATAAGAAGTCTCAATTCGTATGATCCCCAACACCTGATGGTCACACATCATCTGTATCTTATTAGTATGATGTATTTGGACCATAAGACATTACATTAAGATTAATATCATGGTATCTATAGATTCTCATTATAACAAGGTAAATGCAATACCCTTTTGATAAAACATGTAATATAAGGATAATACCACAAATATAGTGGATGTAGAAGTATCAACACTCTTCTAGTAAGACAAACAAATGTATATATCAAAATATATACATGTAATGGTAATAAAAATTACATATAGGATTTGGGTCTATGGACCCCCCACAACATGAATGTCAAATTAATAAAATACCAAATTGGAAAGATAAATGACTCGCAATCACTGGTTTTAAGCCCTTTGTTGATTCTATCTCCAAACTCTAGCTTTTCTAGTAAATAATCAACAACAATTTCATTTTCCCTTTACTATACCAATATCCATGAAGTCCATTCAGGCATAAAATGGAAACCCATATGGGGTGTGAGTATTACTCAAGAGGTCGACACCACTATGTCTAAAGAAATACTGTCGGTGATATATAGTGCATATAATAAATATATAATAGGGTATTAATTTAATTGATTAATACATCCATGAAATAAAACCACTACCCCGTGAGATCTATATTGACACTTTGGACCAGCCACAACCTACTTAATCACTAATCTTGACATCCATGATAATGTCATAGTACCATGACAAACATTTCCATAACCCCTCAAGGGTATAACCCTTAAATTATCATAGGATAATATGTTAGAGACCAATAATAATTACTGTATGTATGTTCCAATTTCTATAAGCATTAAAATATAACCTGGTAGAGATTTATAAGCATTACAACAGGTCTAAGATGAACCTTATAAGCATTTCAACATGTCTAGACCAATCTCTATAAGTATTATAGCATGCGGGGGATAGGACCTAAAAACATTGCAACTTTTTTGGACCAAGACTTATAAGCATTACAGCATGTTCGATCAAAGACCTATAATCATCACAACATGTCACATGACATCATCACAATCCATTTTGGTTAATACATCAAATTACCATTTCTCATTTAAAAACCCCCAAGGTAATTAGAATACCAAAAAAATACTAGTTCATATAACCCCATATCAATTAGGTATACCAATATTGTAAGTCATGCCAATTCATCATATTAGTCCAAAAATCACAAAATCCAATATTTTTTGGGGCATAGTGTTCAATCTAACCAAGTCTTAAGCAAGGTATAAGGTTAAAACACCTATTGGGTGGCCGCATGACTCGGTCTCAACACAAAAGGACCCATCAAGATCCAATGGGATGTTTATACATGTGTAACTCATTAAATAGAGGGAAATTAACTTTTTTAGGTTGGGCACATGGAATTTTTATGCGAGTATACATATTTTACATACAAGGATACTTGAAACTAGCCATTAGGGGTAAGTTCTAGGCCACCCACCTCAAAACAATGATAATATGGGAAACATTCTGACGTATAAGGTGTCACTTGGTTCCTTATCATTTCCATTCACTTAGGTATAGAGAAATTATCAACAAGGTTTCTCTATGAGGAAATAAAATAATGAGTAGAGGTGATAAACTTGAAGGCTTACCTTCAAACTCTTGTCTTGAAACACCAAGTTTGGAATGATCATACAAAAATATATTAATCTCTAGAAGGATGGGATAAAATACAAATGAAATAATGTACAAAGGCCTTCAAAAACATCTTTGAGGCACCTAGGATCTGATAAGAAAAGATTGGACCAAAATGAGTTTGGAGGGTCTGAGATGTATTTATTAACATGTTGTTAAAAAGAGTAACACGACGCAGCCACCTAGTCCACTCAACATAACCTCCTAACATAGGGTATGCTATGGAATAGCCTAACATACCATATCCCAACATCCCTCAATCAAACTGCATCGGACACCCATTTTGGTTTTTATGCCATAGATCGTATATACTCGGGGATATACTATAGTGCATCTGAATCCACCATGCCACAGTACCCCAAAAACCAAAAGGATATATCTGTTGCAACTAAAATTCATGATGCAGGGGTGTTAAAATTGATAGAACCAACCAATTTCTTCCATGAGGATCTTAGTATTCATCCACCAACTCCAAACCACATAATTTCCAAAATTAGAATTAGATTTGATATCCTATTCTCGGGACCATATTCCATAGCCATTTCCCTCTATGTTGTATCAATCCTACATAGGGTGCATCCTGAATATCCATGGTAAATCTATGCTATAATTGGATGTAGCTCAAGTTACCCTCCCTCTAAGACCATACACCACAACCTGGATCTCTATGTCGTAGTGGCCTACCTTACGACCTAGCCCTGAGCTCCACAGTGCACAATATTCTGATAGTATTTAGAAAAACTTCATTTATCTAGTTCATCTGATCAACTCTCTCCAAAAAGGGTTTTACAATAAGGTTCATAAAAAACAACCATATGAAATTGGTTAACAAAAATTAAAAAAATCTCACCCGGAAAAATATAGGATATTAAAACCTCCCCAACATATGACAACTCATCCCTGAGCTTCTCAATGAATCATTATGGGGGTATTTGAATACATTTTGGGATAGTATGTCCACATATTAGACTCCCTATCCTAGGAACCCTCTTGTAAATTATCATGATACCACTATGCTCGCACTAGTGGTATGGTCCTTCCCAAAATATTTTACTCACTACGGTCCATAATATGAATCAGATTATCATGAAATGATGCATCAAAATCCATCTCAATGTCATCGATGTATATCATATGGGAAGGGTCTGGATGATATCTATGAATTTGAGACACGTGAAACAAGTTTTTCATATATATTTATCACTATGTAAGGGATAAATAGTATTCCACCGAACCCAAACGTTCCACTATCTCAAATGTCATCACAAAACTAGATGCTAGATTCCCCTATTTCCTAATAGAACATTTCCCCAACCTAGAAAACACATAAATAAAAACATAATGACCAACCTAATAATAAAAAGGTTATCTATGATGGTATGAATATAAATTATTATAGATCTACATGGTCACCAACCAATTTATGATCAACTGAACCTACTCAGACACCTCTTACATGAGACTAGGTTCAATGAGTGCTAACACACCAGCCTCTAACCCAAAAAGAGGCAAAAAAAATGTCTTCTATAAAAACCACAAAATAGATCCATTTGGATTGATTTATTGAATTTGTTATAATAGGAGAACTACACATGTACCAAATACTTCTCCCAAGAACCATCAAAATCTACGACACAAGTTCGCAACATATTCACCAAAATCTGAATTTTCTAATCATATTAGTTAGTAGTCTTAGGATTATAGGCTATAATTACAATTACCTATGATCATAGATTATTTTCAAGAACCTGAAAAAAGTATGATGTGAAATGAGGATCTTGGTTAGAATGGATACTCCTATATACATCATGTACTCAAACTATCTCCCACATATAGAGACTACCCAAATCATCTATGGCGAAGGTCTCCCTGATAAGAAATAATATGTATCCTTTTTTAGTTGATCCAAAATCACCAATACAACATTATTCTTATGGGGTTTTCTAGGTAATCCTGTTATGAAGTCCATAATGACATCATCTAACTTTTATCCTAGAATTGGTAGATGTTGCAACAACCCAACAACCTGATGGTGCTTGGACTTCCCCTACTGATAGGTGAAACATCTCTTCATGAATATCACTATCTCCTTTTTTACCCCTAAATAATTTTTTTTATTATCATAAGTCCCATTTTAAGGGATGAGGGGGAACCAAACACAACTTCAATGACTTATGACATCAAACCATGCCCCAACAATCCAAAATCCAAAAAAAACATATCAAAAAACAAAAGAAGGCCCCTACCTAGAATAAAAAACATTAGGTTCAATTTCTACCTTTCCAACGCCACATGACAAGTTGACCCGTACAAGATGGGATAGTACTGATGGCCAAGGCCATAACCTCAAAAACATTCAAAGACGAAATGTGTAAGTCTAATGATAACTTGTAGCTCTAATACATGTCTAGAGAAGTCTCTGAAGATATTATAAAATTATAGAACCTGGAACTATATACCAAATTCCAATCAACATATCACACCAAAAAATAATCAAACACCAATGTGGAATAATTACACCAAGTTGTAGAACCCATAGACCATTCAAAAAACCATCAACAACAAAAAACAACATCCCAGACGCAAATAAACTCAAATCCCATTGATGCCATCAAATACACCCACAGGAGCCACAACAAACCACCCAAAGCACTCACCTTGCCGAATCATGATGTGGAAGATCACAAAAACACTACAGAAGACCGGATCACGTCCATCCTGTACTACGAAAGACCTGAGACCCATCGTGGCATACCAGGAGCCTGACCACCAAGCTAGAACCTAATGGAAGATAGGGTCAGACCCCAATGTAGTAGAAGACCAGGTTCCCTCTGTAGACCTGTGACCCGACCAGACCACCCATCACCAGACCCCAAGCCTAGAAACCGCCACAGAAGACTAAGAGCTTGGCCACCGTGATGGATCAAACGAGGAAGAAAAAACCTGACCGCCCTGTAGTGGAAGACCGGACCATGAAAAAAATCCTTTTGCAGAGATATTGACCACCATGTTAGAGCCCAGTGGGAGACGGGGCCAGACCCCAATGTCATAGAAGACTAGGATCCCACCACAGACCTGAGACCTGACCAGACCACCAATCGTCGAACCCCAAGCATGGAAACTGCTACAGAAGACTAAGAGCTTCACCACCATGCTAGATCTGACAAGGAATATGAAAATTGAATGCCCTATAGTGGATGTTTGGACCACAGATAACTCCTTCACTATGGTTCTAGACAACTAGACCCGTAGATGAACTGCGAGACTGCACAACAACTGCCATCACCGCGACGCCTGACATACAAGCCCAAATAACCGTGCCGCACCACCGTGGAATCCTAGGAGCCCAAACATCATGATTTGGAATAATGATAAAGGCCATAAACATGACTGACCTACCACAGAAGGCTAGATCTTGAACCTCACCATCATCGCATCGCTAGATAACTAGGATCGAAGTCAAACCATGTGACCATGCGGCCATCTCTATCACCCCAACACTAGAAAATCAAACCTGAAGAAATGTGTCGCCACATAAAGAATGATCCACTACACCAAGAAGACACCAAGAAAATTCAAGGGAGGAAGGTCACTGACAAACCCTAGAAATAGGAAGAAGGTGGTGATGAGGGAATATCAAGATTCACAGCACCCCTTACAGGCTTATCCGCCCATTCCTTTTTAATCATTGAACATTAGTATTTTCAATACAGATCATGATACATATTTTTTGACTCAAATTCCCCAACAATTTAGAAGGATGAAACTCTCTCATCATCCCTTATGAAAACCTATGGAAGCCCATACTCAGCCTTAGAAAATAAGAACATCACCACCACCAAGAGAATATTTTGATAGTGTCTTACCACCATTAAAGTTGTCCCTCGGATCAAATCCCTTTGGATCTAATAAACACTCTCTCCTGATCTGTTCAATATGCATGCGTATAATCAATGTCAAAGATAGATCAAATCATCTCCTAGACTCTGGACCATCAATATTCATGTATGAAAATAGTACCATCAACCCCCACTCATCAAAATACCCTTGAACTACCTTCTCCCAAGTCTTTCACCTCAAGGATTTAGCAATGAATATTTCCATTCCTAGTGTGTAAGAAAACTCAAAGTCAATAGACCACAAATACTTAACCCAACTCCGCTATTAAAGGTTTATGTCTTACCAGGAAAATATGAACCAGAGGATCTTATGGTCCTTGTACACCATAAAACAATCACCCAACATATAGTATTCAACATTTTTGGATGATTACTATTTATACTAAATTCAAATCATGTGTAGGTTAATTCCTATAATGCAGTCTCAGATATCTAGGTCCATAAGAAAAAAATCAATCCTATTGCCTCAAAACTACTCCAGTTCGGACTCTAAAAGCATCACAGTACATGGTATATGACATACCCTTCATAGGTAAAGTAAGGATCATTGGTGAGGTCAGCATTCTCTTAAGCTCTTGAAAATATCTGTCATACACATCTAAGAAAAAAAACTTCACCCTTTTCATAGTTAGACTGGAAATTAATGTTTATAAAAGGGAAAGGTCCTAGATGAAAAACACATAATATAATGATAGATCATGAAAAAATAAAATATAGAATACATTCTTGGTTCACTCCCAAGATACCATGGTCATAACATTCCTTAGGTCCACTTCCGCTACAACCTCCAAGATGACATGGCCTAACAAATTCAATCGATTAATCTAAGAGTTTCCTTTAGATAGCATGGAATAAATCCAATTCCCTTTTAATGAACTTAAGATAATGTTTATATGTTGGGCATGACCATATCCTGATTGATAATAAAGTGATATAACTTTGAAAAAAACAACCAATAACTGATCTAGGAATGGATGAAAGATTCAGTTCATCAAATTCATGAGTACCACCGATCTGTTTATAAGACCCAACTAAATCAATACAGACTCATATAATCCATACCTATTTCTAAAAATAGTAGAGGTATGTCATATGGTGTCACTCTCAACAGATGGAACCCTGAACTCATGTTGATCTTGAATAAGATCCTAGCACCTCCTAACGAATCAAAGCGATCATCAATTAATTTAAGGGGATATCGGTTCTTTATCATCTTCTAGTTCAATCTATGATAATTCACACATAATATTTAGCTACCATAATCCTTATTGGAAAAAAGAATGGGATAACTCCATGGTGAAGTACTAGGTAGTATAAATACTTTGTCTTTCATGTATTCCAACTGAACCTTCAACTCATGATGCTCAGTTGGTTCCATTATATAAGGTTGGGTACAAACTCATTCATCTCCTAACACCAAATCGATAATAATATATCTCTTTATTGGGCTGTAAGATAGATAATTAATAATCAAATAAATCATGAAAATGGTTCAAAATCAGAGGAAAATAATCCTACTTAATTCACTATCATATAGAACAAGGATTTTTATATGAGCTATGAGACAATCCAATATGCACTAAATTTATCCTGAAAATCGGCCTAAGGATCCCATTCACCATGGTTTGAATAGATTCCCCATTTTGGATACAGAAATGTAACTCTCCTATGATAATATTCGATATGATGTTGGTATAGAACTAGTCGTTTCATACTAAGAATCAAATTGAAGACATCCATTTCCAATACAAATAACTCCCAATGAAAATGGTAGTAAAAAATTTCAAGAGAACGTGACTTACAACATTTGATATCCCCTTAAAGTACTCCTAATGGGATATTGATGGCCATAAAACCATATAAAAAATACATAAACAAGCCCAAACCATTTGAAAATTTAGAATATAAAAAGTAATGAGATGATCTTATAGAAAACTAAATGAATGAAATGGTAGATTATACAAGAATTGTACCTATAATAATAGAAGTTCCTACATCAAAACTAGTTGGATTAGACTGCATTGAATATAGCTGACTCGTCCCTCTACCCTGGGATCCAATATGGATCCCCTATGTTGTTCCCTCTGAATAGAACTATCACTCATATGTTGAGTTACCATTTCCTCTACCTTAACTTGAACTTATAGTATAAATGTTCCTACCAGTCTACTGAGGGGTAGCTGAGTCCCTTCCTAACTCAGGTGTCTATCCTAGTACCCTAACATTTCTTTACAACAGTAGGCCTTCTCAAAATCATTGAAGATGGAAAAAAATATCCACAATAACTACACTCCACTTGGAGTAAGGAAAATGATGGTTCCTATGGAAATTGTTGCCACATTAAAATTAATATAATAGACTATAATCATGAAATGAAATACCACACTCCTAGCTACTCTTCCCATTACTTCCCTAATTGTAACTGTTATAGTGATGCTTCCTACTACCATACAAAGAGATCCTAAATATCCCTACTAAAATTTATTATCCACTACATAGGACCTCTTTAAGGTTCCCTTATATGATTAGATCCTGATTTATCACATCTGAAAAGCTACTCAAATAGAATATGTTCACCTGTGTCCGGATCTCATAATGAATCCCATCTTAGAAATGCCTCACCCTAGAGACCTCACCAACTTCCAAGGATGAAGAAAATCACTATAGCTTTTTGAATCATTAAACATATTCCATAACTAAAATACCCTCCTATGTCAAGTTCATGAACTCATTATCCTTCTCATTCATCACTGTTTCTAGAAAGAAGTGGATTAGAAATGTCACTTATAAATCCTTTCAGGAAAACTCTTCTTGCTACCCATCTTTCTCTAAGATGCCCCACTAATTGTTTTTGGTCCATGAAGCATATAAGTAGTAATATTAAACCCCCCATCAGTGAGTGTATCAAAGTTATGTTTATCATTTTGACTGACTCTATCTAGTAATCAACTTCCCATGCACCCCCAGTGAACATAGACAGATGTTGTTGTTGGAACTCTCTCATCAGTTTATACATTACTGGTACTATGTAAATAGTGTCTACCTCCAAGGATTTCATGACCCTCAGGAAGCTATCATTAATATTATTTTCCATTAAATTCTCTAGAGCTGTAGGAAGTTCCATCTTAGAAGTGTTAGGATTTTATTGATTACAACTCTCCCAATACTCAAATTTAAGATTATGTAGAGGTATTTTCCCTAAAAAGACAAACATACTTCTTAGAACACAAGAAATCAACAATACCAACCTCAACTGGTGATAAAAATAGAGATGCACTGGCTTGATATTCCTCTATACATGGATTAAAAATTTAATTGTCATGACATAATAAGTTCATTCATTATTTTATAACATGTATGTAGACGCCGGAAAAGTCCGTTGTTCCCAAACGAAGCTCCGGATGTGGAAAGCGAAGTGATATTTGGAGTCAGAGGCACGTTCCGGAGGGCCCGGAGGACTTGCGCGAAATTTCAGAGGCCCGCGCGCAAAGTTGAGTCGCGGCGCGCAATCCTCCCGGGATGCGCGCAATGCGCTGGGCTGGCGCGCTATTTTGCGTGCCCGTGGCCTTCGCGGCTCCCTTGCGCGCCGGGTCCGGATTCCGCGCCCGCGAAGGGAATTCCGCGCCCGAGACCGGATTCCATGCCCGGGGTTGCCTATAAATATAAGGCGACCCCCGACGTTTTGAAGGTTGCCAGAATCCGAAGCGTCGCTCGTTCGCGCAATCCAACCCCTTCCGCGCACAATGCCGATCTTCAGGTAACCTCCTTTCTTTCGCGCAATAGAGCCTTGGGGTTCGCCTTCGTGCGCAATCCCCTTGGCTCCTTTCCTTTGAATAATCCTTAACCCGAAGGCCTTTGCGCGCAAAAGAAGCCTCTTGCGCGCAATTGCCCCCGGGTGCGCGCAATCCAGACCGATTGCGCGCACCCCCCATTTTCAAAGTGGCCATTCGTTAGAGAATGAGCCGTTGCCCCCGTGTGCTACCCGAAGCCCGGTGCGCGCAATCTCAATCATCCGCGCGCAAAGGGCTGGCCCGATTGCGCGCCAGCCCGCCATTTTTCGCGCCGACCTGCTGTTTTGCGCGCAAAGCTCCTCTTTTGCGCGCAATCCCCCAGGGTCGCCCCCCTTGACCCCCTGAAGGTACTCGCCTGCGTGGCGCCCGATGATTTTCATCCTGGGTGCCCGCACCGTGCGTTGTCTTCCCGTGCGGCCCTCCAGGCTCGCGCGAAGTGACACGGACCCATCAGCGGCAATCCATCGTCCCGCATGACGTTAAACTGCATTCGTCCCGCATGACGTTAAACTGCATTCGTCAAACACGACGTTAAACTGTGCATCGTCCAACACGACGTTAAACTGTATATCGTCCAACACGACGTTAAACTGTACCTCGTCCAAACTACAAGACGTTAAACTGTTCAGCATTCGTCCCGCATGACGTTAAACTGCATTCGTCCCGCATGACGTTAAACTGCATTCGTCCAACACGACGTTAAACTGTGCATCGTCCAACACGACGTTAAACTGTATATCGTCCAACACGACGTTAAACTGTACCTCGTCCAAACTACAAGACGTTAAACTGTTCAGCATTCGTCCCGCATGACGTTAAACTGCATCCGTCCAACATGACGTTAAACTGTACCACATCCGCACTGCAAGACGATAAACTGCCAAGTGTTTTGTCCAACATGACGTTAAACTGTACCACGTCCGCGCTGTAAGACGTTAAACTGCCGAGCACCTTTGTCCTCAACACACGACGTTAAACTGTACTTCGTCCGGCAAGACGTTAAACCGTCCTCTTCGTCCTCAACACACGACGTTAAACTGTACTTCGTCTGGCAAGACGCTAAACCGTCCGCATCACCCGATCTCGTGCCTCGCACGCAGGGTCCCCCCCCGGTTTGGATGTGGCCCCCGCCCGCTCGTCTCTGCAGGGATGTTGGGATTGCCCCTCTTTAGGGACGATTTAATGGGAGCGGCTTTTCCCTACGGGGGTAGGGTATTACAAACCCCTAGTTTCTTGTGGGGGGCTGCACATGTGTATCTCCATTGCGCTCCCCCACCGCCGAAGCCAGTAGAGGGTGTGACTGGGATCGAGGTGTCTCCTACTTTCGGTCCAAGTCCCTTCCAACTGAGTTTTTCCGCATCCGGGCTGCCTCAAGTGCGTAAGTCCTGACAGAATGAACTACGTGGACTTTGATCCCTGTCTTCTAAACAGGGTACGTAGGAAGCCTCCCTGAGGTTCAAGCCCACCACCTGGTCGTCTCGGTCGTATTCACGTCAGTTCGTCCATCAGTGGACCCCTCTAGGGTTCACGCTTGCGTCGATTCACCTATGAATCCGCCCCTGTGGGAGACTGCCCGTGTGTATCTCCACTGTGCCTCCCCACAGCCCCTTTTTCCATTTCTCCTTTTATCGTCCAGCATGACGTGAAACTATGATCCACCCGGCCGTTCCATCTCCCCCTGTGCGAGGTGGTTCGGTTCAATCCTCCGCCCGGCGGCCTCGACCCCTTCGTGAGTCGGCTTGCCGACGTCCAGCATGACGTTAAACTGTATACCCGAACTACGTTGACTTTGATCCGTGCTAACGCGCGGTACGTAGGAAGCCCCTACGGGGTCCAAGCTCTTCACTCCATCATCCATCCTGATCCTTACCCGGGCCGCCACATCCCGGTGGGGTCATGCCACTTCACTCCACTCCATATCACTTTGGAAGCCGCCCATGCGTTGGCCCCAGCGTCGGAGGTTCCCCGCAAGGGGTTCTGTCATCTGATCCACTCTTCGTGTTGATCAGTCTGATGCCGTCCCCGCTGGACGTTAAACTCGCGGCGTAACCCGTGTTAAACATGGGAAGCTGAGGAAAACCTCAGGGGACACAGTTCCCCGCACCCAGTGCGGGATGCCTCAGGCCATCATGCCTTCGAGAAGCCCTATTAGGGACGGAAGACAGACGTGCAGAGCCGCAATGTTATGACATGCCCCCAGCACCCAGAGCCACCCGACCTCCTCACCGCAGGTTGCTTCCCCGACCAGACTCCTTGGAGCGTCCGGGCAGAAGCAGCGTAATTAACCGGTGTCCATGAAGATATGGCGCCGGGAACGAGATTCACGAGCATGTCTTAAATCTATGAGGGAGACCCGGATTAGGCGACGAGTTCTGAGGAGACGTCCAAGGAAGGAGGAGCCGACATCCCATCATCCCGGTTTCGATCAAGGAGCAGACGCCCCTGAATAAGGGACGGATGTCGCCCGCCTTTGGAAAGCGGGACTGCGGGACCACAAGCCGCGCGCCCATCCCCTCTGGTTGACGGGTGCACGCGCGAACGCGTCCTGGCGGAACAGCGTAACCCGACGCACATCCGCACCGAAACAATGTATATAAAGGGATTTCATTTCATAGTTCATATAATTAGATATGTAACATGTAATAAATATGTCCCTAGAATGAATTATTCATGTTAAAATATATACCTACATGACTATCACAATTAATGAATACTCATATCATTCCATACCGGTCCATGAGAAAAAAATCTCATTAAAAAATATCTTCAAAAAATACGGAATCACCCAAGGTGAAATATTATCAAAACAGTAACAAGTGAACAATATGAATATCAATTCCATCCCTGGGCACTTGGATTTTTCCTCATACATGGGTTAGTTACTCCCTTGAACAATCTCATTACCATGTCCCAACAAATCTTAGTATCCTTTCTACCTTTACCAAATACTAATGAAATAAAAACTAAAACACTCTCCTCTAATATCACATTATAACATCCCTCGCCCAGTGCTCCCTCAAGTGAGCATTATAGGTTGGGTACATGACCTCAAATGTTCCTTCCCATATTTAAATGTCTACTGACTAGAAATGAGGGTGTATTGAATATAGTTGAGAGATTATACCCTCTATTAAAGAGTAAAAATAATATAACATAAAATAATAATAGAGTAATAGAAATAGAAGAAACCATATAATAAAAAAACAAGAATTCATAGTAGAATAAAGAATAACTCCAACATCACATTAATAATAGCATCAAGAAATAATAATCTAAATGTGCCTAAATAAAAATTCTAAATACATAAAAGTAAAATAAAAAACTAGAAATATAAATGACTTTAAGATCCCCATTCCCAACCCCAATGTATGTTCTGTCTCTAAACTCCAGCCCATCCATCCAATAATCTATAATAAGGTATTTTTCCTTGTCCATACCAACAACTATTAAAAATGGTGGCCCATATAGGGTGTGAGAATAACTTTGTTGGTTGACACCACCATTTCTAATTATTTTTTCTTGATGTATATAGTGAAATAAATTGATAACATCATATTAATTTAATTTATTAATACTTCCATAAATAAATCCACTGAACATAGAGCATTGGGTTTCAGCACCAATACAGATATATCTGATCATGTCACAGAACCATTCCAACCATCACTATTACCCCTCCAGGGTATAACCCATAAATAAGCACATGAGAACCAGGATTAATTTTATAAGCATTATAACATGTCTAGGCCAAGCCCTATATGAAAAACATTCAATTTATTACGCATTAATTCATAATTTAGTACATAATATTACACGTAATAAAAATCAGATGATTAGAAAAGTATAGTTTATTTTGGAATTAGTTACATTACATAATAACTTAAAATAATAAATACATCATCTATATTGAATACATCCTTAACATGATCATAGTTAAAACTGTATGGGATAACCTAGGGACATATATAATAAAGGGGTGAGCTATAAATAATAGTAAGGGATTAAACGTGAAATAAAATGATGAAAATAATTAATTTTATAGAATAGTAATATAAATGAGGCCTAATATGAATGGTAATCTTAAATATGAACAATGAGGAATGATATAACATGATAATCATAAAGGTAATATGGAAAATGTGGAAACATCATAAAACACTGCATCCTAAACATAGGTCAAGAATAAATTACAAGTAATAATGGTTGAAAAAGTCCCATGATAGATTAAGTTAACTCCCTAATACCTTTTATTAATTATCAGGAGACTAAAATATTAACAATGAATTGGAGTACTATATAATTCTAGATGCACCATTCACGTTCATTTCATTCTCATTCTTAAGTGTGTCACATATATCATACCACATGGATTCATTCATAATCATATTTTATTCCATGATCAAGGGGTTTGGAATAAATACATATAAATTAAAAATCAAAAAGTATAAGTTCATAAAGGTGAAAATCTTTGAAAAAAATGGGTACAGGTATTCACTACACAATTGTTTATCATGGAAAACCGCAATAAAATTTCAGCAGCATAACATGGGCATATGAATGTTAATGGGAGGGATTGATGAGAGTGAAAAAGATATCTTATAATTTATTCATAAAATTTACATTGAGGGGATATGTAATAAAATATCCCAACATTATTAAATTATGATAAAATGCGCAATATAAAGAAGATACATGAATAAAGGGGAGAATGAGAGGATCTCTTACTATATTTCAGTATGGTAATGGGTGTACATAATGGTTCATGGGAGGGGTTAATGAGAGTCAAATGTATATCTAACCATTTATAAATAAAATATAAATTAAGGGGTATATGGGAAAATATATCCCAGTATGAAAATATAGTAATTAAGAGGCATAACATAAATGATGTTCTTGAAAAAAAAGAGAGTGGGAGATCCTTTACCATGATAATAGGATTCCAAATGCATGGGTGGAGATTCTTGAAAGATTTGGGGAACCTTATAAGGACTATATAGAGAGGAGGTAATGGTAAGGTTTTACTCTAAGGGTTTTTAGTGAAGACAAATGGGATATTCAGTGGGTTTATATAGGAAATGAGTGGGGAATTATTTGTTATTTCCCCAACTCTGGTTTTGTACTCTATATAATAAAATAATTAAAACCAGAAAACATACCATGGTTTTTTCCCATATTCTCTTAAAAAGGCTATTCGTTTCCATAATTTAATCAGGAAAGGGCCAAAATTAATAAAACAATATACTTTCTTATGTAGAAGCATGTCATTCTCTTAAAGAAATGTTTTTAAAACCATAAAACAATTTATAAGGTTTTTAGGATTCATAAATGATTTATAAAATTAATAAAATAAACATAAAATAAAATTATTTTAAATGGAAAACATATATTTTTTAATTTATACACATTATAATATTTATTACGTCATTTTGTGTCATTATGATTTCATAATACACACCGTATATTTATATGGTATTTGATTTTTACTCAAAAAATTGAATGTCTTAAAAATTTATGAATAATTCACCATTGGATAATTTTAACAAAATGATTCTAAAAAAATATTTATTTTATAATAAAAAAATTAAATATGTGCATTTTCACTTTTAAAATAAGAGTAAACATTTATTGGGAAATGTTGGGTTTTTATGACAATAACAGTTATTGAAACCTTATAACAATTAAAATTTTCTTCATAAAAATTATATTATCATTTATATTTGATAAAAATTATTTAATAATAATATTTTATTAAAATATTATTTATTTAAAAAATTTATTTATTGATCAAAATAAATTCCTTAATATAATTTGAATATTTCCCAAAAATATAATTTGTGTCTTATTATATCAAAATAAACATCATTTATAAAGTATCAATAAGAAGTTAGTATAACCATTATACTATTTAAAATTGAATATACATATTAATATTTTTATGGTATTGATACATATCCTTTTAATACTCCAGCAAACTTCTTAAGGGTTAGGTGCGTGATTGTGATATTTTTATGGGGTGGTTCGACAGACATGGTTTGGGTCGTGATCTCGATAAGCTTGAACTTCTCACATAAAAAGTTTCACTCATTATTATGTTATTGTATTCAACCTTTGGATTGTTCAAGTTCATATCCCATTGATTCTACCTCTCTTAAAATATATGATTAATGGGATTCATAGGGTGTGGTCCTACTATTTGAGGAAATCACTTCATTTTTCTATGTCAATTTGATTTGTTAAAACCCGATATTTATACTAATCCTATGATAACAATTCAATGACTATATTATATATAGTTATGAGACTTAATGGTATTTTAAATCTTATAGGATATAATAAAACCAAATAAGTTCTTGTATTTTCTTTAACCATAATACACAATAATACATTTAATTAAAGCATAAGTGGAATGTTATTAATAAAAGTTCGTATCATTACAATATTCTCCCTATCATAAATTTCACCTTCAATATTTTCATTTCACCCAGTAAAATAGATGGTGATAATTCTATTTCATCACTTCCTCTGGTTCCCACATAGCTCCTTTAAACTTTTAGTTTCTCTATATGACTTTTAATTGGTGTATTGTCTTATTCCGTAGAACTTTGTCTCTACGATCTAAGATATTCATCAGATGATCCTTATAGGAAAGATCATTCTCTAATAGTTACAAATATAGATTGAGTTCTTTGTGAGGGGTCTGATATATAATTAATCATGATTGATATGTGGAACACATCTTGTACTTGAGATAGTTCATGTGGGATTGCAAGTTGATAGGCCACCACTCTGATGCGATCAAGAATCTCAAATGGGACCATGTATCTTGGACTAAGATTTCACTTCTTCCCAAATTTCATGAATTTATTCCATAGAGATATGTGGATGAATACAAAGCCTCCAATCTTACACTCTAGGTCTCATCGGTGATTGTCATCATAGCTCTTTTTTTACATTGACTAGCCTTGATGTGTTGTTGTCTTGACCTTTTCCACCATCTCCGCAACCATTTCTGGACCGAGCAGTCTGGAATCCCCAACTTTATCCCAACATGTAGGTGTTTTGTACCTATTCTCATAAAGGGATTTATATAGATCCATTTGGATTCTTTAATGAAACTATTATTGTATGAGAACTCGACCAGAGAATGATTTTTGTCCCATCCTTCATTGAGTTCAGTTGAGCATGCTTTCAATATTTCCTCTAGTGTTTAGATAGTCCAATCAGATTGGACATCATTTTGATGGTGATAAGTTATGATGAAGTTCAAATCTGTGTTTAGATCATGTTAGAGACTCTTCAAGAAATTGGGGCTCAATCTTGGGTCTCTATAAGATAAAATCTATAGTGGTGTTCTATACATCATTACCAGTTCTCTAATGTATATAGTTGCAAGTTTATCGAGTGAAAATTCCTCTAAAAATACAATGAAGTGTGTAGTATTTGTAATAAAATCCACTAAAACCCATATAGAATTATTTTCTCTTGATGTCTTTGGAAGACAAGCAACAAATTCTATGGTGATTTTTTTTCATTTCTATGTAATTATGGGTAATGGCTTCATAATCCCATTAGATTGTGTCCTTTGTAAATTCACTTACTAACATACAAGACATTTTTATGTATATTCCCATATCTTCTTCTTCTTATTGTCCTGCCAATAGTGCTATCTAATATCACAATACATCTTTGTGTTTCCTTGAGGGATGAAGAAGTTCGATCCATACGAATTATCCAATAGTTCCTTTTTTAACTCATGATTTTTTGGTATTCAATGTCTTGACCCAAATCTCACGAATCCTTCTTCATTAACATTGACCTCCAAGAATTTACCTTATCTTATAGCATCCACATTCTTCTGAAGTCCCAAGTCATTTCTTTGAGCATAAATTATCTTATCCAGAATGTATGGTTGAGAAACCATTTCTGAAAGGATTGATAATGTTCTATTATAATTTCTATTTCCATCCTTTTTAATTCTAATCGTATGGGAACCTTTTCATTTTTCATTAATAATAAAACTACTGGATCATTTATACTTAGATAATATGTCACATTACTCTCTTTTCTAGGATGGTAGTGGTTTGATCAATAATAGTCCTAATTAGCTCTAACCATCATCAGAGGAGAATATTAATCTCTTTATATGTGGATATATACTTTAAGATCTTATGATCTATATATATTTTACAATTCTCACAAAATAGATAATACCGCCATATTTTTAATGTGAAGATCACTACATCCAACTCTAGATCATGAATTGGGTAGTTATGTTCGCTAATTATCAATTGCCTTGAGGAAAATTTTGTCCCTTTTTCATTATACATTAAAACACAACCCAATCCCTTATTTAATGCATTGATGAATACCACAAAACATTTATCCACCTGTGTTCAGTGTCAGTACAGGTGTAGTGATAATCCTTATTTTCAACTCCTTGAAGCCCTCTTCACATTCGTCATTCCATGAAAAATTTAATCCATTATGAATTGTATTGGTTAGATTTTATAAATATTTTGATAAATTTTTCAAAAATTTATGATAATACCAAGCTAATCCAAGGACACTACATATTTGTGTCATAGATTTTGGTCTCAATCATCCTTAAATAGATTTCATCATTGAAGGGTCTATGGATATCCCATTACTTGTAATTATATGAAAAATCCTTTAACTAGAAATCACATATTCTGTACATTTCATAAATATTATCCTTTCATAAGTTCATTAACATAGTGATCAAATGCTCCACATGATCCTCATTTATTTTGATGTATATTAGAGTATCATCTATAATGACTACCAAAAAAAATTCAATGTAATGTCTAAAGAATGTATTCATCATGTCTATGAGGATTTTTGGAACATTACAGGGATTGAATGGAATTACTAAAAACTCATAGCACCCATACCTTGTACGAGAAGAATTCTTGGGGATATCCTCCTTTGCATCCTAAATTTGTGTTAAAACAACAATAGATCAACCATAGAGAAGTTGTGTTCTCTATGTAGCTAGTTGAAAAATTCATCAATCTATGGTATGCGTACTTTTTCATTATATTGATCTTGTTGGGATCATGAAAATAAATGGAAAGGTGTATTTACCCATCCTTATTCTTGACAAAGAGGACTGGTCCACCCCATGGTGAAGCACTAGTGAATGTGATCCCTTTTTCCAGATTATCCTATAGTTATTTCATCATCCCATATAGATCTACAAAAACCATATTATATGGTTTCTAGGATAATGGTAACACCATAGGTATAATATTTATTAAAAATTCAACCTATTGCCTAAGAGGAAGACCAAACAATTATTTGGGAAACACATTAGTGTATTTCTTTACAATAGGAATGTCTTCCAGGATGATCCTTTCATTAGAAAAAATCATTTAAGATAGATATGCTTTCTCATAGTTAAATAATATCCATTCTTGGGATATTGTCTCTAAATAATATTCATCCATTTCCTTGAATTTGAAAAAAAATCAGAGGAATATTTATGATACGGAGAGGGATTTCCTTCTCACAATAATTTGTGTTGGATCTATATAGGGAAAGTCAATCAATTCCTATAATTGCATCAAATTAAACCAAAGGGAGTCTCACGAGGTTCGCTGGGAAGTTCATCCCACAAATTCTGATAGGGGAGGAGTTATATAATCGATATGAAATAATTTCCGCATTTTACATTTTCACCAACATCTCTACTTCCATAATTTATAGTTGTGTTTTAATAATTCTACTAAACTTTCATGATATGAAGGAATGAGTATAACTAGAACAAAATAGTCTTTCTATTATTCCTAAATAAATAATTAGTGTACCTTTCACCACTTCATTAATGGTATCCACTAAAGTGGTTGTGATGGAAAAGGATATCCCTTGATCCCTTTGAGGTTATTGGTTGTCTTTGAAAACTCTTGGTTTAGTGCATTGGTTCGAAAAGTGTCTTGACTCCTTGTAGTTGAAGTAATGAACAATTATCTTAGGATTGAATAGGGTATTACTTTCCTCTAATGAATTAGTGGGTTTCTACCATTGGTAATAATTATCTAGGTTTCCTTCATTCCTACACCTACAGAATTTCTTCAAACACACTATATAATTTTTGGGGGGATTCATTAAACACTTTTGAAAAGTGGGATGTTGAGATTTTTTTGCACCATTATATTTATCCATAAGACATCCTAAATTAAACTCCACTTTATTCTTTTTATCCCCAGGATACACATGAGGTTATTTAATCTCTATTTCAACTTTTAGGGAACCACGGACAATTTACTCATAGCTATCAAAGTCTCAGATCTCTACATATTTTTGTAGACTAGGTTTTATCCCACCAAATAAGTGGTCAACCATGAATTTTAGGGTAATGAAAAAGATGGAGGCATATTGTGAATGTCTTATAATGTTTTCCTTTCACTTACCGATATATTTGTTATATCTTTTCTTGAGGGAAAGAAAATACATTTCCATTTTAAGTCATAGAGTGTGAGGAAAATATTTATTGAAAAAAAAAAATTGGAATTCCTTCCACCCCATCACTTAAAACTCTTCCTCAGGCCTCATATTCTTGATCAATGTCCACTACAGAACAGTTTATCCCTTCATAAGGTAAAAAAATAGTAGAAAATATTCTTGTTTGGGACATTAAAGGATGGATAATATCTTCTCAATGGATTCGATACTTTATTCCATGATTAAGGGATTAGTCAATCCATTGAATTTTGGAGGCCTCTGTTGTGTAAATCTCTCAATTACATCTTCTTCTTTATTAGGGGAATTTGGGTACTCCGCACGATCCAATTTTCTATTTATAACCCTTTTCAACTAAGGTAGTATCACTATAATGTTTTCCATTTCTTCATTAATCGTGTTCAGAATCTTGTTTGGGTAGTAATCATATTTCTATTAACATTGGTTGTTTACCTGATTCCTCTTATTTCTAGCCAGTTTTTTAAATAAAGGAAAATTTAGGGATGACTATTTTTAAACTATAAAACACATAAATTTAAATCTAATGACATTAAAGGAATAACAAATAAATGAAATTTATTTCTTAACCTATGAATTTCAAGGCTTTAATATATGATATCCTTGATTTATTTCCTAAAATAAACTCTTATAGTATTTTTTACCTTAATAATGGTTTTTAATGTAGTTTTGAATTTACCAAAGCATATCCACCAAGAGTATCAAACCAGATGTGCAATAATTCCCATTTTCATGCACTAGTTCTTGATTGAGCCTATCTCAATGTAGAATTTTTTGGTTTTACCCCTATATATATGTATTCCAGATCTACATCCACTTATAGTATCCATATAAAGATGTATTTTTTTGATAAACCAATTAATAAATATTTTACCAAAATTTAGGGATGTTTTCTTATACAATGTTTTATCTATACGGATTTCTCCAGCGTTTTCTAATACTAATGAAAAAAATAATTAATGTTTCCTTTGATACTAACTATGACAACCCTTATCCTTATTAAATATTAATTCATTATTTATTACATAATTTTACACATAATAAAACCTGAAAGAATCAATAAGTATAGGGTATTTGGGAATTATGTATATTATATAAAAACATAAAATAATAAATACATCATCATTATTCAAAACTTCATTAACATGCTCATACTAAAAACTTCATGAGATAACCTAGGGACATACATAATAATGGGGTAAAATATAAATCCATGTAAGAGAATAAACATAGCATAACTTGAAGAATATAATAAATGTTAGAAAATAAGAATATTAATGAGGCATAAAAGGAGTGAGGATCATAAAGATGAACAATGAGGTATGATATAGCCTAATAATCATAAAAAACATGGGAAATGTAAAAAAAATAAAAAACTACCTCATAAACATATATAAATGCTAACTTAAAAGAAATCATGATGGTCAAAGCCTCATTATAAATTAGGTTCACTCTGTAATCCTTTCCATGAAAACTCATGAGACAAAAAAATACCCAATACAATAGAGTGCTATAAAATTCCGGGTGTACCCATCACTTTCATTTCATTCTCGTTCTCAAGTGTGACAAATAGATCATACAACATGGATTCATTCATCCTCGCATTTTATTTTACGGTAAAGGAGTATGGAATAAAGAAATTTAAGTCCAAAATAAATAAGTATAAGTGCATAAAGGTTAACTACCTTGATAGGAAATGCATAAGCGTATTCACTATACAATTGTTTGGAATGGAAAACCCCATTGAAGTTATGGAACCATAACGGGGGAATATAAATGTTCATGAGAGGACTTACTGAGAGTAAAAGGGGTATATCTTCATTTAGACATAAAATGGATAGCAAGGGGATATAGAAGAACATATAACAACATTATTAAATGAATATATAATACAAGAAATAAATATGATACTTGAATAAATAGGAGAAGGAGAGGATCTCTTATTAAATTTAGGCATCGAAACCAGTGTACATAAGGGTTCGTGGGAGGTGTTAATGAGAGTGAAAGGGTTCTCTAATCATTTAGACATGAAATTTAGAGTAAGGTGGATATGTAACAATACATACCAACATGAAAATATGTAAATTAATAGTCATAACATAAATTATTTTCTTGTATAAAATAATACAATTGTTGATGTGGAAGTGAGTCATGCTATTAATTAAATGATTTTAAATAATTAAAATATATTATTTGTTTTGGAGGATTCATAAAGGCATTATAAAATAAATAAAATATACATAAAATCTCTTTGATTTAAATGGTAAACATATAATTGGTTTGATATACCAATTATAGTATTTATAACATATTCTTAGGTCATTATGATGTCATAACACACACCATATATTTATACTATATTTAATTTTTACCCAAAAATTTGAATGTCTTAGAAAATTATGAAGAATTAATCATTGGATAATTTTGACATTCTAATTCCAAAAATAATGCTTATTTTATAGAAGTAATTTTCTTAATATGTGTTTTTTCACTTTTAAAATAATAATAGACATTTATTGAGAAATGTTGGGCTTTTTTTGAAAATAGCATTTTTTGAACTATTATAAGAATTATATTTGACTTCATAAAAAATATTAAATAATTTATATTTTATAATATTTATTTAATAAAAATATTTTATTAAAATATTATATATTTTAAAAATTCATTAAATCATCATAATAAACTCCTTAATTGAATATGAATATTACCCAAAAATACAATTTTTGTTTTATTTTATCAAAATAAAAAAACTTTATAAAGTAATGATAAGAAGTAAATATAACCATTATTATATTGAAAATAGAATATTCATATTCATATTATTATGGTTTTGATACATGTCTATTTAATACGCCAGAAAATTCTCTAAGGGTAAGGTTTGAGACTGTGAGATTATCATGGGGTGGTTTGGTGTACATGGTTTGAGATGTGATCTCGATGAGGTTGAACATTTCTAGTAAACTATTTCGATCATACTTAAGTTGTTAGATATAAACTTGAGATTGGTCAATGGAAAATCCCAATTATCCTATCTACCTTATATGATTTCATAAATGGGCATTATAGGGTATGATATTACTGGTTAAGGCCATCACTTACTTTTTCTGTATCATTTGGATCTATTAAAACCATATATTTATACTAATAATATGATCATTGATCAATGTATATATTACCAACTTTTATAATGATTAATGGTCTTTTAAATTTGAGAGGATATAATAAATCCAATTAAATGTATATTTTTTCTATAACCACAATATATAATAAGACATTTAATTAATTAATAAGGGAGAATTTATTTATAAATGTTCGGGTCATTAAAATCTTCCCCCCTTCAGAAATATCACCCTTCAAATTTTTTATTTTGCCCACAAAAACATATGAGGGTAATTCTATTTCATCGCTTCGTCTAGTTCCCACATTGCTTCTTCAAACTTTTGGTTTCTCCAAAGAACATTGATAAGGTGAATTTTCTTATTTTGTAGAACATTATCTATATGATCTAAGATCTTCACTGACTAATCCTCATAGGAATGTTCATTCTCTAATGGTACCATCTCTGGATTGAGTACATGTGGGGAGTATGTTACATACATACTCAAGAGTGATACATATAATATGTTATGTACTTGAGATAGTTCATGTGGGAGTGATAGTTGATAAGGCACTACTATGAAACGATCAAATATCTCAAAGGGACAGATATATCTTGGAATAAGCTTTCCCTTCTTCCCAAATCTCATGAAACTCTTCCATAAATATATGTGGAGGAAAAACAAGTCACCAAACTAAAACTCTAGGTCTCATCGATGATTTTCATCATAACTCTTTTATCAAATTTTAGTATCCTTGATGTGAAACTGAATGGTATTGAACATTCCACATCTCCTAGACCATTTCATGACATAGCCGTTTAAGTCCCAAAAATTCATCCCAACATGTAGGTGATCTGAACATCTTCCCATAAATGGATTCATATAGAGACATTTGGATGCTTGACTGGAAATGTTATTGAATGAGAACTCAACCAGAGTAAGATTTTGGTCACATCATACTTTGAAGTCAAATGAGAATGTAATCAACTTTTCCTTGAGTGTCTAAATAGTCTTCTTAGGTTTACCATTAGTTTTATGGACAACTCAGTATTTATAGCATATTGGAGACTCTTACAGAACATAAATTTAAATTGTGGGTCTCGATCAGATACAATCAATAGTGGTGTTCCATGTAGCCTCACCACTTCTTTAATGTATATCATTACAACTAGATCGAGTGTAAAGTCCTCTCAGATCATAATGAAGTGATAATCCGTTGTAAGATGATCCACCATAACCCATATATCATTATTCCCACTAGATGCCTTTATAAGACTAGTGACAAATTCCCTAGTATTGTTTTCTCATTTCAATATAGGTATGGGTAATGGTTGAATAATCCCATTAGATTTTTTCCTTTCTTCCTTCCCACGCAAACATACAAGACACCTTGTTGTATATTCCTCAATCTTATTATTCATATTGACCCACCAATAGTTCACATTGACATCACGATACATCTTTGTGATTCTTGAATGGATGGATAAGTTCAAGATATGTGCATCATCCAACAACTCTTTCTTTAGAATAGGATTTTATGGAACAAAATGTGTTGACCAAAATCTCACAACTATTTAATTACCATTTAACTACAAGGATTTTCCTTTTATTATAGATTCCACTTTCTTCTGAATTCCCACGTCATTTATTTGAGAATCCTTTATCTTCTACATAAGGGATGGATGAGAAATCAATTTTTAAAGTATTGATGATGTTTTTTCCATTATGATTCCCATGGAAATTTTATTTAAGTTTAAAAAGATCATATCCTTTTCAATTCCCATCAATGATAAAATTATTGAATCATTTATACCTATAGAATCTTCCACTTTATTTTATTTTCTAGGATGGTAGTGGATTATGCAGTCATAGTCCTTGATCATCTCTAACCATAATCACAAGAGAATATTCATCTCTTTCTATGTGAATATATACTCTAGGATCTTATAATTTGTATATATTTTACACTTCTTCCCAAATATATTGTACCGCTAAATATTTAATGAAAATATCACTACAATGAACTGTAAATCATGGGTTGGTTATTTATGTTCATGAAATTTCAATTTTATCAAGGCATAGGCTATCGATTTTTCATTTTACGTTAATACATATCTCAATCCCTTCTTCGAAGCATCACTTAATACCACAAAAAGTTCTCCACTTATGGGCATTGTGAGTATATGTCCATTTAGAAGACTCTTTTTTAACTCTTTGAATCACTCTTAATATTAATAATTATAATAAAACTTGAATTCCATCTAAGTTAACTTGGTTAGATGGTTTGGAAATAATGATTAATCTATCACAAATTGACTATAGTACCTAGTTAATCTAAGGAAACTACATATTTATGTCACAGGTATTGGCCTCATACACCCTTAAACTAATTTCATCTTTTAAGGGTTTATGGATATCCCATTAATTCTGATTATATGCCCCAGTAATGATACTTTCTTCCACCATAGCTCACATTTTCCATACTTTCATAAATTTTCTCCTTTAATAAGGTCTTTAGATCAATGATCAAATGACAAACACAATCCTCCTTCATTTTGGAGTATATTAGAATATCATCATTAAAGAATATTAAAATTTTGTCAAGGTAATATATAAATACTCTATTCATCAGGTCCTTGATAATTTCTGAATAATTAGTGAGTTTTAATGGAATTACTATGAACTCGTAGCTCTTTTAACATGTACAAAAAAATACATGGGGATATCATCCTTCTTCAACATGACTTGGTAATACCCTAACTGGAGATCAACCTTAAAGAAGTATTGTTCTTCAATTAGAAAATTGAAAAATTAATCAATTCATGGTAGATGATATTTGTTCTTTATCATGATCATGTTGAGCTCAGTATAATCAATGTGAAGGCACATTGGACTATTCTTCTTCATGATGAAGAGGACTGGTGCACCCCATAGGGAAGCACTTGGGCGTATAAACCCTTCATCCAGATTATTCTATAGTTGTTTCTTAAGATCCTAGAGTTTCACAATATCCGTAATATATAGAGTCTTGGATAATGGTAATTCTTCTGGTATAAGATTTATTGACAATTTAACCTCCCGTGTGGGAGGAAGACAGGGCAATTCTTCAGAAAAAAAAATCAATGTATTCCCTCATAATGTGTATATCTTTAAGGATGGTAATTTCCATAGACTCGATCATTTGATCTAGATATGATTTCTTGTAGGGAAATAATATCCATTATTGGGATGTTGGTTATAAGTAAAATTTATATATCCCATTTAATTTCTACAGAATCAGATGGTGATTCACAATATAGATAGTGATTTCTTTTTAGGATAATTTATGATGGATATATATAGGGAAAGCCAATCCATACCCATAATTGCATCAAATTTCACTAAAGGGTGTGTCATAAGGTTTTTTGGGAAGTTAATCACTAAAAGTTTGATAGGGTAGGGGTTATATACTCGAGATTCAATAATTGACAGACCTTCCATTTTCACCGGTAGCTCTACTTAAATGATTTATGATGGTGTTTAAATAGTTATACTAATATTTCATGACATGAAGGAATGTATAGAAATAGAATCAAAGTGTAATTTCACTATTCTTTAATGAATAACTAGAATAGATATCACCACATCATTTTCAGGATCCACCTCAATGGTTGTGATGGAAAAAGATCTCACATTCTACTTTGGATATTATTGGTTGTCTCCAAAACCCCTTAGATTAGTGTATTGGTTTGTAATGTGTCATAGTTCCTTGCATTTTAAGAAGTGAATAATATGATGAGGTTTGAATGGATAATTATTTTCATATATCTCATTAGTGGGTTTCTCCTATTGGAAATTTCTAGTTAGGTTTCTTTTATTCTCACAACTAAGGTATTTCTGTGTTCCCCTTAAGAAATTTTCCGGGTTCTTCTTTCTACACTTTTGATAAGTAAGATGTTAAAATTTATTAGCACTGTTAAATTTCCCCATTAGATTTCTATAATTAAAATCCAATTTATTCTTCTTATCTCTATGATACCTTTTATATTTTATAATATCCATTTATAATTTGAGGGAGCCTTAGAAAATGTCCTCGGAGATATTAAAATCTTACATCACCAGGGCTTTTCATGGACTAGGTTTTAGCCCACCAAATAAGTGTTCAACCTTGAATTCAGGAGTAACAAAAATATAAAGGAATATCATGAAAGTCTTTTGAGGTTTTCCTTTTATTCCACAATATATTCATCATCTCTTTTCTTCAGGTAAAAAAATTACTTTCCATTTTAAGATGGAGAGTGAAAGGAAAATATTTATTGAAAAACATTTTCCAAAATTTTTTCCACACCGTTGATTTGATATATTCCAACAGATTCTTATTCTTGAAAAATGTCCACCATTTATATTATTCTCCCTTCTTATGATAATAATCTAGTATAACCGTCTATTTTCTCAAACATTTAAGGATGTAGAATATCATTTAAATGGAGTTTATCTATTGTTCCAAGATTAAGATATTAGATGATCCATTGAATGTTAGAGGCATTTTTCTTATAAATCTCTCAATAGCATCATGTTATTTCTAATGAGGATTTTGGAAATCCTCATGATGTAAGTGTCTATTTAAATCCTAAGTAATCTGATAGATTATCATCATAAATTTTTCTATTCCTACTCCCATTAGGATGGACATCTCATTTGGGTAGTCATCACATTTCCCTTCAAATTGGTTGTTTACCTAATTTGTTGTATTTTTTTCCATTGGATAGAATAAAGAAAAAATTAGGGATGATTATTTTAAACTATTAAACACATAAATATGAATCCAATGACAATAAAGGTATAAATTTTTAATAGAAATTATTTCCTAACTTATGAATTTCTAGGATTCAATATATGTTATCCATGATTTATTTCCTAAAATAGTCTATTATATGGATTTTATTGTTCTATTGATAATGGTTCATAATGATATTATTAAATATCCCCAGTAGTGTTAAACTAGGTTTACAATAATACCTATTGTCATGCACTAGTTCCTGGTCAAGTCAAACTTAACGCTATGTTTTTGGGGTTTACCCATATGTACATCAATTCTAGAGCCACATACACTTGTAAAATCTATAAAATGATGTATTTTATTGATAAAGAACTTAATATATACTGTAAAAAAAATTATTGATGTTTTATTATACTTTTTTTTATGCCTATTTCTTTTTCTAGTGTTTTCTAATACTAATCCTAAAAATAACTAAACGTTTCCTTTGATACCAACTATGACAACCCTTTTCTTTATTGCACATTAATTAATAATTTATTATATAATATTACACATAATAAAACATAGAATAATAAACAAGTATAGTATATCTGGTAATCGGGTACATCACACAACAACATAAAATAATAAATACATCATTTTTATAGAATACTTCCTTAACATGATCATTCTTAAAACCGCATGGGATAACCTGAGGACATACATAAGAAAAAGGTGAGATATAAATCCATGTAATGGGATAAAAATGTTATAAAATAAATAAATTCATAAATTTTATAAAATACACTTATCAATGAGGCATAAATGGATTGATAATCAAAAACATAAACAAAGAGGATTGATGTAGCATGATAATCATAAAGGCAACATGGGAATTGGGGAAACAACTTAAAACACAAAATCATAAACATATGTCAAGGAAATATTCTGAGATATAATGATTGAAAAGGTCATGTGATATATTTGGTTCACACCCAAATCCCTTGAATGATGTCTCATGAGACGAAAATATTACCCAATACATTAGAGCACTGTATAATTTTGGGCACACACATCGCTTTCATTTCATTCTCATGCTTAAGTGTGCCACATAGATCATAAAACATGGATTCACTCATTATAATATTTTATTACATGATAAATTACTGTTGGATAAATACAAGTAATTCCTAAATCAAAAATTATAAGTGCAAAAATGTGAACACTCTTGATAGGAAATGGGTACGAGTATTCACTACACAATTGTTTGGCATGGAAAATCATGGTAAAATATCAGCAGCGTAACGGGGGCATATGAATGTTCATGGGAGAAATTAATGATATTTAAAGGGGTATATCATCATTTACACATAAATTTCATAGTAAGTGGGATATGTGAGAACATATACCAACATTAGTAAATGTAGATAAAGTGTATAAGATAAAGAAGATACTTGAATAATGAGGGGAATGACAGGATATCTTACTAAATTTCGGTATGGTAATGAGTTTACATAAAGGTTTATAGAATGGGTTAATGAGAGTGAAAGGGGTATATAATAATTTATAAATAAAATTTATATTAATGAGCATATTTAATAATATATCCCAATATGAAAAATGGAAATTAACAGGCATAACATAAAAGAGGTACTTGAATAAAAAAGAGAGTGGTAGATCCCTTATATTGAGAGTGTGATTCTGAATGCTTGGGGGAGCTTACATAGATATTGGGGTCACATTTGGGGGATCATAGGGAGAGTATACAATAGTAAGTATGGGATCTATTTATTTTTAGTGTATACAAATGGGTTCTTGGGTGGGTTATAGAGTAAATGAGTGGGGAATTCTTTATCATTTCTCAAACATAGGTTTTGGAATATATATAATAAAATAATCAAAACCACAAATATTCCCATAGTTTTCCTATGGTTTCTTCCAAAGTGAAGTATTTATCATTATTTTATAAGGTCAAGGGAATATATTAATAAAATAATACCATTTTGGACATGAATTTGTGTCATGATCTTAAAGAAATAATTTTGAAACCATAAAATATATTATAGGTTTAGAAGGATTCCAACAGGCTTTATAAAATTAATCAAATAAACATAAAATTACATTATTTTAAATTGGAAACATACATTTGGTCATGGATACCCATTATAGTTTTTATCACATCATTTTTAGGTCATTATAATTTCATAATAAACATCATATTTTTATATGGTATTTAATTTTTACCCAAAAATTCGACCATCACAAAAAAAAATTAATGAATTCATCATTGGATAAACATTTTGTTATTATTCAAAAAATAATATTATTTTTGTAGAAATAATTTTTTAAATATATGTATTTTCACTTTTAAAATAATAATAGACACTTATTGAGAAATTCATGGTTTTTTACAATAACATTTTTCAGACCCTTATAATAATTACATTTGAATTCATAAAAATTATATGATAATTTTTATTTTATAAAAATTATTTAATCCTAATATTTTATTAATATATTATTTATTTAAAAAATCTTTTAATTAATCAAAATAAAAACCATACATGAATTTTAATATTATCAAAAAATACAATTTGTGTTTTATTGTATCAAAATGAAAATTGTTTATAAATTAATGATAAGAAGTAAATATAGACATTATTCTGTTAAAAATAGAATATAAATATTCATATTATTATGGTATTGATGAATATCCATTTAATAAATCATATGAATCTTCATTGTGTATTTGGTTTTTGGAAGATCTGTATAACTTATGTAAGGTTTCCACTTTTCCTCAAAGTGGATTTTCAATAATACAAAAAATGATTTGGAGGATAAAATCCTACTCATAGGCTCCAATGAATGGGATTAATAATGGTAAATCCAACTGGGTGGGGCCATCACTTCGTTTGTCTACGTCGATTGTATTTTTTAAACCCTATATTTACACTGATCATATGAGGAAATGTTCAACAACTATATTATTCTGCTTAATTGTAATTTAAATACGATAGGATGTAATAAAACCAAATAAGGGAATGTGTTTTCTATAACCATAATATATAATAATTATTTAATTAAATTATAAGATGAAATTTATTTATAAAACATAGGGTCGTTACACCCTATAAGAATTAAATGATAACTAGTCAGAGCCTTATAAGCATTATAGAATGTCTGGACCAAACCCTATAAAAATTAAAACAAGTTTGGGACAAACCCTATATGAATTACAACATGATTGGGATAAGACCTATAAGCATTACATCATTTCTGAGATAAGTCATATACCTTGAATTTCCCTAAGGCCTTAATTTTTATTAATTTTTAATAACCACATTTCAAGGGATGAGGGGGAACCCTTAAAAGGCCATGTAGGATCAAAGAACACATGTCCCTCTGGCTTAAGAGATTACATGACCCGAAGGTCTTAGAGAATTCAACCATACTATCTACAAGGAACTTCCCCTCCCCAGCATCTGCATCATTATAGTATCTCTCCACCTTCTCATGGTCGGCTGGCTAGGCTTCTCGTGCTAGCACAGACTGGTCTTGATGGAATATCCATACGCTCTCATTCTGAAAAATCCATTTGGATCTGCTCTGGTGAGTGAACCTGCTCTGAATCCTCTTCTGGGGTTTGCCCATTTTTTGTAGTGTGTCTGGGGAAACTTCATGTGGCCTGAAGGCCTTGAGGTAGCCCGAATGCCTTAAAGGTGTCCCAAAAGCCCAACTGACCCGAAGGCTTGGGTGGCCCAAAATCCTTAAGGACTCCTATATCAATTAACTACACCAATATCATAATTCATGCCAATCCATCATATGAGTCCAACAATTAGAAAAATCCTACATGTCATGGGGAATAATGTTCAATCTAACTAAGTTTCAAGAAATTTCAAAGTCTAAAACACATATCAGTTGGATGCATGTCTTGGTCTCAATACCATAGGTGATGATGGGATCCAATGCGAGGTCTATACATTCATAACTCATCAAACAAAGAATCATTTTTTTAGGCCAGATACATGGAATTCCAGTGCGATATCACTTATTTAACATACAAGTATAATTATGCCAAACTATTTGGGATAAGTTCTAGATGACCTACTTCCAAATGAATATATTGTAGACAAAATCATAATGTCTATGGTTGTTCTTGGTTTCTTATCTTTTCCCTTCATTGTTGAAAAGGAAAACTATCACCATGGGTTATCCAAGAAGATATCAACTAAAAGAGAAGAAGGAGAGAAATCAGAAATATTAAGTTCAAACTCTAGGATCATAACACCAAGGTTGGAAGAATTGGACCACCACAGATTTATTCCTTGAATGAGGGGATCAAATCCAGAGGAAATGAGGTCCAATGGCCTTTTAAAAGAATCATGGGGGAACCTAACATCTAAGAGGAAGAGATTGGATCAAAATTTGTTCAGAGGGGCTCATGACTTATAGAAATCCAATTAAAAAGATAACCATAACACAACCACATGGTCCATGATATAGAACCAACTATCATCATGTACGTTATAGCATATCTCAGGGGGCCACACCATAACATACCTTGGTCAAACTGAATCCAAGACCCATGGAGGTTTCTACACCATAGATCTTATAAACCCAAGGATATACTATGAAGTAGCAAAATCCACCATGATGAAGCACCCAGAAACCCTGAGGGGTGGTTGTTTTGTATCCATCCCCCTTACTATAGTTTTTTCCCAATTATAAGAACTAGAAAATTTCATCCTTGAGAGAAATACCCCACAACCACCATCTCCACCCTGAAGCTATGCCAAATTTTGAAGTAGCTTTGAAATACCATTGTTTTGACCTTCACTATATCTATTTACACCATGCCACAAAAATACTTATTATAGAACAACCATGAAAGAATTAGCAGTAGATTGCATTCCCCTCCCTCAAGGACCATACACTGTATCCCAGGTCTTTATGTCATAGTCCTAAGATTTTCTATATAGAATCCTACGAGAGAATTAAACACAACTCCATTTACCTACTTACTTTATCCAATAAAATTACAACAAAAATTTATAGAAAAAATAGGTTCTAATAAAAAATTCATCTCAGATAGTTTGACCAAAACTTTAAAAAAATACACACCTAGAAAAATATAGGATCTTAGTTGGAATGTGGGGGAAAACTACGTATAATTATTAGTGGATGGTCTAAATGATTGAATTTGGGTTGAAGGGGAATTTAAATAGAGATCGAACATCCTAGGAACAAGATAAATAGAAAAATAGTTCATCTTTGAATCCCTACAATTCATCTGAATGTGAAAACACTGATAGGGGAAGAGAAAAATGAGATAAATGGAAGAGTAGTGGGAAGAGGAGTCTTACTAAAGAGGTATGACCATGAATCATAGAGAAATCGTGATGAAAACGATAGAGGTTGGGGAGGAAATAAGGGGGTGGAACATGCAAGGGGGAACCTTACTAAGGGGGTCACATGATGGGGGGATATGGGATAGGTAGTGATTTATGGTTTCAAAAAAATAAAAAATCTAGAAATATAAAAAAAACTGGGCATGAAAAATGGTTTACATGTACGACTAATAAAATCATGTGATAAACATGAGACATAAACTTCCTAGATGTGCATTCCTTTCATGTTTAATCTTAGGAATCTACATAGGTCACATATCCATGCACAATCCATTCCAAATAGAACTAATAAGAGATATACCCAAATTTACAATAGTAGGTGATTTTCTAAAATGTGCAACCTTTCATAACATCAGAAATTTTAAAATTCTAGGACAAAATTCACTAAAACATGAAATATCCTACAATATATAAAATAATATAAAATAATAAATTAATAAATCAGGGGATTCTATAATATCCCCACCATATTTCTTTTTCTCCTATAAATCCATTAACAAATTATTGGTGACAACATTTCACTAAAACTCCAATACAACGAGAAAGAGGTGGGGGATACAAAGAAGCTAGGATATAAATAAGCATAAGACACTAACAATAAACACTATTCATTAAGATATTGGACAACATTCTCCTACACATCCAATATTTCCAAGAAAAATCTCACTAACTAATAAGGGTTACAAGTGCTTCAATAACACTGATGACCATTAGGTTATGTCCACCATTTGGAATTCATCTAAAAGAGTGATTCAATAATACACACTCTTTTGAATATTACATACCAAAAACTAAAAACCTCCACTGAACCCCCAAAGAAAACAAAATTCTATGATCAAACATACCGACTATCCCCGAAAAAAGAAACAGATTAAGGCACCACTACTAAATGACTAATGAACCACTGTAACACCCTGAGATTTTATGAGAAATATTATTTTTAATTTCACTGATTTCTTGTGTTGTATTCTAAAAAAAATTATCTTGCGCTACATGCAACACAGTATTAGCTTGTATTATATGAAAACACTATTCTTGTCTTGTGTTTCATGCAAGACCGACCTTCCTCAATAGCGTGTGTGGTACACAATACGGTGTTTCACTAAAAAATGATATATTATTATAAAACATCCATTATGAATAGTATTAACCACATTTTGAATTTTATAACAATATCATTCATCTTACACATATTCTAGAATATGGTATTTGAACAAAATAAATTTTTTGGGTAAAATAAGTATTTTTCAAAAAATGCAATTTCGATGCCTTTTGACGGTGCACCCACATTAAGTATAGTTTTTTATATTTTTATAAGTTAAATTAGACAAACTAAACTTATTCATTATAATAAAGATATAAAAATTTACTTTGGATAAATTTTTGACATTATTCCGATAACCTTCATATTTTGATGAATAGTAAAACAATGCAAAATTTAAATTAAAAACAACTTTTTTCATCGAGATATATTATATAGTTAAATTATAATATTTAATGGTTTTAAATTATAAATAGAATATATTTTTACCATTTAATATAATTTAAGTAATTAGAACTAATTTTACACTGAATTCATGGGTAAAAACATTTCAATCTTTTGCAAAGTTTTAACTTTTAATGCACATTTTCTTAACAACATGATTAATTTTAAATTAATTACTGAAACTTCTGTGTTTTTTATTTTGAAAAATGGATTCCATATTTGTAATCAGTAGGTCCAAATTATGTTAATAGGATATTTTTTATTTTTAGACATTATGAAAAGTAACTACGGTAAATTTTATTTATAGAGTTAAAGGTACATCGAGTAATTAATGGTAAAAATAAGATTATAAAATTACCCTAATACCTAAAAAATTATCGGATGGATACAATTCGACCCCTATCACTTAAGTGTCAGAATAGATTCATTTCATGGAGTTTTTACTGTGAAAATGAGGTAATTCTTATTAAAACCAAAGAAAGTGACAACTTGTCACTCTCTTATATATTATTAGAGTAATAATTTTAATTTAGTGATAAAAATTGTAAAACCTCAGAAATAAATAGTATCCAGAAATATAATAATATTATCTACATCGTGTGAATTAATATAGAATTTTTAGGGATTAAATAATTCTCATTAATGATGACACAATAGTGATGTATAAATTATTTTATTGATTGAAATATCAAATAAATGGTTTTAAAAACAAGAAAATAAATATTATATGAAATATTTAATGTACTCCACGAATTTTATAAATAAATATGACATGTTATAAATCTATTAAATATTTTGGTTCGAACATATATTTTGTGTGGACTTTATTTAAATTCAATCAAATGAATAGTGTCAAAATTGACACTATTGCGATTTTATATTATTAAATTGATTTAAAAATCATAAAAATATTTAAAATTTATAAATTGAAATTTATATGGTCGAAAAATTTATAAAGTATCCAATTATAGACAATTCATAACACATAATTAAGTATTAATAACAATTTAAAATTAAGAATATTATTACCATAAATAAAATTAAATAGACTAAATAAGGATAAATCAAGTAGATAAGGTTTAAAATAAATTTCCAACTAGTATAAATGTTATTTAATGTTGAGACTATAACCCTATCTCATATTATATTTTAATTTGAGTCATTTTGGAGGTTTTTATGTGGGGTTTTAGTTTATTATAAATTAATATTTTTTAGGATTCCAAAAGTGCCCCTCTCCACTCTTATTAAAGGCCACCTCCTACCTCTCCTCTTCACACATTTTTGAGCCTTTAAGCTCTTCCAAAACCTGACCATTTCTCTTCTCCACTTCCATAGAAACATACTAGAGGTCTTGTACTTCTTTTAAGTCCAACTTTCGTGCCCTAAGAGGAGGTTTAGAAGAGGCGCGTCGAAGAAGAGGTAATATCCTTTACTGATTACTTCAAATTCATTTTTTTCTTCTACTTCATCTTATTTTGTTGTTTCATAATAAAGTAATAACATTAGTATCACTCATATACTGATATGTTATTATAAATATAATACAACCCTATTTCCCCTTCTATCCATCCTATGAAAAATGAAATCCCCCCGAGTGCGTTCGTACATCTTACCATCTCCAGGTCCTGGTGTAATATGTTTTTCCACCCCCACATTACATGGATGGGTATAATAGTGGAAATAATAACTATGTATAATTATTATAACCAGATACTAATTATGAGATATTATATAATCCACTCCTATAGTATTCAACAATTATAGTAACGATATTATCGCTCGTGCGTACGTACGGATTATCGTCTCCACGACGTGATGAGATTCATTATTCATTTTATCAATTCATGAATGATTATAAAGTATATATAGTAAATAATAATGAAAGATATGACATATTAATGAAACTATATTTATGTACATATATTTTTCATTTACTTAATTCCATTCAATTCAATAATGTAATGAAAACAGTGTTCATGCGTACGTACGGCCTACCATCTCCATGAATGGTGTATTTCATTCCATTTATCGATCTATCATATATATTTATATTATGAATATATATTATATATAAATCATTTTTTTACTTCTGGTATTATAGAAATCAGGATATAAGTAATAATATCAAGAATAACAAGTCCAAACACGTATGATAAATGAAACGATTTTACCCAAAATGCTTCTTTAACATGCAATTGACAAAAGAACGGGTAATATAAAGTCATAAGTGAATCATATATGATAACATAAATATTATTATGGTTCTTTTACAAGTTAATAATATTTTTAAACCCATATACAAGAGTCTTGGACCCATATGGAAGAAATTGGACCTGAGATAAGGGATAATTATTTCAATCTCGTTCTTAACCGAGATTGTTTATTCGTAAGTATTTACTAAGGTTGAATTTCTCATTCATTTCCATGTTTCATAAAAAAAATTCATGTATGATTAAATTCCTTTTTACCAATTTTGTAATTTTACTACATGGTATGTATGGAATCTTTCTTTTGTTTAAAATATGTGGTACTTTTTGACTTTTTAGGCAAAAGTATGAGTAGAATGTTTTTTTAACTTATACAAAATGAAAATATTTTTACTGTTTAAAAAATCTTTATAAACAAGAATATTAATCTTAAAACTTTCATGATTATTGTCAACAAAATTATTTTCTTTTAATATTGAATGACATTTTGAAAAAAGAAAATGTTTTTGAAGATGAAAGGATATTTTCCTCAAGAACTAAGTTCAAGTGTTTTGTCAAAAGTATTTTCCATCTAAGATGATATAGGGTTAGGTTTATATCCATAATAGTACTTTTATTAGATTATTTTATGATGGAATCAATATTATTAAGTCCTTTTATCTTATATGGATTATGTTTTGATGTCATGATGTTTAAGAATCCCATTTTATTACATGGGTTATGATATAATTTATGTTTTATGAATTTATGGAACACGTAACAAGGGTTTAATTATTAGATGGGTGGGACCTATATCTCCTTCCAATTAATTGGTTAAATATTTATATCTCCTGTGATAGACATGGATAAAACGGTAAGTAAATTTGGTTCAATAATACAGGGCTGGAACGGAAAGTAAACCTGGTTCAGTAATGGAAATTTTCCCCTATGATGGTCTTGGATGAAATTCCTTGGATCCTATGGAAATAATATCATGTTCCTAATGGTTTTCAACAATTACATATTTTATTCCCATTCTATTTTACAATGATTGATGTTCCATTATGACCTATTCCTTACATACTGCCATGTTTTATGTCATTGCTCAAGATTTTGATGTGTAAACTTTATGTTCATGTTTATAAGTTCAAATGTATATGGTTTGTTTTATATTTTCCATGCTAACCCTTACTTAGCATTTGATCTCACCATTTATATGTTTTCTTTTCCCTAGGATATACAAAAATGTCTTAGGTAAGAAAACAAAAGGTAAATATCTTTATGGGAGATGTTGAAGATCATTCACCATGATTAGAAGATTATGTTCCGAGTTTTCAAAGACACTTAACTATTACTATCCTTGGGGGTCTGTTTTTGTTACGTATTAAGTATTACAGAAATGTAATGTAATTTACATATACATCAAGATTGGGTATGTATAGTTGGTATCATAGGAAAGTATTAGTTAACCATTGGAAACTAGGATGAGAAAACATTAGTGAGATCCGTAGAGATATATCTAAGGTATACCAATAGATGTCTCTAAGGTTAAGTATATGTATAGGTTACAGTCCTAGAATTATGATAACGATCATGAATAACCTAGGATTAAACCTATGATGTTAGATATTGATATTACTCCCCTTGATTATTTTGTTTTACTGATATGATTTTTCCTCTCACGCTATTCTTTTTGGGTGTTAAAAAATGGATGGAACCCGAAAGAACCATGTTAATGATCAATGCACTGTACAATGCAAAGATTTTCCTTCTGAACAACCAAATGTTATGGGAAATGTAGTGAAAAATCTTATTTCCATACCTACACAATCTATGAATCATTATGGAATTCCAAATTCGCAGAGAAAGGAACAATATTCTATTGAGTCCTTCAGGAGGAAACATCCACCTTCTTTTAGGGGGTCTTTTAATCAACCTGTTTCTGAACAATGGATTGGTACCATTGAAAAGATATTTTTCATACTTCGATGTTCATAACATGAAAAATTCATTTTGGTTGTTTACCATTTATAAGGTGAAGGAGAATAGTGGTGGACTCTAATTAAGAATACAAGGCCCCAAGATGAAACTGAATCCAAGGAATGGGACATGTCCAAGAACGTGTATTTCAATATTTACATCCCTCATATTCTTTGAACAAATATTGAAGAAGATTTCATTGAGCTTATGAAAAAGTATTATGAATCTGTTGGTAAATATGAGGTGAATTATACAAGGCTTGCAAGTTATGCATCTAGCTTTATCATCGAACCTAAAAGTAAATTTGATCGATTCTTCAGTGGTTCAAAACCAATTCTTCGAAAGGAATTAGCTATAAGAGACTTCAGTAGCTATAAATAAATTGTGTGTTGTGCTATCAAGGTATAAATGGAAGCTGGTGTTATATATCCATCTCATGGTTTTGACAAGAAATGAAATATGGATTTCAAGGAAAAAACTCAAAATGGTGGTGAAAATAAGTCGAATGTTTCGTTATTCTCAAAGTGTGGAAAAAAGCATAGTGTAGATTGTCTTAATGTGACTAGAAAATGTTTTAAGTGTGAAAAGGAAGGTCATAGAGCAGCTGAGTGTCGGAGTAGTGGGAAAAATGTGGATAATTATGTGAATATTGAAAATACTACATAGAACACACCACCAACACTTTAATGCTACGAGTGCAAGGAAATGTGGAATTATGTTAACCATTGCCCAAATACAAGGGTTAATGATGATTGACATCAACAACCTCTTAATGAAAAGGACAAAGGGATGTCATATGTGATCACTATTGGATATTTTTAATATGAAATCAAAGTGGTGGAATTATTAAGTGTATATGTAATGGGATTCCAAAATAGTTTTGTGGAATCTCATCTATAGTATCGTGGAATTTTGGAATATCTATGTATTAGTTTACTATTGTTTTCAATAATTATATGGTACCGGTAACCATGAAAAGTGATTAAAATATTTTTAGAAGAAGATGATATGCACATAATGAAGGGATAAGGAGAAAATAATATTTTTTCAAATATTAATGAGCTCATGGCTGATATAAGGACAAAGTGATATCATGATTTGAGTGTATAAATTTTTTGGGATTTTGGTATGTGGAAAGAGTTAATTTTTTACTACATTCATGTTTTCACTAAGGTTATATGGTAATTCATGTTTCAAGAGAATACATGTTTAAGGTATTCACATGTTTGAAATGTGACCAACATGAAATATATTATGATATATCTGGGATAAATGATGGTATTCAATGTCTTGTTATATGACCTTTGTAGTAATCATTTTATTTATACTTTGAGATTGGATAGAAGTATTTTTGATAAGACTAAAGATTGTAATGGATTAATTTAGACATCAGATAGTATTGTTTAAGGATATAAATTTTTTATATTATTTCTGAAATGTTATAATAGTATTGTTTTAGAAAAAGGAAACCCCATAGGATGGGTGACAACCCGTCATGTCAAACAAGGATGGAGGAATCGAACCCGCAATTGAAGTGAGACATGCCTTTATCGCTTAACACTGGCCTACAGGACGTCCCTAGTTTGTAGAAATTAGTTTTACGTTATTAAGTGGTGTGATATATGAAGTATAAATCCATTTTTGGAGCCATATACGATTAATATAACCATATATGGATTTATGTATATTTAATAACTTTTGCTAACCTTTTTGTTTGAGATAGATGGAATGAACGATTATTCTATCACATGATCTGATAACACTTCACAAATGAAAAATTCAACATCATTTCATTAAAGAAGAAATGAATTGGAAATTGTTCATGGAATGACCAATGATGATATTATACTAAAATCAAGAAATTATTTATCCTTGTGCAAAAAAATAATCAACTTTAGGGAAATGATCTTGAAAACCAAAAACATTGTCCTAGTACCCTCATATCCGATGAATTAGATGGTACCATATATCATCACAAATTTATGGATTTGTGATTTTTGGCTTTTTCATAGCCATGTTCTCTACCACTCTCCATCAGAACATGATGGTTAGATTTCTCTTCTATATCCATATTTTCACCTATGTTCTTCTATGTGGAAACCCAATGATGATTTAATTTGGGTAACCATTACGTTTCATACTTTAGTTTTTAAAATTATGTTTTAGTATTCCTTTTTACAATGTGGGTTTCTATGAAAGAAACATTCAAGTAGTAAACCATTTATAACCCCAACGAATTTCGAGGGCGAAATTAATTTTAAGGGGGTAGAATGTTACACCCTGAGCTTTTTCGAGAAATATTATTTTAAATTTCATGGATTTCTTGTGTTGTATGCTCCACAAAAATTATCTTGCACTATAAGAATCACCATATTAGCTTTTATTATACGCAAACATTATTCTTGGCTTGTGTTGCACGCAAGAGCGACCTTCCTCAATAACGTGTTCCGTATGAAATACATTGTTTCAATAAGAAATGACATATTATTATGAACTAGAAATTAACAATAGTATTAACCACATTTTTAATTTTATAACAATATCATTCATCTTACACATATTCTAGAACCTAGTATGAGAACAAAATATATTTTTCGGCTAAAATAAGTATATTTCAAAAAATGCAGTTTTGCCGCCTTTTGATGGCGCACCCACTTTAAATATTGTTTTTGACAAATTTATAAGATAAATTAGAAAAAATAAACATATTCATTTAAATCAGGATATAGAAATATACTTTGGATAAATTTTTTACCTTATTCTGATAACCTTCATATTTTGATAAATAATAAAAACACACTAAATATTAATTAAAAACAAATTTTTTCATAGAGATAAATTATAAGGTTAAATTATAATATTTAATGGTTATAAAGTATAAATAGAATATATTTTTACCATTTAAAATAATTTAAGTCATTAGCATTAATTTTTCACTGAATTCATAGGTAAACAAATTTCAATCTTTTGCAACGTTTTAACTTTTAAAACCCGTTTTTTTAACAACGAGATTATTTTTAAATTAATTACTGAAACTTATATGATTTGAATTTTTAAAAATGTATTTCATATTTGGAATCAGTAGGTCCAAATTATGTTAATAGACTACTTTTTCTTTTAAGAAATTATAAATAGTAACTACGGTTAATTTTATTTACTACATTTAAAGGTACATCGCGTAATTATGGGTAAAAATAAGATTATAAAAATACCCTAACACCAGTAAAAATTATATTGGATGAATGAAAGTCAATCCATATCACTTAATAATTAGGATAGATTCATTTCATGGACTTTTGACCTTGAAAATGATGAAATTATTATTAAAATCAAAGAAAGTGAAAACATGTCACTCTCTTATATCTTATAAGTGTAATAATTTTAATTTAGTGATAAAATTCATAAAACATCGAACATAAATAATATCTATAAATATAATAAAATTATATACATCATTAAAATTTATTTATAATTTTTAGGGATTAAATAATTTTCATTAATTATGACACAATAGTGATGTATAAATTATTTTATTGATTAAAATATCAAATAAATGGTTTTAACAATATTAAAATAAATATAATATGAACTATTTAATGTGCTCCATGAATTTTCTAGATAAATATGACATGTTAGAATCTATTAAATATATTGGTTAAAACATATCTTCTGTGTGGATTTTATTTAAATTCAAACAAATGAATAGTGTCAAAATTGACACTATTGATATTTTATATTATTAAATTGATTAAAAAATCACAAAAATATATAAAAATTATAAATTGAAATTTACATGGTAGAAAAATTTAATAATGTAACCAATTATGGAAAATTCACAACACATAAGTAAGTATTCATAATAATTTAAAATTTAGAATATTATTACCACGAATAAAATTAAATAGATTAAATAAGGATAAATCAAGTTTATAAGGTTTAAAATAAATTCCCAACATGTCTAAATATTATTTTATGAGGAGACTATAACCATATCTCATCTAATATTTTGATTTGAGTCATTTTGGAGGTTTTTAGGTGGGGTTTTATTTTATTATAAATTAATATTATAGAGGTTTCCAAAAGTGCCCCTCTCCTCTCTTATAAAATGTCACCCCCTCATCTCCTTCTCAAAAACTTTTGAGCCTTATATCTCTGAAAAACCTGCCAATTTCTCTTCTCCACTTCCCTAGAAACATTCTAGAGTCATGTTCTTCTTCAAAAACCAACTTTAGTGGCTTAAGAGGAGGTTTAGAAGAGGCGTGTCGAAGAAGAGGTAGTATCCTTTACTGATTCTTTCAAATTAATTTCTTCTTCTACTTCCTCTTATTTTGTTGTTTCATAATAAATTAATAAATAAATATCACTCATATAGTGATATGTTATTATGAATGTGAAACAACCCTATTTCACCATCTATCCATCCTACAAAAAATGAAATCACCGCATGTGTGTACGTGCGGCCTACCGTCTCCACTCCGTGGTGTATTCTGTTTTTCAACCACCAACTTACATGGAAAGATATAATGGAGGAAATAATAACTATATATGATTATTATAACATGATACTAATTATGAAATATTATATAATCCACTCTAATACCATTCAACAATTATAGGAACGACATCGTCACTCGTGCGTACGTACGAATTGCCATCTCCACGACGCGATAAGATTCATTCTTCATGTTAACCATTCAAGAATGATTATGAAGTATATATATTAAATAATCATGAAATATATGACATAATAATGATACTGGATTTATGTACATATATTTTTCATTTACTTAATTCCATTCAATTCAATAAGGAAACAAAAACAGCGTTCATGCGTACATACAGCCTAACGTCTCCATGAACAGTGTATTTCATTCCATTTATCGATCTATCATATATATTTATATTCTAAATATATATTATATATAAATAATTTTTTTACATTCTGTAATTAAGTAAATCAAGATATATGTAATAATATCAAGAATAACAAGTCCAAAAACGTATGACAAATGAAACGATATTACCCAAAACGCTGCTTTAATATGGAATTGATAAAATAACAGGTAATATAAATTCATAACTGAATAATATATGATATAATAAATATTATTATGGTTTTGTTACAAGTTAATAATATTTTTAAACCCACTATACCAGAGTCTCAATCACATATGGAAGAAATTGGACATAAGGTAAGGGAAAATTATTCTAATCTCATTCTTAACCGCGATTGATTATTCATATGTACTTACTAAGGTTATATATATCATCCACTTCCATGTTTTATAAAAATGTTTTCATGTATGTTTAAAGTTCTTTTTTCAAATTTTCGACTTTTACTACATGGTATGTAAGGAATCATTCTTTTGTTTTCCAAATGAGGTACTTTTTGACTTTTTCGGCAAAAGTGCATGGAGAATATATTTTTTTAAAACATACAACATGAACATATTTTTACAATTTCATAAATCCTTATTTCCATGAAGATTAATCTAAAATAATTCATGATTATTTTCAAAAAAAATATTTTCTTTTAAAATTGAATGAAATTTTGAGAAAGGAATATTTTTTTGAAGAAGAAATGATATTTTCCTCAAAAACTAAGTTCAAGTGTTTTATCAAATTTATTTTCCATATAATATGATATGGGGTTATGTTTCTATCCCTATTAGTACTTTGATTTGATTATGTTAGGATAGAATTAATCTTATAAAGTCCTTTTATCTTATATGGAGTATGTTATGATGGCATGATGTTTAAGAATACAATTTTATTACATGGGTTATGATTTGATTTATGATTTATGATTTTGGGGCACACATAAGTGTAACGACCCGAAATTTTGAATAAATCTTGTTTCCTAATTTTATGTGTTATTTTATTTTATTTTTCATACTCAACAAAAATGTTTCATTTGATAACATGAGTATAATTAAAATGAGACCATTGGGTTTTGACTGTTATATGACCATTGGTCAATATGACCCCTAGAAACTAAACATTTTGATTATTGTCTCTAAATACAAGTAATCTTGGTTAATTATTATAGAAAGAAGATTCGATGGCCTCACCCAGTAGTCTTGGACCGATCGAAGCCCATCTAACAGAACTTGGGAAGGAGGTAGCACCACTGGGCTTTGCTCTGGACCAAACCCAAGCCGAACTTCATCGTGTGAAGCTAGAACAGAATCGCCTTTGCAAGAAGTTCAAACTGATAGAAATTACTACTCGTGGGATGTTAGCCAAGCCTCCCTCAGATTCTCTCACCTTAGCACACCTTACACTTAGGTCGTATGCTGGTGTGATAAGGGGCTATGTAAGGAGACCGTAACTGCCTTGTGTAATCCTTTGTTTTAAATAAAAATTGGGATTTCTTCTTATGATGAAGTTTATGAATTTTCAAATGACCAGATAAATATAGTATGCATATTTTTGATGAATTTTAGAAAAAAGATATTTTAAAAATGTTTATGTAATCCTTAAATAACTAAAAATGTGTAATGATATTCAAAAAATGGTCTTCTACAATTATGCTTAGTACAAAATTTAGATTATAATAAGATCAACTTAATTTTTGATGAATAGTAAATTATGAATAGTGATTTTATGATTAGGATTAGTAATGTGTCCAAATGGATTAGTAATCTCACTTAAAGAAAGTATTAATATAATCTAGGAACCTTGATTAAGTAATGTGATTCAATAAAATGGTTAAATAACGATTTCATAAATTATTATTCAAGTATTAGTTTTTTCGAGTGAATAGAGTTTTTTAATTAAAAATTAAATTAAAAATATTTAAAAAATTATTTTTATAAAATGGATTTCACTTTTGAACTCAGAGCACCGATATTATGTTATGGTAATTTTTTGTGTTTTTCTGAAAAAAATGAATTTTCGGTGAATAGTGTATTTATTTAAAAAAAATAAATTAAAAATATTTAGAAAATTATTTTTATAAAATGGAGTTCATTTTTGAAATCAGAGCATTGATATTTGGTTAAGGTGAAATTTTGGGATTATTCTGAGAAAGTTGAATTTTCGATGAATAGTGAAAATATAGTTTTTAAGTTACGGGTGTTTAATGACATCATTAAATGATGTATTAAGTATGTAATCAATATGGTCGACTTATGAATAGTAAGATAAGGTATGAGGTGTCCAAAGTGGACAATACCATGGGTAAATTCCATGGGCAAGCCCATGGTTTTTCCAAAACCACTAATGAGGTGTCTCTTGGCCATTAATGCCTTGTCCCCTCACTTTCCCTATAAATACCAAGCCATCATCTCATCCATTCGACTCCACACTCTCCCCCAACAAAGAACTACTGGAAAAAAGGCCTATACCCACGGTTCAAAACCGTGGGTATAGCCCCCAAAACCGTGGGTATAGGCTATACCCACGGTTTTGGGAACCGTGGGCTGGAACGGCGTTGGGATAGGTCCCCAGCCTATACCCACGGTTATCCAAAACCGTGGGTATAGGTGTTCTGCCACCGTTTCAACAAAACATTCCCAATTTCAACGGTGTCAATGGCTTTTACCCACGGTTTCAAAACCGTGGGTATAGATCCTAAAATAAAGCTGCAGGCGGGTTTCGATCCCACGACCTCTTCGCTGCAAAGTATCGCGTCTAACCACTACCCTACTATCAATTATGTGTATATATATTTATATTTAGTTAAATATAGTTATATAAACTGTGGGTATAGAGGGAAGAACCGTAGGTATAGGACTCCCGCCAAAAAAAAAACTTTCCCGCGGAAAATTGTTTTTTCCCGCGCACACATGGGAAACCTATACCCACGGTTTTTCAAAACTGTGGGTATAGGTTTTTTATCCTAGACCTATCCCCACGGTTTTCCTAAAAACCGGGGGTATAGGTACCCCTATACCCACGGTTCTTGAAAACCGTGGGTATAGGTCAATTTTCAAGACCTATCCCCACGGTTTTGAAAAACCGTGGGGATAGACCCCCCTATACCCACGGTTTTTGAAAACCATGGGTATAGGTCTTGAAAATTGACCTATACCCACGGTTTTCCAAAACCGTGGGTATAGGGGGTACCTATCCCCACAGTTTTGAGGAAAACCGTGGGGATAGGTCCATTTTCCTGTAGTGAAGTTATGGTCTCATTACCTCCCATGGATTCCTCCCAAGGTGCCCCCAATCCCTCAAGGTCCCAACCTATGAGTTTTAAGAGTTACGTTTTAAGGTAAGGGATCCGATCCCTCTGTTTCTTTTCAAGAAATCTCTTTTGTGTAATTTATTTTATGCTCCATGTTATTATGTTAAAGGGTGTTCTTTTATACTCCTCTTACTTCCCTTTTCATGTTCACATAATTAGAGATCCCCTCTTACTCTCATTATTTCGTTTTATGAAGTTTTAAGTGGCGCTGTTAGGCTGCCGAAATTTTTGTAACAGATTCTTTCTCCCTTCTCATTATTCTAGATCTATTTTCATGTAAAGTATTTCAAGTTCCTTTTAATTATGTTGGGGTATGATCTCTAAATTTATCATACTGATCTTTTATGATCATATGTTGAGAGACCCCATTTGATCTCTTCAATTCGTTATTTTGAAGTTTTAAGTGGCGCCGTTAGGCTGCGGAATTTTTTAAATGGTTCTTCACCCTTCTCGTTTTGAAGTTCTACTATCATGTCAATTAATTAAAGTTCCTTTTTTTATGTTGGGTTATGATCGCTATATCTATAAAACTGATCTTTTATGACCATATGATTAGATACCCCATTTGATCTCTTCAATTTAGTATTTTGAATTTTAAGTGACGTCGTTAGGATGCTGAATTTTTAATTGGTCCTTGCACCTTTCTCCCTTTTCAAAGTTCTAATTCCATTTCAAGTCTTGAAAGTTCCTTTTTATTATGTTGGGGTATGATCTCTGTATCTATCATACTTATCTTTTATGTTTATATGATGAGAGATCCTATTTTATCTCATCAATTCATTTTTGGTTGAAGTTTATGTAACGCTGTTAGGCTGCTGAATTTTCATAAGAGAAATATTATTTTTGTCTTCCTTTAATGTTCTTCATTTCATATGGTATATTTTAAAATTTCATTACCATATTCTTAAATCCCTTATATTCTGTCCCTCTACTATTTTATGGGTCATTTATGAATGTTTGACCCATGTCCCCTCTCTTTTCACTGTTTTCTAAAAACCTTGTAACATAGCCGTTATGCTGCAGAATTTTCATCTCAAAATGTCTATCTCTTTTTTCTAAAGATATTTTATTTTATTAAGTGAGTACTCAAAGCTCTACCTTTTATATGGGTATTCACATATATACCAAGATGTTATATTTTAAATTCTGGGATTTACATACATGAAACCCGCTTTCCCTTTTCGTGGGTTTAAAGTGACGTAAAGATCATGTCTTTAAAGCAGTTTTTAAAACATTATGATTATGAAATGAAACCCATTTATTTTATGCTATATGGGTCATTTATGAAATGGTTTATGATGATATATGTGGATCAGATGATCATAAAGGCAAATTTAAGGGTGCGCCCTGATAGCGCTCCAATGCATTGGGTAATGATGTAACCACTAGAGATTACAATGTTCACGATATCTTGGTGAATAACCTTGGTAATTTTCAAATGAAACCTTAGGGATGGACCTTGGTGATATGTTCAAGATTGACTATATTAAATGTTGCAGCCACATCTTCAAGTTATGAAACATGTTATTTTTATTATGATATGCCTCGTGATTTCTTTCTCATTCCTTAATGTTCTTTTCATGACTTTATTGAAGTATCTCAAGTTCACATGTAAAATGTTTCTCTTGTTTCCCTTACTGGGCCTTCTGCTCACCCTTTATTTTTATGTATGTCCCCAGGTTATGAGATGCAGTAATGAACCTAAGATGAACATGAGGAGAAGCCTTTCAAGTGTTTAAGAATAATATTTTATGTTTTCATGTTTAAATTTCCTGGTTTCCAAGACACTAAACCTTAAAGATCCTCAATTTTGTAAAATGTAATGAAAGTTTATGTGATAAAAAGGCGGGATGCTATAGTTGGTATCAAAGGATGGTTTAGTTATTTGTGGAAATTAGGATATGAAAACTCTAGGAAGAACCCTATAGAAAAGTTTAAATATAGGAAATCTTCCTGGTATTTTGGTGATTATTGAGTAAGGGGTTCCCAAGAAAATACATCCTTGTCTGGATACGAGCAGGTAGAGGTGGCTCTGGAACAGATGTACATAGGGGTAAAACCCGAAAACACCGCTTTGAGCTAGACTCGAACGGGAACTGGTACACGACAATGGGCCTTGCTGCACTCTTGGTTACGACACTCCCGGGGGATATGCTTTGGTAAATTTATAAGCTTAGTATGAACCATTGTTATAGAAACAAAAGATAAAATAAAATAATGATTCACATAAGAATATATGATCATGGATAACCTAGATGGGGACCTAGGGGATCACAAGTTAGGGTATACTTTTATTATACAAGTTATTCGTATATGCTTTTAGTTCCTTTTCATGATTATTGGCTAAGTACTTAAGCCCCTAATCATGCTTTCTCTTCTTAGTTAATGGTGGGAAATGGAAGAACATGTCCCAACAACCAATGTGATAGGAAATGCGATGATTGTCATATTAATATGATAGGGATGATTAGGGGATTAATATATGATTATTATTTTGGAAGACATTCACTATTTTGGGGATTCTATATGACCGAGGTAAATAGATTATATGGTATTTTCATTGAGGAGTAAGTTTGAATTATATTTTTAAGAATCGATGAATTTAAGGTGGACTTATAGTAATTTAGGTTACTTATGGGAATGATTAACCTATCTTGGGTAAAATATGTTTAGGTTAGATAATTTTGTTATAAGATGTTAGTAGTGATTGATGTTGTTTGGAGATGAACAATGAAGTTTATTTTGGAAGACTATGTTATCAAATCCTTCTTGTATTTGGGTTTCAATCTTAGTTTAGTTTATTATGAGGAATTTTATGGACCGTTATTTATGGAATGGACTATGATGAACTTCGGGTAGTACCATGGAACTTTGAATATTTAAAAGTAGTTTCCATTCCTATGGGATTATTTCTTTTTGAAGAGTTATTTTACCTTACCCTTTCTGTTTTTGGGATAATGTTTAAAGATATAAGAAATAGATAGTTAATCTTTTGTGGATTATGTGATTCTCTAGAAGATGATTCTTGTGTTTTGATGATACCAAGTAGTTTTGAATGCTCATAGTTTGGAGAAAATATTAGTTTTGGGTAGAAACTTATTAAAGGATGAAACTCTACATGAAGATAGGTATATTTTCTTATGTTTTTGTTTTATGTTGTAAATGAATTCCTCAAAATTATGAAAAGGAATGTAAAACAAAAACGTTGTTGGTTTATGTTTCCTATTGGGTAATAAAAGACCGTTTACACACATCATAAGTTTGGGATTTTCTTATGGTTAACTTTCTCCTAATAATGTTTTTTATCACTCTCCCTCAGAACTTGACCCTTTGTTTTCTCCTCCATATCCATATTTTCGTACATGGAATTCTAGTGTGGGCTAACTCGGGTGACCATTTTACTTACCTTTTTTTATTTTAAATTAATATTTTTACTAACTCCTTTTCCAATGTGGTACTTTCAATGAAATTTCAAAACCCAATTTTAAAAATTACGAGGACGCAATTTCTTAAGGGGGAAGATTGTAACGACCCGAAATTTTGAATAAATCTTGTTTCCTAATTTTATGTGTTATTTTATTTTGTTTTTTTATACTCAACAAAAATGTTTCATTTGATAACATGAGTATAATTAAAATGAGACCATTGGGTTTTGACTGTTATATGACCATTGGTCAATATGACCCCTGGAATCTAAATGTTTTGATTATTGTCTCTAAATACAAGTAATCTTGGTTAATTATTATAGAAAGAAGATTTGATGGCCTCACCCAGTAGTCTTGGACCAATTGAAGCCCATCTAATAGAACTTGGGAAGGAGGTAGCACCACTGGGCTATGCTCTGGACCAATCCCAAGCCAAACTTCATCGTGTGAAGCTAAAACGGAATCGCCTTTGCGAGAATTTCAAACTGATAGAAATTACTACTCGTACGATGTTAGCTGAGCCTCCCTCAAATTCTTTCACCTTAGCACACCTTACACTTAGGTCCTATGCTGGTGTGATAAGGTGCTATGTAAAAAGACCGTAACATCCTTGTGTAATCCGTTGTTTTAAATAAAAATTGGGATTTCTTCTTATGATGAAGTTTATGAATTTTCAAATGACCGGATAAATATAGTATGCATATTTTTGATGAATTTTAGAAAAAGGATATTTTAAAAATGTTTATATAAACCTTAAATAACTAAAAATGTGTAATGATATTCAAAAAATGGTCTTCTACAATTATGCTCAGTACGAAATTTAGAGTCTAATAAGATCAACATAATTTTTGATGAATAGTAAATTATGAATAGTGATTTTATGATTAGGATTAGTAATGTGTCCAAATGGATTAGTAATCTCACTTAAAGAAAGTATTAATATAATCTAGGCACCTTGGTTAAGTAATGTGATTCAATAAAATGGTTAAATAACGATTTCATAAATTATTATTCAAGTATTAGTTTTTTCGAGTGAATAGTGTTTTTGAATTAAAAATTAAATTAAAAATATCTAAAAAATTATTTTTATAAAATGGATTTCATTTTTGAACTCAGACCACCGATATTATGTTATGGTAATTTTTGGGGTTTTTCTGAAAAAAAATGAATTTTCGGTGAATAGTTTATTTATTTAAAAAAATAAATTAAAAATATTTAGAAAATTATTTTTATAAAATGGAGTTCATTTTTGAAATCAGAGCATTGATATTTGGTTAAGGTGAAATTTTGGGATTATTCTGAGAAAGTTGAATTTTTGATGAATAGTGAAAATACAGCTTTTAAGTTACAGGTGTTTAATGACATCATTAAATGATGTATTAAGTATGTAATCAATATGGTAGACTTATGAATTGTCAGAAAAGGTATGAGGTGTCCCAAGTGGCCAATACCATGGGCAAATACCATGGGCAAGCCCATGGTTTTTTCAAAACCACTAATGAGGTGTCCCTTGGCCATTAATGCCTTGTCCCCTCACTTTCCCTATAAATACCAAGCCATCCTCTCATCCATTCGACTCCCCACTCTCCCCCAACAAAGTTCTGGTCTCATTACCTCCCAAGGATTCCTCCCAAGGTGCTCCCAATCTCTCAAGGTCCCAACCTTTGAGTTTTAAGAGTTACGTTTTAAGGTAAGGGATCTGATCTCTCTCTTTCTTTTCAAGAAATCTCTTTTATGTAATTTCTTTTATGCTCCATGTTCTTATGTGAAAGGGTGTTCTTTTATACTCCTCTTACTTCCCTTTTCATGTTCACATAATGAGATATCCCCTCTTACTCTCATTATTTCGTATTATGAGGTTTTAAGTGGCGTCGTTAGGCTGCTGAAATTTTTGTAACAGATTCTTTCTCCCTACTCATTTTTCAAGATCTATTTTCATGTAAAGTATTTCAAGTTCCTTTTTATTATGTTGGGGTATGATCTCTAAATTTATCATACTGATCTTTTATGATAATATGATGAGAGACCCCATTTTATATCTTCAATTCATTATTTTTAAGTTTTATGTGGCGCCGTTAGGATGCCGAATTTTTTAAGTGGTTCTTCACCCTTCTCGTTTTGAAGTTCTAATTTCATGTCAATTCTTTAATGTTCCTTTTTGTTATGTTGGGGTATGATCTCTATATCTATCATACTGAAATTTTATGACCATATTATGAGAGACCTCATTTTGTCTCTTCAATTCAGTATTTTGAAGTTTAGGTGGCGTCGTTAGGCTGCTGAATATTTAAGTGGTCCTTGCACCTTTCTCCCTTTTCAAAGTTCTAATTCCATGTCAAGTCTTTCAAGTTCCTTTTTATTATGTTGGGGTATGATCTCTATATCTATCATACTGGTCTTTTATGTTCATATGATGAGAGACCCTATTTTATCTCATCAATTCATTTTTGGTTGAAGTTTATGTAACACTGTTAGGCTTCCGAATTTTCATAAGAGAAATCTTATTTTTGTCTTCCTTTCATGTTCTTCATTTCATATGGTATATTTTAAAATTTCATTACCATGTTCTTAAATCCCTTATATTCTGTCCCTATACTGTTTTATGGGTCATTTGTGAATGTTTGACCCATGTCCCCTCTCTTTTCAATGTTTTCTAAAAACCTTGTCACATGGCCGTTATGCTGTAGAATTTTCGTCTCAAAATGTCTCTCTCTTTTTTCTAAAGATATTTTATTTTATTAAGTGAGTACTCAATGCTCTACCATCTATATGGTTATTCACATATATACCAAGATGTTCTATTTTAAATTCTGGGATTTACATACATGAAACCCACTTTCCCTTTTCGTGGGTATAAAGTGACGTAAAGATCATGTCTTTAAAGCAGTTTTTAAAACGTTATGATTATGAAATGAAACCCATTTATTTTATGCTATATGGGTCATTTATGAAATGTTTGATGATTATATATATGTATCACATGATGATAAAGGAAAATTTAAGGGTGTGCCCTGATAGCGCTCCAATGCATTGGGTAATGATGTAACCACTAGAGATTACAATTTTCACGATATCTTGGTGAATAACCTTGGTAATTTTTAAATGAAACCTTGGGGATGGACCTTGGTGATATTTTCATGATTGTCTATATTAAATGTTGTAGACACATCTTCAAGTTATGAAAAATGTTATTTTTATTCTGATATGCCTCATGATTTCTTTCTCATGCCTTAATGTTCTTTTCATGACCTTATTGAAGTATCTCAAGTTCACATTTAAAATGTTTCTCTTGTTTCCCTTACAGGGCCTTCTGCTCACCCTTTCTTTTGATGTTTGTCCCCAGGTTATGAGATGCAGTAATGAACCTAGGATTAACATGAGGAGAAGCCTTTCAAGTGTTTAAGAATAATCTTTTATGTTTTCATGTTTAAAGTTCCTGGTTTCCAAGACACTAAACCTTAAAGATCCTCAGTTTTGTAAAATGTAATGAAAGTTTATGTGATAAAAAGGCGGGATGCTATAATAAGAATGGTTTCATTATGAGATGGGTGGGGCGTATATATCTCTCCAATTCATTGGGTAAATAATTATATCCCGTGAGATAGTAATGGATAATACGATAAGTAAATCTGTTTCAGTAATACAGGGATGGAATGACAAGTAATCTCAGTTCAGTAATGAACTTTTCCCACTATGATGGTCTTGGCCGTAATTACTTGGATACTATGGAAATCATATCATGTGATTAATGGTTGTCCAAAATTACATTTTTTATTCCAATTCTATTTTATCATGATTGATTTTCAGTTATGATCTATGCCCTACGCACTGCCATGTTTTATGTCATTGCTCGCGATTTTGATGTTTAAACTTTATGTCCATGTTCTTAACTTCAAATATATATGGGTTGTTTTATTTTCTCCATACTTACCCTTACTGAGCATTAAATATCATGCTTTATATGTTTTATTTTCCCCAGTATATAAGGAAAGGTTTTTGGTAGGAAAACCAAAGATGAATATCTTTATGGGAGATGTTGAAGATCTACCACCATGATTAGAAGATTATGTTTCTAGTTTCCAAAGATAATAAACTATTGTGGTCCTTGGGTATCTGGTTTTATTATATATTAACTTTTCTACAAAAGTAATTTAATGTCCATGTACGTCAAGATTGGGTCTCTACAACCAACCTTGATGAAAAGATCCATTACACTAGAACAACATGGAACTAACCTTGGGATAAAAAACTATAAAAGTAAAAATATCACATTACTCATATAATTTTACCCTTGGAACATCCCATAAAATACAATCTAGTCCCAACTATAGCATAAAAAACATATATGTTTTGGCCTCCCAAGAACACACCCAATGTTTTCTATGTTCAACTGATTAAAACTAAAAATCTCCAAAGCACCGTATTCAAAAAAAGAACCACAAGAAACATAATTACTACCATATATTTAGTAACACGACCATAGAAAACACACCATAATCATAAAGATAGATTCATCCCATGAAAAAAATGGATCAAAGGCACCTTAAAATTTCACACCAACTCCAAATCCACTAAAAAGAATTCTATCACAACCAATATTCACCCCAAGAAAAAGATCCACAATATCTTATAAGGATCAACTAGGTTCTTACATCACACTCATGAAGAACCTAGGGCACTACATGAGGAACAAGAATATAATTATATAAATCTTGAACCAAATTCCAAAATAAGGAAATATTCTGGATCTACCACTCAATCCCGATTTTGGGTATGGAAACTAACTAGAGGAACTACACCAAAAAAGGAAAAAAATCAATATGTTTCATACCTGAAAACAAATATCCCTTAATTTATATGAACTTTTGGAGAGAAAAAATTTAAATAACCAGAAACATTAACTCAACTAGTTAATGTATCACATTCTTAACCGAGAACTCACTCCAAAATAAGGTCCTAATTCAAAAATAATAAAATAATAAAAACATGAAACATAAATCACACACCACAAGAACTAACTTTTCTTTTAAAATATCAAGTTCACATTAAAGGATCTTAAATCCTATTTTACAAGAATTCCACACATGAAATTACTTAAAATTTAATTTAAAAAATCCATCAAAAATAGAAAACAAATATTCCATAAAATTTTTCTTTTCCAAATATTAAAACACTCATTTTAAAATAGATTCCCAACTTTCGTTTCCAAATCATTTTACCCAAAAATATATTTTTCCTAAAATCATTCAATTTTAAAAAAACCTTTTTCAATAAAATAAAATATATAATTTTTAAATGATCTTCAATTTTTTTTAAAAATAACCTAAATGTTATGAAATTTTCTTTTTTCCATCGAAAAAAATTTCACTAAATGAACACATGTGAGGAAATTCTAGAATCTAAGCAAGATCATCAATATATCACATGACTCTACTGAATTCAACCACATCACCTGGTGCTTCTCAAGATTAATCTAAATATCAAAACCAAATGGGATGTGGATTCATGATTAATTGGACCACATTTTTTGAGGGACCATGGGCTATGAACAAAATAATGACTATGATGTCTCAAGGTCAAGCATTTGGTCACTATCAGATTTCTCATGCCCTAAAAACCAACCTCACTCCCATGATATAATTTTATGTTTCACCCAAATATCTAACCTAATAATTAAGGAAACTCATCATGCCATTGAGAATCAATACACCATCAATAAAAATCAAAATGGAATCTTGAATTCAAAATTCAAATCCCAACTACCCATGTTGAATTAATTCATCATTGTGATGGTTTGTGATCAGGAACTCACTCATAACCAACATTTTGAGTTATGAGGACTGATTATAACTATATCCTACTATGAAATACCCAAATAACAATATGGATACTCAATAACCTAGGTTCCCACTATATAACCAATTCTATGATACCATTTTTAATGAACCAGCTCTTGCTGCCACCCAAACCATCACCTGATTTGACTTTCTATTGAATCAAGGGGTGTTCATGATCTGTATGGCAAGGAGATAAGTTACAGGGAATTAGATACAAAAAATGTGAATGATTTAAACCTTAAATCAGAGTTAACACATAATAGTATTTCTCCTAAAAATATTTAATTCCCTTCCATAAACTGGATATGATGAAAAAATTATATATACAAAAATAAGTATGTAGATATAAACATATGTAAAAAAGGAATCCCTAAGATCACCCTATAAACTCACACTATATAATATTATCTAATTCCCATTAAAAATTCCATAGATATAATTAATATCCACCAAGAACCATAACTTAAATAAGTGAAGGCATGTTTTAACTGGTCACTGTTTGTCCATGTGTATGTTTTTCTATTGTTTGATTATATTTCCTCTTTATTTTGGATGATATCTCAATCCAAAATATTTGTATTTTTGTGATTATTATCATGATGGATAGATAAGATATTTATGTAAACTTATTTGGTTTAATATAACATCTTTAAATGATTTTATAGTACTCTAAAAAAGCACTGATGTTACTACTTTGAAACAGTATTATTTCAATGTATTTAACCCATAAATTTGGAGGTTACAAGATTATTTAAATTCAAATATTTGAATTTACATTTGGATTGTACTTTGAGTTTTTAGGAATTGTTTTGACTAAGTCGAAAGATGTTTAAACTGATTCAAGCCGGAGTTTTAAAATAATTCAACTAAATTGTTATTCCAGAGATATTATTAGAATAGTTATTATAATTATTTTAAATTATTTTTATGATTTATTCTATAGGAATAAAGAGGCAACAATGCTATGATTTTTGTGGAGATATTTATAAAATCTCCTGACTCTATTTATTTTGATTATCTAAAGGAAGTAGAGAGATATTTTTTCTAGATATTTATACTATATATATATATATTTGGCATGAAAATAATATATATATATGTTAACATATTTTATACTCTTTTTTTCAAAGAGAAAACATTGTGACATTTTTCAACCATCTATATAATCGAAAGTCTATGCAACATTTTACCTAGAAATTCTCTCAAGTTACAAATTACATAGGGTTCTACAACAATTACATTGACAATATATTCTAATCAAAATCTCAACAACCAGTCCATATACTTTAATTATTAATCTTCTCTTATCTGGTTTATGAGTCTGTAACACTATTTCCCATCTCTTCCATGCACACAATTTTTTCTGTATAAGTTTTTTCACACAAAATAATTATTTGTTATTCTTTTTTCTCAGGTTGTGACTCTGATATTATAAATTCAGGATATAAGGGTTGTGAATCCCTTTATTCAAAGTGAATACTGTTCGGGTTGTGACTCTCTGTGATTAATGTTAGGTTGTATTTTTTGTTACTCGCCATAAAAAATTTAGTGTCATGGTTATCCCTCCACTAAAAATGGATTTTTTAATTGAGTTATGATTCCCCCTTAGAAATCATTTTAAGTGAACATTTATCTCTCACTAAGTAGGGAAGTATAAGAGTATATTAGACCCACATTGGACTAAATTACTATAAATAACATCCTTGGATTATTTAATTTTTATGATTCTATTTAACCTTAATAATCAATTTTGATAAATAATTTTATTAATAAATTCATTTATTTAAATTTTTTTAATCTTGTGTATTCACCACATCTAGACCATCTATATTTTCCCTATCCAACCTAATAACTGGTATCAATGTATAACCTTATTAATATTAGTTTATCTCCATCATTCTCTTTCTCATTACCAAACTTTAGTATGGAAGGTTGTTCCTTTTAGAATAACTTAATCCTTCAATTGACTGGGATATTATTTTAATTATGCTAACATATTCATAAAACTCATAGTTTAATGAAATCATATTATATGATAGATCGATTAAACCAAAATGATGCTTGGATTACTCGAAATCCACATCACTTTGATGGAAATTATTATGGTTACTAGACATCCTAGATGGAGTATTATATCAAGCAGTTGAGCTTTGAGCACTGGTCTATCGTGTTAAAACAGAACATGCAACTTGAATCTAAACTGGATACTCAAAATAAGAAGGTATAAACTTTTAAGATTATTTTTCTCCTATTTCCTGGTTAGATGCCATTAGATTTTTTTGTATCATTTTCTTATTTTCAAGGTTCTCAATTATATCAAATGGATGTAAAAATTTATTTTTTAAGTGGTTTTATAACTGAAGTAGTTTATGTTTCTCAACCCACTAGTATTGAAAATTAAATACATCTTAATCATATTTCTGAATTATATAAATATTTTTAGTGTCTAAAACAAGCACCTCATTCTTGGTATGAAAGACTTTAATTATTTTTGTTAAATAATTGTTTTCAGAAAGTAATTGTTGATCCAAATTTATTTTTAAAATAACTTATAATGATATTTTAATTTTAAAAATTTATGTTGATGATATATTTTTTGGATCATCTATTTAGATAATATATAATGATTTTTCTACTTTAATTCCTTCTAAGTTTGATATGAGTTTAATGGGAGAATTATAGTTCTTTCTTGGACATCAAATTTTTCAAAGGAAATAGGTGTTTTTTCTTAATCAATATAAGTATGCTAATGATTTGGTTGAAATATTCAGTCCTGATTTCTCTAAAACTATAAATACTTTTATGGGTAGTAATTATAAATTAGATATTGATGCTTATGGTAAATTGGTTGATATTATTATTTTTATATGCATGATAGGTATCTTACTATATTAAACTACATCTAAAACTGATATAATGTTTAATATTTTATAATGTGCTAGATTTTAAGTAGATCTTAAAGAAAACTATATTAAATATATAAAATAATAATAATTTATGTTAAATTAACAATTTATTATTGATAATTTTATCCAAAATATAACTGTTCTGATTTAAAATCTTATTCTGACTCTAATTTTGGAGGATGTAGAATTGATAGAAAAAGCACGTCAAGTATGTGTCATTTTCTGGGAAAAAGTTTAATTTCATGGTCATCTAAGAAACACATATCTATTGATTTATCTATTATAGAATCTGATTATATATCTTCTACTAGTATTTTTATTCAATGTTTATGGATTAAGAAAACCTTATGTGATTTTGGTATTTATCGTGATAAAATGCCTATTTATTTTGATAATACCTCTACGATTTATATTTCTAAAAAACCCTTATATTATTATATAAAAAAGTATGTTGATATTATATTTCATTTTTTTAGAGATCATGTAAACAATGGTGAAATTATTTTACAATTTATACATTCTTAAAATTATCTAGTAAATATCTTTACAAACCCTTTAGACTCTTCTTGGTTTGAAAAAATTAAATTTGATCTTTGTTTGTTGGAAATATAAATTTTTATTACTATATTTGTTTAGGGTAAGTCTCTGTTTTATATTTTTTATTTACTAAAATGGGTATAAATAAATTGGTTTTATGTTTATAAAAAATTGGTTTTAAATGGATTATGTGTTTTGGTTTTGTAATCAAACAAAATGGGGGAGATTGTTTGTTCATGTGCATGTTTTTATTTTGTTTGATTAACTTTACTCTATATTTTGGATGATAAATAAATAAAAAATATTTTTATTCGTGTAATTATTATCATATTGTATATATAATATATTTATCTAATCTTATTTAGTTTAAGAGTATGTCTAAAAATGATTTTCTAGTACTCTAAAAAACCAATGAAGTTGTTACTGTAGTTTTATAAAATTTATTATCTATAGTTTGAAATCTACTATATTTTATTTAATTTAATTTTTAAATATGTCATATTCACACAAAACCTGATTTTATAGAAATAAAACACGTTTATCTTGATTTCATTAGTTTTTATCAAAGTCTAAAAAGGACTTTTGGATGGGCTTTTAATTATCTAATGTTTCACAATTATGTTTTACCACTACAGTTTTTCCATAATGATATTTATTTTTTTTTCGTGGAAATCAAGAGATGTGTCCATATTATTTATTTGTTTATTGATTAGTTAGAAGTATAGTAATTTCTTTCTAAAAATAAGTCTTCTTGATCAAAGTCTTAATCCTGTTTTAATATCCTTTAAAATTTCGTTGAATTTTGTTAAAGAATGTTGTCTAGTGTTTATCATAGTATGGTCCAGAAACCCTACTTTCACAATAGTAAAAAGTATAGTTTGACAACCCTACTTTCACAACAGTGAAAATTATGTTTTAGAAACCCTAATTTTATAGTAGTTCAGATTATGTTATGACAACCCTACTTTCACAATAGTTCAAAGTATGGTTCGATAACCATACTTTCGCAATAGTGTAAAGTATGGTTATGCAACCCTACTTTCATAAAAGTGAAATGTTTGGTTCATGAACCTTAATATACTTTGATGAACCCAACAATAGTTTTATAAACCCCATGCTACATTGATGAACCATACACTACATTGATGAACTAAAATCTACTTTGATTAACCTTACGCTACTTTGATGAACCATACTCTACATTGATGAAAGAAGGGTTCATGAAAACTACTTTTGATGAACCATAATTTTAGTCAACCCTACTTTGAAAAACCCAAATTTTATATACCCTAATTTATTTTACCCTACATTCATATACCCTAATTTTTATACCATACTTATCTAATACAGCTTTTTGATTTTATGATGAACATTAATCTACCGTATATATATATATATATGAATTGTTTTTAGAGTTTTTTATAATGGATAAATTCACCTTAAGTCTAAGGATTATGATCGAAGAGATTTTGATTATTTTGATGCAATATTTATAGAGACAATTTTATAATTTATTTCAAATTCTTTTTCGAATAAGGTCGGAGGTTATAAGATTATTTAAATTCAAATATTTAAATTTACTTTTGGATTGTTTTGTTAGTTTTAATAAACTTTTTTGAATAAATCTAATGTGGATTCAATTTATTTAAACTAGGGTTTTAAAATAATTCAATGTTATTATTATACTAGAGGTATTATTGCAAGAATTATTCAAATTATTTTAAATTCATTTTAATATTTATTCTATAAGAATAAAAAGGTAATGATGCTGTGATTTTTGTGGAGGTATTTATGAAATCTCTTTAATAAATTTATTTTAAATATATGAAAGAAGTGGAAATATATTTATACTAGATATTTATTATATATATATATAAATATATATCTAGAATTAAATAAAGATATAAATGGGATAACAAATTAAATACTCTATTCTTCAAAGAGAAAGCGTTGTGAAACTTCTAGACTACTATACAAACCTAATTCTATGTGATTCTTCACCTATAAATTCTATCAAGTCCTGAATGACTTCTTATTATACTACAATTTCCTTCATGAGATGTGCTAATGAAAATATAAATAACCAGTATATGTTCATTAATTATTTATCCTCTCTTGTCTGGTTTTTGAGTCTGTAACACTATTTCTCATATCTCTCATAAACTTTCTTCCTTTTTTATTATGATTTATAAAAAAAATAATTATTTTTTGTTCCTTTTTATCAGTTTTTGACTCTTGGATTCTAAATTCTTGATATAAGGGTTGTGACTCCCTATAACAAAAGTCAGGAGTATTTTGGACATGACTCTCAGTGTCTAAAGTCAAATAGTAAGGGTTGTGACTCCCCATACATATGTTAGTGTTGTGGTTATCCCTATGATATAAAAGGATTTTTTAATTGGGTTATAATACCCCCTCATAAATCATTTTTTGTGCACACATATCTCTCACCACTGAGAGAGGGATTAGTGTAGATTTGGTCCACATTGGACCAATCCACTACAAAAAACATCCTTATATTATTTAATTATTACACTTCTATTTAACCATAATAATTAAATTTTATAATTAATTTTATTAATCAATTAATTTGTTTCTTTTTTTACCTGATCTATTCACCCATATAGAAACCCTATCATTTACCCATTTCATTACATCATTTAATGCATAATTAAACATCAAATTACAAGCAAAGGATCCTAATATCTAGTGTCTTAGAGATTGCGTACATAGTTAAACATCGTGATTAAAATATATGAAAATACTTTATTAAATCTTCATAATGTTTTACTAACATCATTCTATCCATTATATATGCATATGTTAACCTGGGTGTAACATGAAAAAAGGGATACGCTGAAAGCCTAGTAAGAGAATAAACATACGAGTAATGATTAGAAAATTGGTTAGAAGGAATAGCATAATGATATAAAAAGGTATGAAACGTGATTGAATATAGGGAATAATAACATGGGATCATATAATCATCGAATTCTAGTAATGTGGTAGCAAAATAAAACATGAATTTAATATGAGTCAAGGCTCATTGTATATAGAGGAGAACGACACAAGGCTAACCGCCAAGACTGTTGCACATGGAGAACGAGTCAAGGCTAACCACCCAGACAATTAAATATGAATTCTCATGAGACCAAACATTACCTAATGAATTAGGGTTCTATCTAGGTTCACCCATCATAATATTTTTTTGAATATGTTTTCCACATGAAAAATAAACATAGCGGTTACCCATGGAATGAAATGGGTATCATAATCATGTCATAAAGAATAATAAATGGACGTATCATAAAAGTGTCCATAAAATAATGGAATTAAATAATTCATGGACATTAATTAATAAAAATAGGAATATATTATGATAGATTATTTCAAAATAATTTGATAACATGTTAAAATTACATTTAAGAAACTTTATAATTTAAACATTTTCATGCACTTTAAGGAAAATATTAAAGATAATTTAAAGTAGGAAAGAGAGTAATATTTAATAAAAATTCATAAGTGAACATAGATAGTTTTAATATTAAAATATGTGATTTTATATAGATAATGGTTGCTTAAAATAGATTATAGAGTGTAATTTAAAATGGGTAAGAATTCCGGAAGTTCCCTTAAATCGGGTTTGCTTGTCGGGAAGAATTGAGTAGGGAACCTTTTAAAAACATGTATATCAAAAAAATAATGATTAATGAATATTGATACAAGAGTTTGGAACACATATAAAAAAATTTATGAGAGATAAATAATAATTAAATAGAATTAAATTTGCGTTAAAAGAGAGGAAGAATAACCTGAAGGAGTAGTGGTTGTTTGGGTAGAATCCCTTACCTTATGTCTGAAATGATTCTGCACTTGATCTTAATGTCCTAAATAATAAAATTAAATCCATTAATTAATTAATTAATTAAATTTTATATATTTTATTTATTTACTATAATTTTATTATGATCATTTAAGTCTCTTTTTATGGGTTATGAGATTCAATTTTATCTTTTGGGAACATTAGTTTCCATGGTTTTCATAATTTTTTACTTGTATAAGTGTATGTAAAATCATATATAATGAGGATAGTTGTCCATAAAAGAAATTATATGATATTAATGTAATTATATTATATTAAAATATATTTTTTTACCATAATAAGGATGATTTATTAGATAAATCATTAATTGAAATCATTTAGATTGATTCAGTGTTTTTTGATCACAACGAACACATTTTGTTTTATAAATTAATATAATGTGTATAAAATGATTAAAAAACATTTAATAAGATAAAATACATATTTTATAATCTTATGTAACCATAAAAATGGTTTACTGACCATACTTGAAGATGGTAATGGAAATTGAAAACTTTTTCATCCTTAAATGTGATAAATTAACACATCACGAATGATGTTTTCATTTTTAGTATAAAAGGAGGGGGGAAGAGATATGATTATGAATTATTAAATTATCATAAAAAATTACATTTTATGAAATTTTATGGAGTTATCATATAATTTGGATGAGGAAAGGTGAGGATAAAAAATGAAAATAAAAGATCTTTAAAAAATGAAATGAAAAAGAAGAGTGGTATACCTCTGGATTCATTATTCTTGAGAACCTAATTAGAGGATTGGTTTTGGTCTTTTATTAAGAAAAATATTCTATAAATGTAGGATGATATTGGTATGATATTCGATTATATTTTGAAGAAGTATCATGTCTTGAGAGGTGTGAGTAGAAGAGGTGGCGAGGGGTCGTATTTATAGTGGAGGAGAGGTGTGTTTTCTTTCTATTAAATACTAGTTAATTATTTTTCTCAAGAAAAGTAGTAGTATTGATTATTGAGACTAAATACAGTAATTAGATCATGTTATTTTGAACTAATGTTCACTTCCATCATCCATGACTCAATCATTACTCAAAAATTCATTTATTTACTTATACTGTAAATTAGAGTATTTCACTATTCACCAAAAATTCAAGTATTTAATTAAAATACCAGAAACTCAACGTAATAATTTTTTGACATGTAGAAGTAAAAAATGAACTCCATTTTGTGAAAGTATTTTTTTCTAAATATGATAAATTTTAATTTTATTTAAAATCGTCATTTCCTTGGAAAATACATATTTTAAAATTATAACTGCTTTTATATCACATTAAAAAATTAAATAAGGTCTCATAAAATTTTATTATAATCAAAATACATAACAATAATAATTTATGATTACATTTTATGAAAAAAAATCTTTTAAAATTTTAAATTATTCATAAAATTGAAATTAAATATTCATGACTTAGAATAATACCAACACTTAATGAATAATTTTTATAATATTTATTAACTTATACTATGATATAATTATATCATGTTGTTACTTGTAAGATGCATAAATTTTATTTATAGTTTAATTTGTGAGGTTACTATTCATTTTTTTGGTTTACTATTCACAAGGATCGTGATACTATTCTAAAATTCAAGTTACTATTCCCTTTGTATAAGTTACTCAACTTCTATAAATTCCTTTTATTTTATTAATTATTTATTTATGAAGTGTTTCTTATGTTCTTAATGATATTTATTGTGATTATAATATATAACATAAATATAATAAGGCAATTTCATTGAAAAAAAATTTAGGTCATTACATTCTTCCCCCTTATGAAATATCACCCTTGAAATTTTGTTTTACATACTTTGGTGAAAATAGGTGTAGGTACTTTTTCTTCATCACTTCCTCCAATTTCAATGTTTCCTCTTCATACTTATGGTTATGCCACTGAACATTGACCTGGTGAGTAGTCTTGTACCGTAGAACTTTATCATTATGAGTCAAGATATTCACTAACTAATCCTCTTAAGAAAGATCATTCTCTAACTACACCACCTCTTGAGTTGGAACATGTGAAGGATATAGTATGTACTTCTTTAAGAGTGACACGTTGAATATATCGTGTTCTTGAGACATTTATGGTGGAAGTGCTAGTTGATAGGTCACATCTCTGATACGATCAAGGATCTCAAAGCGTCTGGTTTACCTAGGACCTAACGTCCCTCTATTCCAAAATCTCATGATCCTCTTATATGGAGATATTAATAGGAATAACATGTCACCAACCTTAAACTCATGGTCCCATCAATGATTGTCTGAATAGATATTTTTTTACAATTGGGCTGACTTGATGTGCTCTTAAATTTTTTTCACCTTATCCTCCATTTCTTTAATTATTTCAGGTCCTACCATCTTATGTTCATTTATTTCATCCCAACATGCTAGTGCTTTTCACCTTTTCCCATAAAGGGCCTCATATGGATCCATTTGGATACTCGAATGGAAACTATTGTTATATGATAATTCCACCAGTGGATGATGTTGGTCCCATCCTCCTTTGATGTCCAAATAACATTATTTTAACACGTATTCTAGTGTTTCAATGGTTATCTCAAATTGTCCATCAATTTGAGAATGGAAAGACCTATTAAAGTTCAACTCCATTCTTAGAGAAAGTAAGAGACTTTTCCAGAACATTGAAGTGAATCTCAGGTCTTGATCGGATATAATTGATAGTGGTACTCTAGGAATCTTTACCACTTCTTTTATATAAATCCATAAAAGTTTATCCCATGATAATTCCTCTCAAATTTCGATAATGTGAGTATTCATTGTAAAAAGATCCAAAATAACCCATATAGCATTGTTTCCTCTAGATGTCTTTGGAAGTCCAGTGAAAAAGTCCATGGTGATGTTTTCCCATTTCCAAATTATTATTGGTAATGGTTTCATCATCCATTTATACTTTTTTCTTTTATCATTCACATTATGACATACCAGGCACATTGATGTTTATTCAGTGTTATCCTTTTTAATTTTGTCGCACCAAAAGTTCTTCTGGAGATCTCGATACATCCTTGTGCTCTCATGGTTAATAGAAAAGTTTGAGCAATGTGCATTATTAATAATATCTTTCTTTATCTCTGTATTGTATGATACACATAGTTGTGACCCAAATATTATGACTCCATCCTTATCAATCTTGAACTTGGAGGATTTCCTATGTCTGATAGCTTCCTCTCTTTTCTGAATTTACGCATCATTTTATTGACCATCCTTTATTTTTTTCAAGAGGGATGGTTTAGAAATCATTTGAGAAAGAATTTATGATATTCCTCCCTTAATTATTCCCATTTCCATCCTTTTGAATTATATGAATATTGGATCCTTATCAATTCTAATCATTGATAAAGATGCATGATCCTTTCTATATAGAGTATTGACCACCTTGTTTGCCTTACCAGGATGGTAGTGGATTGACCAGTCATAATCCATGATGAGATCTAACCATATTTTCTAGAACATAATATTTTCTTTCTATTTTAATATATATTTTAGACTCTTGTGATAAATATATATCTCACACTACACCCCATAGAGATAATCCCACCATATTTTCCACATAAAGATCACAACTTCCAACTCAAGATCATGCATGAGATAGTTTTTCTCATGTATTTTCAAATTCTATGAGGATTAGGATATCAATTTATTATTTTTTATTAGTACACAGACTAATTGATTTTTTGAATCATCGTTGTACACCACAAAGTGTTTTCCACTTTCAAGAGTGTGATTACTAAAGTATTGATAATCCTTTTTTTGAACTTCTTAATGATTTACTCACATTCTTTAGTCCATAAAAACATCACTCCCTTCCATTTCATATTATTTAATGGATTTTAAAATCTTGATAAGTTTTTAATAAATCATTGGTCATACCTCAATAGAACAAGAAAGTTACGGATCTTCGTTATATATATTGGCCTAGTCCACTCTTCGATTGACTTTGTCTTTAAAGGGATCACAAATATTTATTTTCTGGTGATAAAAAGCCCCAAGAATGATACTTCCTCCATCCAAAACTCACATTTATTGTACCTTACATAGAGTTTCTCCCTTTTCAATGTCGGCAACATAGTATTCAAATGCTCCTCATGTTCCTCCTTACTCTTAGAGTATATCAAAATATCATCGATAAAGACTACCCAAAAAATTTATAGGCAATCTTTAAAGACACTATTGATTAAATCCATTAATTCTCTTTAGAGCACTAGTGAGTCCAATGGTAATCAATTTGAACTCATGGAGTCTATACCTTTTTAAAAAGACAGTCTTGAAAATATCTTTCTTCCTCAAATTTAATTGGTGATATCCCAACTGAAGTTCCACCTTTGAGAAATAACTAGCCCCGTGTATCTGATCAAACAAGTCATCTATCCATGGTATGGGATACTTGTTCCTTATCATGATTTTATTGAGCTCATGATAATAAATATAGAGGAACGTTTATCCATCATTCTGCTTGATGAAGAGGACTAGCGCACCCCATGGTGAAGCAATCGAGCATATAATACCCTTATCAATATTCTCTTATAACTGCTTCTTCAGATCTTCTAGCTCAATGATGAAAATTCTATAATGTGTATTTGATATAGGTAGAGATCCAAGAATAACATCAATTGAGAACTCAAACACTCAATCAGGAGGAAGACCATGAAACTCAATATGGAATACATCAGTGTAATCTCTCACAATGGGCATGTCTTCAAGGATGATTCTTTCCTTTGTCTCAATCATTTGAGATAGATATTCTTTCTCATAAGGAAAAATTATTCATAATTGAGATGATTATTCTAAATGAAATTCATCCACTTATTTACACTTGTACAGAATTGGAGGATGCTTCAGAATGTGAAAAGTTATATCCCTTTCCTGATAATTGATTTATGATTTGTATAAAGATATCTAATCCATGACCAAAATAGAATAAAAGTATACCAAATGGAGTATGAAAAGATTTTCTCGGAGTTTTAGTCCAAAAACATTAATTGAGGAGCATTTATAAACATTAGATGCAATAATTTCTCTATTTGATATTCTCAAAGACAACTAGACCTCCATATATAGAGGTGGTGTTTGAATAGTAATAATGAATCTTTGAGATATGAAAGAATTCATAGAAATAAAATCAAATAGTATGTTCACTATTCTTTAATTAATAACCACCGTACTTATCACCATATAATTTTTTGGATCCACCTCAGTAGTAGTGATATCATATTCCCTTCCTTACTACCTTAGAGGATGTTTCAAAATTCCCATGTTCCTTGTAGTTTAAGCACTATATTATATGCTCAATGTTAATCTGAAACTTCCATTCGTCTTCCACATTAGTGTAATTATTCATGTCCCTTCACCAATTCTTAGCTATTTTCCCTATTCTTCCACATTTGAAGCATTTTATGGTTCCCTTTTGAATGTTTCCAAGATGTTTCTTCCCAAAACATTGACATGTGGTATATTCAACATTTTTTCAAACATGGGATATATTTATAGATCAACCGATATGATAGTCCATTTTTTCTTTTTTCACTAGTCCTCTGATACAATTGAGAGTCTCCGATCTCCATTACAACCATGAGGGTACAATGGAAAATCTATTCATAACTAAAAAAATCTTGAATCACTAATGATTTTTGTAGACTCTGATTTATTCCACTAAAAAATTTATCCACCTTACCTTTAGTGTTCCTGAAAAAGCCAAAGGTATATCTTCCAAGCCTTGTAACTTTTGCTGCATACGCTCTGGTAGATTAATATTCCTTCTACTTAAGTCCGAGGAACTATATTTCCATTTTGAGATAGAGTGTTTGGAGAAAATAGTTATTGAAAAAAAATCTATAATTCCTCCCAATCCATGGATTCAATTTAATCCTTGGACTTTTTATTTTTCATCGGTTTCTACACTGACTAAATTCACCATCAAAAACGACAGACCACTAGCACAAATTTCTCTTATTCTAAGCACTGGAGGACAGATAATATCATTTCAATGGAGTAAATCCACTATTTGATGAGGAGGGGATCAGAAGATCCCCTAAACATGGGAGGCCTTTTTTATGAAGGATTCGATGGAAATATGATCTTTCCATGTAGAAGGAGGGTGTTCCACATGATTCAAGTTATTATTCCTTAGCTAAGCCATCTGAGCAAGTACTATCATAAATTATTGATCACCTGTTCACATTATATTTTTCATATCATTAGTGAAATATTCACAATTCCTATCACAATTATTTTTGAAACGAGTTATTAAATTTCCCTACATTAACCAAGGAATATGAAATGTAATTAGGGTTCTTTAATACTTAGATAATAAGCATAAAAAGGAAACTTTAAACATAAAAGGATAAAATCTAAAAGGAAAAGTATATCCTATCTTCTGATTCCCCAGTTTTAAATCTTTGTTATCCAGGATTTGTTTCTTAACATATATTCATATGGGTATTTTATTTGTTCCATTAATGATGGTTTGTAATGATCTTATGAATTTACCAATGCATATCCCCCAAGAGTGTCAAACCATGTATGCAGTAAGGCCCGTTTTTTGCATACTAAGTTACCTCGAGTCAGGCATGGAACACCTTATCGGAGTTGCTACTCCTAGGTTCATCTATTCTAGAACCACTTCCACTTCGAATACCAAGACATGGATGTATGTTTTTTGATAAACCACTTACTCTATACTATCCAAAATTTAGCGATGTTTTATCATACTTAGTCGTATCTCTAGGGTTCTTACTTAAGTGTTCTATTCCAAATCACCAAAAATAACTAAACCTTCCCTATGATACTAAATATATCAACCCTAACCATTACCCATATCATTACCTCATTTTAATCACAACTAAACAACATATTACAAGTAAATTATTTTAATGTCTAGTGTCTTAGAGATTAGGTACATAATTAAACATTATGATTCCAAATTAATAAAATATTTTAATTAATCATCATAAAGAAAACATAAATTCATTTGATCCCTTACATCAGCATAGGATAACTTAGGGATAACATGAACAAAATAAAGATCTAATATCCAAATAAGGGAATAAACATAAGAATAAATCTTATCACATGGGTTTGAAGGCATACAATAATGATATTAAAAGGCATGAATCATGACTAAATGTAAAGAATCATAACATGGAATCATATAATCAAGGAATCATAGTAATTTTGTAGCAACATAAAACATGACTTTAGCATGATTCAAGGCTCATTTCATACAGAGTAGCATGGGTTAAGAAAAACCACCATGATTGTAGCACGTGGAGCACAAGTCAAGGATAACCATCCAGACTGTTGCACATAACATATTAGGAGACTAAAAATTACTCAATTAATTGGAATGGTATCTTGTCATGCCCATAATAACATGTTTATGAATATGTGTGCCACATGAAAAATAAACAAAAGGGTTACGCATGGAATGAAATGGGTATCATAATCATGTCATAAAGCATAATAAATGGGATTATCATAAATGTGTCCATAAACAAAGGAATTAAATAATTCATGAAATTTCATGAAATAAATTAGGCATAAGTCGTGATAAATTATGTCAAATAGAAGTGATAACTTATAAAAGAGTATTTTAGAAAATTTATAATTAAAACATCTTCATGTAGTTTAAGAAAAATATTAAAGAGAATTTAAATAAATAAAGGGAATAATATTTTATATAAAACCTGAATTGAACCAAGGAATTTTTCCTAATAAAATGATTTATTTTATAAAAATAATGGTGTCTTAAAATATATTATAAAGTATAGTGGAAAATTGGTAAGAATTCGGAATGTTTCCTTAAATAGGGTTTGCTTATCGGGAAGAATTGAGCAGGGAACCTTTTAAAAACATGTATATTTATATAAATAAGGGTGAATGGATACTAATACATGAGTCTTGAACCTATAAATATTATTTATAATATGTAAATAAGAAGAAAATATAATTTAATTTGGGTAAAAATAGAGGAATAATAACCCGAAGTAATAATAGAGGTTCGGGTAGAATCCCTTACCTTATGTCTGAAACTATTTTTCACTTGATCTTAATGTACAGAATAATAAAATTAAATCTATTAATTAATTAATTAAGAACTATTTTTAAATTAATTTGATTTATTAAATCTTTATTAAGTTCATATATGTCCATTTTGATGGTTTATGTGATTCAATTTCATTGTTTGAGAGCGTTGGTTTCCTTGGTTTTCATGATCGGTTTAATTGTATAAGTGTATAGAAAATCATGTAGAATAAGGGTAGTTGTATAGAACTAAACATATATGTTATTAATGAACATATATAATTTTAAAATACCTTTTATTTCAATATGTTAGGATGATTCATTTGATAAATCCTTAATGATAATAATTTATTTTAATTCATCATTTTTTTATCACAACGAACTCATTTTGTTTTATAAACTAATATCATGTCTATAAAATGAATCCAGAAAATTAAATAAGATATAATACATATATTATAATCTTTTTAAACCATAAAAATGGTTTCATGACTATAATTTAAGATGGTAATGTTAATTTAAAACTTCATTGTCCTTCAATGTGATAAATTAACATATCACGGATGATGTTTTCATTTTTAGTATAAAAAGAGGGGGAAATGGAGATGATGATGAATTATTACATTATCATAACAAAATTATAGTATATTTAAGGTAATAGAGTTATCATATCATTTTTATGAGATTATGTGAGGCGAAAAAAAGAAAATAAAGGAACTTGAAAATAAATTAAAAGAAATAGAAGAGGGTTTTACCTCTTGATTCCTTCTTCTTGAGAACCTACATAGGGGATTGGTATTCGAATTTTATTAAGACCAAAATATAATAAACATGTTGGAGGTTCTTGTAAGGATATTTTAGTATAATTTGGACAAAGCTTAATGCTTGACAGGTGTGAGGAGAAGAGGTTGTGACGGTGGTATTTATAGTGTAGGAGAGGTGTGTTTTTTTCATTATTTAATTTATTAGTTTTTTATTTTTCTCAATTCAATCAATAGAGTTTATTATTGAGACTAAATAAATTAATTAGGTTATGTGATTTTTAACCAATGATCTCTTATATCATCCTTGACTCAATCATGACTCAAAAAATAAATGGTTCAAATTTTTTGGAAATATATTTCTCGAGTGGATGGCGGGCGTTCGGGGAGCTAGGGTTCGAGAATGGTGACAACCTCCATAGGCGCTGATGACCTCCGAGCAGATCCCTCCTCCATTGGTGGAGGTGGGATTTCTGCAATCCTATAGTGATCGTTTCTTTCTACCTTTCTCAAAAACCGATCTCTTGCCTTCGTTCCCTGAAATAATTCTCTCCCCCAAAGTTCCTGAGTAACATGAAGGGATTCTGCAGCTCTCGATCACGGCTCGAGAGTTTAATGATGCTTCTTCCCTGCTAAATCTGATGCTGATTTCTCACTTCAAGTAGCGAAAACCGTCTATGGATTGTTTTGATCGAATCATCTTTGGTTCATGGAATCTTCAGGAGCACGCCATCATGGGTCTTCTGGATTCGAAACATATAATGGTTCACTTTCTGTCGGATGATGATTTGATCCTGGCCTGGTCTTCTGATCCGCGTACCTGTGATGGATGTCATTTCCTGCTCTTCCGATGGTCCTATGATCATCATATGAAGCGTGACTCCTCAAATATCGAAATATGGGTAATATTTCCTGAATTACCGCTTCCATTTAAAAATCCTTCCATCATCCACATTCTGGGAAATCTTATTGGTCGTTACTTATGCTCGGACAGTAGAACTAGGGAAGTTTACCATCTGATTTCACTGAGAATTTGTGTTGATCGTGACCTATTGAAACCATCGGATGAGTCGATCTTCATTGATATAAGTGAGGAATTTAGATGTAAATATACTGTTGTCTTTGAGTCCTGGTTTGATTACTGCTCTCGGTGTCTAAAAGTCAGGCATTTGAGGGAGGATTGCAGTGGTAGGAAGGTGGTCTCGCAGGTGGCATTGGGCCCAAAGGTTGTAGAGATGGTGGCTTTACAACCTCAGCAAAGGAAGAAAAACCTAGGTAATGGATTCTGGAAAGAACCAAGTCCGATGAGTACAAGTTCTTTGGATGGCAGGCGAAGGGGGGAACTAAAGGCGTCTTTGAACCCGATGGTTGATGAGGTGTTTGCAGGACTTAGAAATGATCCTGGGATGCCTACTGCAGGAGGTTTGAGCAATGTTGTGAGGTAGGCAGTCCAATCTACTGGGTTGTACAGTGGCCAAGTGTTGGTTCCAGTAGGGGGTAAGGAGGTAGTGGATAGATCTGTTGTGTCTGTGCAGACAGAGGCTTAGGCAGAGGAAGTTGATGGTTGGGTAAGGGCCTCTCCTGTGCTGAAGACTCCTCATGTACAGCAGGTGGATAGCATTAAAGTAAGCAACTGCTACTTTGGTCTAGTGAATGAAGAACTGGAGGTGGTTCAGGATCAAACTGCTCCTGATTTGGTTCCTGGCCGGTTATGTGCTGAAGCTCTTGAGTCGTATGACAGTGATGATATGTTCCTGGGTCCGACTTTTGCTCAGAATGGCAGCAATAATGGACAGGTATAGGGGTAGGGACCCTTCAATTGTGCTAAATATCGGGACCATGGGGAAAATTTTCATGCTGGTGAGGATTCTTCAAGGACTGAAAGTGGAAATATGTAGGTTGGGTTGAACTCCTAGAATGTTGTATCAAGTGAAGGTCCCTTGCATACAGGGGTTCTTGGAGATCTTGAGACTGTAGTACAACCACAGTGCTTATCACTGATTGTCCCTAACAATCATGAGAAGCAGGGGCAAGGTCTGAATAATGGTCATCAGATGGTGTGTTTACCAGGGAAATGGGGAGACTTGTCTGACAGTGAGAAGGAGAAGGATGGCAGAGACCGAACCTCGTTTACTGATGTTGTTCAGTATGGGAAGAAGGTTATGGCTGGGAGTGTGGGTAATTTGACTGACCCCCCACCCAAAGAAGGCAGCAGAAATACAACTCATCTATGCCAAGGTTGATGTCTACCATATCTTCTTTGAACAAATATAAAGGGATGAATTCTTCTGAGTATTTTTTGCAATTGGAGAAGTTAAATCTCAGACAGAAGTATGAGAAGATTATGAAGCAATATTAATGTTCTTAATGGGAGTCGGCAACCACAGATGAGGCATTTGATCATGGAGCTGGTGATGGGTATGATGACGGGTATGGTTTCTAACTTGTATTTGTATGCTCTTATTTCCAATGTTTGCCTGCTGATCTTTTTATTTTAATTTAATAAACGGTCAGGGACTTTGTCTCTGGCTGACCTTTTCTGGTAAATTACCGTATTTCACTATTCAACAAAAATTCAAGTATTTTTGAAAAATTAAAAAAAATTATCTCTAACAATTTTTCCACATGAAGATTTCAAAAATGACTCCATTTTTTGAAAATAATTATCTAAATATTACAAATTTTAATTTTATTTAAAATCATCATTTACTTGGAAAATTTAGATTTTAAAATTATAACTTCTTTTATATCACTTGGAATAATTAACTAAGGTCTCATAAAATTTTCTTATAATCACAAGACATGAAAATAATAATTTATGAATACATTTTAAGAAAAAAATTCTTTTAAATAATTAAATTAGTCATAAATTTGTAATTAAATAATTATAACATAAAAAATACCAATAATTAATTAATATTTTTTAAAATATTTATTTACTTATATTATGATATAATTATATAATATTGTCACTTCTAATATGGATAATTTTTTTATACTTTTATTGGTGATATTTTTATTTAATTTTCTTGTTTACTATTCATAAGGGTAAAGTTAGAATTCCAAAGGTCATGTTTTTATTCCTTTGGTATAAGTTCCTTAACTTCAAAAAATACACTTTATTTCATTAACTATTCATTTATAAAGTATATATTGTGTAATTAATGTGATTTAATGTGATTATATTATATTACATAATTATACAAAGGGAATTTCATTGATAAAAGATTTGGGTCATTACAAACCCCTAGTAGACCATATGCCTTTAGCCTACCCGACCTAAAATTCTCGACATATATAGTGAAATCCAAAAATAACCTTAAGTTTTTAACAATGTAAACATTAACCACAAATCCACATTTATCTCTAACCATTCTTAAAGCCATACATTCCCCAAGATATAAACAAGAACTAAATAATGACTTGAAACTAAAATATAAAATAAAATCATGTATACACATGCTCAGTAGGACACCACCCACCTTACCACATGGAAAAAATTTAATTAAATATCCATTTAAATCTAGTTTGAAATAAAATTGAAGAATAGTTTTTCATTTTAATTTACAAAATATCCAATATAACACTGATCAATATTTTATAAAATTTTCCTTTTAATTTATTTAAAATAAAAAAATAACATAAAATACATTCCCTCAACCTAATACATATTTAAACTAAAGCACCTGTTTTTAAATCACATTTAAAATATTAGACATAATCCTTTAACATAAAACCATTTTTGAAACCTCTTTAAACCCATTTTAAAGAAAAAAAACAACCATCCTAATGAATACAGAATTATATAGATAAGGAACAATAAGTAAAATACATATAATAAAATTAAATAAGATAGGGTTCCACAATTAATACAGACTAGAGGGATACTATTCAATAAAAAGATATATATTCCTTATATAATACACCAATCAAGAATGAGATGTCATAGGATCTAAACTAAGTACTTAAGTACTATAACTCTGAACTAGTGATAAGAAATTTAGGTAGAACTCAATAAACATATCAATCCTAGTAGTCCCATAAAACAATATTGGTCGTATAACATTCCATGAATGTGAATCTACCATGGGGAACACTCAAGGTACACTTAGAAAACTAGTACCACTCAAGATAAACTAAAGCTAAACTTGAGTTTTCACTCATCCAAGACTCTACTTACCATCCTAGCATACCCATGGCCTATATAAGTGTTATGGTGAGAAAAATATAAGGATAAATTAAGGAATCATATTAAAAATATTAAATCAACCTCAACTATGACACCCTATAAAAAACCCAAATTTAAATCACTAAACCATAATATTATAATAAATAAAACTCAATGGGTAAAACAAGAGTAATGGGAAACAAATGGGAATTATAAGGAACAAACACATTTAAAATTTGCATCTAAACATTTATAAATGACATATAAGGATAATTAATTTTTACATTCCAAATATCATTTATAAAATAAAATCATTATTGAAAGACAACACATTAAATAACCCTTTAAAATTCATTATGAAATCATACAATTTTTATTTAAAATTCCCAAGGGTCCAAAACAACATTGTTTACATAATTCCATGAACCAAACAGCATGATACCTATTTCAAAACACAAAATTTACTTAAAAAAATCTTCACACAGTTTAACAATATTAGGAATTTCAAGTTCTACTTGAAATGACAATTAAAACCATTAAAGAATTAATTTGGAACCCCAACACTTCTTGAGTACCTTGAATAAAATTTTCAAAGAGCCATTCAAGAAAATTTCAAAACCAATTAGTAAAAACAGATAAATAAAATCATATTTCCAACAAGTTATAAAATTTATATACCCTCCATATTGGAATAAAAATCAAGTAAAACATGATTTTCCATACCAATAATAGTTAATCATATTAAATAATATCATTTTTAAATTAAACCATAAACTAAAAACCCAAAGAATCAATTATTATAAATTTAAAACTTGTAACATCGGTAAAACATACATAAGATCAACAATATATTGTCCAAACATTTTAATTTAGGTTATAGATGCCCCAAAATGGAGATCTCACACCCTAAGCCAATGATAAACACAAAAATCAGTGAATAAAACACCTGTAAAGTCCGACTAAACTAGAGATTGTGGAAAGGGTATGAAAAAACTAAAGAAATAGTATAATAGAAGGAACAAGAGTCTTACCTAGGATTTATGGCCATGAATCATAGATAAATACAAATGAAAATTTTAAAGGGATATGTGGTTGTAAGGGGGGAGGCACACATAGGGGTGCTATGGTAGTGGGGGTGATGAATGGAGGGGAGAGAGTGAGTAATTTAGGGGTTTTTAAAAAAAATATAAACCAAAAAAAATTAAATAAAAAATGGTCCTAACACATAGTTTACATGCACCAACTACACAACCTAGATAACATGGCCACATACAATTACACTTAGGGGCTCACATGGTTCACCTAGTTGTGTGCAGACCATGACAAACAATAATTCGCAAAGATATACCCAAATTCTTTTTTAACACAAGTTTTTTATAACAATTTTTCCCTTTATAACATTTAAAATTCTAAAAATTCAGGGCCAATGTTTATGAAAACTAAAAAAACATAAATTTATGTAAAATAATAAATAAATAAAACAAAAGTTGTTATATATAATACCTTAATTACAACAGTACGTCTTCTATGGGATTTGTGTGGAAGGGTATATACCCATTCAAAAGATCCTTATTTATGCTTGATTGAGTGTTGGATACCAGATATACATATATTTCATAGGATTTTGGGGTACATAACCATTACATTATAGGGTTTTCCTTTATTCTTGTGACTTCTAATGGGTGTGTAAATTCTTAAACATCCAATGATATATTGTTTATAGTATATTTTACATATTTATATAGATATATAGTCACCAAAAATACGAAATAAACATAGAGGTGTTAGGTTACAAATTTAATTATGGGACACACATTTTAGCCTGGTTGATCTAGATGTAGATGATTTTACATTTTAGAGATATGAATGAGATTATTTATTTTGATTGATTGGTGGAAAATTATTTCAAAATCACTCTAGATCATTAGGCTCAGCTGTGAAAACTATTTTTGTTATATGAATTATATCTTACAAAAAAAGTATAATTTTTTAATCTAGTTGAGGTGGAGGAGTGGAAGTGATAATGTATGGAAGTAAATAATTAGTAGACTGGAAGATGGTATTCGGGAAAATATAGTCAGAATTCATCCTTTCTAAGTCCTAATGAGAAGTACAGAAGCATAAATGATTAATTATTTTTAACTATATATTTGTAAGATCCTCTATAATCTTATGTATGAGTAATCTTAGGAGATTCTTGAAAAAAAAATTTTACACCAAAAGTGGATGTTAAGGTGGTGGGAGTATTTGAATAATTATATGGTACCCATGAATATTTGACTATGGTTGACTCATTATTCATAGAGATATAAAAATAGTTATACTAATTCAACCAACTAAGATATACTATATTATACATGGTGGGGGAATTTATTTAAGGGATAAATTTCAACATTTCAATCACCTTTAATTCCTTCATAAAAGTGATTTCATTATTCCACCCATGTATTAGGACTAAGTATAAACTGCGTAAAATACTTATGCTTTTATTTTCCATTGTTCCTTTATTTAATTTCACTTTTATATTTCCTTGTATTAATTCATTACAATGGTTGTGTTTAATTATAGTTATATAGGTAAATATTGTCTTCTAATATTCTTTATATTAAATCCATGGGTACTCTTTAGTGCTTTATTTCAATCTAATTTCTTTCAATGTATAAATTCAAAATGTTTTTTGGAAGTTCTGTGGACCCAAAATGTGGTATCAGAGCATCAATTATAGTATTCTGATTGAATGTAACCTAGTCAATGGGTTTCAAATTTTTGTTCAATAGCGCCATTCTTACCCTTTTCTTTTAGAGTTTTTCAATAACTAGTACTTAATCCCTCTTATGTGTTTTTGAATTTAGTGGGAATTAATTTATTCTAGATGTTATTGTATTGGTGGAGGGTAAAGTATGGTTGGAAAATTTGGACAGATAGGATTTAGAATTATATAAGATATATATTAAGGATATTATGCTATATAATGATCATATTTTCTAATAATTATTTCCAATCTATAAATAATGAAGAAGGAATAATGAAAAATGTTGAATAAGAAATCACTTGTAGGGATTCAGATGTAAATTTCCCAAAATATGGATTATAATATCTCTGAGGGGAATATGACATCTAATATTATGATATACCAATATCATATATATGAGAATAAAATAATAATTAATAATGTTTTATTATTTTAGTGATTATTTGGTATGATAAAGTTTGAAGGAAATCCATTTACAGATCACATCAATGACTTCACCATATTTTGGATTCATCTAGAATTGGTGAAGGTAAGTTTTATGGATCTGAAATGGAAACTTTTTTTACTATCATCACTCTTAAAATCATGGGATATGATGCTAACATAGTGAGAAAATAAATAAATAATTCATACATGGTGTGTGTAGGTACTCGGTATATGATTAAGGTGGATGAAATTTAACATAAGGATATCTCTGAATATTTAAAAAATTCTTATAATGTAGAAGTAAAGGGGCATTCTATAACATAAAAAAGTAATAGAGAGGGAAATGGAAGGAAAATAGATTTACCTAGTAGTTCGACATAAGGTGGTCACACATGTTTGTAGTGTGTTAATAAATACCTTATAATGAAAGGTTATAGTGAACAAAGATTAAATTATGTATGATATAGTTTTATAAGTTGATCCACAAATTTTATATCAGAAGATATTAGTTTCTTCTACTAAGTGTTTCTTGTTAACTTGAGTCTTGGATAATAAACTATAGACTTTTATTTCACTATACATTTTATATATTAAGTATAAGTAAATATACTTTTAGAAGATACGATAATGTACATCTTGCAAATAGTGGAGCTCTTAAGATTGGGGGAAAGGGTGATGTTTCTTACCATAAAAGCAAATAACACTTACATAAAATTAAATGAGTGTGACACATACCATTATTAAAGAAGTACTTAATTATTTTGGGATTTTTAGATGATGCAATATTATGTACATTTTTTGGAAAGAGCATACAGAATAACATATAATTCCTTGATGGTGGCCAAATGAGTGAATGTTAGAGCTTTATACCAAATAGGAGTTTCAAATTTTGTAATTAATTCTATAAAAATAACTTCTAAAAATTTATATAATGACTATTTGGGATACTTATGTGAGAAAGAGAGGAAAATTATTTCTATTTAAGGATAATTGAATATTAGAATAATGGATTAAAAACATGAAAGTAATTAATTGTTTAAAATCAATTAAATGTTTCATTTCAAATGATATGTAAGAATCCAAAGGATCAAAATTTAGTGTTTATTTATATCGATGTATGGGGGTCAACTTTTACCTTTTCTTATAGAGTTTCACTGTATTATGTTACCTTTATCAATGATGTTACAATTATGGTGTGAGTCTTCTTTCTCAAGAATATGTTTGAGGTATTTAAAACCAACATTGTATGGTAATACATGATGAATAAGGATAATGAATGTAATAAAATGTGTTTAACTTATGATAATGGTGAGGAATATAGAATCACAGATTTAAGAGATTCTTCTAGTGGAATGTTATATAGTAAGAGAATATTGTACTAATAACTCTATAAAAATTTGATAAGTAGATATTATGTATCATACATTAGTTAATAAATCAATAATCATGGGAATTCACGTTGGGTTTTCAAAATATTTTGAGATTTAATCATATAATTGTGTAGCATATTTATTCAACAAGAGTATTACTTCCCCATTGGGGTAGAAAATTATTGAATCATGTTGGTCTATAAGAAATTTTGAAACCACCAACCTCAAATACATTGGTTGAATACATTAGGTCCACATTGATGCCAAGGAAAGTAATAACTTAGAGGTTAAGTCCTAAGAGTATTGCATTCTATGGTATAATGATGAAATCTTTGGTTTTAGGCATTGATATAAGGAATCTCAAATGGTTTTCAGAATCCAAAATATTATATTCAATGAAGATATATTTTGAAAATTTTAAAACCATGTAGAGGTTACCAATGAGATCAAAGTATCATCCCAAGATAAGGTTTTACTGAATGGATATCCAAAATTTATGTTTTTTTTTAACTTTTTCAGAGAATTTTAGTTTTAAAATCACCAGAATACCTAGAATATTTTTTAAAGGAGGTTGTGTTCTGATGGTGCTTCTAATTCTAGAAGTATGTAAAAGATCATAGACTATAAAATCTAGAAGGAAGAGCTTCAAAAGTTGTAGTTTTAGAATCAATGGTTCTAATAGGAGAATAGTAATAGAGAGAATTGTAGAGATCTACCCTTATTCATCCATAAGTTATGATATTTGAAAGAAGCTATCACTACATTATTTTCATATCCAATGGATATCCCATGATCTGAAAGAAGGATGAAATTATAAAAAGATTTGAATCAGTGTAAGTTAGCAATGAGGGATAAAATTTATTCCTTGCAAGTGTCAAAATCGTGAAAGCTGAAGGAAATACCTACTAGGAATAATTTTCATTAGAATAATTGGGATTATTGGTTGAAAAAATTGTTTTTGGTATATGGAGGTTCATGGTATGGCCTTTCTAGATGGGATTTCAACAAATAAAAGATATAGATTTTTTGAGAACTTTTCTCAAGTTATTAAACACATGACTATTTAGAAGGTGTTTAATATAGTTTACTTTTATTGTTTCTATCTAAAAAATAAGTATATGAAGATAGTATTTATTCATGGGGACTTATATGAAGAAATATACATGGAGTATCAGGAATATATCATAGAGAAACAGAATATGAAACATGTGTGCAAGTTTAAACAAAGATATTATAGACTGAAGTAGACAACAAGGTAATGGAAAAAAATTCTAATTACATTATTCAAAAGAATAAGTTCATCTAGGGAAATTATAATCCTTTTTTACTAAAAGGTGTACAGTAATGAGAGATTCACCATCTTACTTATCTATGTTGATGACATTATTTTTTCAGTATAGTGAAGGAAAATATTGATGATTCAAAATGTTATTTATATGGAAGATTCAAGATGAAGTATCCAGATTTAGAAAATGGATATTAAGGATTCATATTTTAAGGTTGTTAATGTATCTAACTTTTCTTTGAATTAGTTTTACCACATTTGAAAAGATGTAAAATTATTCGGAATGAGCGAGGAGGAATTTGTTAAAATTACCTTGGATAAAAATTTCATGTTGAGTAAGGAGAATGAACCATGGATGGAATTAGTGTTTCATTATATGATATATATTTTATATGCATTGGAATTTGGATTCTTGATATATTATATGGTTTTTATTTTTTCATTCAATATGCATGCAGTGGGAGTAGTTAGCAGATTGATGAAAATTCCAAGAAGAAGTAATTGGGACTAGTTGAATGTTATGGGGAACATTGGGGGATTGTTGGGTGGTTAGAAATATAGATTTTCATCAGTTTCAATGTAAAAATATGAATAACATAATTTAAAAAACACTAGATTATTTACACAGAGGCTAATTTTCAAATTTAATTTATAATTGATTTAAATCAAGAATTACCTTATCTGGAAAATTATTCTTGTTACTGTTAAATTCACTGAATGCTCTTATATCTCATCCTTATGAAATGGATTCCAAAATAATGTTCATCTAATGGTAACCACATATGCTCCATGAATCTCGGAATGTTTCTCATGGTATCCTAGGTTCTAGAATAGAGGTTCCAAGAATCTTTCATCATTTACCATTGATTGAAATATTTTTTTTTAAAAAAATGATGTTACCTTGGTCACAATTCCAAAGCATGAAATTATATAAAGATAAAAAGAAATATTAAAAAATTCTAAAACATAAAATTTTATTACAGTCATTTTCAAAGAACTGGATGCGATTTCTTGGAAGGTCATCCATCCATGAAATATCATTGTTAACTCTTTTATTCACAAGACCACCCGCCACCATGTTTGCCTCACGGTAAGCATGGGTGATAATATGATTGAGCTTAGTCAGAGTTTGGAGGCATGCTATCTATCTTGCTATAAGGGGACATTCGAAGTGAAAAAAACCATTTCTAATAGATTAAATGATTGTAGTGGATTCACATTAAATGCATTTATTATTCTATACTTTTTTCTTGATGAGACAGATGACAATAATGACGTTGCACATTTCAGCTTCTAAGGAGGAGGTGAAACCACATGTGTCGTAGCCACATCCCAAAATATACCCATTGTGGTTCCTACAAAAATACTCAATATCCAGAAGGGCTTGGGTTTAATTTTGAGGCACCATAAAAATTAATTTTTATCCATCCAGGGAGTGGGGGTTTCTAGAAGACTACCAACATACTTGTCATCTGACTGAATATTCCTTTGATTCCAATCCTAAGAAGAACAATAATATCCTTGACGGGGTTGTGGCATGTTCCTGTTTTCATCATTCTAGCTTCTTTAATAGAAATGAATATATTAACCTGAGTTTCACAATGATTGAAATTATTATTGTCGTAATCAATAGAATTCCTTTCATATCAGATGATGTGTATCAATTCTGCAAGAACAGCAACAAAAATTTTTCAACTTGAGCATAGGAATCCATTACTATACATCTGTGAAGATGAGATTTATTGGAGTCCAAACAGGTCCATATGATATCAAAAATGTCACATATGTACTTCTTTAATGCCAAATAATTCGTACAATATAGGAACAGGTGGTCAATATCCTCTCTGTGTTGATTACACATACAACATATTGAACCGAGTTTAATACCAAATAACTGAAGACAACAATTAGTGGTGAGTATATTGTGAGCTATTCTACAAACCAAAGTGAATATGGAGGGTCTAACCCATGGCTTGTTAAAAATTTTATTCCAGAAAAAATATTGTATTACATTATCGAAGTTATGATTGTAGTAGAGTTTAGTTTTTAGAACACCATTACGAGATGGTTTCCAAACCAAAAAATCATCAACGTTGACAAAAGGGTAATTGGTAATAATGTAATTGATCTCATTAGGTAAGTCCATATGAAAAGAGTGAATATAGTCATTTATGGAGATATTAATATCAGTAGATAATTTTATTGAATCTGTCAAAGAGGAAATAGGGAACCCATTACAATTATCAAACCAAGATTTTAATGAATAATATTTATTGAAAATCCATCTAGAGTGAGATATGATTGTTGACACTCCTTTTTTGTCACAGAGTATAAACGAATGGAAAAGGAAATTCCTTAGCATAAAATTGATTCATCCATTGAAGAAAACATCAAAAATTGACAAAGACATGAACAAGGGTTCTTTTCAATTTTTTTCGTGCAAGATCACTCGCAGTCGCACAAGTACACTTCTGTGTCGCCTAATGGTCGTGCAGGTGACTTGTGAGCCCTCATTGAAATTTATCCCAGGGTCTCTCTAAGCCTATAAATACCCACTATGGGCCCCCCATTTAAAAAAGGGAAAAATTCCAGAACATCACATTTGAGCTCCCAGCACCCTAGTCTCTTCTCAAATCTTAATAACACTTCTAAGGTAATTTCTTACATAGAATGGAAGATATAAAGAGAGGGAGGAAGGCCTAAGTGTTGAAACTCATCAACACTTGCGCTCCTGGGTGGCTATCCCTTAAGGTAAATGGCCACACTTGCACACCGCCTTACCCCTTTCACATAACTTGTGGGCCACTCTTTTGAAACTCTCTAGGGGTAGTATTAAAGGCTTGATCCAAGCCTCTCCCAAGTTCTACCCTAATTATTGGTCATCGTGAAAGTATCTATGTGTCATGCAGATACACCTGCGCGACCAGGACTTGCGTGCCTACTCAGTACATGCAAGCCCACGTAGTACTTGCGCGCCCATGTAGTACTTGCGTGCCCCTCTCTTTTTGGGTGTCCTTCCTGCCCATTTCGCCCCTCTTACACCTATCCTCCTCTCATCTTCAGGATTAAGCCTTCAGAACTCTCTCCAAATCCATTTATGGCATCATTTCTTTGTTGGATTCCTTATCTGAAAGGAATTCTATGGAACATCTATCAAAACCTATTGATTTACACATATTTACATCACTAAAGTTAGATATTTAATTCATTCATCCTCATCCTTTAAGATGAGAGAATCCTTATCCTTGGAATCCTTTTCAGGAGTAAGCCCCAGTCCAAATTCTCTTTAATTTGGGTATCCTTTTTAGGAGTAAGCCCCAAGTCCTCATTAATTTGGTCATCCTTTTCAGGAGTAATCCCCAAGTCCCCTAATCTGGGCATCCTCTTTAGGATAAGCCCCAGTCATAATTCCCTTAACCTGGGCTTCCTTTTTCAGGAATAAGCACCAGTCTCCAAATTCCCAAATATGGGCATCCTCCTTTGGAGTAATCCCCATGTTCTCTTAACCTGGGCCGCCTTCTTAGGAGTAAGCCTTAGTCTTAATTTCTCTTAACTATTTTTAATTTACTTTTGATCTGTGCCTCCTTGTTAGGAGTACAACCCAATCATAAGTCCTCTCCTAACATGGGAATTTTCCTTAGGAGTAAGCCCCATGATTAGAGTATCCAAATTCCCCATAAAGTAAATATAACTTTATGGACCTTGTTCCTAGGATTCTTCCCTGAATTAAAACCCAATATTCATCTATTTTGGGAAGTCATACATACATAAGACACACATCATTGCATCTTTCATGGAAAAACTATCTGGTTTCACCAATAACTCTTGTTTCTCACACCGATCATGACTAACGTGATCTTAGAGTGTTAAAGTAATTATGAAATCTTTCTTTGAGCCATCAATAATGAATAAAAATCATACTCCCTTACTCGAACTATGTGGATTTTGATTCCTTTTCTAAATAAAGGATACATAGGTAGCCCATCTGCGGGTACGATCCTAACTCTGAAATAATCCATGTCCTTCTGAATGACAATAAACTTCAAGTGCCCCACTGAGTGGATTTAAAACCAGTATGGTCATCATAATGACCAAGATAATTTTATGTACTAAAGGATACCATTGACTAAGAATCTCTAACGAATACAAATGATTCTCTATCAATGAAGAACCTAGAATACATATAAAATATTATCTAAATTTCTTATTTACCAATCATTGATTTTCAGATCTAAAGGAAAGATCATTTTATACTTGGTAATGTAATAAGGATTCAAGAACATAACATAAATCTATAAATAGAGTCCTAGAGTAGACAATAATTCCCTTAAAAAAGGAGTGATGAGTCCGACCTCCCATCCTCTTGACCAGTGCAAATTCCTAAGCCTCATGAGTCCACAACTAATTAGCACCTACCTTTGGAAAGTAGGTCCAAATGGATATGGAATCATTGGATGTTTCTAGTTCTTCAAACAAACCCGTTAGAAACCGATTGGAATGTTTGAACCTTCAATCAATGAGGTCATCCCAAATTCCAAAGGAAACAAAAAAATGGTGAACCCGACATGAATCCGTAACCAAGTTAAATTGATGTTTTACTTACTTGATAGATCCCTATTTAAACTCAATGAGAGGGCCAACAAAGCAATAAATATCATATGTGCTCATCCAAAAGATGTAGCAGTCGAATTTATCTTGATTATGTGTGTTATATCAAACATGCACTCTTTTACAAGATATTTTGCATTACAAAATTGGCTTTTCTTATGTTCGCTGTTGTGAATACCTCTGCTGCGAAAAACTCTGTTGTGAATGCATTTGCTGCTACTCTTTCTGGATCGTCATCCGCTCTGAGGACAACATCACCTACTCAGATTCTTCAACGATGGGTATCAAATGCACTGGTTAAGGAGTACCGTCAACATGGAACCATTCCAACTTTGGAGGCTGCTCGACAAGCCCTCTATGTAAACAAATCACCGTAGTCATCTGGACAGCGACGACCAGCGATCAAGAAGCAGGTTGTGCTAACTACCGCCTCTAACCGTTTTGGGTTGTTATCCCCAGAACACAATCACCCTTCCCTCCCATATTCTGAGGAGGTGAATGAGTAGGTCCCTCTGGGCCTTAACTCAAAGAGACAGGAGTCCCTCCCAAGGGATCCATCAACAATCGCCACCAGACTCGTGTGGAAGTGCTCCCTCAGCATGATGAGGGTGTCGTCTCCAGGAGTTCGGCTTAGGTTCCTCGAACCCGAGCAGGAAAGATGAACCACCAGAGGAGACGACTGGTTAACAGTGAGAAGGTTCTCATCTTTACTATTTCCGAAGAAGTCCACCAACATAACTTGGTGACAAGCAACGAACGGGCACATACACCCATCTGTTTTAATTCTGATATCCAGCAGACTCATCTGGCAGCAGCACGCCAATCCCGCTAGGCAATTTCGGTGGAGTACTATAGACAGGAAAATACACCTGTTTATAAATCATAGGCTAGTCAGCAGGCTCGTCTGACTACATGTGATGGATCCTGCCAACCCAATGTGTTGACAACTAGTAAATAGGCACATACACCTGCTTACACTCATAAATCCTGCCAGTAGCCTTGTCTGTCAGTATTGAAGGATGCTCATCAACCACGTACAACAGAGTGAAATCAGCAGGAACATTCACCTTCTAGTATTGATTATGCCTACCAACAGTCTTGTTTGGTATCATTTGGAGAAGTTAGTTGGAAAGCTCTGATGACAAACAGGAGGCAGACTCAACTGTCTACCCCCACACATGAGTACTGTCAGGATTCACTTATAGGAAAAGGAGGTGTAAAGCAGGTACATACACCTACTCCATGCACGGAATGGATATATATCCCTGTTCTGGCAGCTGAATTCACCAAGAATATTCTATCAATGGTGAAATATCAGAAGCAAATCCTTGCTCATATTCTGGATGCCTGCCAGGATATTATAACAACATCAGTAGCATCTCAAGGAAAGACACAAAAATCTTTCTCTACTAGTGGAGTGACAAATCAACAGTTCACTCCAGAACAGACACACACATCTATTCCAATCCAAGAGAGTTGTGGGGCATACTCCTCTATATCATACGGACAACCAAGTCAGTCACATACACGTGATTTGAGCGGAGATAGTCAGCCTAACCTGATCTTTTCTCTTGAGAAGGCACATACACCTTCCCTTAATGACCACATACGTCAGTAAGTAGTTCCTAAAGTGAGTAAGAAGGTGTCTAAGAAAAAGACCCACCCAACACAGTCAAGAAATCAATGGCCAATCTATAACAAGGCCTTACATGATGTTGTAGTTCTTGATGCACTCAGAAAATTATCTATTGTAACTCAAGATTCTAATCCCTCAGTTCCCAATACTCGGGACATTAATTCCTAAGTTCTACATTAGACACTTTCTCATGAAGTCTTTCTCCATTACAATTCAGTCAATCTCGAAGTTTCATCTTTAGATGAGAGCCACAAGAACCCTCTGTGTGGTCAGAAGACCAAGGAGAAAAATGTTTCATCTTTTGCTGTAATCCACCATGGTGGTCCTCCCCATGATGATGAATTTAGCTGTGAAATTCCTCTCTGTTGTAATAATGCACATTGCCAGGAAAATTTTCCAATGGACAATGTAGTGACAAGAAAGCCCTATTATCATGATGAACTTGAAAATGTGAAGCTAGTCATGTCTAATGATTTACCACTATCACTTGATACACTTTCTCAATCATTAGATATCCTAGGTTATAGTTCATTCTCCGAACCACCCCTAAGTCATGCATCTTCTAGTTTGATCACTCAATTCTTTACCAATCTTGTTGAATCCGATGAAGCAACAAGGAATCACTAGCTTTGGTCTAATCAGGTAGAAGAATCTACATTAAATGATAAATAGGAAGTACTAAATATGAGAAAGAAGCTGGCGAAAGGTGAAGTGATAGTTATGTTTTGGCCTTTGGCTGATTCTCAGTATGACATTCCATAGATGTTGACAGAAGATGGAATTCATGATATTAGTCTTAGAATATGGAAAACTCTTTGTCATTTGAAAAAGAAAATATTATCTTATGATTAATATGAAAATCATGTAAAGATAATAGAAGGCTTACAATGACAAATTGATTTGGCATCTCTCTCAGTTTCTCGATATCCGAAGGCTGAAAAGCAGCAGAGAGCCCTTCAGTGTTCATGCCTTGGCGCACTAAGAAAATTGCGTTAGTTAATTTCCAATTCCCCATCTGGTATTCATATCAGGGGATGGGGTGTTCATGGAGCGCTACATTTCACTGTACTCTCTAGTCAGTAAAGCCCGCCAAAAATGGTTTCATGCAATTTTATTTCCCATGGCCGGGCACAGCCAATTGCATTTGTTTGTAATCAAACGCTTGCTCAAGTACATGCCTCAACTAGTTCTTATCAAAATTATGAATACAAAGAAAAAGTTGTTGAATTACTCCTGCATTAAGAAAAAAAGTTTATTGAACAGGCCTCTCATTTGGAGCAAGCACATCACCAAATGACAGAAGTGTCAGAAATCATCCAACGATCTTTTGAACCGGGTGATAAGAGTGGATGTAGGTTGATGCATCCAACTAATTTCCGGACTAAAGTCCACAAGATCATGAGAGATTTCAAGAAAGTCTCATATATATCTTGTCAAGAACCACCCTAGCTTTCCATACTGGGTACTCTTTTAGCCCAACCCTTGGAATCAACAAATAGGATTCGTGGAGTTGAGCAGGAACAACCCCGGTCCAGAGGACTGGGGACTTTTTCAAATCCAAAATCTCTCCCTCGGAGAAATTCAGTCTTCTCTCAATTAGGGAAGAACCTCAAGAGATACAAAGAGCCAAATTATCAGGAGATTCACTCCAAATTATGGTTCGTCAAGAAGTTCCTGAGGGATCGAATCAATAAAAGGCAGTGTCTCAACAAGGACATGGAAGAAGACAATATCGTTGAAAGTCTGATAGAAGGGATGAAATGAATTATGCATCAATTAATGTCATTAATTCCATTATTGTTGATCCACCAGATGAGGTTCACTCAGAGGGATCAGATGAGGAAGCTCCTACTCAAGAGGTTATATGCACAGACACAAATGAAGAAGGTGTGCGTACACGAAATCAAAGGATTTTGTAGAATCTAGGTAATCCTTCAAGTAACCCACTTCCCCCTCTCAAAAAGGGAGACAACAATGAGAAATGAAAGAATCAGGTTACATACCCTTCCTCTGGAGAAGTCCAATCGCTCTCATTTGAGCAAAGATTCGCACAACAAGAGGAAGAGATGAAGGAATTAAGAAGGTTGAATGTTGAACTACTTCAATGTAGTCTTCCTCCTAAGCGTGATGGAGTTAGTCAGCCAAGGGAATTTTTTTGGCTACTAAGATGGATCCAGAATATCCTCCTCTACCAGTACACCCTCACAGTTCTAATCCAACAGGTCAAGTGCAACAACAACCGGCAGTGCTGCCATCGGTTGCAGTACCAGCCACCACATCTATTCCAGCTCCAGTCATTGCACCTATTTAGGTCCAATCCCAACTAGATGTTTCTAAAAAGTTAATAACTACTGTTGAGTTATTAACAACTCAGTTAGAATCTATGGAGGGAAAGTGTGCTCAAATTCAACCAGAAAAGAGAGCTTATCTAGAATGGGTTGATTCAATTCCTCCCCCGTCAAATTTTGCAAGTACCAAATTTCTGATCTTTAATTGTTTGGGAGACCCAGAGAAACACTTAACACATTTTGCTTCTCGTTGCAATCCTATGATGGGAACCTCTCAGAAACAAGAATCAATTAATCTCAGGTGTTTTGTAAAATCATTACAAGGGCATGCCTTTGTCTGGTACACAAGCTTGCAATTCCGGTCAATTACCGGATGGGAGGATCTTCGCCAAAAATTCATTCTTCAATTCAGATCAACTTTTCAAAAGACAAGAGTTTTTATCTTACAAACTGTAAGAAAATAGAGAATGAAAAGGTCTCATATTTCATTGCTTGTTGGAAGGGATTAACATATTCCCTAAAAATAGCACTCCCTCAAGAAGAATTGTTTCTAATCCGTGTGGAAAATATGTGCGATGAATTGCGCACGACGTTGATCCCTGTGCAATATGTAGGAGGGTTTTGAGAACTTACTTAAATCACTTAATAGATTTAAGTCTCTCTTCTGGAGACTATGGATAAAGCTTGTGTAATTCCATCAGCTCCAGGAAGGAGAATGGGTAAAGAAGAAATTCCTACAGTTATGCTTAAACAAGCACCTCTACATGCCTCTACTTCAAGGCCTTCATCTTCTCGAAGGGCTCCACATCTTGAGCATCAACAATAGAGTCCATTTTTTCAAGACGATCAAAGAGATCAAAGATGGAAACAATTTGAGTATTTAAAGAGAAAAACATACTCTTTCCGAAATGAACAAGTTCCTGGTTATTTCATTTCGGCTCTGGAAAATAATTTGGTTCAATTTCCAAGGCCCAAGAGGCCAAATAAGGAAGGAGATGAAGACCATCCCAATTATTTCCCATTTCATCAGATGTTGGGGCATCCCATTCATTATTGTTTTGTCTTTAAGAACCTCCTAAAGAAAATGGTTGATTTGGGACATGTAAAACTAAAAGGTTCTTCAGCTCAGGTAGCATGTGTTACTACTACATATCCAGAAGAGGAGGGTGAGTGTCTAGAAGTAAAGAACAAAAATGCCCAAAAATATGATGATTGGATAGTCAGAAAAATGATCAACCAAAGTCATACCATTTTGCGAACACGATTGAAGAAACCAATTGTGTCTTCTTCCATGAATGTCACAACAAAACCCCCTTCATCAGAGGGAAAATCCTCAAAGAAACGGCATGATTCAAATAAAGAAGTAGAATCAGAAGAAGATGAGTATGTGTCAAAGCCCAAGTTGTCTTTGACTTTGGAAGATTTTGTGCCATCTACTTCGAAGTCGTGGGCACCGCCCCACCAAACGTCCGAGCCTAAACAGGTTATTCAGGAAAAGTCTTCATCTGATGAGGAGTTAATCTTCGGCTATGTTAATATGATTCACTTAACAGATCCTTATTCCAGTCTTAGTTTTGATTTTGGTGATCTTGAGTTCCCTGTAGAAAACAGAAGAATCAGAGGTAGTTCTAGAGGCTCAGGATACAGGGGAAGATTTGAATATTTCAGAGGCCACTATTCCAATTCTACCTCTGTTAGAACTGTGTATGCGGTAGAAACTCCTGGAAGAGCCCTTCAACAAGCTCAACAAGAACAAGCATGTTTGTCCACACAAGGCATATTCAATCCTGGCACAGTTATTCTGGAATATTAGTTGGAGGTTCCATATTCTTACTCTCAGAAAGTAAATAGAACTAATCGGTCTAATATTCCAGAGCTAGGAGTGTTACCAACTCCTATCCCAGTACAAGATGCATCAACATCCAAAGTATCAACTTCTAAGGTACCTGCGAAACCACATGTTCCAGTTGGGAAATGCAGACCTTTGGATCAAAAGTATGATGTATTGAAACACTTGGCCCAAGTACCGGCCAAGTTATCAATTCTCGATGCCTTGAATTTATCAAACGATCTTTTGGATGCACTCATCAAGGCTTTGTCAAGTCCTTAAGAGTTTGAAACTGAAATTGTTGCGGCTGAAGCCTACCATGTAGAGAATAATCCAGCAGAATGCCATGCTGTAATATCTTTCACAGATAAAGATGAAGATAATATCATGCATGGACATATCAGACCTTTGTACTTATCTGGAAAGGTCAATGGTGTTAACGTCCGAAGACTCTTCATTAATAATGGTTCGAGAGTCAACCTCATCCCCATTCGTACACTTTGTCGATTGGGCCCCACAAAATCTGATTTATCCCCTTTTACTTTGATATTACAAGGATATGTTAAAAATGAACAAGAACCACTGGGCTAGATTACACTCAGAACTCAGTTTGGAGATCTTGTATCCAGTTTAGATTTCATGGTTGTTGATCAAGACTCATCCTTCAATATCTTTCTTGGTAGACCCTAGCTAAATCGGCATGCAGCTATCCCTTCGTCATACCATCAATGTCTCAAATATTGTTTTAATGTTCAAATTGGTACATTGTATGGTGATAAATCCCTATTCAAGAAATGTTAATATCAATAAATTGAGGCGGAATTCTATCACATAAAGGGAAAAGACAAATCCGCAACAAGGGAGATTACAAAAGTTAATACTCCATATGGTTTGGAAAAGATTCATGTAAACCCATTTACACATGTGAGTACAAATTATGTATTTCCTATCAGTCAAATTGATAGGATATATTCAAATAAAAATACTTTTATGGAAACTTCCATAATGTCAATTATGGAAATCAATCCAGACAACATGGGAGAAATTGGTGATTCACCATGAAAGGATGAAAGCTCAAATGGGGATGTCTTCATTTCATCTCCTGAAATTCATCAAGTCTATACTTTTCCAATCAGGTCAGATCAAGTTATAGTAATGTCATAGGTAAACAATGATGTCGATTCTCAATCCATCATCTCCTCTTTATTACCCAAGGAAGACCCTTCATCATCAATCGTGTCGGAAATGGAAGCTTCTTCTTCAAGATGTTCAAATTTTAACATCTATTATGATCATGGAAATTCTGCTTCATCATATACTATGCATGTAGGTATAGGAAAAATAACACATGTTGAATAAGAAGAAAATGATCTCAAGGATTATCCTCCAGCATTTGAAGAGGGTATCTATACCACCGTGGATGAACTCCGAAAAATAAATCTGGGTACAAAAGAAGATCCACGCCCCACTTTAATTAGTGCGGCCATGACACTTGAAGAGAAATATATGTATATTTCCTTTCTAAAGCAAAATTGAGATATATTTTCTTGGAACTATACAGTGATGCTAGGGCTTGATCCTGATGTATCCACTCATCTTTTGGGATTTCCAGAAGAACGTCGAGGATTCAAACAAGCCTCTAGAAGAACACACTCAACCGATGCTTCCAAAATTAAAGCTGAAGTGGATAAGCTCATAAAATCTAACTTCATCAGAGAAGTTAAATATCCCAAGTGGTTGGATAATATTGTCCCAGTGAAAAGGAATAATGGGAAAATTAGAGTTTTCATTTATTTTAAAGATCTTAATCGGCATTATCCTAAGGACGATTTCCCAATACCAAATACAGAACTCTTAATTGATGCAATAGCTGGCTACGAAGCACTTTCCTTCATAGATAGATATTCTGGATATAATCAAATCTGAATGGCTCTAGAAGATGAGGAATATACATCTTTTAGAGCCCCTCAGGGTTTGTTTTTCTATCAGGTAATGCCATTTGTCCTAAAGAATGCAGGCACAACATATTAGCGTGAAATGCATCGTATCTTCAAACCCTTTCTAGGGAAGTTTTGTGTATGTTATGTGGATGATTTGGTGGTTAAATCCAGGCAATTTTCTAATCACTTGGCTGATTTAGAAATCATATTTTACAAACTTCGGCAACATATTTTAAAGATGAACCCCTTAAAATTGGATTTTAGGGTAACCTCAGGAAAATATCTCAACTTCACCGTACGCCATCGTGGTATCGAGGTCGATCCTAAGAAGACAAATTCAATCCTTGGTATGTCACCTCCACGAAATTTAATGGAATTGAGAGGACATCAAGGACACTTGGCCTATATTCAGTGTTTCATCACCCATTTGGCAGGAAAAAGTTTACCCTTCACCAAATTGATGAAGAAGGGAGTCGCTTACCAGTAGACTGAAGAATGTTAAGAAGAATTAGATATTCTCAAGAAGTAGCTCTTAAGTCCACTAGTGTTAATGCCACCTATTGAAGGAAGATCACTTATCCTCTATGTGACAGCTCTAGAGTGATCATTGGGTGCCTTTAGTGCTCAGAAAAATGATGATGGGAATGAAAACAACCTTTACTATCTAAGTTGGACTATGCTTGAAGAAGAAACCTGGTATTCAAGTATTGAGAAGTGCTGCCTAGCATTAATCTTTGTAGTTCAGAAGTTGAGACACTACCTAAAACCTCATGAGGTCCAATTGGTATCTCGTAATAGCCTATTGAAATTTATCCATAGTCGTCCAATGCTTACAGGATGACTGGAAAGGTTGGAAGTTATTTTGTATCAATTTGACATTCAGTATGTCACTCAGAAGGAAATAAAGGGCCAAGCTTTGGCTGATTTTCTTGCTGAACACCCTTCATTGGAAGAAACATCTTTAGATAGTGAACTCCCTGATAAGGAAGTCTTATCTATTCAAGAAAGTCCTCAATCATGGGAAATGTACTTTGATGGTGCTTCCATGAGTCCAATAGGGAAGAAAATGGAGAATCCTAAATTCAACAAAGTTGGGTTAGGAGTTCTGCTCATTTCTCCAGAAAAGGCATTATTTCCCTATTCCTTTTCATTTTTGGGAGGCGGTACAAATAATGAAGCAGAATACCAAGCTCTTATCGCAGGATTGGAGTTGGCACTTCAAGCACTGTCGTACAATTTCCTACCGTTATTGCCAATATAGCCATAGCTCTGGAAGATCCAAATCAAGACGAGATAACCATCAGTATTTCCTACCGTCGTACAATTTCATATTATGTTCAACCCAGAACATAGAAAATCAGTGAAATTAGTGCCATCTCTAAACCATATGGTCATAATACAGAATGGATTATACCTATCAGGGAACACCTTCAAAATTGAACACTTCCTCCTGATAGAGTCAGGAAAGAACAAATCCGGAGATGTGTGGTCAATTTCACTCTTCAGGATAGCCCAGATCACCCAAAAAAAACTCTCTACAAGTATGGATTTGATGGAATTCTCTTCAGATGCATTTATCGTGAAGAGACAATGGCTGTCATGAAAGAAGGGCATTCAGGAGTCTGTGGTGCCCATCAGTCTGGACACAGACTATCTGATCAAATTTGGAGGCTTGGATACTTTTGGCCTTCAATGATACAATATTGTGTTGATTTCACAAAGAAGTGTCCTTCTTTCCAAGTACATTATAACTTCATTCATCAACCCCCAGATTTGTTTCATATAGCTAAATACTTGTGGCCATTTTCCACATGGGGAATGCATGTAGTAGGACCTTATCCTTCAGCTACATCCAAGCTGTTTAAGTACATTCTTACTGCAACTGACTTATTTTCCAAATGCGCAGAGGCAATACCCCTCAAAGAAGTCTGTTCTAAATGCATTGTTAGCTTTATAAAGTCTAACATCATTACCAGATTTGGTGTCCCTCACACCATGTTTATGGAAAATGGCACCAAATTCTATTCATCCGATGTGGGGAAGTTGTATAAAGAATACAACATCAAATTCAATCATTCATCTCGGTATCATGCATCATCCAATGGCCAGATAGAATCTTTCAACAAGTCTCTATCAAATATACTGCAAAAGATGGTAAATAAAGATAAGAATTCATGTCTTAATAAACTCTTCATGATTTAATGGCTTATCGGACCACCACCCGCACTGCAATGCGGTTAACTCCATATTCATTGGTATATGGAACAGAAGCAGTCTTGCCAATTGAGATTAAACTACCCTCGCTCAGAGTAGCCATTTGTGATCAATCATCTACAAATGAAAAATCTCAAAAGAGATTGGATGAATTGGAACGGTTAGATGAGAAAATATTATGCACCTTGCACCACTTGGTAGTCTATCAAAATCGAATAGCACGATCATTCAACAAAAAAGTTCGTCTTCGTTCATTCGTTCAGGGAGAATTGGTATTAGTTCTTAGAACTCCAATGATACCATGAAAGAAACCTCCCAAGCTTGAGCCAAAATGGGAAGGACCTTATTCAATACATAAGGTCTACTCCAATGGATCATATTCTTTAATCTCAATGGATGGGGAACTCATCACTACTCCAACCAATGTTAGATTTTTGAAGAAGTATTTTGTGTAACACAAATACCCTGTATGTCCAACATGACGTTAAACTGTGATATTGTCCAGTAAGATGTTAAACTGTAGCACCAAGGGTCCATGCATACAAATTTAAACTATTGGAACTTACGTCTAACATGACGATAAACTGTGACGTCCTAACTACATGACACTAAACTGTACAGAAGTCCCTTACGTCCAAAAAGACATTAAACTACATTACCAATGGTCCATGCATATGACCTTAAACTATTCTCACATTCATCCAACATGACGTTAAACTGTTTCCCTTTTTATCATCCTATACAATGTTAAACTATACAGTTATGGTCCATGCATATGACCTTAAACTCTTCGCACCATCATCCAACATGACGCTAAACTGTATCGTCCCTTTTTCATCCAACATGATGTTAAACTATGTAAAAATCCCTAATACGTCCAACATGACATTAAACTGTGTCCTCTTTTGTCCTTATTACATGACATTAAATTGCGCAGTCCCCCTTTTCGTCCAACATGATGTTAAACTATATTGTCCCCATCATTTTAGCTATAAGACGCTAAACTGTACAGTACCCTAATACGTCCTACATGACTATAAACTATTTTTTTCCCTGCATCATGATAATAAACTATGCAACACCAATCATCCTCACTGCAAGACATTAAACTGCATAGTCCCTTCATATGTCCTACATGACATTAAATTGTGCATCGTTAGGGTTGTTGTTACCTATTGTTTCTCACATCGAGTATGAATCACATGATCTTAGAGAAAACTTCAACCATAACACCCTCTCTAGGCTGATAACCATGTGTAAGTCCCAACACCACTTTTAGATCGTTGTCCCAAAGAAAAAATTTATCACTAATTTATTCTTTAATTGAACTACGTGGACTTTGATCCTTGACTTCTAGGTTGTGTACGTAGGCAACCTTCTAAGTTTCAAGCCCAAAACCAATCTCTTCATATTGGTTCACCTTTGTCCATTCTATACGACATTAAATTGTACAACATTTTTTGTCTTGTGTGATAATAAGCTACAATATTCTTTGATACCATCACCTGATAGGGAATCATTATTTACATTGATTTTCAATCATATTATATTTCAAAGACTATGTGCATACATGGTAATGCCAGAACCTTTTATCTTGGGTCAAACCATAATTTAACTAAAGTTCCCTTTTCACCCTTCATATGTATGAACTAAATCTGTACAGAGGGTATTTCAAGAACTACGTGCGGCTTGATTCCCATCATTATGGGATACGTAGGAACGTTCGAGCATCCCATGAGTCTATCCCCATGTCTTTGGGCCTAACCCCAAAGTCCAATTTCAGTCCCCTGGCTAAAAATTCCCTATGAAAACACACACTATGTATTCATTATAATGGTCTGAGTTCTATGACCCTAAACTAAGATATCTTACACTTTCATCTCACACGACGTTAAACTGTATTTCAAGAACTATGTATGGCTTGATTCCCATCCTTATGGGATACATAGTGAAGTCCAACATCTCAATTTAGGACCCAGCCAATACATGATTATGGTTAACATTGATCTGTGTATCTCTAAATACATTGGACAATACCCATTTTTATGTGTCATAATCCTGACCTTAAATACTTCACGATCTTCATAACACTTTTCTTGACTTCTAGTCACAAAATGTCCAATTTCTGAGAGTCGTTTTTCCTAACTATACAGTATGTTCCCTTAGGCATCCTTGCATAAACAGTCTACATAACAGACTTGTCATCCAAAAGATATTATTATTTGACTATGCAGTCAATGCCCTTAGGCGGACCTTCATAATTCAATCCCCTAACAGGTTTGTTAAATAATGGTAACTTCATTCTTGGGAACTACTTCTTCTAATTCCTTTTAGCCCTTTTTTTATCATTCCTCAGATTCAAAATTTCATAAGCCATATTTTACATGTTTTCCTTCATACATGAGTGTGGTAAAATTTTTCCAGAAAAGTTTTCAAGGAATAGAGTCAATTTTAACCCATTCGGTCAAACCTATTTTTCCATTTTATGTACAAGAATTAGAAGGAAATCCACAGACTGGATTCTATTCTCTTTTCTAGGAATTACAAGAGGCTGTCAACATAAGTTTTCACTCGATGTACAGTATCTCGAGCTTCATCAGCAGCCACTTGAAGCTCATGAACTCAACCAACTTCACTCTTTTCAGCCTGATGGAGTGCTTTCTTAGCATCCGTGATGGCTTTCATTCCTTTTTCATGATCTCCCACAATGAATTGTTGAGTTGGTCAAGTTTCCCAATAACAGCATCTAACTGTTGCTGAAGATTCATCTGCTGGATGATTTTATCTTTGATATTATGCTTTAGCTCATTCATCTTGGCAGCATAGTCAGCCTCATCTCAGGATACCACACCCTTGCGCAGTGATTCCTACACAGTTCAACACTTGTGCACCGCCTTTCCTTTGGTTTTATTCTTATCCTCGGAGTCACATCCTCATTTCTTTCAGATCCAACTCTGAGGGGGGACTTTGGTTGACACTCCTTTTTTGTCACAGAGTCTAAACGAATAGAAAGGGAAATGACTTAGCATAAAATTGATTCATCCTTTGAAGAAAACATCAAAAAATGACAAAGGCATGAACAAGGGTTCTTTTCCATTTGTGTCGTTCAAGTTCCCTCAGAGTCGCGCAAGTACACTTGTGTGCCTCCTAATGGTCGTGTAGGTGACTTGCGCACCCTCTTTGAAATTTCTCCCTGGGTCTCTCTAAGCCTATAAATACCCCCTGTGCCCCCCCCATTTAAAAATGTGAAAAATTCCAGAACTTTACATTTGAGCTCCCAGCTCCCTAGTCTCTTCTCAAAGCTTCCGAACACATCTAAGGTAATTTCTTACCTAGAACGGAAGATATAAAGAGAGGGAGGAAGGAATAAGTGTTGAAACTCATCAACACTTGCATGCTTGGGTGGCCATCCCTTATGGGAAATGGCCACACTTGCACGCCACCTTACCCCTTCCACATAACATGCACGCCTCTCTTCTGGAAGTATCTATGGGTAGTATTAAAGGCTTGAGTCATGCCGCATCCAAGTTCTACCCAAAGGATTGGTCATAGTGCAAGTACTTATGTGTCGCGCAGATACAACTGTGCAACCAGGACTTGCGCGCCTACTCAGTACTTGCACGCCCACACAGTACTTGTGCGCCCACGCAGTACTTGTGCACCCCTCACTTTTTGGGTGCCCTTCCTTCCCATTTCACCCATCTTACACCTATCCACCTCTCCTCTTCAATATTAAGCCTTCAAAACTCTCTCCAAATCCATTTATGGAATGATTTCTTTATTGGCTACCTTATCTGAAAGGAATTCTGTAAAACATCTCTCAAAACCTAGTGATTTACGCATCTTTACATCACTAATGTTAGAGAGTTCATTTATTCAACCTCATCCTTTAAGATGAGAGAATCCTTAACCTGGGCCTCATTTTCATGAGTAATCACCAGTCCAGATTCTCATTAATTTGGGCATCCTCCTTAGGAGTAAGCCCCAAGTCCTCATTAATTTGGGCCTCCTTTTTAGTAGTAAGTCCCAAGTCCCATAATCTGGGCATCCTCCTTAGGAGTAAGCCTGATTCATAATTTCCTTAACCTGGGATTCCTTTTTCAGGAATAAGCCACAGTCACCAAATTCCCAAATATGGGCATCCTCCTTAGGAGTAAGCCACAAGTTCTCTTAACTAGGGCTTCCTTCTTAGGAGTAAGCCTCAGTCTTAATTTCTATTAACCAGTCTTAATTTACTTTTGATATGGGCTTCCTTTTCCGGAGTAAAACCCAATCATAAGTACTCTCCAAACTTGGGAATTTTCCTTAGTAGTAAGCCCCAAGATTAGAGTATCCAAATTCCTCCATAAAGTACATATACCTTTATGGACTTTATTCCTGGGATTATTACCTGAAGTAAAACCCAATATTCATCTATTTTGGGAAGTTATACGTACATAATCCCCACATCATTGCATCTTTCATGGCACAATTGTCGGGTTTCACCAATACCACTTGTTTCTCACACCGAGCATGACTCATGTGAGCTTAGAGTGTAAAAGTAATCATGACATCTTTCTTTGAGCCATAAATCATGCGTAAATATCATACTCCCTTACTTGAGCTAAGTGGGTTCTGAATCCTTTTCTAAATAAAGGATACATAGGTAGCTCATCTACGGGTACGATACCATCTCTGAAATAATCCATGTCCTTCTGAATGACAATAAACTTCAAGTGCCCCACTTAGTGGAATTAAAACCAGTATGGTCATCATAATGACCAAGAGACTTTTATGTATTGATGGATACCATTGACTAAGAATCTCTAACTAATACAGATGATTATCTATCGATGAAGAACCTAGAATACATATAAAATATTCTTTAAATTTCCTACATATCAATCATTGATTGTCAGATCTAAGGGAAATCTCATTTTATACTTGAAATTGTAATAAGGATTCACGAACATAACTTAAATCTATAAATAGAGTCCAGAAGTAGACAATAATTCCCCTAAAAAATGAGTGATGATTCCAACCTCCCGTACTCTCTACCAACGCAAATACCTAACCCTCATCAGTCCACTACTAATGAGCTCCTACATTTGGAAAGTAGGTCCAAATGGATATGGAAACATTGGATGTTTTTGGTTCTATGAAAAAACCCATTAGAAACCGATTGGAATATTTGAACCTTCAATCGATGAGGTCATCCCCATTTCTAGAGGAAACTATGATTTTAGAAAAAGGGTTATTAATGGAATTCTAGATAGAAGAGTCCATGTTCAAGGTAATACCTTTTCATATATTGTTATAAAACCTACCTCTAAGAAAATTCATGGTTGAGGTATTATAATTTATAAGGTTACACATGGTCATAGATTCAAGGGAATCATTAAATAAGTAAATTTTCATAATATTAAGACCACCATTGTCATGGGTTTTACAACAATCATACCAAAGGAAAGTGAAAAGTTTCCTCTCAAGAGTGATTCCACACTAGAAAAAGTTCATTATTCTGTTGTTACGATTTTTAATTAATTAAATAGGACATTTATAAACCATTATGGAGTAAAACATTTTGGAAACAATGGTGTATTTGACAATACAAGACTGATCTTCCATGGATATGGATTTTCCATTCCATGACGAGAGATAATTATTAATATGGTTGATTATATTGAAGAATTAAATGCTTTTAGGATTTCCCAAAAATATGGGAAATCCAAGGTAAATGAATGGTAGGTGTCCTTGTTTTAATCCATGGTCATTTATTATATAATCCTTTCTAGTTATAGGAAATTGTTTGCTGAAGAAAATGGATGATTTTATCCATTTTATGGATTACCTCGATACCTATTCATAGTGAGAGAGGGAATCTTTGAGATTTTTGATGCTTCGTTTATACCCTCAAATGATTAAAATAATAACATCTACATATAAGATATGAGAGGGAACAATAAGGTTTATAGAAAAAAAATAATTGGCTTAATTGTACCTTGGTTGACTAGCTTGGTGATAAGTCTGCTAAGGTAGTCCTCAGTAATAAAAATAAATAAAACGTATAAAGGATCCCCTAGTCTGAAACCATTTTTGAAATTAAATTATCCCTTTGGAGCACTATTAATCAAAACAAAAAGGTGAGCAGAACCAATTTTTTTTAATAATGTTAACAAAATTATCACTCGAACCAAAATTAGTAAGGACCTTAAAAATAAAACTCTAGTCCGTGGTGTCAAAATATATTCTAATGTCAAGATTAATGGTAAATTTTCATCCTATAATAGACTTTTTTAGTAAATTAGTACTTTTTGAGGAAAGATATATGCAGTCCTGGATGTTTCTTATCTTAAGGAATCCAAACTGGTTCCAAGAGACAATTTTGTTAGCAATATGAGAAATCATTTGGGCTAAAAGATTGTAGATGATTTTATAAATAGTGTTAATGGGAGAAATGGACCTGAATAGATGAATTTCCAAATAATTCTCAACTTTGGGAATAAGGGAGAATAATTCATCATTGATCCCATAAGGAAGGTGTCTATTAGTGAAAAAGGATTTAATCAATTTGAAAACATCATATTGAAAGATATCCCAATTGTGTTGAAAAATGGCATTTGTGAAACCATAAAGACTATGGGCATTGTATTTATTCAAGCTAAATACTACCTCTTTAATATCATGCTCTATAAGAACATTGGTTAAGAGAAAGTTTTAATTAACACCAATTAAGATAGATATTATATCTGATGTTATTTCTTTATTAAGATCATGACCGTTAAATATATTTTAGAATTATGAGACAATATTATTTGTCAAAACTTACTCATTTTAAATAATGTTATCCCTATATTGAAGGAAGCTAAGGGGTCTACAAGATTTATTAGCACTTTGTAGAGTATTTTAGAATTTAGTATTCCTGTCACCATCTTTGAGCCGGTTAATTTTAATAGTTTGTTTTTGCAGATTATTTTTTAAGGTGAGAAGAGGGTTTAGTTTAGTGAAAATATTGATTAAATTCTTGGGATCATTAGAAAAATCATTGTTTTTAGAGTCAATATGAATTTTATTGAGAGTATTTTCCAGGAAATAAATTTCATTATCAGATTGTTTTACACATTCTTTTCATAATGACTTTATATTTTTCTTTAAAAGTTTTAATTTCATAATATAGAAAAATCATCATTGTTATAATTCAAATAATTACAAGGGTCTTTAACAAATATTATTCAATCAATTAGAGAGTTCTAGGAATTTTTAAATCAAAAGGGAGGGATAGTCTTGGAAACTCTATAATTGAGAGTGATTGAAATAGGGTGATGATTTGAATTATGGTGAGGCTAGGTGATACTAGAAATAGAATCCTAGTTATAAAAGGAATTAATGTTTTTGAAATCTCTATCAATTTTACTAGACATTAACCTATTTTTATGTCCTTTATACCAAGTATAATTGGATGCTATTAAAATTATCTCCTAGAGGTTGTTATCCTCAATACAAGATTTAAATTATTTAGAGGAAATGTTAGAGGGAGAAGGACACATTTTTTCAATAGGTCCATGAATGGAATTGAAGTATTCAGGAATGATCCAAGGAGAATGTATCTTTTTTTTAAAGAGACAAGTTTTTAAATAGATCGCCTATCAGGATACCTATTATTAGCATAAATAAAGGTGAAAAATATATGAAATTTTTGTAATGTCAGTTTACAGGAGAAATATTGAGTGTCACTATTAAAAATATCAACATTTCTTAGAGAATAGTGATCAAAAATCCAAATAGAATCCATAGAACTATTATTATAAGTACACAAATAAAAATGTAACTAAGATTTTCTATTCCAATAAAACTAGAAGTAAAGTTAATATTAGGCTCATATATTGAAAAAAAAAATTGTTTTATGTGTGAATAAGAGTCTATTTAAAGATTTGGTGGGGTCATAGTTTACAATACCCTAATAGTTCCAATAGAAAATATTCACTTGGACATGTGTTTTGGGATGATCCCCCATTTATTCTCACCTTTGTAGTCCTTTTTCCTTATGGATTTCTTTGTAGGTTAGATAGATTTCGACTTTTTATGGTGAGTCACTATCCTATTTGATCAGGGGAATGTTAGGAGAAGCAATATTATCATGTTTACCTAACTTGTCTTTTGTCTGATTTTTTATTTCTTCATCACTATCACGCTGCTTGGAGACATATCCATTGAGTTTTAAGGTGTTTTTTCCCACATTAACCTAAGTATGACCAGGTAATGTGTGACTTTGATTATCTTCATGGGGGGAATTGTCATTTATTCTATGAATAGATGAGCCAACCACTTCATAAGTCCCATAAAATTTTTTCTAGAAACTGTCTTCACATGCTTAAAAGGTTTACTTTTGTGCCTCTAAATCTCCCATGTAGGTTCTATTTCATTTTGACAAAATACAGCACCTAGAGAAGATTTTTTTGTGTCCATTGTTTGAGGCAACTGTCCTATTTTTTGTGTCAGCCACTTTATTTAAGGGGTCTGTAGTAGAATCCTTAGTACTATGGCTCATCGAGGGCATATAGATATTGTTGTAGGACCCCTAGATCTCCACTGCAATAGCATTGACTATTCTAGGCTTAGAAACAACATTTTTTTTCAAGTAAGGGTTCTGTTCAGTCATAAAATTAATGAGAGTAACTTCATCCACAACATTGTAGGGGGGTCATTGAATGATTTTACTACAGGGTTACTTGATGCCTCTAGGTTGTCTTCAGTGGTAGGTACTGGAATGTAACTAGCAGGCTGATAGAGCTTGTTCTCAGTTACCTATGTAGAAGCATTAATCCTAGTAGAATAAGAAGTGTTCCTATAGAAATTCCTTTCGCACCATTAATTTCATTACATTTATCATCCTTACAGGGTTTGTGATCCGTATTTTTTTTATTAATTTTGAGGTTTCTTTACGATATCCATGAAAAGAGTTACAATTTCATCAGTAATACCATGTTCATAAATTTTAATATCCTCCTCTTCAACCAGTGCAGCCTATGTTTTTCTAGTAGGATCCTTTGAGGTGGATGGGTCCCCATCCTTCTTCACCCATATTTCATTTCTTTTAATGGGGGATCGGCCTACTCCTTAATATGTCTTTTTTCCTTTTCCTATTGATTTTAACCCATTCCTCATTAGTGGGCTGATTAACCTACTTTCTCAACACTTTGAAATTTATGATTGAGTGTCCAATAATATTTCATTCTTTGGAATTGAAAGTGATGGCATGAGGAAGTTTGAATTTCCAAATTTTCTTCTACAGCAACTCTTACATATAGATCCAAATATACATTCAATTATCTTTGATATATCATTAAGGGGACCCCAAAGTAAGAGGTGATATCATTCAAGATTTTCAGGTGCCAAAAATACCAGATAAGTCTATGTAGTCTCACCAAAACTTGTATCATTGAATATCAATGGGTAAATGGGTTGAAGGAAAAATCCCATTCTGATAATCAGAGAAGAACATGTTTTAGAAGGATACTGCCTAATTTCCATATGTTATCTGAGCCATCCTAGGTATTCAAGATTATATTAAAATAGCCTTTTCCCATTGGAACTAATTTCCATTTGGATGTTCCCCAAAAGTGTGCCATTCTTGGTATGAGTTCTGGTATAGTCTATAATTTGTCTCCTTTTAAAAAACAAATTTGACCAAGCACTATGAACTTGCACCTTTGATCTCTTTGTTGAAGATCTTTTGGATCCATATCAATAGAAAATCCTCCATCATCCAGCTTTTCAAACAAATTATTTGTCGATGTTGATTCCTTTTAAAGGTCTGAACCCTTAAGTGCTTAAACAAAATATATCCCTCTTGTAGGTCGAGAGACATCATCAAGAAGAGTTTGATCCGTTTGTGCATTAGATGAAATTTGTTTTAAGGATCTCTCCCACTCATGATAGAAGAGGCCATGAGTATACCAATCTATCAATCCATAAGTCTCTCATCACTGAGATTCAATGAGGAAGGGTTTACAATGTGACCATTCCCAAGGTCTCTCAGGAGTCATAAACCCTCCATCATCACATGAACCACTCATTTAAATAATAATTATATCATTTTTTCTCATTATTGAGAGGGATGAAGATAATTATCTCTCGTTATTGAGATATTAATTAAGAATATATCATAATTATTTGAGGGAAGTCTCTTGAGATAATCCTTTATGTACAATAGTTTACTTATTCCTAAAATGATATAAATTAGATTATATACTTAGAGTTAAACAATTAGTAATTCTGAAAAAGTCCCTTTACTTAGTTGATTGTTCTATGTATACCCACTGCCAAATAATACTAATAACAATATTATTATTATTATTATTATTATTATTATTATTGTTTAGTTATCATGACATTAACGAAAATCCCATATTAGTATATCATCATCGTTGATCCCTATAACCAGAACCCATAAATCCTTGATATTATTGAACCATGAAAAATAAATATCATTATAGTATACATTAAATAAATACATATATATTATATTCAACAAAATTGTGAATAAACAATTTTTTGATATTTATGTTACTAACTAAACATTTATATTATATATTTATTTATTATTTTGTGAATAAAAAAATTACATAAATAAATGTTATATTCCCAGACTTGTGATTTAATATTTATTTAATATTCAACTCACATATATTCTAAACCTGAACAACCAATGATTGAATTTATGTGATCAATATAACATGAATTATTATTACACAAAAATATGAGAATAGTATTTATTCTTAGTATTGAATTCAAATAGAATTTAATTGAGATTTTGGATACACTACGTGCATAACCTTTTTTACACTTTCTAAGTTGCATTGGAAAAACATTTCTTAATGTCCCAAGTCAGTATATAACAACATTTCAAAGAACCTATAGATAAATAAATTACTTTCTTAAAGAAAAAACCTCATATACATTATTTTTGAGTAATATAATCCATTTTCCTTGATATCTAATCATGTAGGTTTCATACTTATGTCATTATCCAATATGATTTCTTTTTATTTATTTGAATATCTTAAATAAACTTATCTATAAACTATCATGGGCATGGATTTAATCATAAAGTTTTATTTCAATAAAAGTTCCATATATATCTTTTTAAATTAACTTATAAAGGGAAAATAATTTCCTGACTTATTTAAGTAATGTCATATTACATACATCACACTCAACATATCATACCTCTCTATAGGAATATTTCATCATAGTTTTCCATAAATACATCAATGTTTTTCATTTATAATATAAATTAATAACAATATCAAGTATATGGATAAATACACATAACTGAAGATATGAATATCCAATAACACCTATAACATGTGGAATTTATATTGGTAGGTATATGATCATAACCTCCCTTATTGAATATTACCAAGTTATAAATTTATTTGAATTATAAATTTCTTATAGTCCCTCAAAAAATTATAGTAAAAAATATTCTATTTCCCATAAAATATATTTTATCTATATAATAATACATATATTTAATATTATTTTCATATCATTTTAGGGTTCTGAAAATAGCTCAGAACTGCTATAACATTTTGATGTGAAAGATACTCCAAGGTTATTATCAAAATAATTTTACATAGAAGAGAAATAATCATATGAAAATATATTTATTAATATTTAATTAATCAAAATTAAAAATTTATCTATTTCTAGGGAACCAATCTTAATAGACTCCCACTTGCAGTAGATCTAATTGATAAAAAATTTCAGTCTATTGGATCCCATATGATATTCATGATTATACCAATATAAGGCATTAGTCAATAGGTCCACCATGTTCTCTTTTATGGCCACTCTTATTATTGTATACTCACACTTGGAAAAAATCCCTCATTACTTGATACGTTTGAAGTATATTATTTTTCCACTGATGTGACTATGACTCCTTTTTTGGAAAAATTTTATAATATTACCACAATATAGTGTGATAACATATTTACTACTATGTATGACATCAAGACATTGAATTATGTTACGTATCAATAGTGATTCCTTTTCAATATTAGAATCCATTAGATACTAGTGTTCTTCTATAGAATCAATAACCTATGGTAGATTAGAACTATTATACCTCATAGCTCCTCTATTAAGACTCAATACAAATCCTGACTATGATTTCACATCATTCTAATTTATTTGAAAACTATAATTTTTGTATCCCGGGATAACTAGTTCCCCATATCCTTTATAAAAAAAATATTTCCTTTTTATTCCATAAATACTTTATTGTAGTTTTTATATCCATCCAACGTCGCTCTCCTAGGTCTACATAATATCTTCTTACCATGTTTAAGGTATAATAAACTCAATCCTATTATATAACTTTAAGTACATGACAAATCCAATTATATATGAATAAGATATTTTACTCATTTTATCTCTCCTATTATGTTTAAGGGAATATTTTCTTGTAGTGATGTATACTATTTTTCACTAGAAACAATACCCTCTTGAATTATTGCAAATTGAATCTCTTAAATACCTTGTCAATATATGAACCCTGAGTTAGTTTAATTATACTAATAGATTGTCATAATATATCTTGATCCTCATAATGATGGCTACTTAACCTATGTCTTTTATGGAGAAATTTTTTTAACCATATCTGAACTGAATATAAGACCAGTATCTCATTTCCCATATGTAATATATCATAAATATATAATATTTGGTATGCTAATTTACTCACACTAAACTACTTATATAGGTTCAAATTCCTTATTTTTTAAAATAAATTCCCTTACAACCTCATCTAAACAATTGTTTCATGGTCTTGATACTTTCATCAACTCATAAATTGATCTTCAAAACACAGACACCTTATTGTAAACCTTTGGTGTCATATACCCTTTTGGTAGTCACATATAGACAACTTAAATGGTTTCCACTAAATAAATTAGTCATAAAATCCATTTTCCAATTCTCACAATAATGGTATGTTTCTATGGAAAGTAGATTCCTAATTGATTTCAACATAGTTACTGGTGAAAAGGATTCCTCAAAATATATGTATTGATGTTTCTTAAATACTTTAACAACTAGTTGTTCTTTATAGATACAGAATTTACTGTCTATGTCTAGATTATTCTTGAATACCCTTTTCCACCCAACAAGATTTACATCAATATAGGAATGTAACAAAACCCAAAATTGTGTATAGTACATGGAATCTATTTTATAATTTGTGACTTCTTTTAACTTTGAAACTTTTATGTTGATTACTTCTTAATCATAAGAGATAGGTTATTTATCTTCTTCTAATAATGTGTCAACTTTCACAAAAACTATAAAATAATATCTCTTTAGTTTCTTAACCTATCTGGTGCTCTTATATATTAATTATTTCTCTATAAAAACTTCTTCTACAAGTTATTATATAATTTCTTCTAATTCAAACTCCTATGTATCTTGATCCTTGAATTAATGGAAGCCTATATTTCTCACACTATCTATTTGAGATATTTTTCCCATTCTATAATTTTTTTTTTCCCATAATAATATATTTATATAAGGGGATTAATATGTGTTATAATTTTGTTTCTAAAAGATATATTATAAAGTTAAAATTTGTTCTTCATAAATTTGTTTTGATTCTAGGGATATCCATAACAAATTCATTATATCCCCATACATGAATATTTGACATAACAAATTTCTTCTTATACCATAAGTCATATAAAATTATGTATACTACTTACTTGGCATGTTTTTTAGTGTGTATGATTTATTTTATATTGTGTATCACTAAAAGAAAAATATATGACTTACATGACTCAACATGAATCTCACCAGGTCCAATAAGGTTTTCTTCCTCTTTTCACAAACACCATTACACAATGGTATATAAGGAGGAATGGGTTGAGATAGTATCCCAAACTCTCTTAGATAATTGAATAACACTTGGTTAAGATACTCCCTACCACAGCCTGGGGGATGATTTTTTCTTACCATATTGATTCTCTATTTTATTATTGTATTCTTTAAATTTATTAAAGGAATCATACATATACCACATTTATTGGAACTATCCATATCTATTGAAGTTTTTAGTAAAATTTATGTAGTAAGAGTATCCACCTATATATTCTACTAGAAAATAACAATAGATATCTATATGAAAAAAATATTAAATCTATACAACTATTTCACCTTTTCTGATGCATGAGGATTTGGTAATTTTTCCTTGAAAATCCGAATGAAATATATCCAAGGGTTATAGTTTAAAATAATCTAAATATCATTCTTGAGATAAATTTTTAAAATACTTCTTATTTATATGAAAAATAAATTGATTCTACAAATGGGTGTGATATGAGTCTGGAAAAATTGATTCATTATCAATTTCTAACACTTTATTTTCTTGTTATAGTATGTAAAGACCTGTATTGAATTGTTGCATCCCATAAAATATGATGTCTTTATAAAAGTAGAGATAATTATTTTCATATTTAAGAATAAAGTCATCCATTTTAAAATTGGACATGGATATTATGAACTTGGTTACTCTAGAAATATAATAAATATTATTTTAAACTGGAATTAAACTAATTATTAATGTGAGATGGTAATCTTATACAACAATCACAATTAGTATTTCTCTATTGATATCTTAGAGATCCCCCTCACATTTGGAAATCTTCTAAAATATATTTGAATACTATATTTGAATAAAAAGTGAGAAAACAATATATCTGTTACCTAATTGGTAAAAATAGATATGTTACATTTGATAATGAATGTACCTTAGGATTAACATTGATACTTTACTATGGCACAATTATTATTCCAACATCCATTCTTAAGATAATAAAAACATTATATATCTTTCTTCTATTCATGTCACTGGAATTTTCACCACCTAAGAAGGGCAGTGTGAAGGTGCTTTCAACATGGAGTATGTTATAAATATTTTTTCCTTGAATTTCATTTTATTCACCATAAATACATAATTATTTCCCTAGTACATGTCCTTACCTACCAAGAAAATCAGATTCAAGTTATTTGAGAGTGTATTTTATATATTATTAATATTAAATTCATAATATAACTAGATAATAACTAAGGAAGTTTGGAAACAACATATTTTATGCATAATTACATTGTTATCTTAAACCCCGTAATTTCTAAATATTTAATATAGAGACCAGTACTTTTACACATATTATTACATGATTTTTAAAATAAATATCCAATAATTACAACCCAAATATAATAAGTCCTAGTGTCTTTTTAATATTAGGTATATAAAACATAAAAAATAAACTAAAACATAACATATTCATTTTTATTTTGTTTTTTGAGCTCCTAAATCCCTTTGAGCTCTTAAAATGACATAGGTTATCATAATGAATATATAAAAGTAGTAGGTGAGATATAAATCCTAGTAAGGGAGTAAACATGATAATGAGACATATCATGATATAATTAATGAGAAGTATCATGAATAATCACTTGAGATTATATCATAAATAACATGTTATCATAAGATTATGGAAACATAAGAAATTGACAACAACATATAAAATGACATAAGCATAAGTTAGGTCCAACTACTAAGACAACATAATATGGTGTATAGAGTCCCATAGTGGATTATGTTTACTCCCTAAACCCATAAAAAATATTACATGAGACAAAAAAACTACCTAATGTATTATAGCACTATTTAGGCAGACCCATCATAACATGTACATTATTATGTGTTCCACAAAAAAGAAATAAATCTTACGGCATAAAAATCATTTCTCATGTCATGAAATAGATATTTCATAAATAAGGAATTTGATAAATGGACTTCAGGCATCTATTAACCAATAATATGAAAATATAATGAGATAGGTATATATGTAAGAGACATATATACATAATTTTAAAACAATTCATACAATAAAATGATTTCATCGTTGATGAAAATGTTTTTAAAATATTTCATGGAATATTTCTTGAGGAAATATCCTTTTTAATTTGAAGTCAATTCTTTAAAATCTAAAAAATTACAAAATAGTATAGAAAATGTTTTCTTTGAAAATAAACATGGAAAATTTTAAATAAATATTCAAATAATTTATCAATAATGACAATGGGAGACTCAATTCATTACCTATATGTTAAGAGAAAACCTTCCTACAATACTTTTGTAAAATAAGTCAAAAAGTAACTCATTTGGGAAACAACAAGAATATTCATTTTAAAACATTTTTTAAAATGTAAAACTTGGGAAACATATCTTTAGAAATTATTATTTAATAGTAAAAAAATTATTTATAACATTTTAAGAATTATATAGACACATAAAGGAAAGATTCCTGACAGAGTAGAAAAAAAAATTCATTCTTCCTTAAAAACATTAATTCAGTATCATTAGTAATTAATGTGCATAAAATGAAAGAAAAAATTATAATTTTTAGAAATTAAAAAGGGAGAATAAAATATATTGGGTTTAAGATATAAATATCATATAATACCCATAATAAAAACTAAAACAAAAAATAGTCCTGAATAAAGATTAGATTGTGAAATAAACCCTTATAAAGATTGTGTCAATAAACTAAGAATTAATCAATGAAGTGATTATGGGTAAAAAATTTAAATCCAATAAAACATGTTTAAATACAATATAAAAAAATTATAGGTTATTTAACACATAATTATTTCATAACATAATGAATGAATTAAAAATATAACTCAATAAAGGTAAATGGAGATATAAAATCCTTACCAATTTGTAACTTTAAAGTCAAATAAATTTGAATGAAGTAATTTGAATTGAAACCTAAAATACCATGAATAATTAAGGATTCATGATAGAAAATTTAAAATTTTATTATATACACCATATAAAATAAATTAGGTTCATAAAAATAATAAATTCCTTAATAAAAGGAAATTAAGATAAACTCTCTTACCTTGAGTCCTAATCATCATTTACATTATTTAAACACTAAAAAATAATATTATGTTAATTATATAATTACTCAATATCATTTTTAATGTTCATCATTCTATTTATTTTATTTAAAACCATGTAATACATAATTACATAATCAAATAAGTTCACATCAGACTTTTGATGATATGTGGATCATAATTATAAAATAAATTTTGTATGATAACTATGGGGAAATAGAATATTGTTCCATAAAATATGAAATAATAATCATTTCATAATTATTAAATTTATAAAAAATATATTTTAAAACCAATCTTGAAATATGGTTATGAAAAATGAACTATGTTACAATCATAGTGATAATAGGTCGTACATACGCATGAGTAACGTTTCCTTTCAACAATGATCATGATGAAAAGAAGGTAAGTATTATTTCATATTTCCATAATGATAAATATATCCTAAATACCATATTATTTATTTAAATAAACTTATATATAATATCCATGTGATGCTGTGAGGAAAATTTAATCACATCGCTTTATGGAGGTGGTTGTCCACGCGTACACACGAGCGACATTATCATTTTTTAGTGAATGGAAAGATAATAATATAAGTGATATATTATATTTAATAAATATAATTATTTCATTAATATTATATATATAATAAATCAATCATTATAATCCTCAATGAGAGGCAGAGATAGAAAACAAATTACTTTGGTCCAAGAGGTGGTAGTCCGCCGTACGGACAAATGATAGATTAATTTCTGATTTTCTAGGGGTTGGAGATGGATTTAGGATATTAAATTAACATTATAATATCTCATTATATGTAAAATACTAATTTTATCATTTATTAATGGTTTAGTACGATTTTATGGAGTTAGTATAAGAAATAAAATAAAAAATCATAGTCAAGAACAATACTTGTTCTTCGGGAAACTTTTTAATGTTTACACCAAAATCTTTCATTGGTTGGTTTTAAGATAAAAATCGACTCTATGATTGAGGTGGAATATAAGGAATGGATTTGGGTATGTATTGGCTGAAGTAAAAGGCTTTTGATGTGTGGATAAAAGAGGAGAGGTGATGCCCTTGTATAAACAAGGGAGGGGAACTCTTGGAATTTATTAAAATATTAAATTAATATCAATTATTTTTTATGGAAAATGTTGTGAACCAGACTAGATATCCCATTACCTTAATACCTAATCCATCACTGAAATTTCATAAAGGTAATTCTCAGTCCCCATGGGTTGGAATCTAGAACCTTACTTCATAAAAGATAAAATAGGGAATGATTTACCACAAAATAGTAAAAGAAAAAGGTTAGAAGTTAGTATTCTCAACACTCCAAAGGAAGAAATTACTAGAATACCAATAGGTAAAAAAACCAAAAGTATTATATCATCAAAGTACTCAGTATATGACAAGATAAAACTCAAACATTCTATGAAACAATTATATAACATCTCCACTGGTCACTTCGAATAACTCCAAGCCCAATGGATTAAGAACATCCACCACCTCTAAGTGACGCGTTCTATTTTCTCAATCCTAGAACAAGAAAGTTAGAAAATGACGGAAAAAAGGTATTTTTTCGCTATAAATACTAATAGGGTCTCACAAAGTATTCTACAACAGAGTCTATAATAATAAAATAGATAATGATTTCAATTTATATAAAACAGGGCATGTCATGACATATCATTTTAATATTTGAAATAAAATTTGGGTTTATTTTAAAAGGATAGAAAACATTTCAAACATGCAATGAATATATTTTTATATAAAATCATTTATAAATATCATTTTTCTTGAATAAATAATTCTATAATCAATAAAATATATATCAAAATAATCCTAATGAACACCAGGTCAACTTACCTATAGTATTTTAGTTTCTAGATATGGGATCCTCATAATTCGCATATCAATGATCATGGATAAATATGTGTACACACAACCCTTAGGATTAGGTTGAATAGTACTTATCAATATCCCATCGGGGATATGATATGCCCAACTATGTTTTTGTTAGAGTTCTCATCATCAATAAAATACCAGGGGATCAAGATACTATTGTGCTTGTCTCAAAGTACCCACTAAATACCAAGAATCACATGCTCTCAATCAATAATAAAATAATGGGCAAATCATATAATGTCAAATCAATCATCAATTATAATTCAATTTCCCATTTTTCAATTTCAACATTAAAATTCAATTTCAAAACCAAAACGTGGGTTTTTCATCATTTCATGAATTTTCAATAAAAAAACCAATAATAGGCTATCATTATTTCAATTTAATCCATTTTATAAAATCAATTATCAAATAATTTCATCAATTAAATCATTTTTAAAATTCATCCCACAATTCCAATTCCATGGGAATTTGTGTTTTTCTCGAAATTAATGCCATTTAAAATTCCAATACCAAATCATATCAAATGGGTTTTTCATAGATCAATTGAAAACTATTTGAAAAAAATCATGATAATAAAGGATTAGATTATATGGAAAATCTAAAATGAAACCACATACCATTTATCCTGAAAATCAAACAATCAATATCCACAATAAGAATTCCATCATAGATCGAAGGAGAAGAAGATATAGAAACTATACCTAGAACCAATATCCAATAAAACTATGTTTAGATCCAAAAAATAAATTATGACATAATAATATATAAGGAGTATAAGAAGATATATTGTAATAAACAACATGAGATAAGATCCACTTACTCTGAGGATAGAAAACAAGATCAATGCTGCTAATAGCCTACAGGAAAAGGGTTTTAAAGAGACAATATCACATCTATGGAGCCTCCAAGAAAGAATAATTCTTGTTAAGATAAATTGTGGTGATTAGGAACATAAACTAAGGGCTCATAAATTTTAAAAACAATTATTATATTAATTAATAACTACACATAGGGTTAGTTGGAGGGGGTGCATAGTTTATGGAAATTGTGTGCCAAGTTTGAACCCCTACTATTTGGGACTCACAGTTTCACCTAGGTGGGAACATATTTTAAGAAAATGCGAACGAACCATGAATTTAACACTATACAGGGGGGTCACGTTTTTCCCTGGGGGTGTATGGTTTAGGAAAATAGTGTTCCAACCATGCACTACCCAAACAGACTTCTAAAATTTCTAAAATCTCCAATAACAACCCAAAAACAAGACCTGATGTAAAGGGGATCAAAAAAGGGTGATGAAATTCTGGAAATAATGTAATGGGATGTTTTAACCTCCCCACCATAAAAACATAATATCCTTATAAATCTTGTCAATAAGTTTCCTTATTAAAGATATGACGCCACTTCTCTCTCAAAAGTGCCTCATGCTCCCAAGCGTCATGATAATTCGTACTATGCTTCCATAACACATAGACCAAATGTATCATCCTCCCATAAAGTAACTTTTTCTTAAAATCAAGTATACTGGTTGGATGGTCAATCATGAATAAATCAGACTCTATATTAAGATAATTCCAGCTTAAAACATGAGATGGATCAAATTGATACTTCCATAGAAGGGATTCATGCAACACATTTTGAATCAAATTCAATTGTGTGGATGTGATACTTTTCAAGACACTTTCCCCAGTTTCTCATGAATCTCAAAAGGACCCACAATGTAAGTAGCATGCTTCCTTTGACTCCCAAGAAATTGTTAAACTATCCTAGGTGAAACTTTCAAGAACACATGGTCACCAAAAAATAAATCCTATGTTCTATTTAGATTATCAACAGAGGATTTTTACAAGATTTTCACCATCAAAATTATTTGACGAATAAACCAAATATTTATTTATATCTATTAAACCAATATCATTAAAACCATGGAAGTTTCACTATTCTATGACCAACATAATAGTTATTTACATGGTTGGACATACAAGGCCTCAAAAGAATCCATTCTGACCATGGATTGAAATCTATTATTATAAGAAAACTAAACCAGTCCGAAAAGGTCATCCCAATATCCAAAAAAATCAAGGACACATACATGAATCTTTTCCTCAAGAATATGTATAACCCTATCTGTCTAGCCATCCATCTATGAATGGTATATTATAATCAAATGAACTAGATATCCCATCACCTCTTGAAGGACCGTCAAAAAATGAATGATAAAATGGGGGTCTCTACCATATACTATAGCTGATTGAACTCCATGAAAACAAAAAATATCTTTCACATAGATATTTCCCAACTCCTCAAACTTGGTTGTATCATGATTGGGTATAATGTGAGCCTATTTTGTCAGCCAATTAATCAAAATCCATATATCATTCTTTTTTTAGGGGTATGTGGAAACCTAACTCCAAGGTTTATAGAAATATCATCGTACTTCCAAGCTGGCACTAGAAGTGGTTGAAGTAAACCCAAATGTATTTGGTGCTTGAACATGACATCTTGGAATGTATAACAACATGAAACAAAGTTAGCGATGTCCCATATCATACATGGGCACCAAAATTGTCACTGTATATCATAAAACTTATTTTTGGTTCCTGTTTGTTCAACCCATTGAGAATTATGGAAAGCCACACCATAGTTTTTCTCACTAACAAAGGTACAACATACTAGTTATGGAAACATATAATACCTTCTGTGGGGAATGAACACTCAAAAAAATCCCCTCCTCTCCTGTAAAAAGGGTTCCTAATGCCATGTAATTCATCATCAATCTTCTAATCATAAAAGTATGATATAAAGAAGAATAGGGGTCAACTGAACAATTTCCAAGAAAAACTGGGCCTCCTATTCCTAGAATTCTAAATTAAAAAATGAAGAAAGATCCACAAACTTTCACTCTTATGATGATTCCTTCATTTCTAGGGTCATAATTTCCCTTCTTAAAGAATCTATAACAACATTGTCCTTCACTATGGTGTAAGTGTTTTTAAAATTAAAATATTATAAGAATTCCAAACAATACCTTTTTCAAATTTTCAAATATGTTTTTGTGAAGATATAACTCAAGATATTGTGATCAAAATAAATGATAAACCTTTCTATAGAAAGGTAATTCTATAAACTCTTATGTTCATTAATAATAGCTACAAGTTCAATGTAATTGGTGATATTGTTATTGTTGAATGGCCTAAGTTATCTGAATACATAGGAAACCATGTGATAACCCTTCATAAGAATATATCCCAAACTCAAACCAGATGCAACAAAAAATGCCTCATGTCCCTACCCAGCCTCTAAAAGTGTCAACACCGACATAAAAGTAAAAATACATTTCAGCTCAATGAAATAACACTAAAATTTTTCATCAAAATAAAAATTAATTCCCTTGAAAGTGAGAGTGGTCATCAAAGAACCCAACTTTGAGAAATCCTTCAGGAACCAGTGATAATACCCTCCAAGTCACAAGAATATCCAAATATATAAAACATTATAAAAATTATCCGATTTTATAATAACTTTATCCATTTAAGGATCAACTGAGATATCATGTTTTAAGACCACATGTCCCAAGATCTTCACTTTCCAAATCAAGAAATTACATTTTGATATCTTGACATAAAGTCAGTGATTTCTCAACATTTCCATAAATTATCTCAAATGGCACACATTATTCTCCTCAGGCTAAGAGTAAACAATTAGGTCATCTACAAAGACAAACACACATCCATCAAGATACTCCTCGAATATCTTATTCATCAAATCCATAAAGACTACAAGAGAATTGGTTAGATCGAATGGAATGAAGAGACACTCTTAATGGCCATACCTTCTCCAGAAGGTAGTATTCTGAATGTTATATTCAATATTATTAACTGGTGATAACCAGATTAATGATCAGTCTTCAAGAACCATATTTCCTATTTCAACTAGTTAAATATATCATCTATCAAGGAAACATGTATCTTTTCTTTACCTAAACCTAGTTGAGATTCTGATAATCCACACAAAGAAGATGTATTATAATAGCTTTCTTTTTCAAAATAATTGGATCCACACAATTTGGAACTCTCAAGAATATAAATTATTTCTCCAAGAGATCATCCAATTTTTTCTTGAATTATTTATTTTTATATGGTTCTATATGGTCAGAAGGAATAGATACCGAATGAGTACTAGGTACTATATCAATTGAAAACTCTACCTCTCTAACTAGTGGAAAACTAGAGAAGCCAAAAGGGAAAACATCGGGAAACTTGATGAAAACTAGTAGGATATCACCACTCAAAGAATCTAGATTCATTTAAAAATTGAACACTAATATTATTTTCCCTAACTCTGGATAAAAAGGTTTGGTTATACTCAACCTCATGTCTCATTCTCCCTAAAAGACATGGAACCCCCCATCAAGAATGATAAAGGAGATTCATTGAAGATATTAGTCAATTTGATCCTTATGATAAATGATCCAATGAAACCTAAAAATAATTTCAATAGGTTTTATTTCGAGAAATAGAAAATCACAGGTAAGATTTATCTTTAATAAATAGAAGACACAAGTAAGACAGTGGAGACCCTTGTATCACTTCATTCTAAGGGGTGTAGTACTATCCATCTCATATGAAAAAATATCCATAGAAATATTTAGTAGAATAAAAATAAGAGTCAATATAAATGAATAATATGGACCAATATCAAATAATTTAGTCACAAAACATGTATCTATAGTTGTGGTAACTCTCATAGTCATTGGACCTATATAATCTTCCTCTGAATACTCTTCCACTCCGTGAAGAGGCTTTTTTCCATATTTCTATAGCTAGAACCCCTTTTTCCCTAAAGCATATGATTACCCAATAGTAATTTTAGGTGATGATGATCATGTTCCACTGTGTGGAGTAGAAAGGATATTACAGAATCTTTTCAAGTGTCTTGAGCGTCTACAGAAACTACCAATCTTAGGTGACATATTGCAAACCTATTTCAAATTCCCTTGGTTTCCATACCAAAACCAAGTCAAAGGATGTACACATGGAACTTAAATAGGTCGAGAATAACCATGTTTTCGTGATCCACCATGATACTCATCGCAATTCCTATTTTATTTAAAGCAAATCACTAAAATTATATTGGGAGAAAAGAAAACTCCCATCAACCCTTACATACTAGAAAGGTCATGTTCAACCAACTATAACCTATCAATCATGTTATTATAGTAAAATAACTTCAGAAATAAGACCTAAGAATGGATACCAGGTTAAAGAATCATCTCGAAATGTTGATTATTTGTCTTCTCATTTGATAAAATCTCATATGTAAACTACCAGAGGTTAGTAAAATTATTCATATACTCTATCATGGTCTTATCATCCTGATGGGGAATAAAATACTTTATATTATTAGCCACACCATAGATTGTAGATAGAAATAATCAGTTAAAATAACTCTAAATTCATTCTACTCTGAACCCTCATACTTATTCTCTGTTACCATCATATCCCACCATCTTCTGCAAGGTCCCTCTAACTTGAAGGTGGAACATTTAATGTCACGACCCATCCCCTGAGGCCCGTATCATGACTACCCCATTCCCGTCTTATATATTCCAGGGGCTGGTGACTAACACCAAAGGAGTAAATCTCTAAACTGGGAAGGGATTGCCATTATAACTGAAAACAAACACATCAGAGTACACAACTAGAAGAAAAACACTAAGTAATAATATATAAAAAAGAAGTATTGGAATGTAAAAAAGGGGTCGGAAATACAAGACCAACTGTAAAGTACAAGGAAACTGAAATTACAACAGAAGAAAAGTAAAGCAGCTATTGGGTCGTCGTTCGGGCTTCCTGCCAGAATGGTAGGTACAGATGGCCTCCTCAGCACTCCCATCCGCCTGTCTCCTCCGTGTACCGCCATGCCGTGTTTTCCACCTCTGGGTACCATCCATTCCTAATACTCTTTTCCTCAGCCAACATTTTCCTTTTTTTCCAACCAACACAACAAGGTGCGGGCATAGCCCATGCAGGGGTGAGTATAACGATACTCAGTAGGGACCCCGAGACCCTCATGGTCTCACAAAATCGAACAGGGATAAAACACAATGTAAGAAATCAATGGATAACCATTACTTAGGTATATACCCATACATATACATATGTTATCTAGTAACCCATCTCAATCATGAGGAAAACACAAAAGTCATTGACTCATCTCAAACCAGTATTTTTATTATTGAAACCACGACTACTGGGGAACTCCTCCTCTATCGAGTACAGTGGGATTTTCACGACATCGAGGAGCTTCTCACTAACCTTGGACTACTGAGGTACTCCTACTGTAGAGTACTGTGGTTCTCCTACCATCTACTAGGTGCTCCTCTAGTTTGGGTCTGCCGCCAACTTCCAGGCACTCCCCCTAATAGCCTGCAGAGGTAATCCTCCAATCGATTACCGCAGGCCTGCATTCAACTACCAGGCGCTTATCCTCCATGGTTCTACCGCCAAATACCAGGCACTCCTGACTGGGATAGTCGAATAACACCGAGTCGAATCTGTCAAGCAATCATCAAGTTTTCCAGCTACTAGGTCTCTGTACATTGTCTGCTCATAACTATAAGGATACTCCCCATGAGCTACTGGGAAATACTCCAACTGTCGCAAAGTTTGATGAAAAATCATGTCAAAGGTTTTCCATGTCATAGGGGTCCCAATACAATAGACAGCGCATCAATCGGACGTCCGGTCTGTTAGTTATTAGCCTTTTACTCCCGGGGGCCCGGTTTGATTAATGTACGATCCAACATGATCATAACTCAAAAATACCATGAACTCAAGTGGGGTATTATCAAAGGGATGACTTCGTTACATGAAAACGGGCGCCACTGACGGTTCGTCAAATGGACGTTTGGTGCCAAAGATATGGCCCAAGAAGGTAAAGGGTTAGTAATGGGCCCGGGTCCGGTCCGACCCGGTCTGGGTTAACCCGATCAGACTCGCTAGGTATGACCCGGCCCATTGTGCAGGTCAGCCCGCTATGTTTTGACACGGTCTTCTTGGCCCGGCCCAGCAGACTGTGAGGGTGGTTCAGCCCAGGCTCGGGGCTATTTCATCTTGGAGTGTTGCGACGGTGCGGCCTAGCACGGCTCGGCCCAGAGGGCATGGCTTGGCTGGTTCGGATAGGGCACCGCGAGGGCAGATAGGACACTAGCTCGATTGGGTGGCCGCGAGGGAGCTGAGACGTTGCAGGGTCAATGGGCAGGGCGCGAGAGCACCAGGTAGGCCGCGGCAAGGGTCGGGCAGGCCACGACAAGGCTCGGGGCGTAGGGCGGTGGGCAGCACGCAGGGCAGTGCGCGGGGGCGCAGGCAGTGCGTAGGATGCGGGGTAGGATGTCGGTTGCACCAGGCAGGCCACGGTATGGGCCGAGCAGGCCACGGGGGCACCAAAAGGGTGCCAGGTAATGTGCAGGGGCGCCGAGAAGGCTGCGGCAGGGTGTTGAAGGGGCGCAGGCAAGCGGGTTAGGCACCGGGAAGCCGCCTGGGTGCCGGTAGGGCGCCGAGAGGCCCGTGCAGGCCGGCCAGGCGTAGGTCGAGCTGGCGGGGGGGGGGGGGTGGAAGCTTCTGTGCGCTGCAGGGGCGGTGCGATTCGCAGAGGCCGCGGGAAGCACGGCCTTCATTGTTGTCTCCTTCGTCGTCATCACCTCATCACCATGCCGTTGAATGCCACAAGAAGGAAGAATCGACGGAATATGTAGGTCCATGTTTGGTTGGATAACATCCTTCGCATTTAAAGTGATATCAATTGGTTCATCAAAATCGGAAATATGAACATCAATTTTTATAAAACCGTGAAACTATTCCTTTTCAAACAATGACGATAAAAGAAAACGGTTAAAACACAAGGTAAACCCCCTACCTTTGATTCGTTAATCGACATTTGTCGTTCATTAACGGTGTAGCAGAATTAAGATGATGAAGACCAGGGTTCGTTGCATCCACTTCATGTCCCCAATTCCGAGCTATGTTGGTTCGTTGATGACACTGCAGAGGGTACGATTCGAGGAAGAAATTCGATGAAGAAATCGTTGCTGGAGTTCATTGTGTTCTTCATTAGAAGAACAGTTCTTCATTGGGAGCTTTTCTCCCTTCTCCCAAATTCCACCAAAATAGAATGCCAACCCAACTAATAATAATATATTGTCTATTATTTTAATATTGGTACATAATTCAAAAAGGAAAATTAAATTACGTAGGCTCCCCTTAATTAAACCACGTGTGTTGGAACAATTAATTAAAAGGGGAAGGTGGCACCAATTAATGGTAGAGGAGGTCGGGGGACTCCCCTATCATTAATGAGGGGATAAGGGAGATTTTCCACCCTCCCATTAATTTGGGGGTTTTGGTCTCGTGTGGTCCCCACCAAAATTATCCTCCCAAGGGAGGTTATGTTCCGGTGGACCCCACCACCATAACCTCTCATGGGAGGTTAAGGTGTGGTAGCCCCCACCTCCAACCTCCTGTTGGAGGTTTCAACCACCAAGAAAAAAAAAAGTCACAACATTATTTTTATTTAACATAAATCATAAAAACCCCAAAACTAACTTTTATTCTCGACCATCTTTCATCAAGGTGAAATTATTCTTAAGCGAACATCGGCGATGTGAGTTCAATAGTGCCCTCAGATTTCAATTCCGAGCACCGGTTCAAAAGTTATAAAATCTCACTTGTATGTTTACTGAATGTACCCTAACAAAATTCATAAATTGATTCCGGGAAAACTGGGCCGCAGATTCAAGCGCCGTAAATTTTCAAGAACTCGTAAAAATTCGATGTATATAAAAACAATTTTCCACGGGATTTCGGGGTCTTTACCTATCACATTAATCGAATTAGGAATTTCCATGAAATAAAATAGTATTTATATCATTCTCAACCAATCCTCATCCTATCTAGGATCATTAGATCCTATGAAAAATGGTTGATTATGGTGAAGGAAATCTTGAGAATGATTTTGAGAATCATCCCTATGAAGTTCTAAAATTAGATCATGAATGGGAAAAGGTGTTGCTTCCTATAACAAAGCTTATAAACAATGCACAATTATCTGAAAAATATTTTGGTCTATGTGAGGATATTTTAAATGTGGTCTACCAATATATTTCTCTTAAATCTAATTAAAATGTATTTTTGGAGGCATAAATGCAACACAAAATTATCAAAAAATATTGAAGGCATCAGAAAGGATACATAGATCATCAAATCAAGAAAGAGAAATGGGAATATCATTCCCATCAGATAAAATATCATGATTTGGATTTCAACCTATCCAAATGAAAATTAGGGAAAAGGCTAGAATTATATCAGATTATTTCTCAAGATTACATTCCCAAACAACCCATAGAGACTTAAATCCCATTACGTTGAGATCTGGATAAGAACTCACTCAGAAATACCTATTAATTTTAAAAAAGATACCACAAACTACATAATGAAATCAAGGAAAATTATTAGCTTTCCTTGGATACCAATTTTTCATGAACTATCATGGAAAACCTGGTACCCTGATACTCAAGTCGAAACTGACATGGCCCAAAAGGGAATTCCTGATCCCCATGAGTTGAAGACTACCACCTATAATCATACAAGATAAAAGAGGGAAACAATTAAACACAAAAGAACAGAATAAAAAAGTTTATAAGTCAGTATTATCAACACTCAAATGGGAGAAAGTACCAGAAACCAAATAAGTAAAACAAAATCCAAATCATCATATCATCTAAGTACTATGTATCTGATAAGATTAAAATCAACCATCACATGAAACAAGTGAATAATATCTCCACAGGTCTCTTTTGATCACTCCAATACCAAAGGATCAAGAACATCCACCATCACAAAATAGTGTTATAACTTTTCTCAGACCTGTAATAAAAAATTATACAAATACTATAGAACAAAGTTGCAGTGTGAAATATAAACCTAGAAAGGTCTCAAAAAGTGTTCCATAAAATAATCCATAATAATAAACCAAATAATGCTTTAAATTTAAATAAACTTGTCCTGACATGGAATATCATTTTAATATTTAAAATAAAACATTTATTTTTTATCAAATTACGGAAAGAATATAAAACAAAGATTAAATAAACATTATATATAAAATAATTTATATAAATAATTTGGAATGAATAAAATAGTTGTATAATAAATGGGATATATATCAAAACAATTACAAAAATTACCATGGTCATCTGACCTACATTACATTAGTTCTTGTCTATTGGATCTCACACTTCTCATATTATTGATCATTACTAAATATGTGTACAAAAATCCTTTAGGCTTAGGTAGAATATGACTCATCAACATCCCATCTAGTATAAGATATATCAAAATGGGTTTTTTTTATAGTTTTCATCATCAATAAAATTCTAGGGGATCAAGATCCCAACATGATTATCCCAAATACCCCAATAACTACCTTGGCTCACATCATATCAATCAATCATAATATAATGGGAAATTCATCACATTTCAAATAAATCATCATTTACAATCTATTATCCTAATTTTCAATTTAAAACCAAAACATGGGTTTTTCATCATTTCATGACTTCTAAATACAAAACCAATCATATGTTTTCATCAAATTAATTTAACCCATTTTTTAAAATCAATTCTCAAATCATTTCATAAATTATATCATTTTAAAAATTCACCCCACAAATTCAAATACATTAGAAATGGGGTATTTCTCAAAATTCATTCCATTTTAAAATCCAATTCCATGTCATATCAAATTGGGTTTTCATATATCAATTGAAAGTTGTTTCAAACAAATAATGAAAATAAAGGTGTCAATTATATGGTACATATCAAATATGACTACATACCTTTAATTATGGAAATCAAATTATCAACCATCACAATTGAAATTCCAACATAAATCAAAGTTGAATGAGATATAGAAAACAAACCTAGAATTCCAATTCAATCAAACGATGTATAGATACATCAAAAAAATTCTGATATAATAATATATAAGTAAGAGAAGAAGAGAGACAGAAGAAACCACACATGATAGGATCCACTTACCCATAAAATTTCTAATGAGATCAACATCGCTTTGATCTACTAAGGAATGGGTTTGGAGGATCCAAACCCAGCTATAGGGTGCCTTTAAGGAAGAATAATTTTGGTTAGGGTCGTGAAGGGTGATTAGGCACTTCAACTAGGAGATCATAATTTATTAAAACATTTTTTGGATTAATTAATAACTACATGCATTGTTATCTGGAGGGGGCACATGGTTATGGGAAACTGTGTGTCGAACATTTTCCTCTACTGCTTGGGGTACACTATTTCCCCTAGGTGGGGGCAGGGTTTGGGAAAACATATTGAAATTATGAATTCACTAATTTCCAGTGGGGGCATAGTTTGGTAAAATTGTGGTCCAAACATAAACTTCCCAAAAAGTCTCAAAAAATCACAAAAATCCCCTAGAATGACCCCAAAACAAGACCCGGATTAAAGGGGATCAAAACAGAGGTCAACATATATCTAAAAGTAAGTAAGGAGATATTGTAGAAAAATGGATCATGATTTTTATAATTATAATATTTTATTATTATGGATCAAAATTATATCATCTAGTAAAATTTTTACAAGTAAATATTATATTTTTACCATTACAACATTGTTTTAACCCATGTGAACCATTTTTTATAATTACTGTGATTACAATGTTTTTACTATTTATGGGTCAATTAAGTTACCATAAAAGGGTAATTAGTACATAAATGGACAATATTTCATATTTTAAATAATATAAAAATCACTTGGATGAATATATGATCTTTTGAAATTTTAAGTCATTTAATAAAATATTACTAATTTTAAAATAACATTAATATCATTTTAGAAACTCTTTATTTAATTTGATCTCAAAAACAACAAGAAAAAATGGAATTAGAATAAAATAAATTAAAACCTATCAAATATTTTATTTTTATCCAAAAAATTAACATGACACTATTATTTATCCAAATTATATTGCTTTTAATATTTTTAAATTATTTATTTTATTTCTCTTTTAGTTGAATAATTATCAGATCTATGTTGTGTAAGCATTTAAGGTAATTATTTCATTAATAAAAATTCTGAATAAATATCCATGATAAGAAAAATAATTTATCTTTCAAATAGATATTTTATTATATAAAATAACCTCTATTTTTTCCTATGTAAAAAATTAAGAAATAATAAAACAAAGATAATGTCATTTTCGACTTTTCTTTACATTAAATAATATAATGATTAAAATCAAAGAAATATGGAAAAATGTATCAATATTTATGAAACTTGGATTGAAATGGAAAAACAAAACTCGTCCAATTTGATAAAGGAAAGTATTTGGGTTGTTTTATAGTCCTTATTATATTATTTTCAACCTTAATTACACAATGAACCCTTATAATGGTGACAATTATTTACTATGATTACTATTCATAATAACAAAAAAATATTCACCAAATTTTTAAAACTAATTATTAATATGGAATATATTTATTAGTATTAAATTTATATAGATGTAAGAAATTAATTTAATATTAGAACATAAAATTCAATGAAAAACATTTTTTTCAGAAAAATTCCATTTTATGTATAAAATTTTTTTACCCAAATTCCAGTATAAAATTAAATTAAAGACAAGAATTGGATTATGTGTAATCAAAAAGAACTAAATAAATTTTAAAACTGATTAAAAATAGAATTTGGGATTTTAAATACTTTAAAATAAAATTCATTTTTTAATAAAAATCATTATTTTTTACTATTCATTGAAAAAAAATCAATAAAGTATCAAAATTTCACCATAATCTAATTTTGATATGATAATTTAAAAAATGATAAAAAAATTATGAAATAAAATTTATAAAAATTCTAGAAATTAATTATTATTTTTTTTATAAAAATCACTAAAAATCATTTATGAAAAAAAAAATTTGAACGATAATATAACTATACTGAAAACAGAGATATTATTTACTAAGAATTAATTAATAAATTTATATTGAGTGGGATATATATATATATATATATATATATATATCATAATAATATTAATATTATTTATACCCACCAATTTAATGGTTATGTTATAATTGTCAGATTTAAATAATAATATTTCACGGTACATTTTTGCTCTATGTTGCAAGCCATATACACTATTGAATGTATTTTTGTTTTAAAATATAAGGGTGATACATTCTAAGAAATTTAATAAATTTCATCCTCAAAATATGAACTTGATCTCTGTAATCAATATTTTTACATTTGAAAATAACTTTATTGAAATCCCACATCGTAAAATGGGTTAATAAAACATCCTCTTAAAATAGGAAAAGAAAAATAAAAATGTCACCATAAAACAATATTTACAAAATGGATCACATTAGTGGAAATTAAAAATATGGATAGTGAATACTGACACCCAAGGACTAATAGAGAGTGTTATAAAAAAATTTCTTGAGAAATTTAATGATCACAGAACCCTTAATCTCTAATGGGTGAAAAGATTGTTGATTCATCAAAAACAAATGTAATATGATTTTTTTGATATTATTTTCCTAAATTTAAGACATTAATTTACTATACAGACTAATAATATAATGAAAAAACATAATTTACAATTTTAATTTAATCCTTGAATTAATTTTCACCACAATCTATTTTTTTCTCTAAATAATGAGTATTCAAGATGAATTTTTTATGCACTAATCACTAAAATTATCTTATAATTGATGAAAAAATCCCCAAAAATGATAAAAAGTTATTCCTATTATCTTTAAAATTTAAAAAAATGGTTATACCACGGTTAAATAATATCTAAAATAAATAATATATTTTACTTCAAAATTCCCACAACAACACTATAGGTTTAATGTAGATTATTCCATAAACCCACACCACAAATCACATCAATAAACTCAATATTAAAGAATGTTTTAACCTAAAAGGTGATATAATGCCTTTCAACTCACACCATAAAATATTAATTTCATTCTCTTTATATAACTATTCATGTTAAACATAAAGGTTATATATACCTTAATTTAATAAAACATCACCAAAAATGTAATTAATCGCCTAAAAATCCGAACTAAAAAATTATTTGATCATATAATGTGATTCCAAAAATATAAGTAATATATTTCCATTAAATAATTTATATAAATAAAACATTTATACTAACCAATAAATCATGTAGTCTCGTGGTAGAAGATTCACCATTTTTACCCTTCATTTGTGGGTTCAAACCATATGATCTTGCCAGAGGTGATGAGTTGTCTCCCAGACTATGGGTTTCCCTTTTTTAAAACTATATTAATAAAATTCCTATAACATTACCAAAACTCAGATAAAAATTATCAAAAATAAAATTAATCATCAAATTAATTCTTAACCACTAAGGTCTTCTAATTTTTTTAACAAAATCAAATAATACTAATTAATGATTATGACCTTAACATTAAAGATAAGATAATCCCAAAAGGATAACCACAATTTTAAACTTATCTAAAAAAAATTAAATTCATTCCTCCTCAAATAAATTTCTTTACTAAAACACATACTAAACCCAATGGTTTTATTACCATAAATTCATCCCAAAATACTCTTAATAATCTTATATTTCCATAACATAAAACATAAAAGTGGGGTATCTATGCATTTAAAATTATGATCAACCTTTGACTTACAAACCCAAGACAGTTTAGGTTTATACCATATAACTATAGAATATCATATTTTTACATAGTATTTATTCTCTCATTAATCATAATAGATCATAAATAAAATGTGAATTAACCTAAGTATATCCCTCGGGACTGTCAAACCAGGTGCGTTGTAAGGGAACTGTCACTGTAAATCTAAAATAATATTATTTTAAATGGTAGTTAACATGTAGATGTTGTATTGGAATGAATGGATATAAATAACTAAAATATGATTATATATGTTTTTAAATGTTTTTACATTTATCCAATAAAAGATAAAGGCTTAAAATACGGAAAGAATTCAATTTTAGGCATATATGCCCTAGTTTTCACTAAAGGTTCACTTATCGCCTTTTGATGGTGAACCGTCATTAAATATAGTTTTTTTCACTCTTATACATTCTATTGGACCAAATAAAACTCTTCTTATGAATTGGGACATCAAAATTTACTTTGTGTAAATTTTTGGTATCTTTTTGATAAAGTTCATTTTTTTAATGAATAGTGTAAAATGTTGTATTTTAATTCAAAACCACTTTTTAATCTAATTTATTTATATTATTAGATTATCTTTTGAATTGGTTTTAATGTGAAATTAAAATATATTTTTACCATTAAATCCAATAGTGGTCGTTGGAATTAATTTCACTTTCAAATCAGACTTAAACTAGTGTCAATCTTTTGATACTTATTGTTTCATAAAAGCACGCTATTTGTTCTGACTGCGGGAATTAATTATTACATTAATTAATGTAACTTATATGTTTTGAATTTTGTAAAATAGAATTCATTTTTGAATTCGGAATATCAAATATATCTTAGGGTGAATTTTTGGGATTTTCTAAAAAACATCAATTTTTGATGAATAGTGAAACCACTAAGTGGTACTTATAAAAACGGATTTTTCCGTTTACATGAAATTTTTCCATCTTTGTGTTTTGAATTTCAAAAATGCAACATACATGGTTGTCATTAAGAAGTAAAATGTGGTTCAATGGGATAAAAATAATTTTTTGTGAATAGTAACTTATTAAGTTTTTAATCGCGATTAGAGGTAATTAGTGTAGTTTATGGAAAGAATAATGTTTTAATAAAATGAAATGACATAGACACATGTCCTACCCTCATTTTATGTGTCATGTCCGACCAAGAAAATCCATGGGTCAACTTGGGGACCCCATGGAGCCACTTTGGTTGTAAAATGACATAAATATCTTTTTATTTAATGTTAAAGTAAAAATGACACAAACATGAGATGTTTTACTAAAACAATTTTTACATGGGGTTATACAAGTCATATTTTTTACTATAAATAGTCATTGGAAATATAAAACGATTTCCTACATCATAGTATTTTTTGTATAATTTTTATACATTAAATAAATTAAATTATTTATGACATCATGATGATGCAGCGATAACCTCATTATTTAACGATTAAAATAAAATGGAAAGATAATGTAATATCTAAGACTTACACATGTCCAAAACCTATTGGATGAGTGTATTTATAACCCTTATTACCTTATACCCGAAATACATCAATGTGGAACCTTTAAAATCCGAAACTCTTTTGAAAATAAAGTAACATTTTGTAACTTTACAAGAGTGCCCCTCCTCTCCTCTTATCAAAGGCCCCCACCTCTACCTCCTTACCCACACTCCCAAAGCCTTTGTATTGGCCAAACCCTGCCCATTTTGTCTCTCCACTTCCCCCTATTACTCCTTGAAGCCTAATTTTGGGCAGAAGTCTTCCCAAGGAAGCCTTTGATCTCAAACCAAAGGGAGTTACCCGATTTTAAGGTAATGTCTTCACTAGTGTCCTTTTGTTTTATTTTGATTCTCCAACCCCCTAAAATCTTTTTATTCATCTATTTTTTAACAAATCCAGTATCTTCAATATACTAGGATGTTTTTATAAGAAGTATTCTATCTACAATTACACACACCTACATCTAATGGTTAAATAACATATTGTTTCCGTGGATGGCGAATTTCTGCTTCCCGAAACAATGATTGTTCAACATTCTTCTAACACCTTCAAAGGTGGCCATTAAGATGACACTATATTTATATTTGATATCTAATATGTTTATGTTTTACTTAATCTTCTGTATTTTTCATTTATAGTGTACCTTTATGGTTTCCATTATGGGTAAACGCGATATCTTCATTTAAGGAAGTGCGGACTACCGCCCCCTCAAAGTGATTTGATTCATTAATACCATATGTGGTACGTATAAAGGATATATTTAATGATATTATATATGATACCATACTAGAATTAAAATACTATTATTTATCATTATGTTTTAATTCCATTAAATATGAAATAGAAATGGAAGTAGTGTTCATGCGTACGTACGGCTTACCGTCTCCATGAACGGTACATTTCATTTATTATCTCAAAATGTTATGTAATATTATAAGTACATATATATAATGGATATATATGTAATATATTACATATAAATTATGGATATGATTCTGGAATTATAACATATATATATCTCTCTCATTTTGTTTTAATTCCATTAATATGACAAAAAATGAAAGTAGCGTTCATGCGTACGTATGGTCTACCATCTCCATGAATGGTGCTTTTCGTTTTTTATCTCCAAATGATATGGAATAGTATAAAATGAATATTTACTGGATATATATGATATTTTAATCATTAATACTATTCTAGAAATTATTTACTTATAAATACATGGGCAATCTTTTTTCAAACAAGTTCATTTTTGACTCATGTACCAAACATCGGCAAAAACGTATGATATGAACTAACATTATTAAACAGTTATTATAAAATTATTATATTTGATATGAACTGAATAATAATCTCTAAAGGATTTACTTAGGAAATTATTAATTGACCAAAGTTTATTATTCAGGAATATAAAGAAAACGAACAAGACAAGTTGGACTTGAGGTAAGGGATCCTACTCCACTCTTTCTTTTTAAGAACACTCTTTTATGTCATTCCTTTTAAATCTCATATTTCTTGTTATTGGGATATTATTTTATATTACTCTTACTGAAATTTTTATGTTCATGTGATGAGAGACCCTATTCTCTCTCATCAATCCATTTTTGAAGTTTTGAGTGGCGCCGTTAGGCTGCCGAATTTTCGTAAGAGATCCAACCTCTCTATTTCTTTTTAAGTACTCTCATTTATGTCATTTCTTTTAAGCCGATATTTCTTATGTTTGGGGATGTTATTTTATATTAATAATACTTTAATTTTTATGTTAATATTATGGGAGACCCTATTTGATCTCATAAATCCAATTTTGGATGTTTTAAGTGGCGTCGTTAGGCTGCCGAGTTTTCGTAAGGGATTTTTCATCTCACTTTTATTCCCGTGACATTTATGCTACGTTTGCCACTATTTCCTTTGAGTGGTGTATGTACTGACCATTATTATACCATTTTTGTAGTATAATTTTATTTATGGGTATTTACATCTTCATTGTATGACCCTTCTTCCATGGGGTGTACTTTTCGAAAGTTACCCAACTCGGTAAGGGGACCTTTCACCCTCCTTTTTTATTAAAAGACTTCTTTTGTTATGTCTTTTAATTCACATACTATTATGTTGGGATATGTTCTTATATATCCTTATTTATGTAAATTTTATGTCCAAGTGATGATATCCCCTTTATCTCTCTCATCAACCCTTTTTGTAAAATTTTATGTGACGTCGTTAGGATGTCGAATTTTTCCAAGGGAACTTCTTAACCCAATTTCGATTTCTTTGGATTCAACATGTAGTTATTGAATATGTCATCCTTTTAATATGTGTGAATAACCTTTTATTGTTTAACACTTAATATCTACTTATATTGGGTGTATTTATATTTTTCACACATAATTATGAGATTGATTTATCCTTAATTTAAGGATACCTTCTTTATAATGGATTTCATCTCATTTTACATTTCTTTTGAAACTTCATTGTTTTTATGCACAAATTCACTCTTATATGGTGTATATACTATCCTTTGTAATATTATATAATTAATTACTTTATTCTCATGATATTACAAAGATCTAATTAAATTTTATTCCTCAATTATTGTTTTCAAGTGTCTCTCATTTTGTTAAAAACCTTTTAACTAAAATATCGTTTTAAATGTTTTAATGATTTATTCTTATAAATATTTATCGTTAATATCCATGTTTTCAAAATGGTTTTAAGGATTTATTTATATGGATATTAATGTTTTAAAATGTTAAAAGCTTCAAAGTTGTATTGGACACTTTGATTAAAATATCTCTTTATTAAATGTTTTAAATGGTTTTGAAAATTGTTTTTTTAGAATGGGTTCATTCTTTCAATATCTTAAATTTTTATATTGTTATTGCAAAGTGGGAATGTTATATTTCATTTATGCTTAAGTTATGTGCTATGATTATGTTATGGTTCTTGGGCATTGTTATGAATACGGGTGGTTCCGTGATAAACTAAGGGCGGGTGAGCCCGATATAGCTCTCCAATGCATTGGGTAACACGAAGGAGTGAAACTTTAAGGTTTCTCCGAAGAGATTTAGGGAATATACTATGGTGGGTATTCCAAACGTAACCAATAGGATTACTCCCTACGTAAGAATGTTATGAGTGCCTCATGTTACCTTTTATGTCTTATGATTTCTATGATTTATTCATGATTTGATGAGGTATGTTAAAGTGCCTATGTTTTATGGGTAAAGTATGATTTCATTCTTATGTATATATAAACTCATGTTTCCTTTCCATATTTTTATAACCCTTACTGATCTTTTTATGCTCATACCAAGTTTTTGAAATGTTTTTCACAGGTCAAGAGAAAGGTACATGATGTGATGATAGTGCCAGGGATGTGTCAAGAAAGAATCCATGTTTTATTTTAAATATGTTTTCGTTGATGGGAATAATGAATACTATCTTTTATGTAACCACTTTGTTTAAATGTGGAATTTAATGCGAGTTTCATGATCTAATTCTCTAAAACTCTAAACCTGAAAAGATCCTCAATGTGTAATCTTGTAATAACTCAAGATTAAGTAAGGTTTAATTCTGGGGCATTATAGTTGGTATCAAAGGTCGTTTTAGATAACTTTAGAGGTTAGGGTATTCTTTAATCATAATTGGCATTACCATAATGGTTAGGATTTCGGAAAGAGTCCTAGTTTTATATAAAGTGAATGAGTAAGTGTATCTTAGTGTTTACCTTCCTCATTATTACATGATGGTTTTGTTTATATACTCACACTGACATTTCTGTATTTAGTGAATGGATGGATCTAGAATGCACCAAAGAGACAACAGGTTTGAAGGAAATTGTGGTGGTTCTATGATTAAGATACTAGATAAAATGGGGGATTCAATGATGAAACTCGTGGTTGTTCTAAACCAACTATTATGGAGTTATGATCAACCAATTGAACCTTGGTATGATCTTTAATGAATCTTGTACAAGATGACCAATCGATGTGGAAGTTTAGGTAATAATTATAAAGGTAACCATTAGAGTTTATATGATCCTTAATTTTGAGGTAATTATGGGTTACTATATGTTATGATGGAAGTGAAAGGCATGAGATAAAATTGAGGTTAAATTATGCTATGGTTATTTTTGATGATTTTACCACTTTTTGGGGAATGATTTTAGAATTATATAGTTTTGTAAAAAGGACAACATGAAGACCGTGTGAATACCCGTTGCGTCAGACAAAGCTGCGGGAATCGAACCCACAACCAAAGTGCGACTGGTATTTATCGCCTACCACTGGACTATGTGAATTCCCTGGTTAGTTTGACTGATTCTTTTTAGTTATATGATTTTATGAATTAAGAGTAAGTTGATTTTGGTTTATTTATGAAAATGATTAACCTATCATGGAGGATATGTGATTAGGTTAATTACTTTTCAATATGAGACTTTAGGAGCAACTGATGTTGTTTGAAGATAAATGTTACGATTTAACTTGGAAGACTATGTGACTAAATCATTCAAATATTTGGGTTTCAATCTTATATTGGTTTACTTTGAATAATTTTATTGAAAAATTGTTTATTCGATGGTCCTCGTTGAACTTTGGGTTTTGTTGGACAAATTTTGGAGATTAAGCATAGATTTTCTTTTTAAAGGGTTATCCTTTTCTAGATTATCTGACCTTGTACTAATGTTTTTGGTTTTGGTTTTGGTTAAAGCCTAAAGACATGGGAATTATATAGTTCTCTTTGGTGGATTAGGTGATTCTCTAGAAGTTGATTATAGTACTCTTAATGCGAACAAGTCTCCCTAAATACTAGTATTTTGGAAAAAAAATATGAGTTTGATTAAGGAATCTAGTAAAAGTTGAAAGTCAAAATGATAAGTAATTATGTTTCCTTATGAATAAATTCCTCAATAAAAAGTAACTTAAAACAAAAATGTTGTCTATTAACTTTTTCTACTGGGGAATCGAATACCATTTAACCCATTATAAGTTTGTGATTTTCTTATGGTTAACTTTCTCCTAGACATGTTTACTATCACTCTCCCTCAAGAACATGACCCTTTTCTTTTTCTTCCATGTTCATGTTTTTCTACATGGAATCCTAGTATGGCTTAACTCGGGTGACCTCTGTACTTATCTTCCTTTATTTTAAAGTGATTGTTTTACCGACTCTTGTTCCGGTGTGGGACTTTCAAGGATGTTTCCAAGCTCAATTTTAAAAATTGCGAGGATGCAATTCCCAAAAAGGGGGGAAGGATGTAACACCCCAGGTAAATAAAAAATATGACATTTTCATATTTATCCATATTTGTGAATAAAATATTAATATGACTTTAAAGGGGACGCTATGCTCGATGGCATACCCAACACACAACAACGAGTTTCTTGGGAATCTTACATTGCACTCTAATAATAAAATAATATTATTTTAAATGGTAGTTAACATGTAGTCGTTGTATTGGAGGGAATGGATATAAATAACTGAAATATGATTATATTTTTTTTAAATGTTTTCACATTTATCCAATAAAAGATAAAGGCTAAAAATACGGAAAGAATTCAATTTTAGGCATATATGCCCTAGTTTTCACTAAAGGTTCACTTATCGCCTTTTGATGGCGAACCGTCATTAAATATAGTTTTGTTCACTCTTATACATTCTATTGGACCAAATAAAACTCTTCTTAAGAACTGGGACATAAAAATTTACTTTGTGTAAATTTTTGGTATCTTTCCGATAAAGTTCATTTTTGAATGAATAGTATAAAATGTTGTATTTTAATTCAAAACCTCTTTTTAATCTAATTTATTTATATGATTAGAGTATCTTTTGAATTGGTTTTAAAGTGAAATTATAATATATTTTTACCATTAAATCCAATAGTGGTCATTGGAATTAATTTCACTTTGAAATCAGACTTAAACTAGTGTCAATCTTTTGATACTTATTATTTCATAAAAGCACACTATTTGCTCTGACAGCGGGAATTAATTATTAAATTAATTAATGTGACTTATATGTTTTTGAATTTTGTAAAATATACTTCATTTTGGAATTCGGAATATCAAATATAGCTTAGGGTGAATTTTTGGGATTTTTCTAAAAAACTTCAATTTTTGATGAATAGTGAAACCACTAAGTGGTACTTATAAAAACTGATTTTTCTGTTTAAATGAAATTTTTCCATCTTTGTGTTTTGAATTTAGAAAATCCAATATACATGGTTGTCATTAAGAATTAAAATGTGGTTCAATGGGATAAAAATAATTTTTTGGTGAATAGTAACTTATTAAGGTTTTAATCGCGATTAGAGGTAATTTGTGTAGTTTATGGTAAGAATAATGTTTTAATAAAACGAAATGACCTAGACACATGTACTACCCTCATTGGATGTGTCATGGCCGACCAAGACAATCCATGGGTCAACTTGGGGACCCCATGGAGCCACTTTGGTTGGAAAATGACATAACTATCTTTTTATTTATTGTTAAAGTAAAAATGACACAAACATGAGATGTTTTACTAAAACAATTTTTACATGGGGTTATACAAGTCATATTTTTTACTATAAATATTCATTGTAAAGATAAAAATATTTCCTACATCATAGTATTTTTTGTATAATTTTTAGACATTAAATAAATTAAATTATTTATGACATCATGATGATGGAGCGATGACCTCATTATTTAATGATTTAAATAAAATATAAAGATAATGTAATATCTAAGACATAAAAAATTCCAAAACCTATTGTATGAGTGGCCTTCAAACCCTTATCACCTTATCCTCGAAATACATCAATGTGGGACCTTTAAAATCCGAAAGTATTTTGAAAATAAAGTAACATTTTGTAACTTTACAAAAGTGCCCCTCCTCTCCTCTTATAAAAGGCCCCCACCTCTACCTCCTTACCCACACTTCCAAAGCCTTTGGCTCGGCCAAAACCTGACCATTTTGTCTCTCCACTTCCCTATCTTACTCCTTGAAGCCTAAATTTGGGCATAAGTCTTCCCAAGGAAGCCTTTGAGCTCAAACCAAAGGGAGTTACCCGATTTTAAGGTAATGTCTTCACTTGTGTCGTTTTGTTTTATTTTGCTTCTCCAACCCCCTAAACTCTTTTTATTCATTTATTTTGTAACGAATCAAGTATCTTAAATATACTAGTATGTTTTTATAAGAAGTATTCGAGCTACACTTACACACACCTACATCTAATGGTTAAAGAACATACTGTTTCCGTGGATGGCGAATTTCTGCTTCCCGAAACGATGATTGTTCAACATTCTTCTAACACCTTCAATGGTGGCCATTAATATGACACTATATTTAAATATGATATATAATATGTTTATGTTTTACTTAATCTTATGTATTTTTCATTTATGGAGCACATTTATGGTTTCCATTATGGGTAAACGCGATATCTTCATTTAAGGAAGTGCGGACTACCGCCCCCTCAAAAGTGATTCGATTCGTTAATAACATTTGTGGTATGTATAAAGGATATATTTAATGATATTATATATGATACCATACTGGAATTAAAATACTATTATTTATCATTATGTTTTAATTCCATTAAATATGAAATAGAAATGGAAGTAGCGTTCATGCGTACGTACGGCTTACCGTCTCCATGAACGGTACATTTCATTTCTTATCTCAAAATGTTATGTAATATTATAAGTACATATATATAATGTATATATATGTAATATATTCTATATAAATTATGGATATAATTCTGGAATTATAACATATATATATCTCTCATTTTGTTTTAATTCCATTAATATGACAAAAAATGAAAGTATCGTTCTTGCGTACGTACGGCCTATCGTCTCCATGAATGGTGCTTTTTGTTTTTTATCTCCAAATGATATGGAATAGTATAAAATGAATATTTACTGTATATATATGATATTTTAATCATTAATACTATTCTGGAAATTATTTACTTATAACTACATGGGCAATATTTTTTCAAACAAGTTCATTTTTGACTCATGTACCAAACATCGGCAAAAACGTCTGATATGAACTAACATTATTAAACAGTTATTATAACATTATAATATGTGATATGAGCTGAATAATAATCTCTAAAGGAGGTAATTAGTCAATTATTAATTGACCAAAGTTTATTATTCAGGAATATAAAGAAATGAACAAGACAATTTGGACTTGAGGTAAGGGATCCTACTCCACTCTTTCTTTTTATGTACACTCTTTTATGTCATTCCCTTTAAAGCTCATCTTTCTTGTTATTGGAATATTCTTTTATATTACTCTTACTGTAATTTTTATGTTAATGTGATGAGAGACCCTATTCTCTCTCATCAATCCATTTTGGAAGTTTTGAGTGGCGCCGTTAGGCTGCCGAATTTTCGTAAGAGATCCAACCTCTCTATTTCTTTTTAAGTACTCTCATTTATGTCATTTATTTTAAGCCCATATTTCTAATGTTTGGGGATGATATTTTATATTAATAATACTTTACTTTTTATATTAATATTATGTGAGACCCTATTTGATCTCATAAATCCATTTTTGGAAGTTTTAAGTGGCGTCGTTAGGCTGTCGAGTTTTCGTAAGGGATTTTTCATCTCACTTTTATTCCTGTGACATTTATGCTAAGTTTGGCACTATTTCCATTGATTGGTGTATGTACTTCCCATTATTATACAATTTGTGTAGTATAATTTTATTTATGGGTATTTACATCTTCATTGTATGACCCTTCTTCCATGGGGTGTACTTTTCGAAAGTTACCCAACTCGGTAAGGGGACCTTTCACCCTCCTTTTTTATTAAAAGACTTCTTTTGTTATGTCTTTTAATTCACATACTATTATGTTGGGATATGTTCTTCTATATCCTTATTTATGTAAATTTTATGTCCAATTGATGAGATCCCCTTTATCTCTCTCATCAACCCTTTTTGTAAAATTTTATGTGACGCCATTAGGCTGTCGAATTTTACCCAGGGAACTTCTTAACCCAATTTCGATTTCTTTGGGTTCAACATGTATTTATTGAATATGTCATCCTTTGAATATGTGTGAATAAAATTTTATTGTTTTACACTTAATATCTACTTATATTGGGTGTATTTATATTTTTCAGACATAATTATGAGATTGATTTATCCTTAATTTAAGGATACCTTCTTTATAATGGATTTCATCTCATTTTACATTTCTTTTGATAATTCATTGTTGTTATGCACCAATTCACTCTTATATGGTGTATATACTGTCCTTTAGAATATTATATCATGAATTACTTTATTCTAATGATATTAAAAAGTTCTTATTAAATGTTATTCCTCAATTATTGTATTCAAGTGTCTCTCATTTTGTTAAAAACCCTTTAACTAAAATATCGTTTTAAATGTTTTAACGATTTATTCTTATAAATATTTATCGTTAATATCCATTTTTTCAAAATGGTTTTAAGGATTTATTTATATGTATATTAATTTTTTAAAATGTTAAAAGCTTCAAAGTGGTATGGGACACTTTGATTCAATGATCTCTTTATTAAATGTTTTAAATGGTTTTGAAAATGGTTTTTTTAGAATGGGTTCATTATTTCAATATCTTAAAATGTTATATTGTTATTGCAAAGTGGGGATGTTATTTTTCCGTTATGCTTAAGTTATGTGCTATGATTATGTGATGGTTCTTGGGCATTGTTATGAAGACAGGTGGTTCCGTGATAAACTAAGGGCGGGTGAGCCCGATATAGCTCTCCAACGCATTGGGTAACGTGAAAGAGTGAAACGTTAAGGTTTCTCCGAAGAGATTTAGGGAATATACTGTGGTGGGTATTCCAAACTTAACCAATAGGGTTACTCCCTACGTAATAATGTTATGAGTGACTCAACTTACCTTTTATGTCTTATGATTTCTATGATTTATTCATGATTTGATGAGGTATGTTAAAGTGCATATGTTTTATGGGTAAAGTATGATTTAATTCTTATGTATATATGAACTCATGTTTACTTTCCATATTTTTATAACCCTTACTGATCTTTTTATGCTCATCCCATGTTTTTGAAATGTTTTTCACAAGTCAAGGGAAAGGTACATGATGTGATGATAGTGTCAAGGATGTGTCAAGAAAAAATCCATGTTTTATTTTAAATATGTTTCCGTTGATGGGAAGAATGAATACTGTCTTTTATGTAACCACTTTGTTTAAATGTGGAATGTAATGCAAGTTTCATGATCTAATTCTCTAAAACTCTAAACCTGAAAAGATACTCAATGTGTAATCTTGTAATAACTCAAGATTAAGTAAGGTTTAAGGCTGGGGCCTTATAATGCAAACATAGATTTATGTTAGGAAAATCATGTAACCTCTTCTTTAACAAAACATTAGGATGTTATCCAATACATAGTCTTATCCACAATATTTTTAATAAATTTATCAAATATTAATCTCCAAAAATTAAAATAACTTTCTCCAATAACAAGTCTATAGCCTTAATCCTTTTAGAAATATTATTATATGATTTTTAATATAATCATACAATAATTTCATCCCAAAGAGCATCATACCTAGTGTCATTGGAAGGCTAGGTACATAAAAAAATTTAAACATTAAATATTTTTTTTATTATAATTTTTTATCTCATAGATAGCTTTTATCTCCTAAATCTTCGTAGGATAACCTAAGGGATATCTAAATTAAAGGGGTGATCTATAAATCCTAGTAAGCGATTAAACATGATAATGAGTTATAACGTGATATCATAAAAGATAAGGATCATGAATAATCACATGGGAGAGTATCATAAAGAACATGGAGTCATAAGACCATTAAAAAAAGTAAAGATGAAGTAATATATAACATTACATGAGAATAAGTCAAGGATAACTAGTAATACAACATCATATGGCCGACAGAGTCCTATAATGGATTAGTTTTACTCCCTAATCCCATATATAACATACACCTCATGAGACAGAAACATTATCCAATGCATTGAAGAACTATCTTGGTGAAACCATCATAACATAAAAATGATTATATGAACCAAAAAAAGGAAATCACTCATAAATAATAAACATAATAATTACCCATGGATGTAAATTGGCTCTAAAATCTTTCCTCATGTCAAAATCAAAAGAGATCTCATAATAAAGGAATTTGATAAATTAACTTATGGCATAAATTACCCCATAAAAGGATTAGATAATGAGATATATATATATATATATATATAAGAGATATATATAAATAATTTATATGAAATCCATAGCATCAAATTTTTTCATCATTGATAAAAATGCATTTAAAATATCACATGGAATATTTCTTGATGAAAATACCATTTTCTACTTTGAAATATTTTATTTAAAATAAAATATTTTACAATATATTTTAGAAATATATTTACTTTAAAAAAAATATGGAGGCTCGTAAATGAAGATTAAATAATTGATTGTTCATAAGTGTGTGAAATCTTATTCATGTCATATAAGATAAAAGAATATATTACTTTCAAAAAAAGATTAAAAAGTCAAAAAGTAAATTGTTTAGAAAATGAAAAGAATATTCATTTTAAAACATTTGGTAAAAAATAAAACATGGCTAAAAATTATTTCAATAAATTGTTAGAGAATAATAAAAATATTATTTAAGATATTTTAAAGAAAATATTGACATGGAAGAGATATATTTCTGATAGAGTAGAAAAACGAATTCGGTCTCCTTTAAAAACATTATTTTAGTATCTTGAGTAATTAAAGAGATTAAAATGAAAGTAAAACTTATAAGTTTTAGAAATAGATATAGGATAAGAAAATATACTGGGTTTAAGATCAATGAAATCATATATTTCTTTGAGCAAAGACTTAAACATAAACAATCTTGAATGCTGATTATATTATGAAATAAACCCTTTATAAATATTGTATCAATGAAGTGAGAATAAATCAATGAAGTGATTATGGGTGAAAAATTTAAATCCTCAAACAAAGTGGAAATACAATATAATATAGTTATAGTTATTTAAAAAATAATCATTTCATAATATGGTCAATGGAGTAGAAATATATCCTAATGAAATAAAAATTGAGTTATGAAATCCTTACCACTTGGTAACTTTCAAGTCAAATAAATGTCGATAAATAATTTAAATTGAAACATAAAATAAAATTAATTATTAAGGATTCATGATAAAAAATATAAAATGATAGTATATACACCATATAAAATAAATTAGGTGTATAATAATAAAATATTTCTCAATGAAAGGAAATTGAGATGAAATCCCTTACTTTGACTCTAACTCATCACATATATTCATTAACACAGGAATAATATACTTATGTTAATTATTTAATTTCTTCAGAAAAAATTTTAATTTTTATTATTCATTTTATTTTTTTTAATACCATGTTACATACAATTACTTAATAATTTAAGTTCGCATCAAAATTCTGATGATATTTCTCTTATTAGTCTAAAATGAGTTTAGAAAGTTGAATGTGGTAAAACTAGTTATTGATACATAATTTATAAAATATATATCATGAAAAAATTATAATTTAAATACATTAATTATACTTTGAAAACCTACCTTAAAATACGGTTATGAAAAATGAACTATGCTACAATCATAGAGATGGTAGGTCACAGACATGCATGAGTAACATTTCCATTTTTCAATGATCATGATATAAATAATTTAAGTATTATTTTATATTTATATAATGATAATTATATCATAAATACCATATTATTTCTTTAAATTTTATTACATATACTATCCATATGATAGAGTGAGGAAAATGAGTATAAAATCCAAATACCAAACTCCCAAAACCATATGACACCATTTTTTATTTCCTCTACAAATATCAGATGTGGTTTAAAATTTTTTCCTTGCTCTAAAATTTTTAATACACCATAGATCCACTACAGAAGTGTATAGCTCCTCAAAAATACAACTCGATCCACTATAAAATTGTTCCCATCCATGAAAAAATGAAAACTTTATGTTGCGGTTATCTTCTCCACGTGAACTATTTCCTTCAACCATCATCCACATGAGAAAAACAAGAGAACACTACAACAATAGTTCCATGAAATAATTGAAACCTCCCATGTAGTAAATAATAAATCATTGAGATTGGTTGAGGTGTGAACCAATTCTATGTATCTTATCATGCATCACGTCAACAATGTAGAATTGGGGACTATAGTGCATCAATACCTCACATATAATCATATCTAGATAAATTATGGTGAAATAACAATATGTGTTCAATGCATTTCCTTCATAATGAATGGGATATGATTTATTCTTATTTTAGGACTACAGCAGAAAAAAACTTGTACATGTAAAGATATAAAACTTCATACGGGGAAGTTAACCCAAAGAGGTGGCAAATCAGTTTTCCAAAAAATTTATTAAATCTATAATATTATCACATTGTTATTGTCCCATGTTAAAGTTTCTTCCATATAGATATGTCCTTATCATATTGTGCATGACCATAGCTATCGTTGAACTCCTATGTGTTGTACCTATCACTCTTATGTTGTTTTAATGATAAAAAAACACCCAATTTGGTATCCTACAATGGCCTGAAAGCCTTTATTTTTATTGATTTTGATAATCCATCTTTCAAGGGGTGATGTGGAAACATTACAAGGCCCATATGTGTAAGTATTATATGTCTTTTTTTCCTTAGTGGAATTCATTTCTTGTAGGCTTCAAAAATTACATACAACCCAGACTAACTACTTGGAACTACTGCTCCCAGGAATCTTCATCGTGAAATCATATCTCTACCTCCGCATGGCTATTTTTTCAGGCTTTCCCCAGTATGCACATACTATTCCTGATGGGAGGTGACATACCCTCTCATTTTTACAGTCCGTTTTAGATTCTTCTATGGTGAAATCTCTTTTTTCCTCCCCCTTCTAATGCATTTTCATTGTAGATTTTCTGGCACGCACTTGCACTTAAGGGGGGCCGAAGGAATTGAGGTGGTTCGAAGGGCTTATTGATCCAAAGTCCTAGGAGGCCCAGAGGCCTTAAAGGACTCGGGGACCAAATCTGTGGCCTGAAGGCCCAAACAGGGGAATATTCCAGGCTGCTACAATTCCTGCTACAGTTCCCACTGTGGTACCTGCTACAGTTCTGCACATCATTACCTACTAGAGTACTACTATTGTACATGCTATAGTACCCTGGAAATTAGCCTCAGCTTGGATTTGATCATGAGTCTCCTAGATGAACTTAAGGAGTCCTCGCCAGCTGGGCTGAGGCTCATGTGCACCCAATTTGGTGTCTAATGATATTATTGGAATGTTTTTTAGTTATGGTTTAAAAGTAATAATTGATGAATATTAATTTCTATGGGTTATAAAAATAAAGGATTTTAAATGTTCATTAATATCATTACAAATTCCAAAATGTTATGTTTAATATTTGTAATGAGGTTTTAATATCTATATAATAGCTTTGATGGAAGTGGAGGTGGAATAATTTGAAGGTGGTGGCATATAGGCAACGTTGTCGAGTCGGTGCAGTGCCAATGGGTAGCCTATGGATTGTGGTGGTATCTCTAGACCTCAAAAAGTACCACCTTCTAGATGATGTATATTCACTAAATCAGTGGTGTAAATATATATAATTTACCAATTTCTCTATATCCAATCAACTACCGGATATTGGATACTATGTATCTAGTTGGATTGATGTTGACCTTCTGAGGGTGCATTAAATATGGTAATAAAGTGTCCCATTTAGGTATTTAACACTCTAAATCAACCCTTTGTAACTTATAACCCTATTGAGGCTATAAAAATGGGATTTTGGGGGCTTGTATATTAATTCAAACAAAGTTAATCTTTATTGAAATGCTCCATGATCTACAATATGCAAGGATTATTCCTCCATTTTCAAAGTGCTTCAAAGTTCCATCTTTCTCATCCATTTTACCAAATAATTTTAAATAGATCATCATCCATTAGAATCTAAGATCATCACCAGCACAACCAAAGGTGGCACAAGATTGAACATCATTTTTTAAGAGCCATCAATCTTCATTATTTCATTTTTTTTTCTTTTTACCTTTTTATATTTTATATCAATTATATTAGATATATTTTAAATTATTATATAACCCCATGAATCACTCTCTCAGTTTTAATAAATCTATCTCTCACCTATATTTATATTCTTATCTTTAATTGATAGTTGATATGAATGTATAATGGTTTTTACAAAAGAAAAACCATATATTTTCTCTCTCTGTCTCATCATTGTTTTCTTTCTTTATACATTCAACATAAAGAGTTATTTTGGTTCTTGGATTTTCATTAAAACTAAGGGTTCTTGGTTTCTTTCTTCTTAGTTCAAAAAAATGGATTCTCTGAATGGTTATTGGTTTCATTTAAAACTAATTGATTTTATCATTTTTATTATTGGTTCCCATTAAAACCAAAGGGTTATATAACCCTATCAATCCTTCTTGAGGGGAGGATACATTAGGGAACATCATTTTATATTATCGAAATCCATTATCAAAGTATTACTTGTCTATTTACTTTCTGCACCTATATTTCTACTATGATTTCACTTATTTATTTTATTTTTACTCCCTCTTCTCTTTACTTTGATTATAACAAATTATTTTAGGATATCACCTTATATATTATAGAATTATTTCAAAATCTATTTAATTTGGAATTTTTTTTAATTATCAATTTTATAAAATTATATTCCCAAAAAACATATTATATTTTTCTAACCAACTATTGGTATCAAAGGATAATTTTTTATTTCAAAAATTCATTATGTTTTCAAATTTGTATATTTTCAAAAATTGATTTTATTTTTCAATAAAACTAAATAATATCAAGGTTTTACTTTACAATAGAATCTTTATATTATACTCAATCACCCTTCTTTAAATGTTTAAATTATTCATCTCGTGAAACCAACATGTTTAATTTATTTAGAATCATTGTATTTTCTATTTGGAAAATGGTTATACATTGTTATATTCCTACAACAGGACTTAAAGATAAATGGAATACTTAAGATATTTCATCTTTTGAATTAGATGGTAAATATATGATTTCATTTCATTATGGTTTAGATAAAAATTAATTCACTAGAATATATACTTGAAAACCATTGATGAAAACTGAAATTTTTAAGAAATCAGGTATAAAGGAACAAATAAAGTAAATGACACTAGATTAGAAATGTTTAGCCATGATTTTGAAAGTTTCTCTTTTTATTCCAATGATAATATTATTAGCATGATTACAAGAATCACTAACATTTTCAATGATAGAAAATCTCCTGGTGAATATTTTCCGCTGAGATACTCATAAATAAAATCATATAGGGGTTTTACTAAGTTCATGGGATCCAAAATACATGACCATCCAAGAAGAAAAAGACATAAAAAATATCATGGATAATGAAATCATTTAATCCTTAATTACATATGAGATAATGATGAAATAACAAGTAGAAAATAAATTAATAAAAGTAAAGGAATCCATGAATAACAATTCCATTAAACATATAAAATATTTTGATTCTTTTAGGTGCGACATTGATGATGAATATGAACATAAATAAATTAACAATATTATGTATAACATTCTATAGAATAAATCATCTTAGAGTGATAAAAAGAATTATCAAATTGAACTGCTGAAGCTGATGTAGTAAGAAGGAAACAGAAAGTTCCATATACGATTGGAATGTCTGATCAATATAAATAGGATGAAAGACAAAATTATAGGGAAGAAAGATATTAATATTTCAACTTTAAGTGTTTAAAAATACTCAAGAAAATCAATTCTAAAATTATTCATGGAAAATTTTGAGTATGTCAATGATATAAGTAATCCATTTATCAATCTTTTTATAAATATTCTTATTCTTTCTCCTCTTCTTCTTTTTCTTCAAAACTCTTAAGTTATTAAGAACTTGAAAATGTTAATGATTTTCTTAAAAATTAAATATTTAAATTTATTATTTATATTAATATATTTATAAAAATATAAAGTTTTAAATTAAAATTTTCTTCTTACAAAGGGAAAAAAAAATTTTGATTTTAAAATTAAAAAAAAACTAGATATTAATGTTTTAAAATATGAAAACAAGGATCTCAAAACCTCTCTTTAAAATTGAACCCAAGGTTAAAAAATATTAAAATTATTATTGGTATTAAATGTATTGAAAGGAAGAATGACGGTTTTAGTTTTATAAATAATTCTATAGCTTCAAAAAAAATTAAAAAGGTATTTCACAAAATTAGTTTTACGATTATTTTTTAAAATTTGGTCATTAAATTTATGAATGAAATTTCAAACACTTGAGATATTTAAGTCCCATGTCTATTAATATTTCTTTTAAAATCCCAAAAATATATTATTATTCTAAAAAAATTTGGGTTTATAAATCCTTGTTATCTAATCTATGTGGACCCAAAATTGTTTCACCTTCTCACGAATTATTATCTTACATAATCATACCCTCAAGGGTATAAAAAGGAACTTGTTTTTTTATATTTCTTAGTAATTTTATTCTAGTCATAAATAATTTATAATTTTGTTTATTCTAGATAAAATATGGTTTATTTTACCTCTTGATATGATTGATAAACTCTTCCACCATGGGCTTAGTGTTTAATACTCCAATTTAAGGGGATCCAAGCTCTTTCCATGCCATATATTTTTTACTTTCTCCTTGACCTTAATGGGAAAAAGTTCATTTTTTTTGTTCTCTGTTGAATATTATTTCAAAATATATCCTCTCAATATCATATACTTATTTTATTAAAAGGGGATAATGTTCAATTTCAATGAATTCATCTTTTTAAAAATTTTGTTTTCTTTTCTTGTTTTTATCATCTTATTTTACCAAATTTGTTATTAAATTTTTTAAAAATATATAGATTCTATTTTATCTTAACTTTTTTATTGAGATGATGCACTCTTAAAGTTTTTATCACTATTTTATCTCAAATGAAATGCTTATTTTAATCTTTTTATATTCTCTATTTTATTTATATAGGTGGGATATTTTAATAATTTATTATCTTTTGATCCCATATCCAATTATGATATTATTGTTTTAAATTTTATGCCTGTTCTATATTGAATAAATTTTATCAAAATAATTTTTTAATTATTTATCTCATTTCATGCTATTATTCTTCCTCCCTATTTCACTTTGGAAAAACACAAAGGGGGATTGGTATTTTGTTTTTGAAAATTGTTTTTATTTTCAAAGGGAAGGTGTTTCTTATTTCAGTTTCGATCATATTGAAAATATTTGTCTCATAAAAATGTATCTTGAATTCCATTAATATATATTTATCTCTTTAGTTAAATTTAATTTATATTTATATAATTAAAGATTTTTTGATCATAAAAAGGGGATATTGTTACACCCCTCTATCTCATGGTGTTTTAATAATAACAAACAAAAAAAATTTGTATATAATGGTTTCCATTAAGTATTTTGGAAAATTTTTCTTTGAGTACTAAATGATTTAATCTTTTGGTTTATGGGTGTTGGGCCTATTATTGCATTTTTTTCAATGATTTTTCAAAATATATTTGGTGATTTGAAAGTGATAAGTGGTGATTCTTGGAAAATTTTTATGGATTCACTTTATTGAATTAGAAATCATGATATGGATTCAGTTGATGGAATTTGATGTTCTGTTCAAGAAATTTTCCATGTAAAATAAGATGTTTTTTAATTGGTCTTAAATTTCAACTACTTGTGTCAAAGATGACATACTATTTGAAAAAATGTATAATAAGTGATGGTTATTTAATATTTTATTATTTCCTGATGAGTTTTTGATTAAATTAAAGAAATTATATTGATGGGATTTGTAATTTTTAATTGAATTAGAAAATTGATAGAATAGTTTTTTAAATAAGGACATTAAAAATTATATTTTTAATGATGAATGATGGTGGTGGAATTACATGCACTCTAAAAATAATCTCATGCATTCAATGAATTTTAACTTATGTTTCCATGTTACATTTATTTGATGTTGTCATATAATAATGATATTTATTAGGTTGGATCTTAACCAAAAATTATGGGTTAACCACATGAGCCAAAGGTACGAGCTTGATCCCACACATGTGGGAGGAGACCTCAACCATATGGGAGAGTCATCCTACTAAGTACCACAAAGAAACATGAAGGGTGAGTGGGTTGTTTTGTGTATATTCCTAAATGAGTGCTTATCATGGGTGCGCTAAGGGGGAACCAGGAAACACCATAGGGGAGACAGCGTGGTGACTCAAGGTGGATGCAATAGAAACTAATACTCACATATTATAACTAGAGTAAATGAGTTTCACTATAAATAATAGTGAATTTGTGGTAGAAGTTAGATGTGGTATGGAACATGTTGTGCATTATTTATTTATTTTAAAAACATATGAATATCATATTTTTCATCAGATGAGTTTAATCTGCACAATCCGATCTCATGAACCACATGAGTTTAGGTATGTCTAATATATTTAACCTTCAACAGACAAGTCTGATACATGTATACCTAATTCAAATGACTATCACCTGAGATAAAGCTGAGAGATCAAGTCAAGCTCAATCAAATCAAATCCATGAATTCAAATTCATCTTGTATTCATGAGATAATTTAAAGAACTTGATTTGACCGAAAGATACACATCGCATGAAACAATCGTGTGATAATACAGGGATCACGTGATCAAGTCATAAAAATAAACCGAGGAATTTAGAAAATCACTAGTGGAAATAAATTAATATATTGTGACCATTAGACACTATCACATGAATAATAATATAGCTTTCCATCATGTGAAGGTTCCATATATTATATTTATTATATCATGGATTATTTAGAATTATTAATAGGTTTTACACTAATCCATAAATTGGCATCAAATGAATGAATTTCATCAATCACTATGGCATATCGAGATGTCCATTGAGGCATCACATGATTAGTGAAGATATTATGCGAGCTTCTGATCATTCTAAAATCATTTAAAGAAGATTAATGCTTCGAATTTCATTAAGATCCTAAGATATTATATAGTTTTAAATCATCTTCATATCACCAATTTTATTGGCCAAAATACTTTTATTGAGGGAAGGCAGTTAATCATTTATTATTTGAGCTCTTGTGGAAACACAATACTTACATGATTCATTCATGTTAATTAGAAGGATTCTACATGATTATATCACATGAATAAGTATCTCACGAAGCATATCTTGCTTAAATTATGGTCATGAGACACCATGGACAACCCTTATCATGTTAAAGTGAACATGTGGACACATATATTATAATGAAAAAGAACCCATGAAAAATCATATTATCATGCACTGAAGAAAAAAAATTCACATGATCATTTAAGTAAAGAACATATGTAAATGAGGATACCTCACACACACTTTTGTCATCCTGACAATAGTTCATTATGAAAATAACATTTGAGAAGCCCGTATACATAATCTTGGTCACACAAAGCAGATATTCGAAGGCAATGATACATAATGTAATCTCCTCTCATGAAGGAAGAATAATCACCCATGATCCTTTCTTGGATTTTTCAAGGAAATCATGCTTAAATGAGGTTATTTCATTAAAAATTACTTGTTCATTTGAAGGAATCATTAGAAGAGTCTTGTATGTGACCCATATATGTCATGTCCCCTATGTGAAAACTTTTATAAACATTAAGAATGTGGAAGTGAAATATAATTGAATGTTTAAAGGGTTTCTTAAGATATTTTGTGATTAAATATTTTATTTTCAATAACACAAAACATAAAGAGAGTTATAAAATGTTAAGTTAAATGTTCATGTACTATGATTAATTTCATGCATGCCTGAATTAAAGTTGATAATTCATGAAAATAGGCTCATTTAACATTGTGAAATATCTTTATTACATATAATTTTATTGAATTATTTTTTATTATACTTTAACAAATTTAATTGAGTTTGGGAATTCAATAGAATGAATCATTTGTTGAACAAAGTTTCACTAAAGAAATTGATCATAAATAGTTGATGAGATATATTTTACTGAGACCAACAACCTGCAAAGTCACTTGAAGTATACACAAGATAGTGCGATCCAAAAATATCACGGATAAATATAAATAGATCATCTTGTAGTAGATTAATCCTTAATGATATGTGGAGTTATCTTAGTTGGATCTAGGAGTAGAAGAGTTACCTTATTTGATTTAGGATAAGAAGTCTCTAGTGTGGATTCAGGAGAAGACCAGTGTGGATAATGGTACAACTACGGGACATAGTGTAAAGAACATCCTATGAGGATTCAGGATAGATACATTGTGACTCTGTATCAACAATTATAATTGATAATAATATTATAGTGTAGAATCATTTTTGGGTTAATATCCAACATGGAATTGAGTAGGTCTTTTTAATGATCCTTGTAAATCATTGTTTTTATGACTTTATATTTAAATAATTATTTGAGGTAAGGTTTAGAGACACAAGAAGAGTGGATCAAGGATTTTACTAAACATGTAGGTTTAATTGAACATAAATAATTGGTAAAAAATGGATCTATGATTCACCCCCTCTTAACGATCTCACGCTGATTTGGAAACTTTGATTAGTATCAAAAAAAAGGTCACCTCTGAATGAAACAACATACTTCTAAGGATGGAGAAAACGAATTCATTAAATAGTATGGTTGTTCCTATTTTCAACAGTGATAACTATCATAGATGAAAAAATAGAATGATATTTTACCTTTTATCATCTAGTTTAGGAATTAGAGCGACATACATAGTTATAATTCCACCCTACTTTATGAATGATCATATGAATTTTTAAGACAAGAGGAACATGGATATGGATAAAAAGGAGTATAATACAATCATGATGGCTTTATCAAAAAAAATTAATACAATAATATAATGGTTCTCTAAATGAACATGGATATCTGGGATAAACCTAGAAGTTGTTATGAAAAAAATATTAAATTCAAAGTTTTTATGTGAAAATTTAAGAAATGAAAATGTGAAGATATAAAAATGGGTTATGATGAAAGTGATGATGACTACTTTACAAGAGTAAATGGGAATATTAATAGTTCCAAAGGTTTTTGTGAGAAGTTGGATGACTTGACCATTATAAAAAATATAATGACAAACTTTCAAGATAAATTTAATCCAAAATCTTATGCATTGGAATATCAATAATATCTATCATTTTATGAACTTCATAATATTCTAATCATATATGAAATGAAAAAAATACCTGAATTTAAGAATAAAGTAAAACATGAAATGGACTTTGAATGCATGATAAAAATAAAATATAGAGTTTAAAAATAACTAGAATCAAGTGATTCTAATAATGTAAAATATGATGTATAATTTAATAAAATTATGTTTTTTTTATAAAGAATTTTTGGAAGGGTAAATTTCAAAGAAAAAGGAAAATACTCACTCAAATGATAGAATTTCCAAAGTAGTGGTTACTTTTCTAGAAACAATCCAAACAAAAAGGACAATAACACTGAATTAGATGAAGAAGATAAGAAGTATCAAAAAATGAAATGGAAGAAGAATAAGAATATGTTTTATTCCAAGAAGAGAAATACGATGAGTAGATAAATGGATGATTTTTCATCAAAAAGTAGTGAGTCAGAAGATAAAAGATTTTATAAGAGTCAAAAGTGTTTTATGAGTAAATCCAAGAAATATAAAGACTCATTTTAGGTAATGAAATTGATGAGAGAGTAGAATTAAAATGTGCATTAAAAGAAAATCTAGAAGATATGATTTTGTGCAATGTTCAACATAAGAATGAAAAACATTCTCAATAAATAAATTGAAAAGATCACCTTTGAGAATAAAGAACATGTTGAGAGAGAAGAGACAAATATTAATGAAATACTATCAAATAATATGATGATATATGATTAATAAGGAAAGATCAAAACTATTTAAGAACATATAGTTGGAATGAAAGAACTTGACAAAGAAGAATTGATAATTGTTATAGAATATAAACAAAACATATTGAAGTTATTTGAATTTGTGAAAATGGTAAGTGATCTAAGTAAAAATATTTTGGACAATGAGGAAGAATTATCTAGGAAATAATATATATGTCTTATTTCCCAAAATGAGTTTAATCAAACAATAGAATACTTCACCAATGCTGTTGAGCTAAAGGGAGATCCTTTTAATCATGCAGAGAGGAAGTGTCCACAAAAGGGTTATTTATACACCTAATGAATCTCAGTGTACATTTTTTATTTTTGAAAAATGCATCCCAAAGATAAAATAATGAATTTGGAAGGACCAAAAGAAAAAATGAGAAAACATTTTCCACAAAGTAATAGTGGACTAATTCATCCATAAAGATTTCTCCTAAGTAAAAACACCTATAATTAATGAAAATACTATATCTACATTCTTCATAGTTGAATTATTATCAATCTGGAAGATCAATGTTTAGAGAATAATATTGGTGTTGTGGAGTGTTTATTCATAAATCTTATTCAAATTGGTATAACATGTCACTACCAAGAATGATGCATGAATAAAGGGGGGTCACTACCAAATTGATGGGATTGAATTATCAGAAAGAGAGGTTTGTGATCAATACATCATCTAAATTATCAACATAGAAAAAACCTGAATTCTTGAAATAAGTTTATGGTATATGTGTTCAAGAGGGTGAAAAAGTTGAGAAATTTAGAGTTCGGTCCCTGAGTGAGACTTCTTTTAAAGAAAATGAGAAAAAAATAGATAATGAATAAATCTAAATTCATTGATAAACTACTTAAGAAGATCAAAAAATAGATAACATTAAGAAATAATGTTTAGTTATATAGATTGACCAACTATCCGAGGATAAATAAATTGATAAATATCATATGGTTACTATTGAAAATAGAAAGAAATTGGTGATAATTTATTATTTTAAAGATGATGAGAAGTCATAAACAAATTATGACATGAAAAATATGATGTGAGAAAGGTGTGAGCAAGTTGGGAATAATAAAAAAAATGTATAAAAAAATCTACCATCCTAATAAGAAATCAGAAATAATATTTTGAAATAAAAAATTAATGTTTCTAGTAATGAATAAGAGATTACATTCTCATTAGAATTGTCAGCAGATACGGAATAATAAACCAAAAATTCATAAAAATCTAAGAAATAAGTCACAATTCATGATAAATCTAAGAACAAGAAGAAGAAGAAGTCTAGATTGAGAAGAATCTCTCAATATAAATATATTTCCAAGGAATTCAAAGGTCCGTATTTATTCCCATACTCTTTTAATATGAACTAATATGCAGGAAATTGAAGTAGAGTAGTTCTACAACTCATAGAATATCTCTATCCATGATGATGATTGAACTTTATCCATTCAGGTGGAGAAGAACTATTTTTGAGGTATGATCAAAACACTTAAACATATTACTTAATTATGTTAAAATACTTATCAAGAGAGAGTGATGGATAATGATAAAGATGAGATATATGGTGAGTAATATTTTAAAAAATTGAAATATTTTGATTTATTTGTCAAGTTGTTTGGAGTTATGTCTTGAAAAATTTTCTAATATATCCCCTAAAATGAAGATTTTTTATTATATTGAGGATGGTGTCACATAAATATTTTTTGGACGAACTTTTATACTTTGGAAACATCACTCTTGTTTTCCACACCATGTTTTCCCAAATAGATGTTGATCTAACTATGTAAAATATCATTGCTTTAATATATAATGTTGTCTTATTATTTAAAGAAGGATAATTCATAAATTTATAAAGAAAAAATGAGAAGTTGATATGAGAATACCACATTAACCATTTTAATTTAATTGTAAATAAGGGGAATAATTTGTTTGATCCCACATATTAACTTTTAAATATAGTAATATATATTGAAAAAAATACAAAGGGATAGATTGTTGTGCCTAGTATTTAATTATGTTTTAATGATGTTCCAATATGTTTTTGGTGAGTTGATATAAAGAAGTGGTGACTCTTGAAAAAAAATTATGGATTCACTTAATTACATTGGATTTCATGCAATGGATTCCCCTTATGGAATTAGATGTCATGCTCGTGTAATTTTACATGAAATATTTGATAATTCTTTGAACTGATCTTAAATTTCATTGACTTGTTTCAATGATGAAATGTTGTTTAAAAAAGTAATAAGATGAAATGGATAATTGATAGTTGATTATTTCATCAATATTTTTTAATGAAGTTTATGAAATGATCTTGAAGGGCTTTAGAATTTATAATTTATTCAAAAATTAATGAAGTTTTCTTAAAGGCTATATAAAATTATATTTTTTCTAATGAGTGATGAAGGTGGCCTTCTGTGAACATTAGGGAGAAATTCAAGAATTAAATTTATAAAAATATATGCTTTTCATGTTAATCTTTTATGAGGTTTAAATATACAAAGTATATTTACTAAATTGGGCCTCAAAAAAATATAAAGGCCAACCACATGAGCCAATGGGACTCGATCAATCCCAAACATGTGGGAGGAGGCCTCAACCATACGGTAGAGCCAGTCCATAAGGGATCGTTTGGTGGTAATAAGGGAGAGTGGGATGGGCCATGTATAGGCCTGCATGAGAAGGTATCATTGGTCCACTAAGGGAGAATTGAGTTGTGCCACAGGGGTGACATCATGATGAGGAAAAGTCATTGTACTCTAATTATTTGACCCGGGGAAATGAGTTTCCTTATAAAGTGGATTGATTCTACAGAAGAAGTTCAATTTGGGATGGAGTGTGTCACTTACTATTCTTCTGTTTTAAAAACTTATTGATATCGCACTGACCATCAGTATAACAACATGAACTGTAATAAATAAAATTCACCTTTTTATTCGATTAAATGTATTATTATATAATATAATTATAAAAAACAGATGAACTTATTTTTTTTTTATTATATTCAAATGAATTTTAATGATTGTTAAGAATCATTACCATTGATAATATAGTCTTTGAATAGTGATCACGTGATTAGTATAAATATGTGGTTTTAAAAATCTTATTTTCATTAAAAAAGGATATGATGGACTCAACTAGTAAGATCATTCCCTATGAATCTAAATTATCAGAGCTTCTGAGGGAGATAAAATTTTTGGTATTTGCCCTATAACAAGACCAAGCTGAGATCCAACAACTTAATTATGGGAAAACCGAATTATAGGAGAAATTCAAGATCATTAAGATCATAACCAATACCATTTTCTCCAAACAGCACCATGAAAGCCCCACCATAGTACACCTTATTCTTAGAAAATATTCTGGAGTATTATAGGGATATTTATCAAGACCTAAGTAATATAAATATATACATTATTTTTTATAAAATATTGAAAATATTTTCAAACTATTATTTTTACATTATAAATAATTGTTAAAGAACAAATAATGTTTTTGGTAACTATTAAAATTCAATTAATGAAACTATTTCAATGAATTAGTGGATTTCTGAAATAAATATTATTTTAATAAAATATTATTATTAAATGAAATTTTTTAAATGTAAATTATAATAAAATTTTTATGATGAAAATGTAATCTTTATTAGGGTTTGAAAATTGTTATTGTCAAAAATCAATTATTTTTAATAAATATTGGTTATTTTACTTTAAAAGTAGAAATTAGCATATTTATAAAATTATTTAGATAAAAGGAATATTATTTTTGGAATTAGGATGTCAAAATTATCTAATGGTTACTTTTTCATAATTTTCTAAGACATTATAATATTTAATTAAAAATTAAATACTGTATAAATATACGGTGTGTTTATTGACATCATAATGGACCAATAGTGATGTAATAAAAACTATAAAAGGTATAATCACCACCACAAAAGAAAGTGAATTATTTTATTATATTTGGAAATTTTCCTTATAAAATAATGATAACCACTCACTTTTGGTAGAAACCATAGGGAAAATCCATTGTATGGGTTATGGTATTGGATAATTTATTATGTAGAGTCCAAAACCTAAATAATAAAAAATCTACCTCCATTCCTATATAAATCTACCCAATATCCCATTTAGTTTCTCTCAAAATACTTAGAGCATGTACAAACGCTTCTATATACTCCCTAGAGTCCTCCCAAGGCACCCCATGCTTTCAAAAGCCCCACCCAAGCCTTTGCAGTCACACACTCAAGTAAGGGAACATCATCTTTCAGTCTCCACTTTTATCAAGAACTCATTTTATGTTATGTATTTTAATTTTAAATTTTCTTATAATGGGATATGGTATTCCATACTAAAATTAATATCCATTTGATTTATAAGAGGTGATATATTCCTTTCACTCACATTAAGGCTCCCATGATCCTTTGTGTTAATCCGTTACAATACCAAAATTTCATAAAGATTCTTTACTCTATTCATATTTCTTCATTACCTTATGCCTTATATTTAAAAATTTATAATGTTTTTATATTATTTTCAATTTTCCTATTATTTTCCATTTTATGAACAAATAATTGTATACCCCTTTATCACTCATTAACCATTTTTATGAATTTTTAAGTAACATCGTTATGCTGCCAAAATTTCACCATGGTTTTCCATGCCAAAATAATTGTGTAGTGAATACCATACCCATTTTTCTATCAAGGATATTCACCTTTATAAACAAATACTTATTTATAGGGGACTTAAATGTATTTATTTCACATTCCTTTATCATGGAATAAATTATGATTCTGAATGAATGAATGTTGTATGATCTATGTGGAACATTTAATTATGAAAATTAAATGATTATGATAGGTGTGTCGAGATAGTGCTCTAGTGAATTGGTTAATGTTTGGTATCATGATACGCAACATTGGGACCTGGGGGTAACATATTTGTTTATGATACTTTTTACACCACAAATTCTTGGTGAATATATCCTTAACTTATGTTTATGAATTAGTGTTTTTTGTTATTTAAAAAATTTCCAATGTTATGATTATCATGATATATCATGCCTTATTATTCATGTTACTTTTATGCTCTATTGATATAAATATTTTCTAGCATGTAATATATTCTTCATTTTGTGCCTTTTTTATTCCATTTCATGGCTTTATAGCTCTCCCCATTCTTATTTTTTTCTTATGTCATCCCATGCAGATTTAAGTTTGTTAGAATTTTTTGATCATGCCAAAGAAGTGTTCAATAATGTTATGTATCTGTTTCGCACGGAATTTGGGGATGACCACCTGGACGGGAGATTCAAACGTTCCGATCGGTTTCTAGCAGTTTTGTTCGTAGAACCGGAGACATCCAATGATTCCAAATCCTTTTGGACCTACATTCCAAAGGTAGGCGCTCATTAGCTTGTGGACTGATGAGGCTTAGTAATTTGCATTGGTAGAGAGGATGGGAGGTCGGACACATCACACCTTTTTTGAGGGGAATTATTGTCTACTCCGGGACTCTCTTTATAGATTTAAGTTATGCTCGTGAATCCTTATTACATTACCAAGTATAAAATGAGCTTTACTTTAGTTTTAACAATCAATGATTAAATATGTAAGAAATTTAGAAAATCTTTTATATGTATTCGAGGTTCTTCATCAATAGAGAATCATCTGTATCTATTTAGAGATTCTTGGTCAATGGTTCCTTCAAAAAATTTATATAAAAGTCTCTTGGTCATTATGATGACCAGGCTGGTTTTAAAGCCACTCAGTGGGTCACTTGAAGTTTATCGCCATTCAGAAGGACATGGATTATTTCAAAGTTGGGATCGAACCCATAAATGGGATACCTACGTATCCTTTGTTTTGGAAAAGGAATCAGAACCCACGTAGTTCGAGTAATGGAGTATGACGTTTATGATTGATGGCTCAAAGAAGAATGTCATAATTACTTTTACACTCTAAGCTCACGTGATTCATGCTCGGTGTGAGAAACAAGAGGTATTGGTAAAAATTAGACAATTATGCCATATAAGATGCAATCATAAGAAATTTTTTGGGGCTTATGTATGTATGACTACCCAGATAGATAAAGGTTTAGGATTTACTTTTAGGGAGAAAATCCAGGAACAGGGTCCATAAAGGTATATGTGCTTTATGGAGATTTGAATACTCTAACTTGGGACTTATTCCTGAAAAGGAGACCCAAATTAGGAGAGGATTGATAATTGGGCTTTACTCCTGAGGAGGAATCCCATATCAAACGTAATTTAGGACTGGTTAAGAGAAATTAAGGGACTTGGGGTTTACTCCTGAAGAGGATGCCCATAATTATGACTGGGACTTACTCCTAAAGAGGAGACCCAGGTTAGGGGACTTGGGGCTTACTCCTGAAAAGGAATCCCAATATTATAACTGAGTCTTATTCCTGAAAAGGAGACCCAGGTTAGGGATTAAGGTTGGGGCTTACTCCTGAGGAGGATGCCCAAATTTAGAGGACTTGGGGCTTACTCCTAAGAAGGATTCCCAAATTTGAGATTGGGGCTTATTCCTAAGAAGGATTCCCAAATTAAGGGACTCGGGGATTACTCCTAAAAAGGATGCTCGTAATTATGACTAGGACTTATTCCTAAAAAGGAGGCCCAGGTTAGAGAACTTGGGGCTTACTCCTAAGAAGGATGTCCAAATTTGAGATTGGGGCTTACTCCTAAGAAGGATGCCCAAAATTAGAGGACTTGGGGATTACTCCTGAGGAGGATGCCCATATTTGAGATTGGGGCTTATTCCTAAGAAGGATGCCCAAATTAAGGGACTCGGGGATTACTCCTAAGAAGGATGCCCAAATTTGAGATTGGGGCTTACTCCTAAGGAGGATGCCCAAATTAGAGGACTTGGGGCTTACTCCTAAGAAGGATGCCCATATTTGAGATTGGGGCTTACTCCTAAGGAGGATGCCCAAATTATAGGACTTGGGGCTTACTCCTAAGAAGGATGTCCATATTAAAGGATTTATGATTGGGGCTTACTCCTGGGGAGGATGCCAAAATTAAGGAATTAAGGTTTGGGGCTTACTCCTGAGGAGGATGCCCAAGTTTGGGAACTTTATGAATTTGGGGCTTACTCCTGAGGAAGATGCCCAGATTAAAGGACTTATAACTGGGGATTATTCCTGAAAAGGAGACCCAGATTAAGGATTCTATCATCTTAAAGGATGAGGTTGAATGAATGAACTCTCAATCTTTGGTGACATAAAGATGTATAAATCACTAGGTTTTGAGAGATATTCCATCGAATTCCTTTTAGATAAGGAAGTCAAATCAAGAAATCATACCATAAATGGCTTTGAAGAGTATCTTGAAGACTGAATCTTGAATAAAAAAGGTGAAATGACTTAAGAGGGGTAAAATGGGCAAGATGGGCACCCAAAAAGGTAGGGGCGCGCAAGTCTTGAAAGGCGCGCAAGTCTTGCATGGGCACGCAAGTATTGGGCGCGCAGGTATACCTGCGCGGCATGTGGGGTACTTGCGCGATTTTCCACCAGCATTAAAATAATTGAGTGACTCTTTATTAAACCCTTTAGAATCCTCTTGAGGTTCTCCCAGAAAAGGGACGTGCAAGTTCTATTGAAGGAATAAGGCAGCGCGCAAGTGTGACCAATTCCCTTAAGGGCTGACCATTCAGGCATGCAAGTGTTGATGAGTTTCAACACTTAAGCCTTCCTCCCTCCCTTTAGATCTTCCGTTCTAGGTAAGAAATTACCTTAGAAGTGTTCCGGAAGCTTTGAGAAGAGACTTGGGCATCGGGAGCTTCAATCCGAGTTTCTGGAAAAAGATCTTCTCGAATGGGGGGCCCACAGGGTCTATTTATAGGTAGGAGAAGACCCTGGGCGGTTACCGGGCGGCTATCACTTAGGTCGCACAAGTCACTTGCACGACCATAAGGCGTCGCGCAAGTACTTGCACGACCACTAGGCGGCGCGCAAGTGTACTTGCGCGACCATGAGGGAACTTGCGCGACCTATGGGCAATGTTCTCCTTGTTCATCCCTTTGTTGATTTTTGATGTTTCTTCAAAGGATGAATCACTTTGGACTAAGGTATTTCCTTTTTCTTCAGTCGTTTGGACCCTGTGACGGAAAGGAGCGTCAACAAAAGTCCCCCCTCAGAGTTGGATCTGGAGAGAAAAGAGGATTTGACTCTGAGGTGAAAATAAAAACAAGAAATCTGGCAGTTTAAAGTCATGCATGTCGGACATAAAGGGGCTAATGTTTAAGGTCGAAATAGATTTGACCAAAATGGATTAAAATTGATTCAATTCCTTGACAATTTATCTGAAAACATATTACCATACTCAAGTATGAGAGAAAATATGTAAACTATGACTTAAGAATATTTGAATCTGAGGAATGATATGAAAAAGGGCTAAAAGGCATTAGAAGAAGTAGTTTCCAAGAATGAAGTTACTATTATTTAACAAAACCCGTTAGGGAGTTGAAATATGCAGGGCCACCTAAGGGCATTGGCTGCATGGTTAAATAAATAGTATCTTTTGGCTGACAAGTCTGTTATGTGGACTGTTTATGCAAGGCCACCTATGGGCACGTGCTGCATAGTCAGGAAAAATAACTCCCAGAAATTTACTTTCCTAGTGCTAAAAGCCAGTGAAAGTTTATGGAGATTCAAATTTTCTAAAATATAGAGTTTATTGTATGGAAAGAGGTACTTGAATATGGAGAAGATATTTCCAGACAAGATTATCGAAGAACTGGGTGAATATCACTCCTACGAAGGTCTGACCCAAACTTAGGGAAGAAGAATAAACCATAGACTTTAATACTTTCAGATCATGAAAAAGGATATGGGACAAATATGTTAAGGATGGCTATTTTTTGCAGATCCCTACATACCGTCATTTAATACAAATAAGGACAAAAGAGGCATTCTTCCCAAGAATGAAGTTACCATCATTTAACAAACCTGTTAGGGGGTTGAATTATGCAGGGCCACCTAAGGGCATTGGCTGCATAGTTAAATAAAATAGTATCTTTTGGATAAAAAGTCTGTTATGTGGACTGTTTATGCAAGGCCACCTATGGGCACGTGCTGTATAGTCAGGCAAAAGAATTCTCAGAAGTTTGACATTTTTGTGACTAGAAGTCATGAAAAGGGTCATGAAGATCTGAAAATATTTAAGGTTGGGATTATAATACATAAATATGGGTATTGTTCAATGTATATAGAGATTCAAAGGTCAATGATAACCATAATCATGTTGTGGATGGGTCCTGAATTGAAATTTTGGACTTCACTACGTATCTCATAAGAATGAGAATCAAGCCATACATAGTTCTTGAAATGCAGTTTAATGTCGTACAGGACGAAAGTATGAGAAATCTTAGTTTAGGGTCATAGAATTCGGACCATAATAATGAATACACGGTGTGTGTTTTCATGAGGATTTTTCATCCAAGGGACTGAAAGTGAAATTTGGGGTTAGGCCCAAAAGACTTGGGGCTGGATTCGAGGGATACTTGAACGTTCCTACGTATCCCATAAGGATGGGAATCAATACCACGTAGTTCTAGAACTACCCTTTGTACAAATTTGGTTCGTACATGTGAAGGGTGAAAGGGGACTTTAGTGCAATGATGGTTTAACCTGAGATAAAAAATTTAGGCATTACCATGTATGCACGTAGTCTTTTTGAAATGAAACATGATTGAAAAATCAATGTCAATAATAGTTCTCTCTCAAGTGAGGAGATCAAAGAATATTGTAGTTTATTGTCGTACCGGACAAAAGTGTTGTGTAGTTTAACGTCGTATAACAAGGACGAAAGTGAATCAATGTAAAAATATTGATTCTAGGGGCGGTTTCACAAATCAAAATCATATGAGATGGTGGTGAACCGATGTGAAGAGATTGTTTTTGGGCTTGAACCCTGGGAGGTTACCTACATACCCAGCCTGGAGGGCAAGGATCAAAGTCCGTGTAGTTCAATTAAAGAATGAATTAATGATCAAGATGTTCTTGGGGACAACGATCTAATAAAAAAAGTTGTTGGGACTTACACATGGTTAGCGGCCCAAAGAGAGTGTTATGGTTGAGGTTTGATCTAAGCTCACGTGAGTCATACCCAGTGTGAGAAACAAGAGGTAACAACAACCTTAACGATGCACAGTTTAATGTCATATAGCAGGGACAATATGAAGGGACTATGCAATTTAAAGTCTTGTAGTTAGGACTATTGGTGATTCACAGTTTAGTGTCATGTAGCAGGGACAAAGTACAGTTTAATGTCATGTAGGACATATCAAGGACTTTCTGTATAGTTTAGCGTCATGTAGTTAGGACGATGGGGACAATACAGTTTAACGTCGTATTGGACGTAAGGGGGACTGTGCAGTTTAATGTCATGCAGTAAGGACAAAATAACACACCATTTATGATATGTTGGACGAAAGTGTGAATAGTTTAAGGTCATATTCCTGGACCGTGGATGGTGTAGTTTAATGTCATGTTGGACCTTTGAGATTGTATAGTTTAACATCTTTCCGGACGTAAGGTATTTTTATATAGTTTAGCGTCATGTAGTTAGGACGTCACAGTTTAACGTCTTGCTGGACGTAAGGGATTTGCAAATAGTTTATGGTCATATACATAGACCAGGGATGATGCAGTTTAAGGTCATGCTGGACGGTTTAGGGAACTTTTTCACAGTTTAATGTCGTGTGGGACGAAGTTGCAGTTTAAGGTCATACTGGACCATTGCTGTATAGTTTAACGTCATATAGCAAGGATTAACTGGTGCTGCACAGTTTAATGACATGTTGTAGGGACAAGTTCTTTTCTACAGTTTAACGTCATGTTGGACGAAAGTGCAAATAGTTTAAGGTCATATGCATAGACCGTGGATGATGATGCAGTTTAAAGTCATACTGGACTATTTCTGTATGAACCAATTGTAAGAATCTTGGTTCTGGGAACCATATTTTGTGTTTATACAAAATATTTCTTCAGAAATCTGGCATTGGTTGGAGTTGTGATGAGTTCTACATCCATTGAGATTAATGAATAAGCTCCATTGGAATAGACCTTATGTATTGAATAAGGTCCTTCCCATTTTGGTTCAAGCTTGGGAGGCTTCTTTCCTGGTATCATTGGTGCTCTGAGAACCAATACCAATTCTCCCTGAATGATTAAATGAAGACAAACTTTTTTGTTAAAAGCTCGTGCTATTCGATTCTGATAGATTTCCAAGTGGTGCAAAGTGCACAATCTTTTCTCATCTAACTGTTCCAATTCATTCAATCACTTTTGGCGTTGCTCATCTGTAGATAACTGATCACAAATGGCTATTCTGAGTGAGGTCAATTGAACTTCAATTGGCAAGACTGCTTCTGTTCCATATACCAACGAATATGGAGTTGACCGCGTTGCATTGCAAGTGGTAGTCCGATAAGCCCATAAAGCATGAAAGAGTTTATCAGGCCATGACCTCTTATCTTTATCCACCATCTTTTGCAGTATATTTGAAAGAGTCTTGTTAAAGGCTTCTATTTGTCCATTGGCCGCCGCATGATACCGAGATGAATGGTTGGATTTAATGTTGTATTATTGATACAATTTCCTCACCTCAGAAGAACAGAAGTTGGTGTCGTTATCTATCAATATGGTATGAGGGACACCAAATCTAGTAATGATGTTAGATTTGATGAAGCTAACAATGCATTTAGAACTGACTTCTTTGAGAGGTACTGCCTCTGCCCATTTGGAAAAGAAATCAGTAGCAGTAAGAATGTACTTAAACTGCTTGACCGTAGCTGAAGGGTAAGGTCCCACCACATCCATTCCAATGGTGGAAAATGGCCACGAGTATTTAGCTGTATGAAGAAACTATGGAGGATGATGAATGAATTTGGCATATACTTGGCATGAATGACACTTATTTGTGAAATTAACACAATCTTGTATTATTGAAGGCCAAAAGTATCCAATCCTTCAAATTTGATCAGACAGTCTATGTCCAGACTGGTGGGCACCACAGACTCCTGCATGCACTTCTTTTATGACATCCATTGTCTCTTCACCATCAATACATCTGAAGAGAACTCCATCAAAACCACGTTTGTAGAGAATTTTCTCTAGGTAGTTTGGACTATCATAAAGAGTAAAATTGACCACACGTCGCCGGATTTGTTCTTTCTCGGCTCTATCAGGTGGAAGTGTTCCATTTTGAAGGTATTCCCTGATAGGTGACATCCATCCTGCAGTATGACCATACAGTTCAAGAATGGGACTAATTTCATTAATTTCCTCTGTTCTGGCATGAACATAAGGTGAAATTGCACGAAGGTGGGAAATACTAATGGTTGTCTCGTCCCGATTTGGATCTGCTAAAGCTGTGGCTATATTAGCCAGTGCATCAGCTTGAGCATTTTGTGATCTTGGGACATAAGAAAATGTCGGTTCTGAAGGGAATTCCGACATTAACTCTCTGATGTAGTCATACAAAGGGATTAATTCTTCTTTTTTGATGGCATAATCCCCATTGACTTGTTTGATTACCAGGTCTGAATCACCTTTCACCTTTAAGTGATTCACTTGTGCTTGAAGCGCTAACTCCAAGCCTTTAATGAGAGCTTGGTATTCAGCTTCATTATTGGTACCACCTTCTCACAATAAAAAGGAATAAGGTAACACTGCCTTATCTGGAGAAATGAGCACAATTCCTAAACCAACTTTGTTGAATTTAGGATTTTCCATTTTCTTCCCTGTTGGACTTCTGGAAGCCCATCAAAATACATTTCCCATGTTTGAGGACTCTCTTGAATAGAGCAAACTTCCTCATCAGGGAGTTCAATATCTGAAGACGTGTCTTCCACTGAAGGATGTTCAGCTAGGAAATCAGCTAGAGCTTGGCCCTTAATTGCCTTTTGAGACACATACCGAATGTTGAATTGCTGCAAAATAACTGCCCACCTTGCTAGACGTCCTGTAAGCATTGGACGACTAAGGATGAATTTGAGAGGATTATTGCGAGATACCAATTGGACCTTGTGATGTTGCAGGTAGTGTCTCAGTTTCTGAACTGCAAAGATTAATGCCAGGCAGCACTTCTCAATACTTGAATACCGGGTTTTTGCTTCAAGCATAGTTCTACTGAGGTAGTAGAGGCTATTTTCATTCCCAGTATCATTCTTTTGAGCGAGAAAGGCACCCAATGATCACTCTAGAGCTGTCACATAGAGGATAAGTGGTCTACCTTCAATAGGTGGCATGAGTACTGGTGGACTCAAGAGGTATTTCTTGAGAACATCAAATGCTTCTTGACATTCTACAGTCCACTGGTAGGTGACTCCTTTCTTCAATAATTTGGTAAAGGGTAAACTTTTGCCTGCCAAATTGGCGATGAAACGCCGAATATAGGCTATGTGTCCTTGAAGTCCTCTTAATTATTTCAAATTTTGAGGAGGTGACATACCAAGGATTGATTTGGTCTTCTTAGGATCAACTTCAATACCACGATGGCGTACAACAAAGCCGAGAAATTTTCCTGAGGTTACCCCAAAAGAACATTTTAAGGGGTTCATCTTCAAATTATGTTGTCGAAGCTTGTGGAATATGACTTCCAAATCATCCAAGTGATTAGAACGTTGTTTGGATTTAACCACCAAATCATCCACATAGCACTCAACAAACTTCCCTAAGAAAGGTTTGAAGAAACGATGCATGGCGCATTGATATGTTGCACCTGCATTCTTTAAACCATAGGTCATCACCCGGTAACAAAAAACACCTTGAGGTGCTCTGAAGGCTGTATATTCCTCATCTTCTGGGGCCATTCGGATCTGATTATATCTAGAATATCCATCCATGAAAGAAAGTACTTCATAGACAGTCGTCGCATCAATTAAGAGTTCTGTAATTGGAATTGGGAAATCATCTTTAGGACAATACCGATTAAGATCTCTGAAATCGATGCAAACCCTAATTTGTCTGTTCTTCTTCTTTACAGGGACAATATTAGCCAACCACTTGGGATATTGAACTTCTCTGATGAAGTTAGCTTTGACCATCTTATCCACTTTAGATTCAATTTTGGAAGCATAAGTTGGGTGTGTTCTTCTCGCGGCTTGCTTAAATCCTCGATGTTCTTTTGGTAAACCCAAATGATGAGTAGCAACATCAGGATCAAGCCCAGGAATTTCTGTATAATTCCAAGAAAAAATATCTTTATTTTTCTTTAGAAACGAAATATACATCTCTTGCTCTTCAAGGGTCATGGCCGCACTAATTAAATTGGGGCGTGGATCTTTCTCTGTACCCAGATTTACTTCTCTGAGTTCATCCACAGTGGTAGAGATACCCTCTTCAAATACTGGAGGAACATCTCTAAGATCTTCCTATTTCTCTTCATCATGTGCTATTTCTTCCGTTTCTACTTGCATAGTAGATGAAAAAACGAAATTCTCATGATCATAAGAGATGTCAAAATTTGCACATTTTGAAGAAGAAGCTTCCATTTCCAACTCTATTGATGATAAAGGGCCTTGTTTGGGAAATAAAGAGGAGATGATGGATTGAGAATCGACATCATTATTCACCTCTGGTGTTTCTATAACTTCTTATGGCCTGATTGGCGAAGTATAGACTTGTTGGACTTCAGTAGATGAAATGAAAATGTCACCACTTGTGCTTTCATCACTGTTTGGTAGGTTACCAATTTCTCCCATGTTGTCTAGCTCGATTGCCGTAATTGACATTATGGATCTTTCCATAAGAGTATTTTGATTTGGGCCTATTTTTTCAATTTGACTGATAGGTAACACATAATCTGTACTCACATGTGTAAATGGATTTTTTGGAATTTTCTCCAAACCATATGGAGCATTAACTTTGGTAATTTCCTTCATTGTAGATTTTTCTCTTCCCTTCATGTGATAAAATTCCGCCTCAATGTATTGAGACTCACATGTCATGAACGGGGCCTTATCACCATACAATGTTCCAACTTGACCATTGAAACAGTATTTGAGACATTGATGGTATGATGAAGGGATAGTTGCATGCTGATGTAGCCAGGGTCTTCCAAGCAAGATTTTGAAAGATGAGTCTTGATCAACAATCATGAAATCTGAATTGGATACAAGATCTCCAAACTGAGTTCTGAGTGTAACTTCTCCCAGTGGTTCTTGTTCATTTTTATCATATTCTTGTAACATCATGGTAGAAGGAGATAAATCAGATTCCGTGAGGCCTAATCGACGAAGTGTACGAATGGGCATGAGGTTGACTCCTGAACCATTGTCAATGAAAGATCTTCGGATATCTACACCATTGACTTTTCCAGCTATGTAAAAAGGTTTTATATGCCCATGCACAACATCATCTTCATCTTTATCAGTAAAAGATATCACTGCATGGCATTCTGCAGGATTATTCTCTATGTGATAGACTTCAGCTACAGCAATTTCAGCTTCAAACTCCTGAGGACTTGACAAAACTTCGATGAGTGCTTCCCGAAGATCTTTTGACAGATTCAAAGCATCCAAAATGGATAACTTGGCTGGTACATGGGCCAAGTGTTTCAATATATCATACTTTTGATCTGGAGGTCTGCGTTTCCCAACACGAATATGCGATTTAGAAGGTACCTTGGAAGCAGATGCTTTGGAAGCTGATGCATCTTGTATTGAAGTTGTCAACATCCTTGGTTTTGGAAGATTAGACGGATTAGATCCATTTACTTGCTGAGATAAAGAAGATGGAACCTTTAATCGGTCTTCCAAAATAACTGTGCCAAAACTGAGTTGGCCATTGGCAGAAGAACATTCTTGTTCTTTTTGAGCTCGCTGAAGGGCTCTACCACGAGTTTCTGCTGCATATACAGTGCTAGAAGGGGTAGAATTAGAGTAGTGTCTTCGGAAAGATCCACGTCTTCCCCTATATCCTGAACCTCTAGAACTTCCTCGGATTCCCTTATTTGATACAGGGAATTCAGGCTCATCAAGACTGGAATATGGATCTGTTAATTGAATCATATTAATAGAACCAAAGATTAACTCTTCATCTGATAAAGACTCTGCATGGTTAGCCTGTTTAGGCTATGCTGTTTGGTGGGGCTATGCCCATTGCTTTGAAGTAGATGGCATGAAATCTTCCAGAGTCAAAGACAACTTAGGCTTCGATACATACTCATTTTCTTCTGATTCCTCTTTCTTCTTTGAATTGCGCTTCCCTTTTGAGGATTTGTCTTTTGATGGAGGCTTCACTGCAGCTTTTGTAGGAGACACAATTGGCTTCTTCAATTGTGTTCGCAAAATGGAATGGGTCCGATTGATTGTCTTTCTGACCATCCAATCATCATATTTTTGCGCAGTTTTGCTTTTGACTTCCTGCCACTCGCCTCCTTCCTCTGGATCTGTAGCGGTAATACATGCTACATGAGATGAAGAACCCTTCAATTTGACTTGTCCCAAGTCGACCATCTTTTGCAGGAGGTCTTTAAAGACAAAATACTCCTGGATGGGATGCCCCGACATTTGATGAAAGGGAAAATAATTGGGACGGTCTTCATCTCCTTCCTTGTTTGGCCTCTTGGGCACCGGTAATAGAACCAAATTATTTTCCAGAGCTGAAATGAAGTAACCATGAACTTGTTCACTTCGGAAAGAGTATGTTTTACTCTTCAAATCCTCAAATTGTTTTCGTCGTTGATCTCTTTGATTATTTGGATGAAAAGGCCTTTGTTGTTGGCGTTCATGAGGTGGATCCCTTCGAGAAGATAATGGTTTTGAAGTAGAAATAGGTACAGGTGCTTGTTTAAGAATAACTGTAGCAGTTTCCGCTTTACCCATTCTCCTTTCTAGAACTGATGGAATTACACGAGATTTAACCTTAGCCTGTATAAGAGAATCTTCAATCTGTTGAGCGATTGAAGTAAGGTCTCGAAACCCTCCTGTGTATTTCACAGGGATCAATGGCGTGCGTAATTCGTCACGCAAATCTTCCTCACTGATTGGCAACAGTTCCTCCTGAGGGGGTGCTAAACTCAGGGAATACGTTAATCCCTTCCAATGAGCAATGAAATCAGAGACTCTTTTATTCTCCCTTTTCTTGCAGTTTTTAAGATCGAAAACTGTCGTTTTTTGCAAAGTTGAGTTGAACTGAAGAAGAAATTTTTGACAAAGATCCTCCCATCCGATGATTGACCGGGATTTCAAGCTTGTATACCAGACAAAAGCTGGTCCTTGCAAGGTTCACACAAAGCATCTGAGTTTCACTGCTTCTTGCTGCTCTGGAGTTCCCATCATAGGATCACAACACGACACGTAATGCGTCAAATGTTGTTCAGGGTCGCCTGATCCATTGAAAGTAGGGAAAATAGGGTTTCCAAAACTGGATGGAGGAGAAATTGAATCTACCCATTCAGGGTAAACATGCTTTTCTGGTTGAACTTGCACCCGTTTCCCTTCCATAGTTTCAAACCGAGCTGTTAATGACTCAATAGTAGTTATTAACTTTTGAGAAACATCAGGTTGAACTTGGTTTCGGGTAGGTGCAATGAATGGAGCTTGGACAGACGTGGTGGTTGGTGCTGCAACTGATGGTAGTGCTGCCAACCGTTGTTGCGTTTGACCCGTAGGATTAGACCTCTGAGGGTGTACTCTTAAAGGAGGATATTCCTGATCCATCTTAGTAGTTACAACAAATTCCTTCAGATGTCGGACTTCAGCATTCTTAATAAGAAGACTACTCTGAAGTAGTTCTGCATTCAACCTTCTTAATTCTTTCATTTGTTCCTCCTGTTGTGCAATCCTTTGCTCTAATGAGAGCGATTGACCTTCTTCAGAGGAAGGATATGTAACCTAATTCTTTCCCTTCCCTTTGTTGGATACCTTTTGGAGGGAGGTAAGTGGATTACCTAGGTTCTGAGTAATCCATTGACTTCGTGTACGTACACCTTCTTCATTTGTATCGGTGCGTACATTTTCTTGAGCAGGACACTCTTCATATGAGTCCCCTGAGTGAGTCTCCTCTGGTGGATTAGCAACAACGGCATTGATGACATTGATTGATGCATAATGCATCAAATCCCTTCTATCAGCATTTCTGTGATATTGTCTTCTTTCATGTCTTTGACGAGACATTTCCTTTTGTTGATTCAATCTTTTAGGAACTTATTGACGAACTATAACTTGGAGAGAATCTCCTGATAATTTGGCTCTTCGTTCTCCTTGTGGATTCTTCCCCAATCGAGAAAAGACCGACATTCTCTGAAGAGGGGATTGATGATTTGAAAGAGTCCCCAGTCTCGAGAACTGGGGATGTTCCTGCTGCTTCCGCTCAACTCCTCGAATCCCATTTGTTGACTCTGAGGGTTTATTTAGAGAAGTCCCCAGTCTGACAAGCTAGGGTGTCTCTTGACATGCTATGTCTGAGATCTTCTTAAAATCTATCTTGATCTTGCGAATCTTAGTTCGGAAATTAGCTGGATGCATTAACCTATATCCACTTTTATCACCTTGTTCAACAGACCGTTGGATGATTTCCGAAACTTCTGTCATTTGATGACGTGTTTGCTCCATACGAGAGGCTTGTGCAATATTCTCTCCTGCTTGATGTAGGTGAAATTCAACAACTTGTTCTTTATATGCTTGATTTTGAGAGGAACTAGTTGAAGCCTGTTCTTGAGAAATCCTTTGATTATGAACAAATCCCATTGACTGTGGCCGGCCATGGGCAATAACATTGCATGAGACCATTTTCGGCGGGCTTTACTGACTGGAAAGCACTGTGAAATGTAGTGCTCTGTGAACACCCCATCCTCTGATATGAACTTCAGATGGAGCATTGGCAATTAACTGACGCAATTTTCTTAGTGCGCCAAGGCATGAACGTTGAAGGGTTCTCTGTTGCTTTTCAGCCTTCGGATACCGAGAGACTGATAGAGATGCCAAATCAATCTGACGTTGTAGCCCTTCTATTATCTTAAGATGATTTTCATATTCATCATAAGATAATACCTTCTTCTTCAATTGACAAAGATTTTTCCATATGTTGAGATGAATATCATGGATTCCATCATCCGTCAACATCTTTGGAATGTCGTACTGGGAGTCAGCCAAAGGCCAAAACATGACTGGTACCTCACCTTTTGCCAGTTTTTTCCTCATGTTCAGCATTTCCTCTGTATCATTAAATGAAGATTCTTCTACCTGTTTTGACCAGAGATGGTGTTTCCTTGTTGCTTCATTGGATTCAACAATATTGGTAGAGAGATCATTTATCAAACTAGAAGATGCATGACTTAGGGGTGGTTTGGAGAATGACCTACACCCTGGGATATCTTCTGATTGAGAAAGTATTTCACTTGTTAGCGATAAAGTATCAAACATGACTGGTTTCGCATTTGCAAGTGCCTCAAGATAAGAGGGCTTTCTCGGCACTACATTATCCACTAGAGTATTTTCCAGGCAATGTGAATCACTGCTGCGGAGAGGACTTTCGCAGCGAAGTTCATCATCATGGGGAGGACCACCATAATGGGTTACAGAAAAAGATGAGATATCTTGCTCCTTGGTCTTCTGACCACATAGAGGGTTCCTGTGGCTCTCATCTGAAGAAGAAACTTCAAGATTGATCGAATTTTCATGAAACAAGCCTTCATGAGGAAGTGTCTGTTGAAGACCTTCAGAATTAATGTTCCCGTTATTGGGAACTGAGGGAGTAGAATCTTGAATTATGACAGATAAATGTCTGAGGGCTTCAAGAACTCCAGCATCGAGAAAGGCCTTGTTGCAGATTGGCCTTTGATCTCCTGACTGTGCTGGGCGGATCTTTTTCTTAGATGCCTTCTTACTCACTTTTGAAACCACTTGTTGATGAAAGTGGTTACTCTGAGAAGGTGTATGTGCCTGATCAGGAAATATGGTCAGGTTAGGCTGACGATCTCTACTCAAATCAGGTGCATGTGCCTGACTTGGTTGTCCGTATGATATGGGGGAGTATGCCCAATAACCCTCTTGGACTGGAACAGATGTGTTTGTCTGTTCCGGAGTGAATCGTTGATTTGTCACTCCACTTCTAGGGATAGATTTATGTGTTTGTCCCTGAGATGATGCTGAAGCTGTTATGATATCCTGGAAAGCATCCAGAATATGAGCATAAATTTGCTTCTGCTCTTTCACCATTGACAAAATATTTTTGGTGACTTCAGCCGCCGGAACAGGGATATACGTCCATTCCGGGCTTGGAGTAGGTGAATGTGCCTGCTCCTGTCCTCCTTTTCCTGTCAGTGAATCCTGACAGTACTCAAGTGTGGAGGCAAAGAGTTGAGTCTGCCTCCTGTTTATCGTCGGGGCTTTCCGACTGACTTCCCTATGCGCTACCAAGCGAGACTGTTGGTAGGATTGATTAGTATTAGCAGGTGCATTTGCCTGCTGATTACACTTCGCCAAACGCAGTTGACGAGATCCATCATATGTAGTTAGACGAGCATGCTGACTAACTGATGATGTATAAGCAGGTGTATGTTCCTGCCTATAGTACTCCGCCGGAATTGCCTGGTGGGATTGGCTTGATACTGCCAGACGAGTCTGCTGGACAGCGGAATTAAAACGGGAATGTGTGTATGCCTGCTCGTTGTTCGCCACCAAGTTAGGTTGGTGGACTTATCCGGAGATGGCAGGGATGATAACCTGCCTATTGTTAACCGGATTCTGTCTCTGGCGGTTCATCTTGCCTGCTCGGGTTCGAGGAACCTGAGCTGAATGCCTGGAGTCGGTACCCTCATCATGTTGAGGGCGCACTACCGCATGAGTCTGGCGGCGATTGTTGATGGGAGCCCTCGGGAAGGACTCCTGTCTTTTTGAATTATGGCCCTGAGGGACCTGCACATTCACTTCCTCAGAGTAAGGGAGTGAATGGAAATTGCGTTTCGGGGATAATAACCCGAAATGGTTGGAGAGGGTAGTCAGAACCGCCTACTTCTTGATCGCTGGCCGCCGTTGTTCGGACGACCAGGTAGAGTTGTTAACTTGGAGGGCTTGACGAGCGGCCTCCAGAGTTGGGATAGTACCATTGCAACGGTACTCCTTAACCAGTGCATTAGAAACCCAGCGTTGAAGACGCTGAGTTGGTGATGTCATCCTCAGAGCGGACGACATTCCGACAGGAGTAGCAGCATTGGTTGTCACAGCAGCAGACCTCACAGTAGAGGTGTTCACAGCAGCAGTATTCATAGGGGTGAATTTAAGGAAAGCCATTTTGCAGAAGATCTTGAGAAAAGAGTGTCTGTTCCATATAACATACATAATCAAGATGAATCCGGCCACTGCATATTTTGGATGAGCACATGTCAATGATTGATTTGTTGGCCCAAGGGGCTTAACAAATAAGAAGAACATCACTTTAACTTGGTTAAGGATTCACATTGGGTTCACCATTTTTGTTTCGCACGGAATTCGGGGATGACCTCCTGGATGGGAGATTCAAATGTTCTGATCGGTTTCTAGCGGGTTTGTTCGTAGAACCGGAGACATCCAATGATTCCACATCCGTTTGGACCTACTATCCAAAGGTAGGTGCTCATTAGCTTGTGGACTGATGAGGCTTAGGAATTTTCATTGGTCGAGAGGATGGGAGGTCAGACTCATCACACCTTTTTTTTAGGGGAATTATTGTCTACTCCGGGACTCTCTTTATAGATTTATGTTATGTTCGTGAATCCTTATTACATTACCAAGTATAAAATGAGCTTTCCTTTAGTTTTAACAATCAATGATTAAATATGTAAGAAATTTAGAGAATCTTTTATATGTATTCGAGGTTCTTCATCAATAGAGAATCATCTGTATCTATTTAGAGATTCTTGGTCAATGGTTCCTTCAAAACATTTATATAAAAGTCTCTTGGTCATTATGATGACCAGGATGGTTTTAAACCCACTCAGTGGGGAACTTGAAGTTTATCATCATTCAGAAGGACATGGATTATTTCAAAGTTGGGATCGAACCCATAAATGGGCTACCTACGTATCCTTTTTTTTGGAAAAGGAATCAGAACCCACGTAGTTCGAGTAATGGAGTATGACGTTTATGATTGATGGCTCAAAGAAGAATGTCATAATTACTTTTACACTCTAAGCTCACGTGAGTCATGCTCGGTGTGAGAAACAAGAGGTATTGGTAAAAATTAGACAATTGTACCATGAAATATGCAATCATAAGAAATTTTTTGGGGATTATGTATGTATGACTGCCCAGATAGATGAAGGTTTAGGATTTAATTTTAGGGAGAAAATCCAGGAACAGGGTCCATAAAGGTATATGTGCTTTATGGAGATTTTAATACTCTAACTTGGGACTTATTCCTGAAAAGGAAACCCAAATTAGGAGAGGATTGATAATTGGGTTTTACTCCTGAGGAGGAATCCCATATCAAACGTAATTTAGGACTATTTAAGAGAAATTAAGGGACTTGGGGTTTACTCCTGAAAAGGATGCCCATAATTATGACTGGGACTTACTCCTAAAAAGGAGGCCCAGGTTAGGGGACTTGGGGCTTACTCCTGAAAAGGAAGCCCAAGATTATAACTGAGTCTTATTCCTGAAAAGGAGACCCAGGTTAGGGATTAAGGTTGGGGCTTACTCCTGAGGAGGATGCCCAAATTTATAGGACTTGGGGCTTACTCCTAAGAAGGATGCCCAAATTTGAGATTGGGGCTTATTCCTAAGAAGGATTCCCAAATTAAGGGACTCGGGGCATACTCCTAAGAAGGATGCCCATAATTATGACTGGGACTTATTCTTGAAAATGAGGCCCAGGTTAGAGGACTTGGGGCTTACTCCTAAGAAGGATGCTCAAATTTGAGATTGGGGCTTACTCCTAAGAAGGATTCCCAAAATTAGAGGACTTGGGGCTTACTCCTGAGGAGGATGCCCATATTTAAGATTGGGGCTTATTCCTAATAAGGATGCCCAAATTAAGGGACTCGGGGCTTACTCCTAAGAAGGATTCCCAAATTTGAGATTGGGGCTTACTCCTAAGGAGGATGCCCAAATTAGAGGACTTGGGGCTTACTCCTAAGAAGGATGCCCATATTTGATATTGGGGCTTACTCCTAAGGAGGATGCCAAAATTAGAGGACTTGGGGCTTACTCCTAAGAAGGATGCCCATATTAAAGGATTTATGATTGGGGCTTACTCCTGGGGAGGATGCCCAAATTAAGGAATTAAGGTTTGGGGCTTACTCCTGAGGAGGATGCCCAAGTTTGGGAACTTTAAGAATTTGGGGCTTACTCCTGAGGAAGATGCCCAGATTAAAGGACTTATAACTGGGGATTATTCCTGAAAAGGAGACCCAGGTTAAGGATTCTCTCATCTTAAAGGATGAGGTTGAATGAATGAACTCTCAATCTTTGGTGACATAAAGATGTATAAATCACTAGGTTTTGAGAGATATTCCACTGAATTCCTTTCAGATAAGGAAGTCAAATCAAGAAATCATGCCATAAATGGCATTGAAGAGTATCTTGAAGACTGAATCTTGAATAGGAAAGGTGAAATGGATTAAGTGGGGTAAAATGGGCAATATGGGCACCCAAAAATGTATGGGCGCGCAAGTCTTGAAAGGTGCGCAAGTCTTGCGTGGGCGCGCAAGTATTGGTCGCGTAGGTATACCTGCGCGGCATGTGGGGTACTTGCGCGATTTTCAACCAACATTAAAATACTTGAGAGACACTTTATTAAACCCTTTAGAATCCTCTTGAGGTTCTCCCAGAAAAGGGACGCGCAAGTTATATTGAAGGAATAAGGCAGCGCGCAAGTGTGACCAGTTCCCTTAAGGGCTGGCCATTCAGGCGTGCAAGTGTTGATGAGTTTCAACATTTAGGCCTTCCTCTCTCCCTTTAGATCTTCTGTTCTAGGTATGAAATTACCTTAAAAGTGTTCCGGAAGCTTTGATAATATACTTGGGCATTGGGAGCTTCAATCCAAGTTTCTGGAAAATGATCTTCTCGAATGGGGGGCCCACAGGGTCTATTTATAGGCAGGAGAAGACCCTGGGCGGTTACCGGGTGGTTATCACTTAGGTCGCGCAAGTCACTTGCCCGACATAAGGCGTCACGCAAGTACTTGCACGACCACTAGGCGGCGCGCAAGTGTACTTGTGCGACCATGAGGGAACTTGCGCGACCTATGGGCAATGTTCTCCTTGTTCATCCCTTTGTCGATTTTGATGTTTCTTCAAAGGATGAATCACTCTGGACTAAGGTATTTCCTTTTTCTTCAGTCGTTTAGACTCTGTGACGGAAAGGAGCATCAACAGTATCACATGCTATAAGTTTTTATATAATGAACCTAACTACCAAAGAAACTATACTAATTTATCTTTTGGGTTTTTTTAACATTAATTTTATATAATAAAACATTTATTAATGTGTAATAATTAGTAGGGTTGTCATAATTGGTATCAAGGGAATAGATTAGTTATTTTTGGGATTAGGATGATAAAACTCCACCGAAAGACTTTGGGATGAGACTAATTATAAGAAAATAACCCTAACTTTTTTTATTATATATTGAGTAGTTTATCAAGAAAATACATCCTCATAAAGACACTACAAGTTTATGTTGTTCTGGAATAGATGCACCTAGGTGTAACAACTCCGACAAGATGTTCTGGGCCAAACTTGAGGTAATCTAGTGAACAACAATGAGGCTTACTATGCATCTAGTTTGACACTCCTCAGGGATATTCTTTGGTAAACTCATAATCTCATTATCAACCATTATTAGTGGAACAAAAAAATTCTCATAATAATATATTTTAGGAAATAGATCATGCATAATATAGATTGAATTCTGGAAACTCATATGTTAAAGAGATAGATGTAATTTATAATTTATCCATTTAATGTCATTGGATTCCCCTATATGTGTTTAATTATTTAAGATAATCATCCTTAATTATATTTTTATTCTAGATAATTGAAAAAATAAGAGGAATAGTGTTAACAACTGATGCGAAGGGAAGCGTGATGATTGCCACAACCGAATTCCCAACTTTATAGGAGCAAGAATTATAAATGTTTTCATCATATTCTCTCAACTAAATCAAGTTATGAATAGAAACCAAGATCAATAGGAGAACCCAAACCTCTCTAAAAGATTACAACCTACAATCAGACGATTTATGAGGAAAATGCCTCCAACATTCAATGGATCATCTGATCCCTTAATCACGGAATAATAAATCCACTCAATTGAGATGATCTTCTCCATAACTCAAAATTTTGAACAAGAGATGGTTATTCTGGTTGTGTATATTATATAGAGATAACCTTGTTAGTTGTGTACATTGATCGAGATTACAAAGGCTGGTAATGAAATGAAAGCAATGGAGTGGAAGTAATTTCAAAAAATGTTTTTTGATAAATATTTTCCTCTCACTCCCCATCTTAAAATGGAAAGTAATTTTCTTTCTCTCAATAAAAAATATGATGAATCTATTGAAACATATGAGGAAAAATTCAAAATACTTTCATCATAAACTTATAGTTTTATCATTAACCACAAATATAAGTTTGATTTTTTCTTTTGTAGGATAGGTCATAGTTTAGGAAAAGACCTGGAAATTAATAAATTTGATAGCTATTAACAAAACATCTAATGTGACCTCAAATAAGAAATGTATATCATAGAATATCAAGGTTATCTTGGGCATAAGAATCTGAAATTAGTGTTTATTTATGGTGGTTCAATAGATATATATAATGGATCCATGAAATCTCAAGATACCACTTATCAAGGGTGTTGGAAGAAGGACACAAAAAAAATCCTATTGTAAAAAAGAAAATGATTTATGTGTGGGAAGGAAGTAAACCTAGCTAGAAATTAACAATAGGAGAAACCCGCTATTGTGATAGAGGAAATGAATGATCTAGTCAACCCTTAGTGCATTATTCATTACTTCAAATGCACCTAACTAGGGAACTTTGTAAATCAATTCTACATGAGAAGGTTTTTCAGAGCCAACTAGCAACCTCCAAAGGTAGCAAGGGAGAGAATTTTCCACCACTATTGTTGAAGTGAATCTCAATAATGTAGTGGTGACATATACGATAGTTATTCATTCAAGAATAGAGAACATAATTTTTTATCCTTGTTCTATGCATTACTTTATATCATTAAATTTTAGTATAACTATCTAAACACCACAACAATGCATGGAAGTAGAGATGTCGGTGAAAATAAAAAATGGGGAAATTATTGCATCACAAGTATATAAATCCTCCCTTGTCACAATTTGTGGGATGAACTTCTTGATGAACCTTATCATACTGTCTTTGGTGGAATTTGATGCAATTCTAGGAATGGATTGAATTTCGTTATATAGATCCAATATAAATTTCCATGAGAAGGAAATCACTCTCTATATGGTGAATCGACCCCCGATTCTATAAAAGTGAAAGGAAGAGGATAAATCATCTTTAGAACCATCATCTCAAGAATAAATATTATTACCCTATGAGAAAGTGCATCTTGCTAAAATCATTGATTATAAGGAACATATCATCCTCAAATACATGCCTATTGTGAGGGGTCTCCCTCGCTTCTCGCTGTGAATATTACTGTATCCCCCATGTTGAGTCTAGTGAGAATATTTTCTTCCTCAGTGACTCAGTGTTCATCATATTGTAGGCCCTAGGATGCATTACTAGAAGAATCATCCAAGGGCTCTCAGGCAAATTATTCTTGTATTCTTGTTTTCTTGGCTCGGATGATCTTCCCTAGGAACGGATGGCCTGGTTGAATCTCTTTGAAGTTGGGTGTTGAATTATTTTTTCCACTCAGAATAAGGCTAGAATCTAGGGATATGTTTTCTATCAATTATCAGTTAAAGTCTGGGCTATGGCTCTAGCCATGGAACATTATCCACTACTATGTCAATGGCATTTATCTCCCTCTCTTGGATGGATGTCGGCGGGTAGCGGCGAGGAAATCCCGGAACCAAGACGACTCTCCCATGGCATTATGGCGAGGTGGATTTTCCATCATGAGGCCTTCTTCTGAATATTGACAGCTTGTCCAAAGATGGCCTCATGCTTGGTGGAGGGACTGTGAGGAACATGATCAGTTCTGTGTATCTAGATTTCAGATTTTTCATCAGACCATGTGACTCCCTTCAGGATGAAGCTATTACCTTCCATAGTGGATTATCACTGAGTCACTCTCATGGATTTTCTCTTTCCATCATGGAATATAATTCGTGAATTCTTATCAACTAAATCAAAGTAGAGAGCTCCATCCCCTGATATATAATTTACACTATTTTTAAATTCATAGAGTTTCTTGTTAATGATATCGAGCTTACCCATACCTGGAGATAAAGTAACATGGTTACAGATTTTTTGGCCTCCCAGGCATAACCTGATCCTATAGCATCATTTTTTCTAGTATTGGATCCCTTCCCCTCACATCTGTTAATCATGTTCGGGATGAAACCCTAGGCTTGAACTATTTCAAACCTACTTTATAGGTATGGCCCTTGGGACCTCTCTTTCCAAATTAAAACTTCCGACTTTCGATGTATGGTTGCACTGATCCTCTTTTTCTAGAAAAAGGATGGGTCAATGTAACACCTGAGACTTTTATGAGAAATATTTTGTTTTTATGTTATATAAATCATAAAAGGAATCTTTAACTACGCACAACACTAGCTTGGCTTGCTTTACACGCAATCACGACCTTCTTCAATAGCTTGTGTTGTACGCAATACCGAGTTTCACTAAACAACGATATGCTATTAAAATATTATTAAAACTGACCGTTATGAATAGAAATACCCACTTTTTGAAATTTTGTAAATTTTATTTTTCAAAATGGACTTCATTTTTTGATTCAGAATATCAAAATTATCCTAGGGTGAAATTATGGTATTTTTCTGAAAAATTTCAATTTTTGATGAATAGTGAAAACACTGGGTTACTATTTAAAAACAGAATTTTTATTTAATTATTTATTTATTTTATTTAAATTTATATTAGGTAAAAATTGATACATAACACCTATATAAGTTCAATGTAATTCATTTGAGTCATTTTATAACAATTTTAGATATATAAAACTTTTATTGAACTTTTCACCGTCTTTTACCCACCTCCTAGGAGAATTTGCAAATTTACATAAAACTTAATTTAACCTCTTTTTTGAATGGAATTTCAGAAATACAAGAGACACAGTCGATGTTAGTAAGTAAAATGTGGTTCAATGTGATGAAAATAATTTTTTTGTGAATAGTAACTTTTTATTTTTTTTACCACGGTTAAAAGTAAATAGGGTAATTAAGGGAAAAATGTTATTATTATTACCCTAATACATGTCCTAATTCTATTGGATAAGTTTAATTCGACCAAACACAACCTTAGGAATAAACTATGACCATTTAGGACCACTTGGATTAGATTAGGACATTTATTATTAATTTATTTAAAGAAGGGTTAAAATAGTTAAAATCAAAGTTTAATAAATAAATCATTTTTAATATAGGGTTATACATAAGATAAATTCTACTATAAATATTAATTATAAAGTTAAAAAGCTTTCCTACATAATGGTGTTTTATTTGTAATTTTTAGACATTAAATAATTTAATTTATTTATGACACAATGATGATGCAGTAATTCTCTTATTAATGAAATATTGACATTATTGATGTTATAAATACCCAAATAAATGTAATTTGAGACTTTTTATGAATTAAAATAATTTTCTAAGTTAATATGACATGTTTTTATCGATTTAATTTACTTTTTTCGAACAAATATTTCTATTATGATTTTCATAAAAATGAATTACCAAATAGTGACAAAATTGACATAAAATAGTTTTTAAAGAAAATATTATATTGTTAATTGTTATTTTATTCATAAAAATCTATGGTTCGTCCAAATGACTTATATAAGGTTATATATGTTAATAATAAACAACTTGAGTTTTGTTTGTATTGTTATAGTATGTTTATTAACCTTATAGTGTAAGAAAACAAAAAGACACGGTAAAAGTAAAATTATTTAACTTAAAGTTAAATCTAAATGATAAGGTTAAAATTGAACCCTAAACTTATCTAAATTATATTGGATGAGATTATTTCGACCCATCCCCACCTTATCTTCTAAATAAATTAATTTTGAGCTATTGAAAATCGAATATGCCTTTATAATAAAATAATATTTTTAGTTTTTCCTAAGGTGCCCCTCTCCTCCCTTATAAAAGGGCACCTCTTCCCTCTTTTCCTCACACCAGATTGAGCCTTCAATCTCGGCCAACCCCTACCAAATTCTCTTATACACTTCCCTAGAATCATCATAGAGGTACTTGTCTTCTTCAAAGACCAATTTTAGTGCCCTAAAAGGAGGTCTCAAAGAGGCGCTTCAAAGAAGAGGTAATGTCTGTTACCGATTCTTTCAACATTGTTTCTTCTTCCACTTCTTCTTCTTTAGTTGTTTAATTTTGAAGTAATAACATCAGTATAACTCATATACTGATATGTAATTATAAGTATTAAACAACCCTATTTCTTCATCTATCCATCCTATGGAAAACAAAATCACCGTGCATGCGTACGTACGGAATACCGTCTCCACGCAGTGGTGTAATCTATTTTCCACCACCACCTTACTTGTATGGGTATAATGGTGAAAATAAATAACTATATATGATTATTGTAAATTTTTATTGATTATGAAATATTATACATACACTCCAATACAATTCCACAGTCATGGGAACGATAACATCGCTCGTACGTATGTACGGAATACCGTCTCCACGATGTGATGCGACTCGTTCTACATGATCTTCATTTCATAATGATTATATAAATGAATTTAATGAATAAATATGATATATAGTACACTAATAACATTCATGAAATGAGGTATCTATAACCTAAAGAGAATATTAAGAATTTATTCGACAAAACACGCATAAGAACAAAAAGTAATAAACACCTGAATAACAAGTACCAATGAAATTTTACTAATAAGAAGATAAGAATATGACCATATGTGATATCATAAAAATAAGTATGATTCTAGAATAAGTCAATTACATTATTTAAATCAGTATACAGGTGGTTTGGATGCTTACGAATTAAATCGGACCTAAGGTAAGGGACAATCTCGCAATCTCAATTTTTATCCGAGATTGTTTATAATTCATAATTTACTGGCGAATATTTATCATCCACATCCGTGTTTCCTCAATATGTAATATTATTTATATCTTCCTATAATTTTTTAAATCCAATTTTACCCTTCAGTGAGTTTTTAGTAAAAGAAATGAAGGGAATCTTTTGTCATTTTTCGTATGAGGTACTTGTTGACTTTTCCGACATAAGTACGAGAAGAATGTTTTTTTAACTTATACAGTGTGAATGGATTTTTAAATCCTTATTTCCAAGAAGCTTCCTTTACAAGTTTTAAAGTTTATTTTTAATAAACTTCTTTTAGTTTTAAAATAGTATGACATGTTAAGAAAGGAAAAATGTTTTTGAAGTAGAAAGGATATTTTCCCCAAGAATAGAGTTCAAGCGTTTTATCAAAATTATTTTCCATCTAAGATAATATAGGGTTATGTTTCAATCCCAATTATTACATTGATTTAATTATGTTGTGATGGAATTATTTTTATGAATTCCTTTATCTTATATGAATTGTTTTATGATGTCACGATGTTTAAGAATCCCATTTTTATTACATGGGTTATGCAATGATGTATGATTTTTGATTTTGTGGCACACATAATAATGGTATCATTATGAGATGGGTTGGACCTATATCTACCTCCAATTATTTGGGTAAAGATTTATATCTCATGAGATATACATGGATGGAATAGCAGGTTAAAACAGTTCAGTGAAACAGGACTGAAAAGAGGAGTGAACTCGGTTCAGAAATGGACTTTGTCTGCTAAGATAGACATGGCTATAAGTATTGACTACTAAGAAATGATTCTCTATGATTATGTGTGTATACCACAAAGTTTCATGTATTAAGTTATGATTATTGGGATTAAATTTCACTATTATGATTTATCCCATGTTATGAAACTATGATCTCTTTTGCTGGTTAAGATTTTGAAAATGTTATGTTCTTATGAATATGATGTGAATGTTATTTCTTTTGTTTACCCTTACTAAGAATTTGAGCTCACCCTTTTAAAGGTTTTCTTTCCCCAGGTCAGGAATAAGGTTATTAAGTAGTATATTCCAAAATGGACTCTAGATATGATGAAATAAAAGGGAGACAGTGTAGATGATTTATGAACCAGTTGTTTATGTTTCCCAGTTTCTAAAGACTCTATACCTATACGGTCCTTTCATGGTTTTGTTATATGTTGTAATAAGTGTGCATCAATTCTAAAGTAATAACAAGGTATGTAAAGTATGGGTCGTTATAGATGGTATCAGAGGAACGGTATAGTCAACCATTGGAAACTAGGATGTGAAAGCCTTAATAAGAACCCTGAGGATAAGTCTAAGCATAGAACACAATCTTAGTGTTTTAGAAATGGCCATGAATAATCTATGATAAGACCTTAAGTGTAAAATTTTATTCTTGATTATGTGGTTTTCCTATAATAATTAGTGTTTCCCACACTATTCTTCTTGGTTTTAGTCAATGGCTGGAACCCGAAGGAACCGTGTTAATGCGGAATGCGATGGGCAATGCAATGATTGTCCCCCTGAGCAATCAAAAATTATGGTAGATGGAATGAAAAATCTTGTAGCCATGATCACACAACTTTCTCAAGCTATAAATCATGCAGGACTTCCAAACGAGCAAAGGAAGGAGCAACATTCTGTTGAATCCTTCATGAGGCAGCGTACACCTTCATTCAACGGGTATTCTGATCTATTAGTGGCTGAACAATGGATCAGTACCACTAAAAAGATATTTTCAGTTCTTCAATGTTCTGAACATGATAAAGTCATCTTATCAGTGTATCGTTTGGAAGGAGATGCTGATCAATGGTGGAATCATATTTAGAAAACGAGGCAAAGGGATGAAATTGAGTCCATGGAATGGGACGAGTTCAAGAACATATTTTTCAATAAGTACTTCCCTCATATTCTTCGAACAAAGATGGAGAAGGAGTTTCTTGAACTAAAGAAAAAGGATGATGAATCTGTTGGTACCTACGAAGAAAATTTTACAAGACTTGCAAGGTACACTTCTGGTATTATTATCAAACCTGAGAGTAAGATCGATCGATTCTTCAGTGGCATAAAACCAAGTCTTCGAAGGGCGTTAGCCATAAGGGACGTCAATATCTACGAGGAAATCATTCGATGTTCCCTAAAAGTTGAGATGGATATTCGAGTAACCCATCAGTCATATGGGTTTGATAAGAAGAGGAAAATGGAATTCAAAGGAAAATCTAAAGAGCACACTGAAAAGAAGATAAGTTTTCCCTTATGTTCAAAGTGTGGAAAGAAACATGGAGGGAGTTGTCTTAAAGGGACAAGTAAATATTTCAAATGTGGAAAGGAAGGTCATTGGGAATTTGAATGCCACAATGATGGGAAGAAGATGTCTAGTGATGCAAACAAAGAAAAGGCTACACAGAGTGCACCTCCTACACTTCAATGTTACAAGTGAAAGGAAATGGGGCATTATTCCAATCAATGCCCTAATCCAAGGGTTGTTGATGATGATCAACGTCAACAAACACTTAAGGATAAAGAAAAAGGAAAGTCACATGAAATTTCTATCAGTGATGTGGAGTATGATAATGAAGTGGTCAAAGGTACACTTACAATCCACTCTAAAGTATCAAATGTTTTATTTGATTCTGGATCCACACACTCTTTTATTTCTGAAGAATTTTCTAAGTGTATCACCGTATTACCTCAATAATTAGATGTTGAGTTAGCTGTGACAACCCCTAATTTCACAGCAGTCGCATCAAAAGTTTATAATTCTTCCCCGATTGAAGTTTGTGGGAAAGTTATTCCTGCAAATCTTGTGATACATACTATAGTGGAATTTGATGTGATTCTTGGCATGGATTGGCTTTCTCAATATGGAACTCATATCAATTTCCAAATAAGGGAAGTCACATTTCATATTCCAGATCAATCTATGATCATCTATCGATGAAAGGATGAACATAACCTTCTAGTGGAAATTTCTTCCATCTTATGGGTCTTGATTCCACTAAATGAAGGTTATTTATCTCAAATGGTTGGTGAAAAAATCACTATTAATAATATTCCCATTGTACGGGAGTTTGACGATGTCTTTCCGGAGGAATTTCCGGGTCTTCCACCAAATCGTGAAGTTGGGTTTTCAATAGAACCCGTACCGGGTGCTTTGCCTATTTCAAAGACACCTTATAGAATGGACCCAATTGAGTTGTAGGAATTGAAGAAGAAACTCCAAGAGAATCTTTATAAGGGATTCATATGCCCTAGTGCGTCACCTTGGGGAGCACCTGTTCTGTTTGTTTAGAAGAAAGATGGATCAGCGAGTCTTTGCATTGATTATCGAGAACTTTACAAGATCACTATCAAGAATAAATATCCTCTCCCATGTATTGATGACTTATTTGGCCAGCTACACAGAGCCCAATACTCTTCCAAGATTAATCTTCATTCTGGGTATCATCAATTAAGGGTCAAAAGGGATGATATACCAAAGATGGCTTTCCGTACAAGGTATGGACACTATAAATTTATAGTGATTCCATTTGGCCTTACTAATGCCACTTCTATCTTCATGGATCTGATTAATAGAGTCTTTAGAGACTATCTTGATCAGTTTGTGGTAGTATTTATAGACGATATTCTTGTATATTCAAAGAACAAGGAAGAACATGAAGATCACTTGATAATTATATTGAAGACCCTGAGAAAGGAGAAGCTTTATGAGAAATTTACCAAGTGTGAATTTTGGCTTCAAAAAGTTTCATTTTTGGGTCACAGAATCTCAAAAGAGGGGATATCTGTGGATCCAGCAAAAACAGAGGTTATCGAAAGATGGTCGAGACCAACAACAGTAACTGAGATCCTAAGTTTTCTTGGTTTGGCTCGATATTATCGACTTTTTGTGAGAGATTTTTCATGATTATCTAATCCACTCACCAAGTTGACTCGAAAAGGAGTTAAGTTCGTGTGGACGGAGGAATGTGAAGAGAATTTCAAGGAGTTGAAAAGAAGGTTATCCAGTGCACCTGTACTCACACTTCCTTGTAGTGGAAAACTGTTTCTGATCTATAGTTATGCATCCAAGAAGGGGTTGGGGTGTGTTCTTATGCAAAATGATGTGGTGATAGCTTATGCCTCATGATATTTGAAAATCCATGAGCAAAATTACCCAACTCATGATTTGGAGTTAGCTACGGTAATCTTTGCATTAAAGATTTGGAGAAATTATCTTTATGTAGAAAGTTGTGATATTTATACTGATCATAAAAGTTTAAAGTATATTTTCACACAAAAGGAGCTGAATATGAACCAAAGAAGATGGTTGGAGCAGATTAAGGATTACGACTGCTCAATTCATTACCACCTTGGGAAAGAAAACAAGGTGGAAGATGCATTTAGTCGACAAGGCCATGCTAGCATATCCATGATGAGGATCACAAAAGATCCAATATTTATGGATTTACAAAGGATGGATCTTGGAATTATAATGAAAGGGAAAAATCGTATCTTTCTCAAATGAATTTTCAACCATATATACATGTGAATATTAAAGAGGCACAGAAAGAAGATGTCGAGTTACAAAAGAAGGTGAGAAATATTCCTAAATTCAACCTTGATTGTGATGGGATAATAAAGTTCAGGAATCGGGTTTGTGTTCCTCCCATCCCCGAATTAAAGAAGGATCTGCTGGATGAGGCTCATAGTTCTTCATTCTCTATTTATATTGGAAGCACGAAGATGTATAGGGACCTGAAAGAGTACTTCAGGTGGGATGGCCTGAAAAGATATGTTGCTGAATATGTCTCTCGATGCTTGGTTTGTAAGCAAGTTAAAGCTGAGAGACATAAGTCTAAGGGGATGTTACAACCATTACCCATACCCGAACGGAAATGGGAAACCATCACTATGGAATTTGTCACTGGACTTCCGAAAACTTCCAAAGGCAATAATTCTATCTGGGTCATAGTGGATCGTATTACAAATTCTGCACACTTCATTGCTATTAGAGAGGATTTTTCTCTAGATCAACTTGTCAGGATATATGTAAAGGAAGTGGTAAGATTTCATGGAGTACCACTTTCTATTATATCTGATCGGGATCTGAGATTTACCTCAAAGTTCTGGCGAAGTCTTTAGCATAATCTGGATACAGAGTTGAGTTTCAACACTGCTTATCATCCTCAGATAGACGGTCAGTCTGAGAGGACAATTCTAACTCTAGAAGATATGTTGAGATCTTGCTCTATGGATTTCAAAGGTGGTTGGAATCAACACCTACCTTTGGTGGAATTTTCTTATAATAATAGCTTTCACTCCAGTATTTAGATGGCTCCTTATGAAGCTATCTATGGAAAGAAATGCAGGACTCCAACATGGTGGGATAAAGTTGGGGAAAGAAAGCTATTAGGACCTGATCTTGTTGATGAGATGGTAGAAAAGGTCAGATCTATTCAACAACACATAAGAGCAGCTCAGAGTCGACAAAAACGTTATGCAGACAACCGAAGAAAAGACCTAGAGTTTGAAGTGGGTGATAAATTGTTCTTATGAATATCTCCTTGGAAGAGAGTAATGTGATTTGGGAAGAATGGAAAGATGATCCCTAGATATATCGGTCCTTTCAAGTATTGGATCGTGTTGGGAAGGTCGCTTACCGATTGGCGCTTCCACCGAATCTCTCCCAAGTTCACGATGTGTTCCATGTATCTCTCCTGAGAAAGTACATACCTGATCCTTCACATATACTCAGCTCAGAAGTTGTACCACTGGAGCAAGGTCTTTCTTATGAAGAACAGCCGATAGAGATTCTGGATCGTAGCGAAAAAATCATACGGAACAAGACCACTCGCTTGGTGAAAGTTTTATGGAGAAACCACCAATTAGAAGAAGCTACATGGGAGCTTGAGGATATGATGATGGAGATGCATCCCCATCTGTTTCAGAATGGACATCATTTTTGGATTCGGAATATCAAAATTATCCTAGGGTGAAATTGTGGTATTTTTCTGAAAACTTTCAATTTTTGATGAATAGTGAAAACACTGGGTTACTATTTAAAAACTGAATTTTTATTTAATTAATTAATTATTTTATTTAAATTTATCTTAGGTAAAAATTGATACATAACACCTATATAAGTTCAATGTAATTCATTTTATTTATTTTATAATAATTTTAGATATAAAAAAATTTTATTGAACTTTTCACTGTCTTTTACCCACCTCCTAGGAGAATTTTCAAATTTACATAAAACATAATTTTACCGCTTTTGTGAATGAAATTTCAAAAATCTGAGAGACACGGTTGATTCCAGTAAGTAAAATGTGGTTCAATTAGATGAAAATAATTTTTGGTGAATAGTAACTTTTTACTTTTTTTTACCATTGTTAAAAGTAAATAGGGTAATTAAGGGTAAAAATGTTATTATTATTACCCTAAAACATGTCCAAATTATATTGGATAAGTGTAATTAAACCAAAGACAACTTTAGGAATAAAATATGACCATTTAGGCCCACTTGGATTAGATTAGAACATTTATTATTAATTTATTTAAAGAAGGGTTAAAATAGTTAAAATCAAAGTTTAATAACTAAATCATTTTTAATATAGGGTTATACATAAGATATATTCGACTATAAATATTCATTAGAAATATAAAAAGATTTAATACATAATAGTATTTTATTTTTAATTTTTAGACATTAAATTATTTAAATTATTTATGACACAATGATGATGCAGTAATTATCTTATTAATGAAATATTGACATAATTGATGTTATAAATACCCAAATAAATGTAATTTGAGACTTTTTATGAATTACAATAATTTTATATGTTAATATGACATGTTAGTATTTATTTAAAAAACTTTTTTCAAACTAATCGTTCTGTTAGGATTTTCACATAAATCAATTACCAATAGTGTCAAAATTGAAATAAAATAGTTTTTAAAACAAATATTATATTATTAATTGTTATTTTATTCCTAAAAATCTAATGTTTGGCTAAATGAATTAGATAATGTTATATATATTAATAATAAACAACTTGGGTTTCTTTTGGCTTTTTATAGTAAGTTTATTAACCTTATAGTGTAAGAAAACAAAAAGACACGGTAAAAGTAAAATTATTTAACTAAAAGTTAAATCTAAATGATAAGGTTAAAATAGAACCCTAAACTTGAATAAATTCTATTGGATGAGATTATTTCGACCCATACCAGCCTTATCTTTGAAATAAATAAATTTGGATCTATTAAAAACTGAATATGACTTTATAATAAAATAATATTTTTTAGTTTTTTCTAAGGTGCCCCTCTCCTCCCTTATAAAAGAGCACCTCCTCCATCTCTTCCTCACACCACTTTGAGCCTTCATGCTCGGCCAACCCCTACCAAATTATCTTATCCACTTACCTAGAATCATTATATAGGTCCTTGCCTTCTTCAAAGACCAATTTTAGTGCCCTAAAAGGAGGTCTCAAAGAGGCGCTTCAAAGAAGAGATAATGTCCCTTACCGATTCGTTCAACTTTATTTCTTCTTCCACTTATTCTTCTTTAGTGGTTTCATTATGAATTAATAACATAAATATCACTCATATACTGATGTGTTATTATAAGTATTAAACAACCCTATTTCACCATCTATCCATCCTACGGAACACGAAATCACCGAGTGTGCGTACGTACGGAATACCATCTCCACACCGTGGTGTAATCTATTTTCCACCACCACCTTACTTGGATGGGTATAATGGTTCAAATAAATAACTATATATGATTTTTTTAAAGTTTTATTGATTCTGAAATAGTATACATACACTGCAATATAATTCCACGATCATCGGAATGATATCATCGCTCGTGCGTACGTACGGAATACCGTATCCACAATGTGATGCGACTCGTTCTACATGATCTTCATTGAATAATGATTATATAAATGAATTTAATGAATAAATATGATATATAGTACACTAATAAAATTCAGGAAATTAGGTATCTTTAACCTAAAGAGAATAATAATAATTTATTCGACAAAACATGCATAAGAACAAAAAGTAATAAACACTCGAATAACAAGTAGCAATGAAATATTACTAATAATAAGCTAAGAATATGACCATATATGATATCATAAAAATAAGTATGATTCTGGAATAAGTCAATGACATTATTTAAATCATTATACAGGAGGTTCGGACACTTACGAATCAAATCGGACCTAAGGTAAGGGACAATCTCGCAATCCCAATTTTTATCTGAGATTGTTTATACTTCATAATTTATTGGGGAATATTTATCATCCACATCCATGTTTCCTAAATATGTAATATTATTTATATCCTCCTATAATTTTTTAAATCCAATTTTTCCCTTCGGTGAGTTTTTAGTAAAAGATATGAAAGGAATCTTTTTTCGTTTTTCGTACTAGGTACTTTTTGTCTTTTTCGACATAAGTACGAGAAGAATATTTTTTTTAACTTATACGGCGTGAATGGATTTTTAAAACATTATTTCCAAGAATCTTCCTTTACAAGTTTTCAAGTTTATTTTTAATCAACTTCTTTTAGTTTTAAAATAGTATGACATGTTAATAAAGGAAAAACGTTTTTGAAGTAGAAAGGATATTTTCCTCAAGAATAGAGTTCAAGTGTTTTATCAAAATTATATTCCATCTAAGATAATATAGGGTTTTGTTCCTATCCCTATTATTACATTGATTTTGTTATTTTGTGATGGAATTATTTTTATGAATTCCTTTATCTTATATGAATTGTTTTATGATGTCACGATGTTTAAGCATACCATTATTATTACATGGGTTATGCAATGATGTATGATTTTTGATTTTTTAGAACACATAAGAATGGTATCATTATGATATGGGTGGGACCTATATATCCCTCCAATTCATTTGGTAAATATTTATATCTCACGAGATTGACATGTCTAGAACGGCAGGTTAAACCGGTTCAGTGAAACAGGACTGAAATGAGGAGTGAACTCAGTTCAGAAATAGACTTTGTCCGCTAAGATAGTCTTGGCTATGAGTCTTGACTACTAATAAATGATTCTCTATGATTATGTGTGTATGCCACAAAGTTTCATGTTTTAAGTTATGATTATTGGGATTACATTTCACTACTATGATTTATCCCATGTTATGAAATTATGATCTCTTTTGGAGGTTAAGATTTCTAAAATGTTATATTCTTATGAATATGATGTGATTGATATTTCTTTTGTTTACCCTTACTAAGAATTTTATTTCACCCTTTTGTACGTTTTCATTCCCTAGGTCAGGAAGAAGGTTATTAAGTAGGATATTCCAAAAAGGACTCTAGATATTATGAAATAATAGGGAGACAGTGTAGATGATTTATGAACCAGTTGTTTATGTTTCCCAGTTTCTAAAGACTCTATACCTATACGGTCCCTTCATGGTTTTGTAATATATTGTAATAAGTGTGCTTCAATTCTGAAGTAATAACAATGTATGTAAATTATGGGTCATTATAGTCAATGTTCCTTTTAATTGATTATCGTGAGCTCAATAAGATCATGATGGAGAACAATTATCCTTTTCCATGAATTGATGACTTGTTCGATCAGCTATATGGATCACAATACTTCTAAAATGTGGATTTGTGGTAGAGATATTACCATGTTAGGGTGAAGAAGGAGGATACCCCCGAGATATATTTTTGTATAAGGTATGGTCGCTACGAGTTCATAGTAATACCATTCAGACTCACAAATGATATAGGAATCAACATGGACTTGATGAATATAGTCTTTAAAGACTACCTTGAAAAATTTGTGATATTTATTATAGAATATATTACAATATACTCCAAAATTAAGGAGTATCATGAAGAGAATATGATCATTGTGTCCAAGACCTTACGAAAGGAGAATCTTGATGAAAAGTACAACAAGTGTGAGTTATGGTTGAAGGAAGCCTCATTATTGGGGAATATCATCAAAAGCAATGGGATATCTATGGATCCTTAAAATAAAAAATCAATTGAAGGATGGATTAGGACATAATATGTGATAGATAGTTTTATCTTCCTTGAGTTATTTGTATATAATCGCTGATTTGGGAGAAATTTATCACAATTATAAAACCCTCTTACCAAGATAACACAGAAGGGAGTATAATTTTATTGGAATTTTTTACGTGAAGAAATCTTCATAAAGTTAAAAAAGTGTAGTATAAATACCATTGTGCACACACTACCCACAAGTGGGTAACATTTCATAATTTTCAGTGATGCATCAAAAAATAGATTATTCTATGTATTTATGCAAAATGAATAATTAATTTTCTATGCCTCAAGGTAGTTAATAATCCATGAGAAAAACAATCCCACACATGATCTGGATTTGGAAGCTATTATCTTTCCATTGAAAATATGGAAACATTATCTCTAAGGGGAGAAGTGTGAGATATATAATGATCATAATATCATCAAATATATATTCCCATAGAAAGAACTTAATATGCACTGGTGAAGATGGTTAGAGCTCATCAAGGATTATGAATTCTAAATACACTACCATCCTGGTATAGTAAATAAGGTAGATGATGCTCTATGTAGAAAGTTCCCAACTATTATATCATTGATGAGAATTGAGAAGAATCCAATATTCATAGATTTGAATAGAATAAACATGTAAATCATAAAGAAAGAAACATCATAAATACTTTCACAAATGATTGATAAAATGTATCTTGTGGAAAGGTTAAAGGATGCTCAAAATGATGATGTGGTAATTCAAAAGAAATTAGAAACTATAAGAAAAGGGAAATACATGGTGTTCAGTGTTAATGAAGAAGGAATTGTGATATTTGTGTCAAGACTATGTGTTCCATCAAATCCTGAGATAAGGAAGGAGCTATTGGATGATGTGCATAGTTTAAATATCCCTATTCACCTAGGAAACATAAATATGTATCAAGATCATGGAGAGAACTAGTTGTGGGAAAACAAGAAGAAGGTTATAGCAGAATATACATCAAAGTTCCTAGTATTTCAGTAAGTGAAGGATGAAAGGAATAATTCTATAGGGATGATGAAACCATTACCCATATCAACATGGAAATGGGAAAACATCATTATTGAATTTATCATTGGACATCTAAATACAACCAAAGGATTATCATTGAACTTCTAAAGACATCAAAAGGAAACAATGTTATACGGGTTTTGTGGATTGTCTTACAAATACATCTCACTTTATCAAAATTTGAGAGGATTTCTCACTGGATCAAATGGTGTGGATATATATCAGCGATGTGGTAGGACAACATGGAGTTGAACTATCAATTGTATCCGATCAATATCTACGATTAACTTCCAATTTCATGAAAAGTCTCCAACATGCTCTAAACACTGAGCTGAATTTTAGTATGGCCTATCATCCTCAAACTGATGTCCAATATTATCATACTATTCAAAACTAGAAGACACGTTGAGAGAATATTCTGTAAACATCAAAGGTATATGGGACCAACATCTTCCTTTTGTTGAATTCTCTTACAACCAAAGTTTCCACTTGAGCATCCAAATGTATTCCCATGAATTCCTTTATAGGAATAGGTACAGAACACTCGACTGTTGGGATGAAGTTGGGGAATGAAAATTTCTAGGTCCTGAAATGGTTGAGTAAATGGTGGAGAAGTTTAAGACTATTACATAGCACATCAAGGACAATCAGAGTCGACACAGGAGCTAGGATGACAATCATTGACGAGACCCAAAGTTTGATGTTGGAGACATGATATTACTTTCTATATCCTGATTAAAGGAATTGATGAGATTTTGGAATAATTTTAATCTTAGTACAATGTACATCAACCCTTTTTATATCCTTGATCACATTGGAGCAGTGACTTATTGAATAACACTCCCACTAAACCTATCTTAAGTACATGATATATTCCATGTATCCTTATCAAAAAAGTATATACCAAACCCCTAACATGAAATCAATCCAGAGTTGGTACCATTGAAGAATGACCTTTCATATGAGGGGTATTTGGTGAAGATCTTAGATCGTATAGAAAAATTACTACGAAATAAGACAATTCCCCTCATCAAAGTGTTATGGAGAAACCACAAGTTTGAAGAAGTAATGTGGGAACTATAGGAGGTGATGATGTAAAGTTACCCTCATTTGTTTTAGTATAGGGAAAAAAAATTTGAGGGTGAAATATTTTAAGGGGGACGATTGTAACGACCCAAACTATTATAAATAAAATTCCACTTTTTTTAAATTAAATGTCTTATTATATAATATGGTTATATAAAACTCATGAACCTATTTTTTATTACATTCGATTGTATTATAATGAAATTTAAGTATATTTACCATTGATAATATATCATTTGAATAGTTATCAAATTATTGGTATAAATATAGGGTTTTAACAAATCCAATTGACACAAACAAAGGAATTGATGGCCTCAACCAGAAGGATTGTACCCTATGGAGCCCATTTATCCGAGAACCCGAGGAAGATATAATTTTTGGTATTTTCCTTAGACCAAGACCAATCTAAGATGAAATAACTTAATCATGAGTGAAACTACTTATGTGAGAATTTTAATCTCATCATGATCATGGCCAAAACCATGTTCGTCGAACGGGCCCATGAAATCCCCATCATTATGAACCTTATTCTTAGAGAGTATGCTGGTGTATTAAAGGGATATGTATCAATATCCAAATAATAGGAATATGTATATTATTTTTTATAAAATAATTAATATATTTTCATCCTATTATTGTTACTTTGGAAATGATTGTTAAAGAACAAATAATAATTTTTGGTTAATATTAAAATTCAATTAAGAAATATATTTTGATGAATTAATGGATTTTTAAAATCAATATCATTTTAATAAAATTTTATTATTAAATAAATTTTTTTAAATATAAATTATCATATAATTTTAATGATGTCAAATGTAATCATTATTAGGGTTCAAAAATTCTTATTTGAAAAACTCCATCATTTTTCAATAAATGTCAGCTTTTATTTTAAAATTAAAAATTTTAATATTTAGAAATTTATTTAGATAAAATTAATATTATTTTTGGAATCAGGATGTCAAAATTATCTAAAGATGAATTTTACATAATTTTATGAGAGATTCAAATTTTTGGTTAAAAATTAAATACCGTATAAATATACAATGTGTTTTAGGAAATCATATGGATCAATAGTGATGTAATAAATACTATAAAAGATTTATTCATAAAGATCTTTGTTTTACCTTTAAAATAATATAATTTTATGTTTATGTTGATTTATTTTATAAATACTTAATGAATCCTCTAAAACTATTAATATATTTTAAGGTTTTAAAATAGTTTCTTTGAGAGCGTGACTCACCTCCACAAAAGAAAGGAAATTATTTTATTATATTATGATATTTGACTTAAAAATTAATGATAACTACTCAACTTTTTTAGAAACCGTGGAAAAAAACCATGGGATGGTTTGTGGTTTTGGATCTTTTTATTATTTAGAGTCCAAAATCTATATAATAAAGAAACCCCCATACTTTTCTATATAAACCCACACATGCTCACCTTTTATAACATCCAAAATCCGACCTTTTCTTCCTATAGTTATTTTAAGGCACCCTTGTGCTTTCAATAATCCCCTCCCAAGCCTTTATAGTCACACACTCAAGTAATGGAACCTCATCTTTCACTCTCCCCTTTTATAAAGCACTATTTTTTTGTTATATATTTTACATTTCATTTTGTTATGATGGGATATGATATTATATATTCCAATTATTTTAAATTTAATTTATATGTTATTATATCTTCCTTTCACTCTCATTAAGCCTCCCATGATTCATTATGTACACCAGTTACCTTGCTGAAATTTTGCAAGGGTTTTTTTCTCTATTCAAGTTTCTTCATTACCTTAAGCCTTCTATTTAAAAATTTCTAATTTTATTATATGGTTTTACATGTTCCTATTACTTATAATTTTATAAAAAAATAAGTTGAGACTCCTTTCGCTTTAATTAATCGATTTTGTGAATTTTTAACTAAAACCCTTATGCTGCCGAAATTTCACCGTGATTTTATATGCCAAAATAATTGTGTAGTAAATACCATATCCATTTTTATATCAAGGGTATTAACCATTATGAGCATATACATATTTATTAGGGACATAAATTTATTTATTACACATTCCTTGATCGTGGAAAAAATTATTATTTTGAATGAATCCATGTTGTATGATCTATGTGAAACACTTAAGAATGAGAATGAAATGATTATGATGGGTGAACCCTAATAGAGATCCAATGCACTATGTAAATTTTTTGTATCATGATACATCATGTTGGTACAAGAGTGTACTTGGTTACTTTATCCTTGACTTATGTTTTTGATTCAATGTTTGAAGTTATTTCAATTTTTTCCATGTTATGATTATCATGTTGTATAATGCCTTATTATTCAGGTTCCTTTTATGATCCATTGATATAACTATAGTATAACATGTAATATCTTCTTCATGATTTTTCGTGTTTATTCCCTTAATGGACTTTATAGATCAATCCATTCTTATTTTTTTTCCCAGGTTATCCTCTTCAGTTTTATGTTCATTGAAATTTTATGATAATGTCAAAGATGTGTTCAAAAATGTTAAATATCCCATGTTATAATTTGTTATGTAATGTACCTAATTCTAAATGACAGTAAACTTGTAAATATTTTTGATTTTATTAAGTGTAATTTTATGTAATAAAACAAGTATAAATGTTTTATAAAGTGTTGGGTTGTTATAGTCAGTTGAATTTAATATATACCGTCTTCTCTTACATGCCACATGAGTTTAAATTTAAAATTAATCTTAAGACTATAGTGGATGGTGATACTACTTGAGAACTAAAGATATATTACCATCACTCTAGATTAATAAAATAGATCAAGTAAATATTCATCAAACCAAATAAATTCATCCAACTTCATCATGCATGGATGTGGTAATTTAAAGAACTCCATTTGGATGAAAGGTACTCATCATGTGAATCCATCGCGTGATGATCTATGTATCACATTATCAAATGGGGAAAATCCACTAAATCATATATACAAACACTAGTGGCATTGTATTTTTTTATGAAGGTTGTTACTCAGTAAAGGACTGAGACACAATTTATTGAATAGAATGAAAGGTACTACATAAGTCTGAAGGACGGTATTTTATTACAAACCATTTTATAAATCGGGAAAATATTAGTCGGTAGACCATCCATCCAAGTAATGCCTTGGTTGATTCCTTTATTGGAAAGAACGATAGCTACCATGTTCTCTTCACAAAAGGCATGAGTTGAAATGTAACTGATCTATAGAAGCAAAGCAAGGTAGCTCATTCAACGGGTTGTAAGTGGCTAGGCATGTTGTACCACACCATTCCAAATGTCTTGGAGAATAGTGGCTGAATCACATTCAATCAAAATATTGTTCTAGAATTTTTGTTTAACAAAGTCGACAACATAAATCACAGCCATAATTTCCACTTCTAGAGTAGATTCGGTACCGTAACTACTGAAGAAGCATCTATGAAAATGGCCAAGGAAGTATCTGAAGATTGCACTGCATTTCGATGGTCCTTGATTTCATTGCAAAGAACCATCAACATAAATTTTGATCCATCTAGGGAGATGAAATTTCCAAAACACCTGAAGGGTGTGCCTCATATGTTTTTAGTGGCCTTCAATCCTAATTCGACGAAGGATCACAAAGTCACCAACAGTGTTGTCACAGTGGGATTTCGGAAACGAGGTCGCATCTCTAATGACAATGAGAATCTGTGTCTGACCTGCATTAAGATTGGATGAGTATTTGTGGTGGATAATATTATTTATTTCATACCAAATCATGTAGAGGAACTTAGAAACTGCAGTTAAGAATAGATTCTTGATTTTCTGCAAAGTATCAAGCTTCACAAAACTTTTTCATTGGGAGAAAATAGAGTCAAGAAATAACCATCTGCCGTCAAATATGTCAGAAATATAATTCCAAAGAGCTGAATCCCTAGCACAAGACAAAAATATATGGTTACAATCCTCTCTATGTTGGTGAAAGAAGTGCAACATAGATCAGAGTTGGATACCAAATGACCGAAGAGAAACCTCAGAGGGAATATATTTGTGAGCAATAAACCAAACAATATTGATTCTCAGGGGTTTAATCTTGGGTTTTACAAAGAGTTTCATCCAACCAAAGATAGGATCTGAATTTCTGAAATTGTGGTTGTAAAAACGTTTTGATCAATAAGAACATTATGGGTAGGCTCTCAAATAAGAAAATCTTCATAGTTAAAGAAGGGATAATTATCCACAACATACATAATGTTATCTAGGAGATTTAAATTACGATATTAAATCATGTCTTTTATAGTGAATTTGATGTTATTTGGATGGGAATTGGGAGGTAACATGGATAAAAGGGGGCGCTAGTCCAATTTTCCAACCAGAAGTTCATGGTAAAATCTGCAATAACCATCCATCTAGTTTTATTCATTATGTTGGATAAATACATTCTAATGGATGGACAAATCGAAGAGTTAACATAGTTTAAGTTCCCTTTCTTAAGATTCATAAGGAATCTATTTTTAAGAAAATCAATGGAATCATAGTGGTTATTAAAAAATATCTAAGTGATTCTAGTTTGAGATCTTCATTAAAAAGTTTGAGATTTTTAATTCAAGACCACCGTTCTTTAGAGGTTTGCAATAGGTAGACCAGGGGATGACAACGAACTTCTTATAAAAAATGTTGTCATTACAAACAATGTTTTTGATGTAAAAATTAATTTTATTAATAAGAATAGTAGGACATCTATAGACCATCAGCGAGTAAACCAATTTAGAGGAAATAGTAGAATTCACCGAATAGATCCTGCTAGAAATGGAGAGGGATTTAACTTTCCAAGAGGACAGTTGGTTGATAACCTGGTCAAGAAAGAATTAATGTACATGGATTTAGGTCTTCCCCAAAAAATGGAAACTCCCAGATAATTGAAAGGTAAAGAACCATCTTTGGTGCTTAAGAAATTTATGATTCTACATTTCCTAATGGGAGAAAATCTTTTCCTAAAAAAAGATTTGTTCTAGCTAATATATGGACTAGAGATTTCTTCATAATGAGATAAGGCATTTTTTATGTTTTGAATATTTATTTTGTCTCCATTTAAGAATATGATTATGTCATCAAAATATAGAAAATTAATAGGAACATTTAGGTTTCTGGCTGCCAGAATGGGTTTGAGTTTGTTTTGATCATCAAGGTGAGTGAGAAATCTACTATGGTAATCTTCCGCGTTAGAAAAAATAATGGCAGATAAGGGATCTCCTTGCCTTACACCATTGGTGCATTTAAAATATACTTTGGGGGATCCATTAACAATGATGGAAATAGAGGCTGAATTAAATAAGGATTATATCCTAATTTTTAAAGTATCATTGAAACCAAAAACTTGAAGAAAATTGAAAACGAAGGTCCAATTAATGGGGTCAAAGGCTTTCCTTATATCAATCTTTGTAGAAATACTTCCTCCTCCGGAAAATTTATTTATGGAGTTTGCATATTCTGAAGCAAGATAAATGCAGTCTTGTGTACATCTACCTTTGATAAAACCAAAATTATTCCAAGATAAATTTTTTTTACATATGAAATAATTTCTATTAGCGAGAAGCATAGTAATAAATTTGTAAAGAGAGTTATTGAGAGTGATAGGTCGGAAGAGATGAATTTCATAAGCATTAGCCACTTTAGGAATTACGGTGAGAAATTGAGCATTAATACCATGAGGTAGAAAACCATTAGAAAAAATGGATTTTAAAATCTTACAAACATCAATGTGAATAGTATCCCAGTATTGTTGAAAAAACCCATTATTGAAGCCATCTGGGCCCAGGGAACTATCAGGGTTGAGAGTAATGATGGTGTATTTGTTTTTATGGTAAAGAGGTATGATCAAATGAAATATATTGTCTTCAACATTAACCATATTTAGAATGACCTCAGTAAGGTGTTCTATGTTGAAATTTGTACCATTCATAATATTTTCAAAATAAGAGACCACATGATTAGAAATTTCTGCCTCATAACTAGTGGCACTATATGAACATTGAGAAATAATGGGATGTTGTCATGTGAAAAGGAATGTAAAATTCCATCACATGAAGGTTTTTAATTTTATATATATTATCACATGGATTATTCAAAAGTATTAAGAGGTTTTATACCAAGCCATCAAGTGTAATTGGATGACATCATGCTGACAGTCACTGCGCCATTTCTCGATATACACCGATATATCATATGAGTATTAAAGTGATCACATGATCATTACAATTTCATATTGAGAATCCATATATTTGTAATTCAATGAGAATATAAGATATTAAGGAGTTCTAAATCATCCTTTTATCATAAGTTTTATAGGACAAGACACTTTTATCACAGGTAGGCGGTGGATCATTACCTATTTAAACTATGTAAGGAATGAGGGAAGACACTGTTTAAGTAATTGTGAGATCTCATGAAAATAATTTACTTGTGTGATTCATTCATATGAAGCATAAGGATCCTATGTGATTCAATCATGTGAAGGAGTATCTTTAAAACCATTTATTTTTTACACAAATGCCATTGAGACACTACAGACAACCCTTATCATGGAAAAATTATCTTTTAGACACATGTCTTGTTATTTGAAGGAAACCACAGAGAGACATCTGATCATGTGAAGATGACAAAGATGATTTTTTTTCATTCTTGTGAATCCCATATACAAATGAGAAGATATCTTAGCCACTATTTTTCATCCTTGAATATAGTGAATTATGCGAAGATCCTTTGAAGAACCTATAGAAATTTCCTTTGTATCGTGATGAAAATAAGAAAAAGTAGCATGACATCACATAATATGTTCACATGAAGGAATGAAAAACACCTATGATTATTTCTTGGATTTCATGAGGATGGTGTGCTTAAAGTAGGATAGTTCATATTAACCTTACTTGGTCACAAAAAGGAATAAGAATACAATTCTTACATGAAACCCATGCATTCCATGCACCCTATGTTACAAATTTGATAAACCTTAAGATTTTTTAAGGAAAAGAAAATTGTAATTTTAAAAATGGTTCTTGATGCATTTTGTGACTAAATAATTTATTTGAAAAATCACATAAAGTAATTAGAGTTGTAAAAGGTTATGTGTAATTTTCATGCACTATGAATCATTCCATGGATGTATGAATTAAAGTTATGAATTCAAGAAGGCAAGACTAGTAGACATTGTGCAAGATCTTTATTTGATATAATTTTATTAAAGAAGTTGTGTGAACCACTTTAACACATTTAATTGATTTTGGTACATTATCATAAGATATAATTTTCTAAATAGTGTTGCACTGGGGAAAATAATAATACATTGGTGATCATATATATTAAAGCTAGACCAATAAGTTGTAATGGTTGTTTATGTGTACACGAGAAAGTTTGATATAGCATGATCATGGAGGAAGATCAACAGATCATCCTATAATAGATCATGCCTTGAATAAAGGGGTAAGTCTCTTAGTTGGAGATGTGAGAAGAAGAATTATTTTGTGTGATTTAGGACCAGAAGTCTCTAGTGTGGGTTTTAGAGAAAGCGAGTGTAGTTTTTAAAAACACTATGTGAGGAAGTATAAAGAACCTCTTATGAGGATTCAAGAGATATATGGTGTGACTATGTATCTAATGTTATAATTGATAATATTATTATAGTAGGGAATCTATTTTGGGGAGAATAACAAACATGGTAAAGAGTAGGTCTTTGTATCATATCTTGTAAATTTTTGTATTTTGTGACTTTATATAATTATCATTATTCTAGTTAAGGATGAGAGTCACACTAAGATATTATCAAGGTTTTAACCATCCATAGTGGTTTAATTGAAAATAAACAATTTTTAAAAAAATGTATCACTGATTCAACCCCTCCCCCTCTTAGTAACCTCACACTTATCTAAGCACTTTGATGGTTAATCCAAATGAATTATTTTAAGAATTATAAAATATATTTATGATTTTTCAAATTTTATATTGAATCACTGTAAGGAGGTTTGAATTTCTTTTTCGTATCTTTGATGAAAGTTCCGGAGGAACCAATTTAAGTTCTGGTGGATAAGAAGGACCAACTAACTGGTGGTGTGTGGAAGTAGTTCCAGACGTCCATAAGTACCCCCATCCAACTCATACAGGTGTACTATCTCATTAGTTGAAAAATACTAATTGTATCAGTTTCTAGGATGCACACCATCTAACTAATGGATTCCACAAAGTATCCAATGATTTCAAGTAATGAATTATATTGATGCTTTGATTAAGGTAAAAAAGTGTCCCATTAAGGTCATTAATGAACCATCTTGACCCCTTAAACCCCATCATGCTATGGAAGATATAAAAGGAGGCCTTAGGTGGATAGGATCTCTATATGAAAAATTTTCAATTCTAAATAAATACTTTACAATCTTCAATACTCTAGGATTATTAATCTATCTTGAATGTTATTCAATGTTCTATATTTCTCAACCTTTTCAAAAAATATGTTAAAAGAGAACATCATCTGTGGAAATAAATATCATTAAATGAACAACCAAAGGTGGAATAATCTTTATCAAATTTACGTAGTAATGGTAAATCTTTATTATTTTATTTCTTTCTTTATGACTTCTTATTAATTCTATCTCTTCTATTTGATCTATTTTACATTCTTATATTACCCCTTATCTCTCTCACACACAATTTAAATATCTCTCTCACCTCCATTAATCTTTTTATCTTTTAGTGAGTGTTGATATGACTTTGTAATTGTTTTTCCAAAAGTAAAAACATATATTTTCTTCCTCTTTATCATCACTGGGTTCTTTCATTATGTATTAAAAATAAAGTTTTATTTTGGTTCTTGGATATTCAATATAACCGAGGGTTCTTGGTTTCTTGATTCTCTACTAAAAATAAATTAATTCTCTTTATCGTTCATGGTTCTCATTAAAACCAAGGATCTTTATCTTTTTATTTATTGGTTCTAATTAAAACCATGGTGTTATATAAACCTACCAGTCTATGAGGGAAGGAGACATAGGGGCACCTCATATGCTATTGTCAAACTCTGATATCAAGGTTTTCCTTATCTTTTACATTTCACATATAATTAGCCACTATGATCACACTTATTTATTTTATTTTAATTAAAATTCATTTTACATTAATTATATTAAATTATTCCATGCTATCACCTTTAAATTTATAATTTCATTATTTAAAAAAATTATATTTCCAATTTCCAATTTATTTTATCACTTTTTTTTAAAAAACCCATTCACCCCATATTTCGATATTTTTTCGACCAACACTATGGTGGTTCCATGAAATAATTCATCTAAACTTCTCACTAAGCATTACCTTGCTCTTGTATTTCCTCTTTCCTAGTGACAAACCTTACATGGACTACACCGCTCTTTCCACCCAAGATGCACCACATTTGAGATTAGACTCTAACACACGATGGTAGAGCCTTTCTCCTATGGTGTGGCTAAGACTATAAATATTTTATTTATATTTAATCTAATTTTGTTTCCTTTTTCCAAAAATATCCCATATATCTGCCATTTACTCAAAATTTCACCACATTATAGAAAAATTATTCAAAAATAGAAAAACAATCCTTCTATAAAACACATAAAATAAATATATAAATGAAATAAATGTTGAAAACATATATGTAAATTAGAGTTATAAAAACACCCACACATATACCTTTTCTATTACCTAAGAAAAACCTCAATATGCAATCACAAAGGGTCTATACATTAATAAGGTAATTTATTTATTCATCATGTTAATGAATAAAGAATTATAACAATAGATTTCAGAAGCTAAAAACTTAAACAATCATACTTCAAGTAAAATATAAATTTCAATATATTTTTTGACATCCAATTAGATCTTTTAACATTTTATCAATACACATGTTTTCAATGATTCACCACACAAAAAAATTATTTCCCTGATCACTTAAGATAAAAAGATTTGAATTTGTACCCAAAATAATGTAATATTAACTCTATCTATATTCTTGAAATTTATCTAAATATCCATTTAAAAATATAACCACAAAAACCATGTAAAAGTTTCATTAAGGTTCAAATGAATTTGAGGCAAAATGTTGGTGGGACATGTCTTGATAAATTAACCCATATGATTGAAAATAAGGTCTATATTATTTTATAACAATGCATGATATTATAATAGTATGCACACATGATCCATGAGTTTTGAATGCAACTATTTGAATTTTGAGTGCTAGCACAGATGAACCATGCATCTTGCATCAGTATTTAGTGATCAAAATAATGATTATCTCTTATTATATCATTCGTGAGTGGTATGAGGAGGATAATATATCATTTTTGGGATAACTTTCAGGAAGTTCTCTATAGTATTTCAGATAATTATCTTGGAAAAATCCATTGTTCAGAATAATTAACCTATCTTTAAAATGTTATAAATTATATTATATACCGAGGGTTAAACAATTAGATATTTAAAAAATTAATTTTACATAATTAATAATTCTAAGTAAACCCCAATTTAAACGATATTAATGGTACAAATATTATATTATCATAAAATGCATTAAACTCGTAGATTAATATATCATCTCAATTGGGACCTTTAAACTCGGCCCATCATTCCTCTTCAATATTTATCAATCCTTGAATAATAAGAATTTACTCTAATAAATAAATATCATTATATTATTAATTAAATAAATAATTAAATAATATATTCCCTAAACTTGTGAATAAATATTTACTTTAATATTAATGTAACTAAATAAATATTTATATTAAATATTTATATATTATACTATGAATAATAACCAAGTGATAAATAAATAATATATTAACTAATTAGTGAATAAATAATTATTTAATATTAAAATAATATATATTATAAATTCAAATAACTATTTGTTGAATTTATATGTTCAACTTAACTATTATAATTATTAATTCCAAATCCATCAAAAATATTTATTCTTAATATTAAATTTTAATATAATTTAAATGAGATTTTTGATACTCTAAGTGTGTGACCCTCTAGGCCTCTTTCAATGGAATTAGAATAACTTTACTAAAATCATAAATCCCTATCTACAAACATGCCAAGGAACCCATAGATAATGAATTTATTGTCACAATAAAACATCTTCATATGAATTCTTTTTTAGTAATGTAATCCCTTAGTCTTGATAACTCATCAAGAAGGTTGCATCCTTGTGTCATCTATCTATATGCTTTATTTATAATTATCTAACTCTACTAAATGGAATTATAGGTGAACTACCAAGATCATGGGTTTAATTAGACAGTTCCATTTCAATTAAAGGGACACATATATCTTCTTTCATCAACTAGGAAGGGAAAAAAGTCTTCTTGACTTATTCATTTAAGTACATATAACTTATAATTAATCCAATGTCTAATACCTCTCAATGAGAATATATCATAAAAATTTATATCAATGCATAAAAGTATATGATTCATGACATACAAGAATAATAATATTAATTCTAATGGTCAATACACTTGCTTCTAGATAGGAATATCTAATGACACGTATATCATATAAAATTATTCTTGGTGAGATTTTCCTCATTACCTTTTTTATTAGAGGTTACCATGTGAAAACTACATCACAATTAGTCACAATTTATTATGATCCCCTATAATCTGATATTCAAACATAATCTCAGTCTCATCAGATAGACTTAATCTAGACAATAATAAATATATTACTATAACATTTTTATGAGATAAATACTCCGTGTATATGATCAAATTAATGTTACATATAAGAAAACTCATCTTGTTATAATATATTTATCAATATTTTGGTAATTGGATATATAAATCCATTTGGATCTAGAGAAATAAATCTATCAAGTGGTAAAGTGGATACTATGGTATTTAAAAGGTTAATAAATCCTTTATCTATTTTTATAAATAGATTAATAATTGAAGGGGTTTTTGGGGATCAACATTTAGGGGATATTTAGATACATGGAATATAACCACATACTATGCATTCACTTTTTCAGGCATAATGAAGAGTTGAATTTTGAAGCTCAAGATTTTAGTTATACTTCAGATAGTGAAATTGGAGTATTTTACATTTACAAAATCTCCAAAGGTAGATCTAGTTGAAATGTGTTTTTAAGGATCTCAAAATGTGGTGGGATAATGGGGTGCTATGTTTTATTCAAAAATTGTAATTTAGCCTAATAAAATTATGTGGTTTGAATCCTAGAATAAGCACATTCATTTGGAGTATTAATACATCAGGAAGTTATTAGAGGAAAAATTATTGGATGTATGGAAGGTGAATAGAATTAAAAATCAAGAATATCTATTATTGAAGGTTGTGGTTTGATATGTACTGAGACATTACTAACCTCATTCAGTTTAGGATAATTTAAATCATGGTGTTTGAAACATGTAGCTATAATAGAAGATATAAGAGAATAAAAAGGATTACTAATGTTGATGAAGGACTTGTTCGTGTAACTTTAAAATTATTCTCAAGTGGTATGGTTAATCTGTGAAAACCATTATCCAAATATGAAATATAACTTTTAAAAGGAGTGATTTTACAAGTTTATTATTCAATTAAAAATGAGGTAGTGCAGTGGAAGTGACAAATTTCGAATGTTTAAAAGATAAAGAACAGAATATGGAAGATAGAATTGGGAAATAAGAATTTACCCTTGAAAATTATATATTTGAAGTATCAAGGTTCTGATCCCTTGAATTAGTTTTTTTTACTATTTATACATATGAGTCCTTAAAATGTTATGTAATAGTAAACACATGAGAGTTTGGAAAACAAAAAATTTACAACGAAAGTGGGAGTTAATGTGGTGGGATTCTTTCAATAGGTTGAGTAATATTCATTAATATAAGACTGAGGTAGACTCCCTCTCTGGGAAGATCATATAATAGTGGGATTAGTTATACTGTTTGGGAACTACTTTATTATATATAGTTGAGGAATGTGTTTGAGGAGTATTTTTATCATGATAATAATATTTTCCTTAATAAAAGTGATTGAAGAATTCCCCATATGAAGTAGGACTAAGTTTGAGGCATATAAAATACTTGTATTATTCTTTGAATTTGTTTGTTGCATTTATTTTTCTTTGATAAGTTCTTGTCTTGTTTTGTTCTGAAGGGTGTGTTTTGGTATAGTGACTTTGGTGTAGAATGTCGTATATGTTTTGTTATATTGATTGTATGGGTACCTTCTAGTACTTTGTTTCTTACTATTATGCTCTATAGGATAAAGTCTATATTGTTTTTTAAAATTTCTATAGAACCAATGTGTTATATGTTAATTCTATATTCCTACCTCTACATGGTTATTTTCAAGTGTGTTGGTCAATATATTTAGGGGTTTGAATGTCTTGAAAATCTATATGAAGAACTATACTTGACATTAAACACAAAAATCTTTTGAGATAACTGATTGTTGCATGTTATTACAGGTGTGGTCATAGACTAGATTCCCTACACATGAAACTTAGTTTATGATAGTGTTACTTATCTATTAATTGTGTATGGGGCCTCTATTTAAAAGGTAATTTATTAATTTAATAAAAAATTTATTCTATCCACATATGTTATTTATAGAATTTATAGAATTTTATTACTTAAAATTTTTCAACAGAGCTACACAAGGGAACATATATATAATCCCTCACATTAAATTTAATGATATAGTTTATTATTTTATCATCTCTGAATTGATGATGTATTCTCAAATCATTGTTTATATAATTATGTGTTCTTGGTTTAAAAAATTGACTAAATTTATTTTTATCCATATATATTTATTTTAATCCATATATAGGTAATCTTATTTCTTATATCATAGATTACTATAGATAGAGGATGTATCATTGTATTGATTTGGTATCACTAATCCATTATTATATTATTCAGTGGAACCATCTCAATAGGTCCATGAGGTAGTTCAAATATTAACAGCCAATTCCAGAACCACTAAGTCATCTTGAAGATGTTCCTAGTATACATGTCACAAGAAATAAATATCAATATTATCATAATATTTATTATCCATGTATATAAATTTGTGATTCACAAGAGTAGTTTTTCCACTATATATCATAGAGGAAATCTCATTTATGCCCCCCCCCCCATTTAGAGAATCTGATCTGGTATATGTGAGTGATCATACAGTTTGTCACTCAACTTAGAGGGTCAAACAATTTTATGGTAATTTAAAATTTTCTTGATTATAAATTATTTATAGTTAATTTTTTATTCTATTATTATTTTATTATTATTTTGAAACCATTTTTTCCTAGTTTGTAAGGACCTGTGTTTTTATGAACTGGACTTTTGAGCAGAAATTTGAATTTTTCTATCAGATGATTATAATGGTTAAAATAGTTATTTTTCCAAATTACTTGACATAAATTAATATTTATGGCCACTCCATTGGTCCCAAAAAGAGGGTTTTTACATTAGTACGTGTGTTTTCTGGAATTCTGAGATGTTTAAAATTTAGTGAAATAATTAATAATTAATATTTAATTAATTAAATATTAATTTATTAATGTAGGATTGTTCAGTTATATCTTTTGAAATAAAAATCAGATTGATATTTTTTTCTCTTATTTTTAGTTTGTAATGGGTTATTTTTTCTGAGAGGGGTATAAATTCAGGTTGGGCACTAAGGATGGGTCAGATCCCCTTATCATTTTCTTTTCTTTATCATTTTCTCTCTTTTTATTTCTTTTTCTTCTTTTCCTTCTTTGTATTGTTATGTAATCCCCTAGGGGAGTTTCCCCCTTCTTGAAACTAAGAGTGAATAGAAATAGGTAGAGAGAGATATAGAGAAAGAGAGCAGAAGAGGGGTATCACTGTAGTGCTCGGGATGCGCTAGATCATCATGTGGTAGCCATGGACCGCAGAAAAGGGCGAAGCTTCAGTGGATTCTATACAAAGGTATTCCATTTTTATTTTTTGTCATTAATGGTTTTATATTTACTATTTTCAAATTTCAATGGCTTATTATGATTTCAAAGTTTCCCATGGGGTTGATCTGTACCTTTTGAGATGAAAAAGGGGGTTTTGGTTCTTTTTAGTGGTTTTCTGTTTGGGAAAACACATGTACACAGTTTGTGGTTCAAAGAAAACACCCATTCTGTTCTTAACTTCCAGAGAAGATTATTTTTTGTAAGTACATTCCATGTGTGGGGTAAACACACCATGCATTGTTACTCAACTGTATAGTTGAGTACCTAGCTATACAACCCCTGTAGGGGTGCATGTTCATGTAGATCTCACAACCAGAACCAGTGTGGGTTGCATGCCGTGTAGAGGTACATGGCCAGGTAAAGTACACGACCAAGCCTTGTGAGTTACATGTCTAGGTACCCCATGAAGTGTACACACCATATACATAATAACCCTGTTGTGTACATTGTCTTTGAGATTCAATATTTAGCTAAGGTATACACCCAGGTGGTGATTTGGGGGTACACATTGTGTACTAAGTAAACACATTGTGTACTTCCCCCCTTTTACCTTCTTAGGATTTGTTCCGTATATATTTTTCTAAGGAGTCATCATAGGACCTATAAGTAGTCTATTATGAGTAACTTTTCTCATAGATCATGACGGTGAAACCCTTGTGGTGATTTGAGGACTCCTTGATAGTGTTTCATTCATTTAATTAAATAGAGAGGGTAGTACACTGGTAACCAAATTTTTTTGTCTCTTGAGAGTGATACCTTGATCTGAGATAGTCCATGAGCCAACTATCATTACTAATTATTTTTTATTAATTACCTTAAGGACTTATACCATGTGAGACGTTCTTTTCTGGCCTAAGAGGCCATGATATTAGTTTTTTTCGAGTATCCTTTGCAGGATGCCTCTGCATAAGTTTTGAACTAGAAGAACCCATGTAGTATGCCTTTGTCTTCTCACAGTTATCAAGGGTCCCATGTAGGATTCCTCCTTTTACCTTCATTATTGAGGATCCTGAGTAAGATGCATCTCTTGTGTTATAACTTTAAGGACCAAATGGGTGACCTGATTTTCGACCAACCCTGAGCTACTATGCCAGGTTTGGGGAGAGATGGTAGTGGGTTTCACTTTATAACCTACACCAAAATTGTAAGCCCATAGGGCTATAGAAGTAGTGTTGGGTTTAGGTGTTCATCCATCGTCACTCTTTTATTTACACATTCACTTATTTACTATTTATTAAATTAGGATTACCATGGGTTATTCCTTATTGGTGGCTGATGAGCCTAACACAATTCATCTTTATTTATCTTTGGGATGAACATATTTAATTTCTGGGATCCGTATTTTTTATTTTTTGGGGTAACCAAATGCTCTACCTAGGGCTTGGATTATGATCTCCATATATTTTAATCATTATGATTATAAAAGGTACTTATTAGGATCAGATAATTTATATTAATCCTTTAGTGATATTTGGATTCCCATGAAGGGATGACTTGGAAGTACTCATAGGCTTAATGAATTTATATGCACCTTGGATGATACTTTGATCTCTATATAGGAATTCCTTGGATGGAATCGTAGTATGTATCTATTTGTTTAACTCATTAGGATGCCTTGGACATTTATACTCATTGGATCTATTATATATAACATGTTAGGATTCATTGTACATATATACTCCATGGATATGAATTATTAGTATTCCTTGGATATTTATACTCATTAGATACAACTACTAAACATATTAAGATTCATTATACATTTATATCCTTGGATCCCGTTTATTTGAAATATTAGGATGTCTTGGACATTTCCTCTCCTTGGATCTGGCCACTTAAAAAACTATCATGCCTTTGAAATTCCTCCTCCTTGGATTCTGTTCACTTAGCTTATGTGGATTCCTTTTCCATTTCAACTCCTTGGATCCTATCCATGTTGGTATGATACTTGATACATTTTTTTATAGAATATAGTTGTTGTAATATCACTTTTACAATGTTTTTCATGGATACATGATATCCTTTATTGTAGTGATTGGAGGTGATTATGGGTGAACCCAAGGCTAGGATAGGTATTCCACTATGGTGACATAGCTTACTGAGATACATTTCCATCAATGGTTGAAGTATGTATTTTTTATTTGGATTATAGACTTAAGGATTGACTTAATTAGACATGGTTTGAGTGGTATGACATCCAGCTCATATCCCTATCCATTGGATGTCCAGTTGATCGGATCATGGGTCCAAGGATCTATTGTGTATTGAGTTGTTTATTATTTTCTTATTTACTTATATATGTATGTATATGATCACATGAATATATATATATATATATATTCTGGGGATATATAGATACATCCATAGATATACTAATATAAGATAGAGATGTGTCTAGATGATAGGGGTCACAAAACCAATAATAGGTTGTGGACTTGTTTAGGTTATTTTTACCTATTTATTTTAGAATTTCAATTGTGTCTCATATAGGGTGATAATATTTCATGAGCATTATCTTATGAAAACATATTTATATGATAATATTTGGGGTGTCCTATTGGGATTATTTCTCACCTCTATATGTGCACATTAGTGTGCATGTATACCATATGACTATTTTTCAAGTTGAGAATATATTTCTTGATTGATATGGATGAGGCCCATATTTCCATGGTTGAGAGGAACCAATAATATAGATTTTTATGATCTGGATGGTGTATTTCAATAGTGTCTGGATACTAGGTATGTGGTCTGCATTAGAGTTAGTAGTAGATACCTATACTTTTATTTAAATTTTCATTATGTACACCTACTTGTATGGTCAGACCAATGGGTGACCAGTGTTGTATTTATGACATTGTTGTTTAGGATTTTATAGAATTTAATATACTATTGAATCATGTTCTATTTTAGATTATTTACCCATTCATGGCTCTATTTATTACTTACATGGTTGATATCTAGTTATTTCTATTGTGTTACTCTAATATGATGGTATTGTCTCCCCACTATACCACCTTTAGACCCTCACTGCTAGTTGGTGGTCTCTGGCATATGGAGAGGTGTGCTTGAGGCCTCATAAAAAACTAGCTTGGGGCATCAGTTTAGTGACATTAGGGTCCGGATGTTACAAGGGTCCTAGGATTAGTCGAGTTTGTGATATTATCATATCTGAGAAACATGATACATTAAATCTTGATGATTTGGATTCAACTGTTCATTTGATGACAGATGCACTAACCAATGCCTAGATAATATCTCTCTAGTTTGAGCATGCTTCTTACACAAAGCCCATATCATCATAGGTTAGGCCTAATCAATCAAACACTGATAAGAACCTACCTTTATGTTATTATAATTGACATAGTTCCACTAATCAAATGGATAAAAATGTTGGTGATTCTAATTAACAACAACTTTACCACACCTTTCTCATTATATATAGTGCTAGCCGAGACATTATCGGGGAACCCTTCTTTAGATTGGTATATTGGATATAACACTAACTAGATTATTTGTTGGGGAACTGAGGATCATATTCCACCCATTGTTTTCAGCTCAAATTTTGATATTATATCCTCTATTCCATCTGGATTTCATGTAGCTCGACATTCCTCAAACTTGGGAAATTATTGGTGAATCCCACTTTATTATTTTTTAATCCCTGATCCAGCTAGATCCCAAATTCTTGTATAAAAATCAATCGGATGAGAGGAAAATTATTGTTCTATTATTGGAACCATTGTTAATGGAATCACATGGGGAATTATAAATTAACACACTACAGAAACTATCAAATAGACTACCTATTATAGATGTATTATCAGAGATCCGAGATATATGAATGAGGGACACCTATATATGAATCAACATCATTGATATGTTATTTTTACATTTCAAATATTTAAAAATTATAATTATGCATTATATTTTTATATTATTCAATATTAATTTATACTACTTATTATGTATAAATCTATATTGAAATTACTAACATCAAATATATTAGCATTTTTATAATATTAAAAATTAAATTTTGAATTTGTAAAATATAAATTATAATACACTATTTAAAATCTTATTAAAATAAAAAATTAAATAAGATAAATAAATAAATATATAAATAGCATATAATTTAAAAAAAGTAATCATATTTTTAAATATTTTAAAAAAATATATAATAAATTATGAACGGATAAATGAGCTAAGAAATAATTCATTTTTTATTGTCATTAGAAAATAAAAAATTAATAAAAAATATTTTTTTATCATTATTCGAACCATAAAATTTTAATAAAATCTTACCATTTAAAAAACATAAAATTATTATTATTATTATTACACTTATGAAATTTCACTTTGTACGAATGTGAATTCCTTAAAATGAATTCAAATAATGTTCTATCCTATAATGTTATTCCTTCATAAAGTTTTTAAAGAATAAATTTTATTAAACATCATTGACCGGCCTTGATGCATAATTAATTCATCATGATAGATAATGTTTATAAATTATATTTTCCCCAAACTTACAATGACCCCAAAATAAGAGTATAATGAAAGTAAGAGGTTGATCACTTGAGGAATTATGAATCCCAGTTAGGATATTCAATCTAATTATTAGATGTTCCCTAACTTGTAAAGAAAGTGAAAATAAACTGAATTAAACTTAATTAAACTATATTATTGAGTAAATTAGTAAATGATTTAAATTTCAATAATGAGAAAAATAGGGTGGAATGGATATTCAAGGATGGTTTTCTATATTTAAAACTACTCAACCCTACTCATGAGATTACTCAAATCAGTAGAAGTGAACCTCCTTGAAGGGATTGAAAACACTTTAAAAAACTAAATATAAATAATACAATTTATTCCTTTGTTCTAGGTAACCTAATGAAATCAAGATACATTAGGTTTTGTCAAAAAGAAGAAAATTAAGGTATACATGGCTCTCGAATCCCCACTCCCCACTATCACATTGGGGCTAATCCACTAATCTCCCTCACTCTCGGTAAGTGGTTAGGGGATATGATTTGTTTCTATATAAATGTAATAAAAATTAATAATAGGAATCAAAAGAAAATAAGAGTATAAATAACATGAAATATGGATCCTCTTTCATAAATTCCACCTTTATATGTGAGTCCAAAAACTCATAGTTGAGTGTTAGTTGGTCACAAAAGAAAGAAACCTCACAAAAGAGGGAATATAATAATAACATAATAAATATTGGGTAATGATATAAAATTTATTTAAATGTTAGATAAAAACAAACATATAAATTGAAAATTTTCACAATGAAAAGTGAATGAGAAAATAAGTTCTTAACTATATAGCTTCTAACAGTCTTTATCAAAAGATAATAGTGATCCTTGATCCCCTACTTTACGCCCTGTGGATACCAATACCTTTCTTAAATGCTTCGTCCTATTTTTATGTCCACCTTTACAATGGTAAAATACATCACCTTTATCATTAAATTATGTTTCATACATCCACATTAAAATATTACACATGATTCCTACAAGATAAGAATTCCTATTTTTAAAAATTTTCGGATATAGATTCATTTGGAAAATGTTGATATCACCATGGTGTAGGGATTTATATTTTTTCAATATATCATTCAATCTTACTTACCTATGTACTACCTCATTAGAAGTGTTACTACTGCATTTTGCAAAATCTTGTCAATAGACCGGAAAACTGATGGAACAAATCCTCATTTCAAACTCATAAAAATCCACATCCCTATATATTATTTCTTTTATAAATATAGGTCATGGTTTGACTTGTTTTTCTTCATCAAAAAAACTTACCTACAACATAATCTAACTACTATGGAATGTATCTCTTCATATATGTTAGTATTTATATTTATTTTAAATTCATTAACAATTTTCTTTATTATGATAAATTAATCTCAATAAAAATTTTATTAAATTATATTTTTAAATTATCAATTTTATTATAAATGTATAATTTCACAAATTTATTATACTCTCAAGTGTTTTTATTTAAAATTTATAAAAATAATATTGTTTTTTATAATATTATTTGTTAAATATTATAGTATTTATAAATATTGTTTAACTACATATGGTTCATATTCCTTTTTAATATAAAATAAAACAAATTCAGCCTTATATATGAGCTTAGTGGCCATATCTCAACAACTTAGGGGGGCCAATGGGTCAAACTAATAGAAAATCATACCATAGGTAGCCCACAAGATGTATGGTGTTAATCTTGAAGGCCTATCTTATGCAAGCTCGTGTATAAGGTCTATGGATTGCGCAGACTGAGCACATGAATTTTCCTGTGTAATATGTCATGTGTGTGTGTTGAGTTTTAATTTAAAATAAGTATTATCCCACTATTTATGTTATACTACTCAACCTACTTGTATTCAATTTGATGTGGGATGCTCATTTTACTATTACTATTCATTATAGTTAAAAACTCAGTTTCAGTCTCAGCTGTTGATTCATTTTAATATCAATTATTCTTTATGTTATGAAACTAAAATTATTTTATTTATATACTCTCAAATGTTTTTTAATTATTTGAGCTTCATTATTCTTCCTCATTCCTTAGTTACTTCTCTAGATATTTGGTGAATATCACAACTTCTTTGAGGAATTTTTGGTTTTTCTGATCTTATATTAAATATTTTATTGTCAAATATCAGTTCCTCTCATGGAATTTTTTACTACTGGTTCAAATTATCATCTGGTTGTTTCTAGAATCGTATCTATGTTGTTAAATGATGGATAATTTTGTCCACCATTATTTCTTTTTGTTTATTGTATCTTCTTTATCTTCATTAATATTTTTTTTTGGTTTGAATCCTTTTTATTGATGGTTTCTTGGCTCAGTCACCATTGGATACCAATAGTTAGTCATGAGTCACTGTTGGATACCAATGGTGAGTAATGAGTCATCTTTGGATACAAATGGAATGTCATGAGTCACCATTGAAACTCAACAGTGGGTCAGTGAGACACTACCATATCTCAACGGTATGTAATATTACTCACCATTGGGCATCAATGGTGATTTATTTTTTTCTTCCCACTTATTGTTTCTATTATTGATATACAAAGTCTCTACAGGAGCTCTTCCTCTTTTTCTTCTTCAATCATTTATAGAAGTTAATTTCCTTGTGTTTTTAATTTTATTATCTTATATCATAATAGTATTTTATACATTTTATCATCTTATTCTTTATAAATATTTTTTCGGTTTGGTACTACCTATGGGGCCAAAAATCTCTTTAAAGCTTAAATAGTATCTCTTGACACTTTGATAAGTTTCTACAGATTTATCTTATTTTTTGAAGTATTATTTTATTTTATATTCACATTTTTATCACAAAATTTATCTGTTATCATTATATAATCATTTATTTTTGTTGAATTATTTTTTTTCTTTTCATGGGAAGAAGCATTTTAAAGATCCAACATGAGAAATCCCCCATTATTTGATAAGATTCCTATCATTTTTATTTGATTTCTTCAGTAATTTTTTTTATATATTATGTTTTATTTATTATTTAATTATTTCATGTAGATTATATATCTGATCAACATTCTATTTTTTAGAAGTGTATTTAATAATCCATCATTGGAACACAATGGTAGGTCATGGTTCACCGCTGAAATTTTCCAACAGTAGAAACAAAGTATTGCTTCTCCTCAAGCCTTTGATTGTTTAGTGGCCCTAAATAATTTTTTTGGTTGGATATTATTATTTTTTGATTTAAATTTGGAATGTTAGGTCATTCTATGTTTATCCACCACTGTAAATTTCAAATGGAAGGTCATAATCCACTATTCCATGTTTTCAACAGAATGTTCATGAGCCATCATTAGTTAAAATTTTATGTCTCCAAATTTTTATTTCTTATTTCAATTGATGATATTAAAAATATTTATTTTTAAAGTTTTATTATTTTATGATGAAATATAATAATATAGTGTTAAAAATAATTATGACATTGTTTTAATTTAAGAGTCATGTTATGCACTATTTTTCAAAACATTATTCTGTATGTATAATCTAGAGGATTATATTTTTATTTCAATTATTTTATAAATATAAATTAATAAAAAAAATTACTTAAAATATTAAATGTTTCATATTAATATTTCATGATGAAATTTAAGGCTCGATTGTTATTCTTGGTTTTTCAATGAGGATTTAACAAACAATGGTATCAGTCATTTTATTTTTACTTATTTTCTCTAACAAGTGTCTTGAAAATATTGGATATGTACATGATACTTTTAGATATCATATTTAATGATATGGGAGATTTTTTCAAGGAATAAAAACACACTCCAGTGTAGATTCATTTATTCAAATCACTTGTCATACATATTCGACCTTCTTGATACTTTGATTTTTTGCATGATTTTCTACAACATATTAACTATTTTTGGGATCACCATAGGACTCCAACATCAACATTTGTTCCTTCCAAGTGATCAATGATCGTTTTTCTCAAACATCCTCAAAATTATGATCACTTACTACTTTTCTTGTATTTTTTTATTATAGTAATATTATTTCTTTCTATTTTTATTTCTTCATGTTATTGTTTATTCCTATCCGATCAAAATAAATCATTTCCTATCTCGAGTTCTTCTACCTCCTAAAAGGAAGTAAGGGTTGTGACCCCCAATCAAATTTTATGAAATTAGACAAGGTTGGTCTCCTTTATCAAGAGTATGTGGTGCCTTCGGGTTGGTTAAAAGAAGGGTATTTAATAAGGCTCTGACACCATTAAAAGCGAGTTTCATAGTGGGTACCAGTATCTTCTAGGAGTAGAGGATACTGAAGAGTGTACTAAGATATTTGTGATCTGAAACACTATTAATCTTATGATCTTTTTCTATTTCTGTTACAACTCAACCCAAGAACTCTTCACTCACTACAAATTAATATTTTATTAACTCTAATTATTTTAATCACTAAATTATAATGAATATTTACCCCTAGTCATATCCTCAATCAATAAAGATAAATAAATTGGTATTTGAGACACAACTCTGATCATTTTTCCACTTTATCGTAGTTAATCTTTAAGAATATTATTTATATTGCTTATTATTTTTGTTTAATTATGCTAAGATGATATCCTAGACTTAACAGTCTAAGTAGAAAAGGAAATTTTTTATTTTAATAAGGTATGTGTAAATGAAAATGATTGATGGATTCCACAAAAACCCTCATTTGATGAGAGTTACTATGGCTACTGGAAAGAAGAAATTGAATCCTACTTGAAACAACTGAGTGAAAATCACTAAATAAACATGGAAAGGACATATTAACTACCCATCATAGAACCATAGATTCTTGTTGGAATTTACATGGTAAAATATGTTTTGAATTATAAAGTTAAAAATATTTTTTACTGTGTTATAAGTAGATTTGTATATAGCCATGTTTCATCTTGTAATACATATCATAAAATATAAAGGATACTGTAAGTGACACATTATTGTATTGACAAGATAAAGAGAACCAAGCTTGGAATGATTCAAGTAGAATACCTGAACTTAAATATGGGAGATGAAAAATCTATAAACTAGATGTTCCATCAGTTCCCTAGTGTAACAAATGGTATGAGTTCTGTTGGAGAAGTCTTGGACAACACAAATCAAGTGGAAAGAGTAATGAGATCTCTTCTAAAGAGATTTCATGAAAATAAGGTTTTTATATATGCATGTAAGTATTTCAAGGTGTATAATTTAGATGAATTTATAGGCTCTCTGCTATGTTTTGAGTTTTAGATGAAGAATATTATTTATAAGGAGTCCACTAAAATAAAAGGTATCACTTTTAAAAATAATATTATTGATACCTATAACACCTCTGATTATGAGTTTCAATAAAGTTATAATGAGATGGATCACATCAGTAGGAAACTTTTCAAATTAATAAAAACAATGGTGGAAATAGATAATTTGGAAGGAAGAATAAAAATGATTACAAGAAAGGTAATTCAAGTAAGAATAAATATGTTTCAGATCTAACATGTAATGAGTACAAAAATAAAGGTAACATTTCACGAAATTTTACTAAACTCAAACATTAAAAGCAGTATAAACACAAAAGTAGATAATAAAACAATATCTATTTATAGGGTGGTACTGCACATACAATTATGACCCAAGTAGAGACTCTGGAATTGAAATGGAAACAAGTAACCTTTCCCTGATGGGTATTACATGTGAGGTAAATGATACTATTTTTACTTAGTTAAAAACTCCTATAAATATTGATTATATTTTAATATACTAAACTGAAAAAGATATTAATTATTTTTTTAATTCCATTTATAATAATTCTAAAGTAAATCAATTTGTTAATGATAATTAATAATTTAGAATTGGTAGTTTGAAAATGATTTTAAAATATAGATAATTTAAATTTAAAAATAAAAATTTTAAAAAATAAATTGATAAACAATAATAAGAATGTGAAAATGTGAATATTGTTATTTTACAAAATCAGAAATATAAAAGGAAATGTGATTTTGATATTTTAAAGTTGAAATATAAAAATAAAAAACATAAATAAATTTAGGTAGTAAATAATTAAGAATATAAGATAAGATTCAATATAGTTTTTTCTGATCTATCTAAATGAGTGTAATAAATTAAAGCAATAAAATAAAAAATTAAGAAACACTCCTTCTGGATTCAATGAAACAATATTTATTACTTTATAAAATATTCAAAAATGTAATATGGTTTTGAAAAATGATGTTGTTAATATTAAAGAGGATTTATCAATTTTTATAAAATTTAATGAATAGAGTGATAAAAATATGTCAATGGTAAAACCAAACCATAACAAAAACTGTTTTAGTTATAACATGTTTTCACTAAACTTGAATAAGATAGCTTTTATTATAAGTTAAAAAGGAATAATTTATATTATTACATGTTTTAAATGTATAATGAAAGGGGATTATTCCAATGAATGATCAATGAGGTTCAATAAACATTTTGTTCATACTAGAACATGTTTTCCAAATAATTTTTATTCAGATTAACCAAGAGATTTTTTTTGAAATCTATGTGGGTGGTCAAAATACCTTATATGAATTTTTCTAAACATATGATAGCATGGGTACCCAAAATTTGTTACTCAAATACAATTGGGCCTAATCTAGTAACCATGACCAAATAATAACTATTTTTTAACAGGAATGTACACTATGTACTTTAATATAATTTTATATGTTGGCATAAAATAATCATTATATTTATAATTCAAGTCATGTTAATTAATTTCTATCTATTTTTTCTTTAGCTAGTAAAAAATTTTTAGTTTAAATAGTTAAAAATTTCAGTTTGAAAATGTTGTTTATATGTTTCTATTTCTATAAAAAAATTTAACAATATGAATTTATTTTTACTTAAAGATGTATGAAATTATGGGGAATTAACCTTTGTCTATTAATTGAAATAAAATAATTCTATGTATGTTTTGAATAAGTATTTAAAAAATTTGCTTATTAAAACTTAAAATTCCTTAGTCTTTTTTAAATAATTTCTCAACAACTAATATAGGGAAATATTTTACACAATTCTAAATATCTTTTCTAATTTAAAATTTAGTTTTTAATAATTCAATTTTGAAATATTTTTTTATTCTGAAATGATTTTAAAAATAATTTATTATAAAATTGATTTATTATATGAAGTTCTATATACTCTTAGTGATTAAAATGAAATAGATTTATTAGAATAAATATTTTAATTTAGACCATTTTTCTAGTTTGTTAAATATACGTTATATATTTAAATTATTTCAAATAAATTTAAAAAATAAAATTTAATTTGTTGATCTGTTTTTAATATAATTGTTTTATATATAAACTCAAAGAGTGTTTGTTTTTAAACCCATTAAATAAATAAATCATTGCAATTTATTTTGGGAAAATTTTGTTTTATCATTCTATTCATATAAATTAGTTTTATTTGTTCATTGAATATGACAATATTTTTTAGTTTTCTTCTATTTTAACATAACATATAAAAAACATTACATTTTGTGTTTTTCTTAAATATTCTATTTTGATATATTATGTTCACTCTGATTAAATGGTAATTAGTTCATAATATTTAAATTTTATTTTTTAAAACTATTACTCTGTATTTATTTTTCTATTATTGAATTTTGTAATTTAATGTTTATACTTTTGTTAAAATTATACTTTTTTACTTTTACAGTTATTGTTTTTTATTAAAAAGGTCATTTATTTTATATAATAAATTTCTAATATAAATGTTGAAAAATTCAAAAGGGGTGGTATTTTTGTTGAAATTTTGATAAATTTTTTGTTTTTTAATTTATTGAAATTTGGAGTTTCAATTACTTAAATTTATTTTAAATACTTTAACAGTTTTATTTGTTTTGATAAATTACTCTCAAAAAAAATTATTAAATTATCAATTTTATTATAACTTTTTAATTTGTGATCTTTATTATACTCTCAAGTGTTTTGAATTACAAGATAAAAAAAATTATTTGTTTTTATAATATTATTTGTTAAATCTTATAATGTTTCTAAATATTATTTAATTACTTAAGTTTCAAATATTTTTTAATGTAAAATAAAAAAATCCAACCTTCTGTGTGATCTTAGTGTATATATATCAACCACTTAGGGGATCCATTGGTTCAACCCTATGAGAAATCTTGTCACAGGTAGCCCACAATGAGGTTGGTGTGTATCATACAGGCCTATCGCAAGCAGGACGGTGTATATGGCCCATAGATCACATCGATAGAGCGCATGAATTGGTATAACTCAATTTTTGTGTGTGTGTGTGTTGTATATTAATTTTAAATGATCATAAACACACTCTGTATGTTATAACAGTTAGTCTTCTTGTATTTTATTTGATGTGGGAAGCTCATTTGGGGGGTTACAGTTCACTCGAGTTAAAAACATTGTTTTAATCCCACCCTTAAACTCTTTTTAGTCTCATCCATTCATTATGTTTTGAAATCCTACTAAGTTTATTTCAATACTCCCACATATTTTTCCTTATTCTAGCTTTAGTATTATTCCTAAGTCCTCTGTTCCTTCTCTATATCTCAAATGAATAGCACAAATGTTTTGATGAAGTTTTGGTTTATCTGATATTTCTTTAAAGAATTGTTCTCAACTATCAACTCCTCTCCCATATTTGGTTTTCTAGGGGATCGACATCCTATCAGGTTGTGTCTACAACTGTAGCTTCATTTTTCCATAGTGAAATATTTTATCCACTGGTTGTTCTTTTTTATGTACCTTATCATTTTAATCTTATTTAGGAATATATTTTTTTTGAATCCTATTCTTTGATGGTTTCTTGAATGATTCATTGTTGGATACCAACAGTGATTCACAAGTAACTATAGGATGTCAATAGTAATTCAAAAATTACCACTATAACCCAACTTTGGGTCATTGGACCATCACTAGATCTCAACATTATGTCATATTACTCAGTGTTTAATATCAATAGTGGTTTATTTATTTATTTCCACCTTTATTATCTTCTTGTTGTATAAAGTCACCATTAGAGTTCTTTGTCTTTTTTTATTGAATTTTTTTTTGTAGTTAATTTCATTTTGTTTCTAATTAGTTTTATTATTTTATAAAAATATTACTATATATGTTGTATTATCCTATTCATTAGATATATGTTTACAGTTTGGTACTCCTTGTGGTGGCAGAAAGTTCTTCAAATATTCAATAGTAGATCTTCAATCTTTGATCGATTGCAAAATATTTTTCTCACTATTTTAAGTAGTTTTTAATTTTTTTATTATTTTTTTCATTTTTTTTATTTTTTATCATATAATGATAATTTCTATTTATTGTTGAAATTTTTCCTTTTTACTGGTAGAATCATATTTAAGAACCAATAGAAGCTATCCTCCTTTATTTGATCATATATAGTATGATTTTGTTTATTTTATTTAGTTATTTTAATTTATGTGTGAAGTTTTATTTCTGGTTTAATTTTTTCAAATAGATTATATATTTGATCATATTCCTATTTTTTTGGAAGTATTTTAAATGTGCTGTCATTGTAACCCAACGGTAGGTCATGAGTCAATGTTTGACTTTTCTAATGGGATAAAAAATATTGCTTCTCCTAAAGCCTTTTATTTCTTAGCGGCATCAAATAATTCATGTTTTGTTGGATATTTTTATTTTTACTAGAAAATAGGAATGGTAGGTCATGATCTATTTAGCCAATATTTGACATTTCCAACAGTAGTTCATAATCCATGGCTCTTTATTTTTAGCGATAGTTCATAAGCCATCATTAGTTAAATTTTATATTTCTAAAATTTTAATTATTATTTAAATTTATGTTATTTAAAATAATTATTTTGTTAAATGTTTTATTATTTTATGGTGAAATATTATTGTAGAGCGTTCAGAATAATTGAAGCATAATTGTAAGTACATTTGTACATGCAGATTTAAAAGTCACGCGATTCTCTATTTATTTACAATATTCTAGTATATTTATAATTTTATTGATTATATTTTTCTTTAAATTTTGTTATAATTATAATTTGATTAATATTGTTTAACTTAAAATTTTAATTATTTCATATTAATATTTCCTAAATAAATTTAACGCCCTAATATTATTATTTGTTTTCAATGAGGCTTTAACAAACAAAAGTAAAAATAATTTTATTTTTATTGATTTTCACTAACAAGTGTCACGTAGATGTTAGATATATACAGACTCTTTATAGATCTCAGATTTAATGATCTAGGAGATTATTTCAAGGAATAAAAAAACATTCCAATATAGATTCATTCATATAGATCACTTATGATAGATCTTATACATTACTTCTTCTCTAAATTGTTCATGATCCTCTGCATCTTATTCACTCTTGTTGTGATCATCGAAGGAATCTATTTTTGACATTTTTTCCTTCTAAGTGATCAACGATCTTTAAGGTAAAAATTATTTTACATTATAATCATTTTCTACTTTTGTTTTAGTTGTTTTATTCATTTAATCTTGTTTTTTTATATTTTTATTTCTTTGTTTTTTGGTTTCTGGTTTTTTGATAAAAATCAAGACTTGCCTATCTCTAGTTATTCAACCTCTAAAAATTATGTAAAAGTTGTGACTCCTAATCAAAATTAAGGTAAGTAGACAAGGTTGGTCTCCTGTATCAAGACTAGGTTGTGCCTCCAGGTTGTTCAAAAGGTATGGTCTGTAATAAGGTTCTCACACCTTTAAAAGTGATTTTATTAATTGGTACAAGTATACTAAATAATTAGAGAATATTGAGGAGTTGATGGGGATAATTGTGATATGAACCACTCTAAATCTTTTGGCCTTTTATTTTTTTCCCACTACAACTCAACTCAATAACTGTACACTCACAACATATTAAAATTTTATTAACTATAATTGTTTTATTCATTGAATTTAAAATGACTATTCATCCCCCTATATTCATATATTTCATCAATAACGATCTAATAATACATACCATTTGAGCCAATGAAAAATTCCAACCCTCAATAGTGAAATGAAATAACAATTGCACAACTATCTTCTATAGAAGAACCATTTACTTCAACAATCAACCATGTCGCAACAACAAGAATGTTCTATAACAATAGTTCCAAGAAGGCCTTATCATATACCATGTAACAGAATATGGTGCAATGATATTGGCTATGACATGAACCAGTTCCATGCAAGTTAACATTAAGAAAAACCACATCACAATATTGATAACCACGGTGCATCGATACAACATTGACCATCCAATTTGGGTTGGTCATAGCGTGAAAAAAAACATGGAATGAATTTCCATTAAAAATCTTATCTTTAGCTTCATGCTTCGTGGATAACCATTGTGGAATAACCAAGGATTTGGCATGAAACCATACCTCATGTGATGAAGGAAACCTATAGTCTCATCATATCAAGTGTCTAATAAAATTTTAAATCCAGAACTGTACCTAATTGTGCTTTTCCCACATAAATGTTTTAACTTTTGGACACTTTCTTATCATACTATGAATACCCCCAACGTTATCCTTGAACTCCCCTAGTTCCACCCCACACAATGACCATTGACCTCATCGCTAAGTGCATCTCATGCTTGTCTTTATAATCTACTAGTGAAAACACTTTCTAGGATCACTCCTCAATTACCACCCAGGCTATTCCGTAGTTGATAATTATCATTTCATTATAATGGTAATGTCATAATCCTTTGGTGTGGCTAGAGATGGATATGTTTTCTATATTTAATTCCTTTTATAGAATTTGTAAACAATATCTCATATTTCATTCTTTCACTATAAACTCCACCATAGTCTACAAAACTTATTCAAAACCAAAAAAAACTTATAGTCCTAAAATAGAATGAAAAAAACAATATCAATAGGAAAGATAAAAATTAAATCAATGAAATTAATGATGAATATATCTATGTATATTAGATTCATCATACTACAGCACACATAAACCTTTTATTGTCTCTAAAAATACTCAACATCCAATCAAAAAGGGTCGATACCTCAAAAAGAGAAATTTTTAATTCATCATGTCCATAAATAAAGAGGTATAATTAAAGATATTAAAAATAAAAAACAAACATAATAATAAATTTCAAAGCACACTTTATGTAAAATTTCTAATACAATATATTTTTCCTCTTACACTCACATCCTTTTAATCGTTCATCAATACCCATTCTATTAATGATTTACCTTAGTAGATATAAATTTGACTTATCACTCAAGATCATATGATATAGAGTTGCACTCAACATTAGTAATATAAACACTCTCTGTATTCTTTAAATTTATATAAATATGAATTTTAAAATCAATGTAAAAAAATCATGAGGACTTTTCATTAAGGTTATAATGAATCTGAGGATACATATTTTTGGGACATAATGTGAACAATTATCATAGAGGTTTGAAAGTATGGATATATTATTTATAAACAATTTATGATATTTGAAATAAATATCAATGAGATAAATACTCACCTCAAAAATCATTTTATTATTAATATATCCAATTCCACCCCTATTTTTCATATGTTTTAAAACTATCTTTGATTATAATGAAAGTATTTAATTCCACTTTTTAAATAATCCTTTTTCTGAAAATTTTAAATTTTCTTGTTTTTATTTATATTTTTTAAACAATTAAGGAACCAAATAATCATAATTATGAATAGTTTTTGAAAATATATTATATTAAATAATCAATATATTCTTCCCCCACACTCATTAATAGAACCATCATCTAACGAAATCGTTAAACACCTAACTCACTCTTCAAATATAAAAAATAATAATCAGAAAATTATAATAAATAATAATGGTAAGAAGGATAGTTAGGCAAGTAATATCACTTTCTATTACGGTATTTTATGGTCTTTAGGACTGCTCAAAATATAAAATATAGGGTATTTATCAACATCAAATGGTCTATAAATTTACCAATCATTGGGATCAATCAATTTAATATTATTCTAAATAATACTAATTTGATTATATAAACAAGAAATTTTTAGCTGTTGTGAATATCCAAGGATTTTTCAATAAATGGGATATAATAAGAAACTAAAAAAGGGTCATAAACCTCTTGGAAAACGGAAACAAAATATGGAATTCAATCAAGTTATCAAATTAACACTAACAATTAATCTACTAAATAAAAATTTCCAAGGATAAAAATCAATAATCAAAAATAATATCAGTAATTACATTTAAAACATCTCAAAATTGGAATGAGAATATAACTTTGAAAACTAGGACATATATCTTCAACATTTATATTCTTAGTGAAAATAAATTTTTGAGAATTAGATATTTATTCCTTCAGTGACGATGTATCTTAGTTTAGTTAAAGGGGGAAAATCCAAATGATAGGATCCAAGGATCCCACCGCCATAGGAATGTGTAAAAAAATTAAATAATTAAGGAAACTAAAATTCATCCATCTTTAAAGAAACATAATGTCTTTTATCCATAGAATGAATGAATTTGTTATAAAGATCCTTGCATGTGTTTCTTATTTCATTTTCTCTTCTTCTTATATGTTACAACTTCAGGCCTATAAAAAGAAAATAAATAATAATTTGAATAGTAAGTTCCATTAAATATTGAAAATAGTGATAAGGTTGGTAGGAATAACTAATAACACTCTTAAAATCAATCTAATTACTAAAAATAATTATTAAAAAACTAGTGAAATTATATTTTTCCTCTCAAAGGTTCTTTATTTAACATATTTTATCCATAACATACCTCACTTGTCCCAAAAAAGAAGCTTCAAACAAATTTTCAGGGTTTGATTTAAGAATGTCTTTAATTTACACCCATCCAGAGTAAGTGTTCTCCACTATTTTAATTATAGTAGCATGAACCCCTATTGCGGTGAAATCCATGTTTTGGTTAGTTTAAATGAATGAAAAATTTATTTTAAGATTGACCAAATCTACATCATTACTAATCGACCTCTTATTATTTCATCTCCTCATCAAAACCAATGATTTATCTATGAATTTGAGTGGTATGATTATTTACTTCCTGAGTTATATGTTTTTATTCCTTATTAACTCCAACAAGCTAATTGAACCCATTTATAAACCTAATTCGTTAGATTTGTTATACTATTATAATTCTCTAATATTCCCTTAATTATATATGTTTTCTCTTCTTTGTGAAGTGTTAAATGTCCTTATTTTTTAAGAATTACATCAAGACCATAAAATAAATATCCTTCAACACTTCTTCTTATTACACCCCTTAAAAATCCATGGCATTCTATTCAAATTCAATAGTTATTTATTACACATATGTATTAAGGCCCACTTTTTTAATAATAACACTAATATAAAAGTGTTTCTCCTCTAATTTCACTGCAATAACGGTAAATTCCTGTAAATTCCTTTTTCCTTTCATGGACTTATTCCTTGAATCACTATATGAAAATGTATTTCAAAAAAAACATTTCTATATTCTTATATGGTGTTGTTATTATTTAAACCAACCCTTAATATTCCCTAATATTTCCCCCTTATTATTCTATCATTACATAATTCATTTTAGTATAATTCAAAATTATTTCCACAAATATCTCAAGAGAGGTTTATCTTTTATTCATTGGAAACCCAAGCTCACCTTGATAACATTGATCTTCCTATTAATTTTTTTAGATTTTATTATATTTATGAGATAGTCTAGATTGATAAAAATTTTCATAAATATATTTTAGTTGTCGAATATTCATATCCATAAGAATTAATATCATTTCATTTTTGTCGTTATTGTGTCTACCCCTCACAATTGTGTGTTTTCCAAAAGGTAGGATCCTCTAGATAACATGAATTATATGATAATTCCATATAATATCCTTTTATCATGTAACCCATCCATCACAAAACATGAAAAAATCAGGTAAAATTGAATAGAAAGCCCAAAATCTAGACTAAAATCAAGAAAATAAAATGGGGAGATAATAGTGTTGATTTAATCATTTTTTTCAATTTTTATGAGCTTATGTTTCTCCCCATAAATAGCTCCAAAAACCTAACTACTTATGAGGCATTGTTAATTACTCAAAAGAATAATGATTATAATTTATATTTTTTCTAAACTAACACTAACCCTTAATGTATAATATAATTGTTGTGCAAGGTTGATCCCATGAGGAACTTGGATTCCCTATTTTGAACTTCAATCAAATTTTTAGATCTTCCCTAACTTGTTAGTAAAGTTAAATTGAATTAAATGAAATGAAATTACACTATATTTGTGATTAAATGGGTTAGTCAATTAAATTTAAATGTGAATAAAAAGGATACTGTAATTGATATATATGGATGGTTTTCCTTTATTTTAAGGAAATCAACTCCCATTGTGAAATTACTCATATAAATATCTTTGAAACAACTTAAATTAATTATTCCCACTTTTATTATTATAACTAAAACAATATAGTATCATTGATTTTATTTTTTGAGGTAACCTAATGAAACATAGATGAATTAGTATCTATCTCAAAGATGAATCTGAATTTAAGGTTAAGCCTCACCCCCCCCCCCCCCCTTCCCTTTATCGCATCAGTGTTCACCCCCTAGTCACACTCACTCTCTCTAGGATACTATGAGATATGATTTATTTTAATATTAAAGTAATACCAATTAATAAGGTAAATATTAAGGAAATAATAATAAAAACAACAATATTTATTCCCCATATTCCTTCATTTCAACCCTATTATGTGAGTCTAGTAACTTATAATTGAGTGTCTATTAGCCATAAGAGAATGAAACATCAAAAAATAATGAAGAGGACTATCAACTAAAAGGTATTTAGTAATGATGAAAAAACTACTTTAATCATAGTTGATAACTAATATATAAATGGAAAACTTTTACAATGAATATTGAAAGAGAAAAAATGTCCTAACTACACAAATCCTAGTGGTCATCATCAAAATATAAAGATGATTCTTGATTCCTTACTCTGAACACCCTGATAACCAATCTATTTGTTTAATTATTCATTATCTTTTTGTTTCCTCCATTCCTAAAGGAAAATCTATTATTTTTTGTATTCAAATTCCAATTCAACCATCTATATGCAATGATCGTGAATGATTCCTAAAATATAAGAATTTATATTTTTAGAAATATGATTACATGAAATCACTATGGAATAATTGATATCACCCCATTATAGGGATATAATTTTTTTTAACCTACAACTCAATCCTGCTTCCCTGAGTGCTACGATGATGCAATAAGCATCACTACATTCTATAAATCAGAGTAAACATAGTTGGAAAAATAGATGAAAATACTCATAAAAACATTAAAATATCAAGACTCCAAATTTTGTTTTCTATATAAATCATTGATATGGTTTTACTTATTTTTATTTCTTTCAAAAATTTTATACACCATAGACAAACTATAGAAATGTATAAGTAATCAAACCTACCACTCAATCCAATAAAAAATTTCACCCTTCTATAGAATAATGAAAAATTTAAACCATAGAAATATTGTCCACATTAACCATTTCATTTGATCATCATCCATATCCCAACTACAATACCACACTATAATTATAGTTCATTGGTATCCTCAACATCTTCCATGTAATAGGAAATGGTCGTAGTGTTAAACAATTACATGTAGGTTCTCATGCATCACATCCATGATACGGTAATAAGAAGTAATATCCATAATCACCTCACATATTATCATATTTATTACAATCTCAATGCAATAGTAATAAGCATGATGTGAATTTCGTTTAGAGTATCTTGATTTGAGCTTCATGCTTCATGGAAAACAATGATACAACAATGTTATAAATGGATTGAAAAAAACATTATGTGAAGAAGGTAATGCAAAGAATAATCATATAAAGTTTCGTACACAAGTTTTACATCTATAATAGTTCCTCATTCCACTTTTCCAATATTTTGGTTTCTCTCATTTGGCCACTTCATTATCATACTGAGTGTTCCCATAACACCCATTTTACTCCCATATATTGTAAATATATCTCTAAAGGTTTTTCATACCCAAATATGTAAATATTTGTTTCATTGATGTGGTTTTTAGTGGTGTTTTAAAGTGATAAATAATGAAATATTGGGTTTCATTAGTAATAATAATAAGGTATTTAATGTTTTATTGAAAATTTTTATGAAATCATAAAGGTTATGTTAAATAATTAGAATGAGGATTGAATATTATTAGAATATATTCGATTTAAGTGGGTGAACAAACAATTTAATTTCATGGTAATAAGGTAGAACCATATATTTAGTGGCATGTAGTAGTAACTCTAGACCTCTAGGAGTCCCACTGACTAACTGGTGGAGGCGCACTATCTTGATAGTAGAATTAAATAAAATGTATTGGTTTCTTGGAATCCCACCAGATACCTAGAGGAGGATATTGGGTATCTTGTTTTGTTGAGGTAAACCTTTCATGGGTGTATTGATTATAGTCAGAAAATTTTCATGTTTAGATTTTTAATGTTCTCGATCAACCCCTTGGAACCCAACACTTTATTGAGGCTACAAAAGGATGCTTTATGATTCTTAAATCTTCATCTGAATAAAATTTAATTCTAAATAAATTATATTTTATTTTCAAAACATAAGTATTCTTCTTCCATCTTCAAAGTGCATCAAATTTCCCTCCTTCTCATTCTTTTTCCAAATAAAATTTAAAGAAAACATCATCTGTAAGAATTAAGATCATAAAATGTATATCCAAAGGGGGTGAAAACATCATTTAATTTTTTTAAGCACCTTAAAACATCATTATTTCATTTTTTTTCTATCTTATTATTTATCTATCTTCTTTTTGTTCCATTGTAACTTCTTATATAACTCCTTAGATATCTCTCTCTCTCTCAATTTTAATTTCTCCCTATGACCTAAATTAATCTTCTTATATTTTAGTGAGATTTGATTAGGATTTATAAAGGGGTTTATAAAATTAAAACTATCATTTTTGGCCCTACTTATCAACATTGGTTTCTTTCTTTATCCACTAAAAAGAAAGAATGCTATTGGTTTTTAGATTTCTGTTAAAACCAAGGGTTATTAAAATCTTGATTCTTCACTCAAACACAAGGGTTTTTTTGTTCTTGTTTCCAATTAAAACCAAGTGGTTTTATATTTTTTGTTCTTGATTCCTATTATAACCAAGTTGTTATATAACCCTCCCATGCCTTCTTGTGGGCAGGACATGTAGTGGAACCTATATGCTATCTATGAATTATTTTATCAAAGTTTGTCTTTTCTATTTACTTTATGCATATACTTTTCTTTAATGAATTCAATTATTTTATTTATTTTTTATTCCAACTTCTATTTACATTTATTATATATAATTATTATATGGTATCAAAAAATATATTATAGAATAATTTTAAAATCATTTTAGTTTCAAATTATTCTATTTTTAATTATTTTTAAAAGTAAATTCACCCCCCTATTACCATATTTTTCCATTCAACAATTGGTATCAAAATATACTATTTTATTTCAAAAATTCAATCAGTTTTAATTTTTTTTGTATGTTTAAAATTAGATTATATTTTTCAACATCCTTACCGATGTCAAAGTTATTTTTCATAATGTATTCTTTCTCTTTTACTCAAGCAGTCTTCTTTGATGGTTCAAATTATTTATATTACAAAACTATATGTCAATTTTCCTTAGAATCATTGAATACTCTATTTAGAAACTATTTATGCATGGTTATATTTCTACAACTAAACAAAAATAAAAATAGACTCCTCAAGATAATGGACCTTTTTAATTAAAAGATAAATCTATGAATGCATTTATTTTTGGTTTAGATCAAAATGAATTCAATAGAATATATATATAAAAATAGCTTATTAAATCTGTAAGATGATATAAATCACACATTAAGGCACACATAAAGTAATAAGACACTAGATTAGATATGATTCATCCATATTTGTAATGTTTCTCTAGGCAACCTAATGAGTCTATTACTAACATGTTTAAAAATTCACTAATATTTTCAATGGTAGAAAATCTCTTGGGGATAATTTTTCTACATAAATTATCATAAAGAAAATACTATGGGTTTTACCATTATTTTGGGATCCCATAGTCATGACCATACAATATTTAAAAGAAATAAAACATATAGTGGTAGAAGAACTCATCAGATACATAATGACTTATGAGATAATAATGAAAATAAAAGTAGTAAAGGAATGAATAAAAGTTATGCAATCCATGTATAACTATCATTTAAATCTATCAAATATTATTATTCTTATGGGAGTAAATATTATGATGAATATGATCTTCAATAAATTGTTAAAAAATGTAAAAATCTTTAATGAAGGAGAAATCATTCTTGAATTCTGAAACACAACATCAAATTGAAGTGTTGAAGGTGAAATACGAGGAATATATTAAAAAGAGTCATAAAAACAAAAAATCTTTATCCCTAAAAAGAGGTTTAAATAAAAAAATAAAGGAAATAAAACCCTTAAAGTTTCAACTATGAGTGATACAAATTCCTCAAGAAACTGAAGTCCAAAATTCCATATGACACATCTCAAGGAAGATAATGAGGTAAGTACCCCAACATTATATTATCTTTCTCAATCATATTATTCTTTATATTATTATTCTTTAGAAAGGTGATAACTTTCAAAAAGAGATAATTTTCATTTACTATGTAAGAAAACATAGTTATAATAAAATACAGTAAGGTATTTTATAATGATCCATTTGAAAAAATGGGTATAATACCATGAGTTAAATGATAAAAAATTCAACTATCTCTATTTAATCCATTTTTTAAAAGTCCATCAGAAATTTGGTAGGATTATTGGTATGTATGTGTAATGAAATAGCACATTCCTATAAATAGATTTAAATATTTTATCTACTGTGAAGTGTGTTTCCATGAAGGATGTATTTTTCCATTTACTATTACCTACACCAAATCTATGGAGTCATATTCAAATCATATATTATTTCAACCTCTCTATTTATCCATATGAACATCATTTATCAGCCCAAGTATCTCATCCTCCAAGTATGTTTAAATATCATGGGGACCATAATGAAACCCAATTATGTTGTAATTATGGTCTTTAATGATTACCCCAAATCCTAAAGAGCCTAAATTTTCTTTGGAGGATCCATCAGACTTAAATTTTATCTACCCCATAATTAGTGTGTTCCAAGAAAATTTCATGAGTTTCATGCGCTGTTGGAAAAAAGAATCAACTCCTAGAAGTATAAGCACCAAGGGGTCATGAATAGAGTTACTAAATCTCATATTCTATAAGAATTTATCATCCTTTACTACCATTTGGATTTGGAGTTGATCATAATAAAGCTTGAAGGCACCCTTCTCATGAATTGTAGAGTTCTGATTTTTCTAGATGAAATCAAGTATCTCAAAAACTCTCATTCAAAATTATAAAAAGTTAAAAATACACTTAACATGATACTTGGTTTTCAGTTTGTAAAAATGATCATTCATGGTTTTATTTTTCAAAATATTGATATCTATTAAAAAATAATATTTTTTAAAAATATATTTCTCAAAATAAGTTTTCATATTATTTTCAAAACTATCATCACATAATTTATTACTATGATTTCAAAAAAGTGCGATATGGATTACCCATTTCTATTAATCATTATTATTTATTTTATAATATAAATTATCATTTTATACAAATTTGTTTTCCCACATCCTTATTAACTAATTTAGTGGTCCCAAAATTTTCATCCCTTAATCAATATTAAGTCACATTGTCGAATACTCTAGGGTACCAAAAGGCACTTTTTAAAAAAAAATCATGACTTTACCACTTAGATTAAATGATTTATTATATGGTGTATTATAAATAAAATAATATTTATTTGAACTCTTGAAATTATATGTCAACTCTTACACCTTAATCACATTCATTAATGATCCAATTGAGTTGGAACCTAGCTATTTCCATTTTGTAGTATTTTTACTTTCACCTTGATCTTCATGGGAAAAAGGTTCTTCATTATTTTTATTTTTTTCACTCTTGAATATTATTTTCAAATATAACCTCTATCTATTATGTCATGTATTCTTAAAATATGAGAATGTTCTTTTTCAATGTTTTCCTTTTTCTTATACTTTTTATGTATTTTTTCTTTTCCAAAATTACTCTTCTTATTTTTCAAAAAAATAAAATATTTTAAAAATCCTAAGAATATATTTTTTTTCTTTACTATTTAATTGAGATGATGTTCTCTTAAAATGGATCATATCTATTTGATCTCAAATTATTTAATTGTTTCAATATTATAACATGATATATTATTTTATATATGGGGAGTTATTTTAATAATCTATTATCCTTTGATCCATTATCCAAGAATGATCTTATTATTTTATCTTTTATTTATGTTCAATCTTTGGTATATTTTATTAGAAACTTGTTTTAATTGTATATATCTCAGAATTTTCTTCTTCGTTCTTCGCTTTTTCACTTTATTAATCACTAGGGGGGGTATTTTGGTTTTTGAAAAAAAATTAAGGGAATGCTTTTCTTATTTAACTTTTGAACGTGTTGAATATTTTTTTTATTAATCATGAACCTTGAATTACATTGTCATATCTTTTTCTATTGATTGCAATTTAGTTTTTCTTTTTTATTATTAAGGTGTCTATGATTATCAAAAATGGGGATATTGTTGTACATGTCTCTTTAATAGTGTTTTTAGGATAACAAACACCCAAATTTTTATCTAATGGCTTCATTGAAGTGGTTTTAAATTGTGTTTTTAATGGACTAAATGATTAGATATTTAGTTTTTTGGGTAATACAAATGAAATCATTGAATCATTATGGAATATATTAATAAAGTAAAAAAGGTTATGTTGATGCATTGAAATTAGGATTGACGATCCTTAGAATAGACTTGATAAAAGTGGTGGATGATCTATTTGAAGTCAGTTGTGTGGATGTAGTACCAGCTAGCCAGTGGCATATTGCAGTAGCTACATAAATCCATAAGTCCAATTAACCAGATGGTGGAGGTGGATCAGCCCGCTAGTGGAAGAAGAATAAACGGATCGGTTTCTAGGAATCCCACTAACTACCCAATATAGAATACCATGTATAAAATGGAATCAAGGAATATATTTTAGGAGTGTATTGATTATGGTAAAAACTATCTCCTTTAAGTCATTATTCTCTAACTCAAACACGTGTAACCTGAAATCTTATAGAGGTTATAAATGGAGGATTCGGTAGGTGTGGGTTTTTATCCAAATGAAATGAAATTTAAAAGAAACACTCATTAATCTCTTATGCTCATGATTATTACTCAATCTTCAAAGTGCTTCAAAGTTATATATTTATCACCCTTTTCCCATAACAAGTACAAAGATAACATTATCTATAGGAATTGATATTATCAAAGGCATAACCAAATGTGGAATAAGATTTATCAAATTTATTCAAGAACTTTAAATCTTAATTATTTCATTTAATTAATTTTTTCTTCATAATATTAATGACCCTTCTATTAAATATATACTACTATCTTATATAACCCCTTTGTTTTCTCTCTCTCTCTCTAAATTTTAATCTCTCTCTCTCACCTTGATTCATCTTCTTATCTTTTAGTGAGAGTTAATATGGATTTGTAATGGGTTTTACAGAATGAAACCCATATCTTTTATCCCTCATTTATATAATTGGGTTCTTGTTTTATCCATTAAAAAATAAAGTTTATTTTGGTTCTTTTATTTTAATTAAAATCAAGGGTTACTAGTATCTTGATTCTCCATTCAAAATTAAGGGATTTGATTTTTTTTCTGGGTTCCTGTTAAAACTAAGTAACATTATCTTTTTGGTTCTTAGTTACAATTCAATCCAAGGGGTTATATAACCCTTTAAAATATTTTTTAGGGGAAGAGACATTACAAAAGATCATGAATAATTGTTCAGCTCCCTTATCAAAATGTACATTGTCTATTTACATTTTTCATCTACTTTTCTACTATTCTTGTACTTATTTTTTTATTTTAATTCATGATTTTCTTTACATTGATTATATTGAATTCTTTCAAGATACTAGATTATATTTTATAAAATATTTTTAATTTGAAATGGTTGTTTTATATTATAACCTTTTTAAAAGGAAATTTAACATCCTTCTATATTTCTCCAACCAACAAAATGGTGGTTCCCCCACAATAAATACACTAAATACCTTAGTGAGAACTACCCCATGATTATAGTTCCTCTTTACTAGTGATTACCCTTTCTAGGCTCACTCCCCACTTTCCTCCTTAGTTTTACAACAGTTGAGATTGACCGCTAGCACATGGTGGTAGATCCATCCTTCTATAGTGTATATTGGGCTAGGAATATTTAATTTATATAACACCTTTTATCCATTTTAAACCATTTCCCAACTTATTCTATTTACTTAATATTATGCCATAGTATTAAAAAATTCTTCAAATCTAGAATAAATTTCCTTCCATAAAAAAGTAAAATAATATTAATGGAAAAGAAAAATGAATATATCAATGAAATAAATGATGAAAATATCTATGTAAATTAGAATAATCAAACTCCTATAAACATAATCACCTTCTATTCCCTAAGAAAAAAACTCAACATATAGTCACCAATGTTATATAATTTAATAATGTAAATTATCAATTCATCATGTTCATAAAAAATAATTATAACAAAAGATTTATAAACTGAAAACCCACCTAATAACAAATGATACATCTTTATTCAATTAAATTTTATAATTCATGATATTTTTTATCATCCACTCAAATAATTTAACCTTTTAGGAATAATCATGTTGTTAATGATTTCTTCACTAAAAATTTATTTCACTCATCAATCAATATCAAATGATATGAAGTTATACTAAAAATCAATTAATATGCCCTTGATCTATATTATTGAACGTTATATAAATATAAACATAAAAATAAAAGCACAAAAAACATGTTGGATTTTCATTAATTTTATAATAAATATGAGGAAAATGTCTGGTGGGACATGGACTCCTCTGTTTAGCCTAGCTTTAAAACCATATTCTCCATCATATTTATGAAATATCATTGGAAGGTTAACAAGAACTCCTATCTAAATTTATGGATTAATAATTTGATAGGTATGACCCTGGTGGATATGCTTGACTCCTATACTTCAATGGTTAATACCAATATCCCTATTAAAGATCAAATGGATATCCTTGGAAATCCTGCTGATATGGTCAACAATGTGGTTAAAATTTAATCCTCGTAGATTGGTAAGATATATTTATTTGGGAACAAATAATGGGTGGTATTATTATCTCTATACTATACTATATGAATGAAACTCAAGTAAATGTGCACTGTTGGATTATATCTTTGAAAAAATATAATATTAGTCCTTCTAAATATATTCTGATTTATAGGATGTATCATTTGAAGTGACTGCATTGACTCATGTCTTCAATCAATGGTTATATTTATTTTCTCACTATGCGTACTATGTAAGAATCATAGAGAGGATATAAATCACATATTATTATGTTTTTTACCTCTTTCATCCTCATGGAAGGCTCTATTCAATTTTTTTATACTGTTACTCCCAAAACAGATTCCTTATAGGAACATCACCAAAATTACTTAAATATTTGTATCTTTCAATAACTAATTAATATTTTTTAGGTCTCTAGAACTGAACTAATTCACATCATTTGGCATAATAGGAATAATAATATTTAGGAGTATTCCCCCTTTAGTATGAAATATTCCCTTATGAAAATCATTAATGATGTGTGAAATAATAAGTCTATCCAAATTGGTCATTAAAACAATTATGTTCAGGATTTTTTTGTTTTCAAGCATTTTGATATTATAGGGAATTACATCCCTCTTAATGTAAATCCTGAATTCATATGGAACTCATCATTTTTTGGATAGATCAAATACAACTCTAATGGTGCATCTATAGGGAATCCAAGTCCTGTGGGTTTTGGAGATGTTTTTAGATATCATAATGGTGACATCATGGGATGCCTTTTGGGACGTATGGAATTTACTCATCAACGGAAACTAAAATTCTCAGATTGGTCAATTAGTTGATATATAAAGAAAAAAAATTTGTAACAACTTTTGGCTTGAGTGTGATGCTACTCCAATGGTGCAATCTATCAGAATTGGTAATATTCACCTTTCCTAAAAGATTATTTCCTGATGGATCATATACTTGGATACTCTCTCATCCATGAACTATTTTATTAATCATTCCTATCAAGAAGATAATTTTCTTATTTATGGCCTCACAAATAAAGGTGTGAGTTGTGATAATATTATTTTATCTAATGCCCTCCCTTAGAAGTTGAACCTTTATTCCAAGGAGATAGTTGTGAAATTCCATCCATTATACTGCTTTAATCTTGTTCTTTCCTAATAAAAAAGACCTTTCCTTTGAAAAATCTCCCATATTCTTCGTAATGAGATATTTTATATAAGAAGTAAATTTATGTGGACTTATATATTAATGATAGATATATAATATTTAATGATATACGAATATTTTAAGGCAGTGAATTATGAATCCACATCGAATGTAGGAAAATATTATTGAAAATTATATATCTATGTAACTAATTGAGTTTTGTTTGAAATACTTTTCAAAAGTTGTTCATGTTAGTTGAAGGAAGCCTATGTTTCTCAAGTGAGATTATCATTTATTTTCATGTTATATATTTTTTTTTAAAATTTATTTTATTTATTTTTTTAGTTTTGGGGTGAAATGAAGAATTTTAAGGAAAATTTGGGGGACGAACTCTTTCCAACCTAAGATTTCTCTCTCCTAGGTGATTTGGTGTTTCTCACATATGGATCCATATTCCATCGCCATATTCAGTAATTTTTTACCCCAATGTTTCATGATTTTGGTTGCACTCTAGTTATATTCTTCATCTATTCATGATGTTCTATCATCACTTTCATTAAAATCTCTTACTCTCTTGGCATTGATGATGCCCTCATCACATTGGTTTTGTGCCACTTTCCTTGTTTTAGTTCCCTCATTTTAGGTCGTTTCCCCTATTTTCATCTACATATTTATTTTATGGTTTCTCTTACTAGGTTTTAGACACATGGTTAATTTTTCATATTTCATTTCATTATTTTTTTATTTCCATTTATATAGTTTTTTATCACCCCCCATGGAGGTGGTCATTTATTCATGTAGTTACTTCTCAAGTTGAGAGTATCATCCACTATCCTCCTCTACTCTTTCTGTCGGACCCAATGATCTTGAATACATTTATAGTAAAGGGTGGTAATTCTTTTTGTGGGTTGATATTATGACAGTGAAATATGTTGTGGCTAATTCAGATCATGTGACATTCATGGGATTCAAATCCTCCTTAAAAGTGATAGTGGTCTATTTTGGGACTTTTTTACTCTCTGTTCCTCATGGCATGGTTTGGTTGAGAATATTATCCCCACACTATTGCTATTCTTATTGTAATAACCATGTATGACCCTATATTTGATTGGGAATGATATTCTTGGGTTGTATTGGGACTTTGTTGGTGGATGGGTGGTGATGGTTTCAAAGATTTCATAATTTCTCCTTTATATTCCCATCATTGGTTTAGTGGGAAGTTAGGCATTCCAAGTAGTTTCTTTGTCCCATTAAGTAATACTATCTTATGGTGTTCTTTACTAGTTCTCATGTTTCTTTTACCATACTTTCTCAGTCTTATCATCATGATCTAATCATAGGGTAGATATTAGGAAAAGTTAATTTAATGTGGTCTTTATCTAGTTTGAAGGTTCTAGGCATAGAGGAAGTGATCATTTTTGTTGATCCCAACTCAAAATAATCTGATTCAATGGACCATTTTAATATTGTACATGTTTTAAAAATCACGACCAATGATATTTTTTCAAAGAATAATAACAACTTAATACACTATAATCAAGAGGAGATATATTCAGGGTAAATTTATAATTAATTTCAATAGATCTAATAAAATAATACCTTGTCCTATGATCTTTCTTTGATGATATTTTTGAACATTGAGAACCCTTTTAGATAAATATTATTGCTGAGGGAGGCTATAACGTCCCAGGTTTAGAAGCCACTCAACTGGTTCCTTATACCCAGTTGGTCACATGGCCTCAAACATAGTTCCCCAAAATGCCTGAGGCTAATGATTAGAATCATGGGAGGAGGGTGCGATAGTGGGGAAACTATTCCTTCATTGGTCGAGTGTAACATAGTGGAATAAATAATAATAATAGCGGAAATAGTAAAAAACATGAAACTGAAGTAAACAATGAAACACAACAAGATAAAGATACTCATAAGGCATATAATATCAAAATTATATATCATGTCACATGTTCTAAGAAAATAGTGAGAACAGGTTACACTTTAATCAAGTACAATACAATTCCAAATTATGGTATAACAAAATGGAACTCCACATTATTTCAAGTCTTGGCTTGGTCTCATGCTCTCCTACACCTAAGCAGTAATCAAGTACCTGTATAGGGAGTTCTAACCCTATCGTCACCTATAGAAATGTAGTTTGTTTGGGCCCGAAAACATGGACCAAATAGGGTGTGAGAAATAAATCCTAGTAGGTAACCACTGATGGTCTGTTCCAATCTGTTAGTGAGTATACACAATAGTAGTGTACAATAGTGAAATATAGTAAACTAGAAGGTACTCAAAAGTAAAAAGTCCTTCAAATACTGGAATCCATTTACATTAATTTCATGATTTATACTCAATTAAAATTCATTAAATTATATATGTCTCAGGATCTGTACTAAGACCATCAACCCCCTATATAAATTAAATGCAACAGATACCTCGATAGGCTATCTAAACAAACAAGTGTAGATCGAATCCAAGCTTGTGCTTTGGCTTCGAAGACTTGTTTTCAGTCATTCCATATCAAATTGTCTCAGGGCCAAGCCCAATGTATAATAATATTAATATATTCAAATTAGGGAAAATCCCAATGTATCATCATTTCAGCATATTAAAGTCATGGACAAGCCTAGTGTATCATCATTTCATCATATTAAAGTTAGGGACAAGACCGGTGTATCATAATTTCAGCATGTGTCAAGGTAAAACCCAGTGTATAATAATTTTAGCATTTTTTAGGACTAAGTCCAATATATGAAAATTTTAGTAAAGTAACCAACACATTCAAACTACACAATCTCAAGGTTTTCAATAATTAAATCACGTGGGAACATTTCATTTATTAAGAAACACATGTTAATTAAACTATAGCATGATTTTAGCATTTAATGATTCACGTGGTAAAATTTGTATAAAAAGACTAAAAATTTTACTTAGAAAACATTCAATTACCAATTTCATTTTAAAAAACCCTTCAATGGGAAAACAAGGCATGCCTATCAGCATCCTAGGCCAATGGATAAACAATGGTCATCTGAGGGAAAATAAACCCACTTGGTGGTACTTAATCAAACCAAATCAGCTCAACATGCTTTAATTAACTTACTCAATCACCTAAAATGTCATTAAGTATTAGCACGGGTCCAATTCTCAATCAATAGGTACCCTAAACAAGGTCACACAACACAACTACACATATATAAAACTTATTATTAAACAATTAGAAAGATACCACCTACCTCATTGGGGTATGTCTCTCCTCGTCTAGCCTCAATATCAAATTCAAGCTAGAATGATATAAATCTATGAAACAAGGATATTTTCTCAACCTTAAATAAATATTCAAGAAAAAAAATCACCAAGAACAGATCACGATTAATTGAGAGCTTATCAATTGGGTTCAAACAAGACCGATGGTGAATAATTCAGAGTTCGGATGATCAATCAGGAATAGTTTGAGGTTTTAGAACTCCTCTTCAGTTCCCCTGGAAATCCCGCTATCCAATCTGCTGAATGGAGTGGAAACTAACCATTTTAAGAAAAAAACATAAGTACATGGAGTGTAAGACTATATACATGGTGTGTATATCATTTTATTGTTCATTTGGAAGCTGACATCCACCAACTTACTTTCTAGGACCTGCCAACATGACTACATGGTGTGTACTAAGAAGTACACAGCGTGTATTTGGTTTGTCCTCTTTTCCATGATGAAATTCCAAAACACCATGTATTCTTTCATACACAGATAAACTACATGGCATGTAGTTGGGAGTACATGGCATGTAACCCATAAATCTAGTACTTTTCCCAAATTTCCCTTGTTTTCTTGAAAACAACTCAAAGGAAAAAATAAAAGAAGAAACCATACATCAAAAAAGATCCAGGTTCTTTCAAACTTCCCCCCTTAAAGAAATTCTTCTCTGAATTTCTCTTCTAAGTTTGGTGATTGAATATCTGTGAATAACTCTATCCATTGAGTAAATACGTCGTCCTCCCTCTCAAAAGTCTCATCATGTACTTAGCCATGCTTCCATAGTACCTATACGAGAGGAACTAACCGGCCATAGAGAAACATCATTGTAGAGACCCATAGCTTGACGTACATGGACATTACATTACTTTTGCGGAATACTTAGTACATAACAAAAAAACACACACAAGGATCGTAATAGTTTAGTGTCTTTGGAAACTCGGAACGTAATCTTCTAATCGTGGTGAAAGATCTTCGATATCTCCCATAAAGATCTTCCCTTTTTTTTACCTAAAACCTTTCTTTATATCCTGGGGAAAAGAAAACATAAAAGGGTGAGCTCAAATGCTCAGTAAGGGTAAACAAAAGAAATATCAATCACATCATATACATAAGAACATAGCTTTTGGAAATCTTAACCTGCAAAAGAGCTCATAATATCATAACAAGGGATAAATCATATAAGTGAAATGTAATCCCAATAATCATAACTTAAAACATGAAACTTTGTGGCATACACACATAATCATAGAGAATCATTTCTTGTTAGTCAAGACTCATTGCCAATACTATCTTAGTGGACAAAGTCCCTTTTTGAATCGAGTAGCCCTCGTTTCAGTCCTGTTTCACTGAACCGGTATAACCTACCATTTCAGCCATGTCTATCTCATGAGATATAAAATCTTTACCCAATGCATTGGAGGGAGATATAGGTCCCACCAATCTTATAATGATACCATTCTTATGTGTTCCACAAAATCATAAATCATACATCATTGCATAACCCATGTAATACAAATGGGAATCTTAAACATCATGACATCATAAAACAATTCATATAAGATAAAGGAATTCATAAAAATATTTCCATCACAACATGATCAAATCAATGTAATAATAGGGATAAAAACAGAACCCTTTAATATCTTAGATGGAAAATAATTTTGATAAAACACTTGAACTCCATTCTTGAGGAAAATATCCTTTCTTCTTCAAAAACATTTCTCCTTTCATAACATGTCATACGACTTTAAAATAAAAGAATTTGATTAAAAATAAACTTGAAAACTTGTAATGGAAGTTTCTTGGAAATAATGTTTTAAAAATCCATTCATGTCGTATAAGTTAAAAAAACATTCTTCGTACTTTTGTCGGAAAAGTCAAAAAGTACCTCGTACGAAAAACGACAAAAGATTCCTTTCATACATATTACTAAAAACTCACTGAAGGGTGAAAATGGATTTAAACAATTGTATGTGGATGGAAATAATATTACATATTGATGAAACATGGATGTGTAAGATAAAATACACCCCAGTAAATACTTACGAATAAACAATCTCAGATAAAAATGAGATTGTGATATTTCCCTTACCTTAGGTCTGATTTTCTTCGTATGTGTCCGAACCTCCTGTATAATGATTTAAATAATGTCATTGACTTATTAAAAAATCATATTCACTGTTATGATATCATATATGGTTCACTTATGACTTTATATTACCCGTTCTTTTGTAAATTCTATGTTAAAGAAGCGTTTTGGGTAAAATCGTCTCATTTGTCGTTCGTGTTTTTAACTTGTAATTATTCATATGATTACTTAGATCATGATTACTTAATTACAGAATATAAAACATGATTTATATATATATATATTCAGAATATACATATATAATAAATCAGTAAATGGAAATAAATACACCGTTCATGGAGACGGTAGTCCGTACGTACGCATGAACGCTGTTTTCGTTTCCTTATTGAATTGAATGGAATTAAGTAGATGACATACATATAAATATAAATAATTCCCGTATCATTATTAGATCATATATTTCATTAGTACTTATTATATATACTTTATAATCATTCATGAATGGTTAATCATTGAGAATGAATCTCATCGCGTCGTGGAGACGGTATTCCGTATGTACGCACGAGCGATGATATCATTCTCATGGTCGTGTGAATTGTGTTGAAGTGTATGTATACTATTTCAGTATCAATATCACTTTATAATAATCATATATAGTTACTCATTACACCTTTATACCCATCCAATTAAGGTGGTGGCAGAAAATAGATTACACCACGGCGTGGAGACGGTATTCCGTACGTACGCACGCGCGGTGATTTCATTTTTACGTAGGATGGATAGAAGGTTAATTAGATTTGTTTCATATTTATAATAAAATATCAGTATATAAGAAATACTGATGTTATTACTTTATCATGAAACAACTAAATAAGAATAAGTTGAAGAAGAAAGAAATTGAAAAAGACCGGTAATGGATATTACCTCTTCTTTGAAGTGCTTCTTTGAGACCTCCTTTTAGGGAACTAAAATTGGTCTTTTAAGAAGACAAGGACCTCTAGGATGATACTAGGGAAGTGTAGAAGAGATTTTGTCAGGGGTTGGCCGAGATTGAATGCTCAAATTGGTGTGAGGAGGAGAGGGAGGAGGTGCCTTTTTATAAGGGAGGAGAGGGGCACCTTAGGAATATCTCAAAATATTATTTTATATTAAAGTCAAAATCGGTTTATAATGGTTCCAAAGGGTCTTATTTCGAAGATAAAGTGGGGATGGGCCGAAATCCTATCAACCAATAGGATTTAGACAAGTTTAGGTTATTATTTTAACCTTATCAATTAGATTTAACTCTAAGTTAAATAATTTAACTTTTACCGTGTCTTTTTGTTTTCTTACACTATATGGTTAATAAAATTACTATAACATGCCAAAATAACCCCAAATTGTATATTATTAATATCTATATCCTTATCTAAGTCATTTGTCCGAACCTTATATTTTTAGGAATAAAATAACAATAAATTATATAATATTTTATTTAAAAACTATATTGTGTCAATTTTGACACTATTTGATATATGATTTTTGTGAAAGTCATAACAGAATTATATGTTCGAAAAAAGTTTATTAAATCCACACTAATATATCATATTAACCTAGAAAATTAGTTTAATTCATAAAAAGTCTAAAATTACATTTATTTTGGTATTTATAATATCAATTATGTCAATATTTCATTAATACGATAATTACTGCATCATCTTTGTGTCATAAATAAATTAAATTATTTGATGTCTAAAAATTACAAATAAAATACCATTATGTAGGAAATAGTTTTATCTTTATAATGAATATTTACAATTGAATTTATCTTATGTATAACCCAATATTAAAAAAATTTTAGTAAATAAACTTTGATTTTAACTCTTTTAACTCTTCTTTGAATTAAATAATAATAAATGTCCTAATCTAATCCAAGTGGGCCTAAATGATAATATTTTACACTTAAGGTTTTTTTTGGTCGAGATAAACTTGTCCAATAGGATTAGGAAATGTGTTAGGGTAATATTAATATCATTTTTACCCTTAATTACCCTATTTACTTTTAACCGTGGTAAATAAAAGTAAAAAGTTACCATTCACCAAAAATTATTTACATCTCATTGAACCACATTTTACTTACTGACATCAACCGTGTCTCTCAGATTTTTGAAATTGCATTCACAGAAACGGTAAAATTAAGTTTTATGAAAAATTCAGTTTTTTAACTACCACTTAATAGTTTCACTATTCATCAAAAATTGAAGGTTTTCAGAAAAATGCCAAAATTTCATCCTAAGCTATATTTCATATTCCGAATTCAAAAATGAATTCTATTTTACCAAATTCATAACATATAAGTTGCATTAATTAATTTTATAATTAAATCCCGCTGTTAAAACAAATAGCGTGTTTTTAAGAAATAATATCTATCAAAAGATTGACACTTGATTATGTCTGGTTTAAATGTGAAATTACAACCAATGACCAACATTGTATTAAATTTTAAAAATATATTTAAATATACTTTAAAACCACTCAAATTAATAATTTATCACTATTAATTATTTCGATTAAAAAAGTTGTTTTTAATTATAATTTAGTAATTTTCACTATTCATCAGAATATGAAAGTTATCCGAAAAGTACCAAAATTTCACCTTAGGCTAAATTCGATACTCTGAATCCAAACATGAAGTCCATTTTGAGAGCTAAATTTTCTAAAATTTAAAAAGTGGTTATTACTATTCATAACGGCTAGTTTTAATAATATTTTAATAGCATATCGTTGTTTCGTGAAACTCGGTATTGCGTACTACACACGCTATCGAGGAAGGTTGTGATTGCGTGTAATGCAAGGAAAGTCAAAGATGCGTGTTGTGCGAGCTCCTTTTGGTGTAGCGTACAACACAAGACATTAATAAAATTAAAAAGAATATTTTTCATAAAATCTCGGGCTGTTACATTCTACCCCCCTTAAAATGAATTTCGCCCTCGAAATTCGTCGGGGTTATAAATGGTTTACTATTTGAAAGCTTATTTAATAGAAACCCACATCGTAAAAAGGAATATCAAAACCAATCTTTAAAAACAAAAGTATGAAACGTAACGGTTACCCAAATAAACTAATCATTGGGTTTCCACATAGGTGAAAATATGGATATGGAAGAGAAATTTAACCATCATGTTCTGATGGAGAGTGGTAGAGAACATGGCTATGGAAAAGCCAGTAATCACAAAGCCATAAATTTGTGACGATCTAAGGTACCATCTGATTCATCAGATATAAGATCACTAGGACAACATTTTTGGTTTTCAAGATCGTTTCCCTAAAGTTAAAGAATTTGAATTAGAATAAATACTTACTTTATTTTGGTACAATCTCACTGTTGTTTGTGTCTTGAACAATTTCCACTTCATATCTTAAATAAATGAAGTTGAATTTTTTATTCGTGATGTGTTAGCAGATCATGTGATAGAATGACGGGTCATTCCATCTGTCTCAAACAAAAGGTTAGCAAAAATTATATACATAAGTCGATCTATAGTGAGATTAATCATATATGGTTCCTAAAATGGACTTATACTTCATATATCATACTTCTTAATATAATAAAACTTGTTTCTACTAAACAGGGACTTCCTGTAGGCCAGTGGTAGGCGATAAAGGTCAGTCGCACATCGGTTGTGGGTTCGATTCCTACAGCCTTTTCCGAAGCGATAGGTTGTCGCTCGTCCTGCAGGTTGTCCTTTTTCTAAAGCTATATTAATATAAAATCCCATCAATAATATCGAAAAACATTTTATCCTAACTTATGTCCAACATAATCCATTCTAATCTTTAGGCTTATCCATAATACTGTAGTCCACTCTCATAACATAGTGAAAACGATTACCAGAGATTTAATACCATCGTTGATCCCCATATATCATAAGATATGTTTTGTTGGTCACATTCCAAACATTCAAAGTCATTAATCATGTATTCTTTTGAATACCCATTGAACCTTAGTGAAAACATGAATGCAGTTAAAAGTTAACACTTTCCACATACCAAAATCCTCAAAATTCTATATACTCAAACCATGATATCACTTAGTCCTTATATCAATCATGAGCTCATGCATACAATCAAACATCTCATTATCGTCTTATCCCTTTATTATGCGCATATCATCTACTTTCCAAAAATACTGGTACCATTCATCACATACTTTCAAAACTTAAGGAAAGACAACAATGTAACAATCCTTAGATGTCTCTTTATCCCATAGTACCATGATATTACTTATACAACATTACACTTGATAAACATGTAATCATTCCACTACATTCTTAAACCACTGACCGAGCTTCAACAATTCTTTCATCTCACATATCATTTGTAGTATCATCATCATCATCAACATAAATACTACCCATATGACCATACTGATTCTCTTCATGAGACTTTCCCTTAGGGCATTGGTTTGCATAATGCCCGTACATTCCACATTTAAAACATTTAACCATTGTTGATGTCGTAGCAATACCATTATCCTCATCCATGTTGTTAACTGAACCTTTTCCTTTGCATTTACTTGCTTTGTGTCCTTCTTTTCCACACCCAAAGCATATTCCAGTTCCTTTGAAACATTCTCCTTGATGCCTCTTCCCACATTAATTACATAGGGGAAATTGAACTTTCTTTCCTCTATGATCATCATGAAACTCCATCTTTCTCTTATTAGCCGAATCAGGAAACTTACCAAATTTTAATTTATTGATCATATTATGAGATTGCTGATTCGGCATAATAATTATGTTTGGACATCCAAATCCCATTTCATTATGAAGAATATCATTCCATTGTCCATCATATCCTCCATTATCGTGAATCATCTTGTTTCCAGCCATTTTCTAAAACCCAAAAAGAATAGTGTTAGAGGAAAAAATCATAATAAAGGGGGAGTAACTTCAATATCTAACATCTTAGGTTTAATCTAATATCGTTACCATAGCTCTAGGACTATATCCTATACGTATACTTATCCTTAGGGACATCCCTAGACATACCTTAGAAATATCTCTAGGGATCTCACTAACGTTCTCACATCCTAGTTTCCAAAGGTTGACTAAACCTTTCCTCTGATACCAACTGTAGAGACCCGAAGCTTGACGTACATGGACATTACAATACTTTTGCGGAATACTTAGTACATAACAAAAAAACACACACAAGGATCGTAATAGTTTAGTGTCTTTGGAAAATCGGAACGTAATCTTCTAATCGTGGTGAAAGATCTTCTATATCTCCCATAAAGATCTTCCCTTTTTTTTACCTAAAACCTTTCTTTATATCTTGGGGAAAAGAAAACATAAAAGGGTGAGCTAAAATGCTCAGTAAGGGTAAACAAAAGAAATATCAATCACATCATATACATAAGAACATAGCTTTTGGAAATCTTAACCTGCAAAAGAGCTCATAATATCATAACAAGGGATAAATCATAGAAGTGAAATGTAATCCCAATAATCATAACTTAAAACATGAAACTTTGTGGCATACACACATAATCATAGAGAATCATTTCTTGTTAGTCAAGACTCATTTCCAAGACTATCTTAGTGGACAAAGTCCCTTTCTGAATCGAGTAGCCCTCGTTTCAGTCCTGTTTCACTGAACCGGTATAACCTACCATTTCAGCCATGTCTATCTCATTAGATATAAAATCTTTACCCAATGCATTGGAGGGAGATATAGGTCTCACCCATCTTATAATGATACCATTCTTATGTGTGCCACAAAATCATAAATCATACATCATTGCATAACCCATGTAATACAAATGGGAATCTTAAACATCATGACATCATAAAACAATTCATATAAGATAAAGGAATTCATAAAAATATTTCCATCACAACATGATCAAATCAATGTAATAATAGGGATAAAAACAGAACCCTTTAATATATTATATGGAAAATAATTTTGATAAAACACTTGAACTCCATTCTTGAGGAAAATATCCTTTCTTCTTCAAAAACATTTTTCCTTTCATAACATGTCATACGACTTTAAAATAAAAGAATTTGATTAAAAATAAACTTGAAAACTTGTAAAGGAAGTTTCTTGGAAATAATGTTTTAAAAATCCATTCATGTCGTATAAGTTAAAAAAACATTCTTCGTACTTTTGTCGGAAAAGTCAAAAAGTACCTCGTACGAAAAACGACAAAAGATTCCTTTCATACATATTAATAAAAACTCACCGAAGGGTAAAAATGGATTTAAACAATTGTAGGTGGATGGAAATAATATTACATATTGATGAAACATGGATGTGGATGATAAAATACACCCTAGTAAATACTTACGAATAAACAATCTCAGATAAAAATGAGATTGTGATATTTCCCTTACCTTAGGTTTGATTTGCTTCGTATTTGTCCGAACCTCCTATATAATGATTTAAATAATGTCATTTACTTATTACAGAATCATATTCACTGTTATGATATCATATATGGTTCACTTATGACTTTATATTACCCGTTCTTTTGTAAATTCTATGTTAAAGAAGCGTTTTGGGTCAAATCGTCTCATTTGTCGTTCGTGTTTTTAACTTGTAATTATTCATATGATTACTTAGATCATGATTACTTAATTCCATAATATAAAACATTATTTATATATATATATATTCAGAATATACATATATAATAAATCAGTAAATGGAAAGAAATACACCGTTCATGGAGACGGTAGTCCGTACATACGCATGAACGATGTTTTCGTTTCCTTATTGAATTGAATGGAATTAAGTAGATGACATACATATAAATATAAATAATTCCAGTATCATTATTAGTTCATTTATTTCATTATTACTTATTATATGTACTTTATAATCATTCATGAATGGTTAATCATTGAGAATGAATCTCATCGCGTCGTGGAGACGGTATTCCGTACGTACGCACGAGCGATGATATCGTTCCCATGGTCGTGTGAATTGTGTTGAAGTGTATGTATACTATTTCAGTATCAATATCACTTTATAAGAATCATATATAGTTACTCATTACACCTTTATACCCATCCAATTAAGGTGGTGGCGGAAAATAGATTACACCACGGCGTGGAGACGGTATTCCGTACGTACGCACGCGCGGTGATTTCATTTTTCCGTAGGATGGATAGAAGGTTAATTAGAGTTGTTTCATATTTATAATAACATATCATTATATAATAAATACTGATTTTATTACTTTATTATGAAACAACTAAAGAAGAATAAGTTGAAGAAGAAAGAAATTGAAAAAGATCGGTAATAGATATTACCTCTTCTTTGAAGTGCTTCTTTGAGACCTCCTTTTAGGGAACTAAAATTGGTCTTTTAAGAAGACCTGGACCTCTAGGATGATACTAGGGAAGTGGAGAAGATATTTTGGCAGGGTTTGGCCGAGCTTGAATGTTCAAATTGATGTGAGGAGGAGAGGGAGGAGGTGCCCTTTTATAAGGGAGGAGAGGGGAACCTTAGGAATATCTCAAAATATTATTTTATATTAAAGTCAAAATCGGTTTATAATGGTTCCAAAGGGTATTATTTCGAAGCTAAAGTGGGGATGGGTCGAAATACTATCAAAAAATATGATTTAGAAAAGTTTAGGTTATTATTTTAACCTTATCAATTAGATTTAACTCTAAGTTAAATAATTTAACTTTTACCGTGTCTTTTTGTTTTCTTACACTATATGGTTAATAAACTTACTATAACATGCCAATCGAACCCCAAATTGTTTATTATTAATATATATATCCTTATCTAAGTCATTTGGCCGAACCTTAGATTTTTAGGAATAAAATAACAATTAATTATATAATATTTTATTTAAAAACTATTTTGTGTCAATTTTGACACTATTTGATATATGATTTTTGTGAAAGTCATAACAGAATTATATGTTCGAAAAAAGTTTATTAAATCAACACTAATATATCATAGTAACCTATAAAATTAGTGGAATTCATAAAAAGTCTAAAATTACATTTATTTTGGTATTTATAATATCAATTATGTCAATATTTCATTAATAAGATAATTACTGCATCATCATTGTGTCATAAATAAATTAAATTATTTGATGTCTAAAAATTACAAATAAAATACCATTATGTAGGAAATCTTTTTATCTTTATAATTAATATTTAAAATCGAATTTATCTTATGTACAACCCCATATTAAAAATGTTTTACTAAATAAACTTTGATTTTAACCCTTTTAACTCTTCTTTGAATTAAATAATAATAAATGTCCTAATCTAATCCAAGTGGTCCTAAATGATAATATTTTACACTTAAGGTTGTTTTTGGTCGAGATAAACTTGTCCAATAGGATTAGGACATGTGTTAGGGTAATATTAATATCATTTTTACCCTTAATTACCCTATTTACTTTTAACCGTGGTAAATAAAATTAAAAAGTTACTATTCACCAAAAATTATTTTCATCTCATTGAACCACATTTTACTTACTGACATCAACCGTGTCTCTCGGATTTTTGAAATTCCATTCACAGAAATGGTAAAATTAAGTTTTATGAAAAATTCAGTTTTTTAACTACCACTTAGTAGTTTCACTATTCATCAAAAATTGAAGGTTTTCAGAAAAATGCCAAAATTTCATCCTAAGCTATATTTCATATTTTGAATTCAAAAATGAAGTCTATTTTACCAAATTCATAACATATAAGTTTCATTAATTAATTTTATAATTAAATCCCGCTGTTAAAATAAATAGCGTGTTTTTAAGAAACAATATCTATCAAAAGATTGACACTTGATTATGTCTGGTTTAAATGTGAAATTACAACCAATGACCAACATTGTATTAAATTGTAAAAAAATATTCTAAGTATACTTTAAAACCACTCAAATTAATAATTTATCACTATTAATTATTTCGATTAAAAAAGTTGTTTTTAATTATAATTTAGTAATTTTCACTATTCATCAGAATATGAAAGTTATCCGAAAAGTACCAAAATTTTACCTTAGGCTAAATTCGATACTCTGAATCCAAAAATGAAGTCCATTTTGAGAGCTAAATTTTCTAAAATTTAAAAAGTGGTTATTACTATTCATAACGGCTAGTTTTAATAATATTTTAATAGCATATCATTGTTTCGTGAAACTCAGTATTGCGTACTACACACGCTATCGAGGAAGGTTGTGATTGCGTGTAATGCAAGGCAAGTCAAAGATGCGTGTTGTGCAAGCTCCTTTTGGTGTAGCGTACAACACAAGACATTAATAAAATTAAAAAGAATATTTTTCATAAAATCTCGAGCTGTTACAATCATGCTCCGGTCAACTATATGAATCAGATGATCCTGAAAGGATGCTTCAACCTAAAGCTTAGCCTCATCTGGTTGAAAAATGTCAGACGGGTCTGAGTGATAGCAGTGTAGCTGAGATATATGGAAGATGTCGTGCATGGATCTATACCTCTAAGGTAAATATAACCAATAGGAAACCGACCCTATATGCTCTAGAATCTCCAACGGTACAACATATCTCAGTGAAATATTATGTTGTCTCTTGATCCTCTTGTGTCCCAACCTTGATGCAAAACATAGGGAAAATCAATCCCTGACCTCAAACTCCAATGTTAGTCTATGATGATCAGCATAAAATTTCTGAAAAGATTATATAGTATCTATCTGCTTCTAGATCAAGTTGATATGCTAAGTAGTCTCTTAAAAAAGACGAGGTCCTACCATAACTACCTGTCCTAATTCCATCCAACATAGTGGTGATCAGCATTACCTTATATGGATTCATATAAATAGTATCCTGGAAGTAATTATGTTAGGCGAACTCAACTAGTGGTATATTCTTCTCCCAAGATCCCCCAAAGTCTAGGACACAAGCACATAACATGTCCTCCATCACTTGTATTGTACCCTCTAACTGGTCGTCACTCTGAGGGTGGTATGTGGTTCTCAAAATCACCTATGTACCCATCACCCTCTGAAAACTATGCTAGAAACGAGACATAAATTGGGCATCCCTATCTAAAACTATAGAACGAGGTACCCCATGAAGTTTTACTACCTCTCAGATATATAACTTTATCAGCTCATCCACACCAAAGGTCTCCTTGATCCGCAAGAAATGAGAGACCTTCGTAATCCTGTCAACCACAACCCACACAACATCATTGACTCCAGGAAACCTTGGTAACCTCGCCATGAAATCAATCATGACCTCATCCCCTTCTCCTCATTAATGGGTAGCTACTGTAAAATCTCAGTCGACCACTGATGTTCCACCTTCACCTGCTGACAATTGGAACACCTCGTAACAAAATCAGTTAATTCATGCTTTATGCCTGGTCACTATTATTGACGGTGTAAGTCACGATACATCTTGATGACTCTAGGATGCATTTCCCAAGCTGAAGCATGAAACTACCACATCTGCTCCTCACATATATTCCCTATAATTCACACACGTCCATGGATACATAGAAAATCATCCTCCACTATTGTCCATCCAGGAGGAGGGTCCTCTCATGCCTCACTCTCCCATAAAAATAAGACTTTAGAATATAATATATGCCATATCCTCACTCTGCCCAGTAGGGTAGAGGTAACAGCTAAAGATAAAAGTTAAACCTTCCCATGACTATCATGCCCCTCTAAATGCATCTTAGAGAAAAAATATATAAGCTGCCACTCACCACTAGCCTCCTACACTGCCATTATCAGAGTCCTCATTCACAGTGCGTCAACCATTGCATTTTTTTCTAGGTTTATAGGCAATCTAAAAATCAAACGACTGAAGGTATTTCTCACACCTTCATTGTCTCAGAGTCAAATCACGCTAAGTAAAGATGTATTTGAGACTTTTTTTGTCTATTTACACCACATAATTCTCTCCCAATAAATAATATATCCAATAGTGCAATGAATAAACAACTCTAATCAACTCGAGATCATGTGTTGGTTAATTAATCCCATGCGGCCTCAACTATCGAGACCAATACGCAACAACTTGATCCCCTTGCATATAACTTCTCCCAGCCCAATACCTAATTCATCACAGTATATAGTGTAACTCTTTCCTAGATCTAGACATATCTGTATCGATGTTGAAGTCAAATATCCCTTCAACTCTTGAAATGTTGCGTCACAAGAAAATGGCCACTCAAACTTCACACCTTACTTGGTCAACCTATTATTTTTTCTGCTAAGTATGAGAAGTCTTGTATAAAACACTTGTAGTAACTCGTTATCCAGAAGAAGATCTGTGCCTCAAAAAAATTCTTGGGCTACTCCCAGATCACTACTACTCTTACCTTCTTTGGGTCCACTAATACTCTAGTATCTGAGATCACGTGACCCAGGAAGTAAATCTGATCCATCCAGAAGTGGAATTTAGTGATATTAGAATATAGTTGATGTTATATCAGTTTATTCAAAAAGATATCAAGGTGGTTGGAATGGTCATGTCGATTGTGATAATACACCATGATATTGTCTATGAAAACCACCATAAAAGAATCTAGGTAAGGATGAAACACTCGGTTCATCAGTGCCATGAAAACTGCTGGCACATTAGTGAGACAAAACAAAATAACCATGTACTCATAGAGACCGTACCTACTATAAAAGGTTGTACGAGGTATTTCTAACAATTGAAAACGTACCTAGTGATATCCTAACCTTAGTTCAATCATCAAGAAAACTCGATCCCCTCAAAGTTGATCAAATAGTGTATATATTTGTGGTATGTTATATTGGTTTTTAACTATCAACTAGTTCAGTTTATAATAATCTAGAAATAACCTAAGGGTAACATCCACCTTCTTTGAAAGAAGGACTAGATAACCCCAAGTAGAAGTACTAGGTTGGATGAAACCCATATCTTCCAAATCTTCCAACTTCCTCTTGAGCTCTTACAACTTAATCATATCCATCCCATAGGGAGAAATGGATATCAGTACAGCCTCTAGAACTAGCTCGATAGTGAACTCCACCTCTCTAACTAGAGGTAAGCCTAAGAAGTCATATATTAAAACATCCCTAAAACAATAAACCATAGGAGAGAAATCTACTAGAAATGATCACCGATCATCTAGATATAAACTCACAATTTGGGTTGTTATCCCGCCTAACCCACGATGCTCGGGTCCAGATCAGCTCGTCTGGACATCCCATTCACTTTTATGTAGAAAACATCTTCCCTTTGGTGATGTGAAAATCACCCTATGATGATAGTAATCAACAAAGGCTCAGAAGGGAACTGATCATTCCACTCCAAGAATATCATCAAAGCCTGTCATCTCTAAGACACAGAGTTCCTGTAGAAACTGATATCCACCAACCTCAAGGGGAAATCATTGCACTAACACACACATGTTGTTATAATCAATAATGAAGTGTATAACTTCATAACATGAATAAAAGTATAAACAGATTTCCCAAGGCTCTCCACAATGGCCACAAATATAAAAATATGTGTAGCACGAGTATGAGAAAGTGAAAAAGATAAAACAGAGGAGACTAGAATAGTACCTTTAATAGTAGATGGTCTTGGATCCTACTTCTTTTGGGTCTGTTTCACTACATAATTATGACCTGTACTGTGGCCCTGAGACACTTCATGGCTACCCTGAGCTGACCTGCCCTGTTGTCACTGAGATCCTGGGTTCTGGGTACCGTGGTCCTGACCACCCCCTTGGCCAAAATGACCTGACATATTCAAGTACCATGACTGGTGTGAAGCTACGAACCCCACTCTTGAACATGGTTATAATGACCCATACAATACATACATTTTTATTACTTCATAATTTAAGCATACTTATTACAACATATAACAAAACCACAATATGACTGTGTAGGTATAGTGTCTTTAGAAACTGGGAATCATAAACAACTGGTTCATAAAGCATCTACATTGTCTCTCATTTATTTCATCATATCTAGAATCAATTTTTGTCATATCCTATTTAATACCCTTCTTCCTAACCTAGGGAAAAGAAAACATACAAAAGGGTGAGCTCAAATTATCTGTAAGGGTAAACAAAAGAAATATCAATCACATCATATTAATAAGAACATATCATTTTGGAAATCTTAACTTGCAAAAGAGTTCATAATTTCATAACATGGGATAAATCATAGTAGTGAAATGTAATCCCAATAATCATAATATAAAACATGATACTTTGTGTCATACACACATAATCACAGAGAATCATTTATTATTAGTCAAGACTCATTTCCAAGACTATCCTAGCGGGAAAATTCCATTTCTAAACCGAGTTCACTCCTCTTTTCAGTCCTATATCTCTAAACTGGATTAACCTGACGTTCCATCCATGTCCATCTCATGAGATATAAATCTTTACACAATTAATTGGAGGGAGATATAGGTCCCACACATCTCATAATGACACTATTATTATGTGTGCCACAAAATCATAAATCATAGCATAACCCACTTAACAAAAATGGGATTCATAAACTTAATACCATCATAACATAATCCATGTAAGATAAAAGGACTTCATAAAAATAATTCCATCATAAAATAATCAAATCAATGTAAAAATAGGGATATAAAAAGAACCCTATATTATCTTAGACGGAATATAATTTTCATAAAACACTTGAACATAATCCTTGAGGAAAATATCCATTCTACTTCAAAAACATTTTTCATTTCTTAACATGTAATAAAATTTTAATTTAAAATAAGTTGATTAAAAATAAACATGAAAACTTTTAAAGGAATATTTATGTAAATAATGTTCTAAAAATCCATTTATTTCTTATAAGTTAAAGAAAAACATTCTTCTCGTACCTTGGCTGGAAAAGTCAAAAAAGTACCTCGTACTAAAAACGACAAAAGATTCCTATCATATCTTTTACTAAAAACTCACCGAAGGGTAAAACTGCATTTAAAAAATTATAGGAGAATAGAAATAATATTAAATATTGAGGAAACAAGGATGTGGATGATAAATATTCCACAGTAAATTCTTAAGTATAAACAATCTTGGATAAAAATGAGATAGAGAGATCTTCCCTTACCTTAGGTCTGATTTGCTTGGTATGTGTCTGAACCTCCTGTAAAATGATTGAAATAATGTTATTGACTTATTACATAATTTTACTCATAGTTATGATATCATATATGGTCATATTCTTAGCTTCGTATTAGTAATATTTCATTGCTACTTGTTATTCGGGTGTTAATTGCTTTTTGTTCTTATGCGTGTTTTGTCGAATAAAATCTTATTCTTCTTTTTCGGTTATAGATACCTCATTTAAATAATGTTATTAGTGTAATATATATCATATTTATTCATTCTATTCATTTATATAATCATTATGCATTGAAGATCATGTAGAACGAGCCGCATCACATAGTGGAGACGGTAGGTCGTACGTACGCACGAGCGATGATATCATTCCCATGATCGTGGAATTGTATTGAAGTGTATTTATACTATTTCAGGTTCAATATCACTTTACAATAATCATATATAGTTTTTTATTTACACCATTATACCCATCCAAGTAAGGTGGTGGTGGAAAACATATTACACCACGGCATTGAGACGGTATTCCGTACGTACGCACGTGCGGTGATTTCATTTTTCGTAGGATAGATAGAAGGTGAAAAAAGGTCGTTTCATATTTATAATAAAATATCAGAATATGATTGATACTGATGTTATTACTTCATAATGAATCAACTAAAGAAGAAGAAGTAGAAGAAGAAATAAAGTTGAAAGAATCGGTAATGGACGTTACCTCTTCTTCGAAGCGCCTCTTATTAACCTCCTCTTAGGGAACTAAAGATGGTATTTGAAGAAGAACAGGACCTATAGGATGTTTTCTAGGGATGTGGAGAAGAGAAATTGTCAGGTTTTAGCCAAGCTTGAAGGCTCAAAGTGGTGTGAGGAGGAGTAAGAAGAGGTTCCCTTTTATAAGGGAGGAGAGGGGTACCTTAGGAAAAACTTAAAATATTTACTTTATAATAAAGTCATATTCGGTTTTTAATAGCTTCAAATTGATTTATTTTGATCTAAGGTCGGTATGTGTCTATATCCTTTCAAAAATTTGATTTTAGACAAGTTTAGGTTACTATTTTAACCTTATCATTTAGATTTAACTCTAAGTTAAATAAATTAACTTTTACAGTGTCTTGTTGTTTTCTTACACTATATTGTTAATAAACTTACTATAACAAGAAAAAAGAACCCCAAGTGGTTCATTATTAATATATATAACCTTAGATAAGTCATTTGACCAAACCTTAGATTTTTAGGAATAAATTAACAAATAATAATATAATATTTGTTTTAAAAACTATTTTATGTCAAATTTGACACTATTTGGTAATTGATTTTTGTGAAAATCATAACAACATGATTAGTTAGAAAAAAGGTAATTAAATCACTAATTTTATGTCATATTAACCTATAAAATTATTTTAATTCATAAAAAGTCTCAAATTACATTTATTTGGGTATTTTTAATATCAATTATGTTAATATTTCCTTAATAAGGTAATTATTGCATCATCATTTTGTCATACATAAATTACATTATTTAAATTCTAAAAATTATAAATAAAATACCATTATGTAGGAAATGTTTTTATATTTCTAATGAATATTTATATTCTAATTTATATTATTTATAACCATATATTAAAAATTTTGTAGTTATTAAACATTGATTTTAACTATTTTAACTCTTCTTTAAATAAAATAATATTAAATGTCCTAATCTAATCTAAGTGGACCTAAAGGGTCATATTTTACTCCTAATGTTGTTTTTGGTCGAATTAAATTTATCCAATAGAATTAGAACATGTGTTAGGGTAATAATAATTCCATTTTTACCCATAATTACCCTATTTACTTTTAACCATGGTAAATAAAAGTAAACAGTTGCTATTCACCAAAAAAATTATCTTATTGAACCAAATTTTACTCCTTCATATTAACTGTGTCTCTCAGATATTCAAAATCCCACTCACAGAAGCGCTAAAATTATGTTTTATGTAATTTTTCAAACTCTCCTATGAGGTGGGTAAAAAAAGGTGAAAAGTTCAATAAAATTTTTATATATGTAATATTATTATAAAATCACTCCAATAAATTACATTGAACTTATATAGGTATTAGGTAACAATTTTGACCTAAAATAAATATAAATAAAATAAATAATTATTTAAATAAAAAGTCGGTTTTTAAATAGTAACCCTGTGTTTTCACTATTCATCAAAAATTGAATGTTTTCAGAAAAATACCAAAATTTCACCCTAGGCTAATTTCGATATTCCGAAACCAAAAATAAAGTCCATTTTGAAAGATAAAATTTATAAAATTTCAAAAAGTGCATATTACTATTTATAACAGCTAGTTGTAATAATATTTTAATAGCATATCATTATTTAGTGAAACTCAGTGTTGCTTACAACAAAAGCTATCAAGGAAGGTCGTGATTGTGTTAAAAGCAATACAAGCTATTGTTGTGTGTAGTTAAAGATTCCTTTGATGATTTATATAACATAAAAACAAAATATTTCTCATAAAAATATCGGTTGTTACATTCTACACCCCTTAAAATGAATTTCGCCATCAAAATTCATCACTTTGTAACAAATAGATGTGGACACCTCTCCCTCATCATATCCTAAAGATCCCATATAGCTTCTTATAATTGGTGGTTCCTCCATAAAACTTTCACCAAGCAAGGGG